>JAXDDX010000079.1:0-1200000 GCA_034670405.1 Hoplostethus atlanticus | reverse complement strand
TTTCCTTAATCCAGCTGTTATAGCATTTGATTTGCTCATCTGCTCATATCTCCATGATAATTTTACTGTATATTTATATTTTGTCCACATACTTGTTGAGTTTGCATCTATTCATATCGGCTTCATTGTCTCCCACTTCTCCCCATCCTGAGCATGACATACTGTAAAACAAATATGGCTGCCATGTGTATAAAACAAATATATTTTTTGGAGGCAAATTAGCGTTAATGAAAGTAATCAGCTGTTTACAAGTTTGATAACTGTAATACTGTACATATTAAACAGTAGCTATTAACAGTACACAGTACTGTTAGTATGGTTAGTTCTTGCTGAAAGGATTATGTACGTACTAAACAGTTGCTATTAACAGTATATAGTACATTACTTTTATAATGGATAGCACTTACACTAAGAATTGTGTATATGATAAACAATAGATTATGCAGTTAGTATGGATAATTAGTGTGGATACTTACTGTCAGAATTGTGTACATACTTAGGTACTAACAGTTCGCAGTTATGGAAAGTACTTACTCTCAGGATTGTGTATGTATGAATGTATGTACTCATAGTACACAATATAACAATATAGTGATTATAGATTGTACTTACTTGTGTACCAAAACAATAACTTAATAGTACAAAACAGAGTAGGGTAAATGTTCAAATATAAACTTACTGTTGGAATGTATTGGCTGTTATACTGCTAAGTGAAATTAAAGATCACAAGGAAAGGGACTGAACATGACTGCACATCCCCCAGTGCTGGTCATTGCTGGAGGCATATGGGTTACAGAATGAATTTAAGTGAATACAATGTCCCCACAATTATAACTCTACAGCGCTGTGTGTTCATATGCCAAAGAGGCCCCAATGACTGAATGCTCAGAGAACTAACACTGCCAGGCACTGAATATAATTCCAGCAAGTGGAAATACTGCTGAGCCAATATGATTTAGTTCCCCTATGTAAGAAAACACTGAATTTCTGGCGGCTTACAAAATAGTTACACATCCCTCAATGTTGCAATATTTTTGTGACTTTGACATCCTCCAAAAAACATATAAGTCACTGGAGACTTACATTTTTTTCAAAGCCTAGCATGATAAATGAGATGGATAAAGGCTTTGGCTTATCCTGCCTCCTGCAGCATGGTCAGGCTAATGGGCTGTGGCTCTTTAGAAGAGCACCACAGACAACAAAGACACTATGCTTTACTGCAGCTCATATCAGGCGTTCAGGGGAGTTTCACATTTGGGCAGAAACACAAGATATTTCCATAATTGTTGCTGTTGAAGAAAATATGGCTTTTGAGGGTTTCATGTTTTCTTTATACTATTCAGCATATAGTGCATCAATAATGACAACAAAAGATATGTTTAGTGTATGTGCGTTGATGTATGAAATCTAATCTATGTTTATGAAGACCATTTTCTGAACCTGGTTAGAGATTATGGCTAAGGCCAGGGTTAAAATAAGACTTAAGGTATGGTTTAAGGTTAGGTATATGGTGAAATTAGGGTTTTGGGTAGGATCAGGTACAGTGTATAAATGATATAATTTAGGGATTGTGTTTGGTGGTTACTACTGTATTTTCCCTATCAATACCTCATCAATCCATTACTCAGCTGTTTTCTCTCCTGCCTGAAGGAACATCAGTGTTCCAGGTGATGGCGTCAGATGCAGACGACCCCACCTATGGGAACAGCGCCAAAATCGTCTACAGCATCCTGGAGGGACAACCCTACTTCTCTGTTGATCCCAAAACTGGTAAACCTCTTCTTTGTTTACTCACTGTACAGCTCAATCAGTGTTACACGCACACGGGAGCAAGCGCAAGGTATCTGCAGGTTTCAGTAAGCCAAAATTGAGACTTTTTTCATGAAAAGTCCCATATCAGACATCAGCCATCCTGTATCTGAGATAGCATGCATACCATAGAGATAGCATGTTTGAATTTCCCAATTCTGCAATCATACGGCATTGGCAGCCATGACAGAAGCACCCAGAAGCATCTATTATGCATCATTACTACAGTGATACTAATTACAACTGCAGCAGCCATCGCAGCTACATAGCTGTAGATCCATTCCGAGATGTTGGAAAGTAGCTGGACCTAGAATAATCTGGTAGGTAGATCATTCCTCATCATTTTTGGCAACATGTTCTGTAGGACTCCTCCAATCTTTGCATTGTCATTAGCCTCTGTTAAGCCACTGTTAGGACCCAACATCAAAACACAGATTATGTGTTGTAGGCACAACCAACAAGGTTTTGGACATGGTTTAATTAGAAACATTTTTTGCTGAAAATGAAAACTTCATTCACAGACGAAAACATCTTCACGATTCGTACAACCCAGGCAAATGTACCAACCGCCGCCCTGACATCCACACACCCATACTTTCCACTGCACTATTTCAATGTCAAACTACTACGGTCGTTTCTAGTCTAGTCCTTCCACGTAATCCTTCTGTGGTAGGGAGACGTATTTCTCTCACTGCTTGCACTTGCATTTTAAGACGTTTCAATTCACAAGCTGCCAGACCAAGCTGCAAGATTTGCACGTAGGATAACAGGGCCTGAAGAAAAAACCCTATAAATCAGACTCTTTGGTGGCTTCTTCTTGTTTAATCTTCACTAGCTTTTCTTCACGTGCTACAACCCTGTCAGACAGGACTGCAGTTTTCCCAAAGCCAGAACAAATGATAGATTTGTATTTTTTCTGTATGTAATCCTGCCTTCTTGAAGAAAGAGCTATGGAAATTGTATGTCCTGGACTGACTGAGAAGGAACTTGATGTTATGAAACCTACTTATGATTTGCGAAAAGAAATCTCTAAGAAGAAATAAACACATTGCTGTTGTTGAATGTGTATTCCTGAGCATCATGTTGTCTCAGTGGCCTCATAGCCAGAAGGTCAAGGGTTGGATTCCCGGTGGTTTCTGAGTTTGCCTGTTCTCCTGGGTTTCCTCCCGCAGTCAAAAGACATAGAGCTCAGGTGGATTGGAGACTCTAAATTGTCCTTAGGTATGAACGTGTGTCTATCTGTGTTAGCCCTGTGATGGACTGGAGAACTTGTCCAAGGTGTCTCCCTGCCTTCAACCCAATTCATGCGGGGATGCACTCCGGCTTGCCATGACCCTGAAAAAGAGGCAGTGCTACTTTCCAACGTCGACTGCAGAAGTGCCCAACCCACAGTTTCTGTCCTCCCACTCCTTCCCCCCCTTGAAGTCAAAGCTTACGCTGAAGATCCCGCCCCTGCGAACCAGTCGCCGTGAATGGAGTGGTTTGCTCCATACTGAACCAGTCTGACGGGAGAGGTGACACTTTTCACCAGTCTTTGCAAATAACGTTGATGCACCAAAAAAATGTAAGTTTTAATTAAAGAAGAAATGTGTATTTTTTCTTATTTGCAAATTTCCTCCATCAAATTGAATTAAATAGCATCCCGATGGCAGTGAACAACCTACGTGAATCAAACAATTGGTGGTGCTGGCAGAATTGTCGGGGTGCACAAGGTGCACAAGGTTTTCAAAAAAGAGCCTCAGTGTAAAAGAAAAATCATTTGTTCTTTTCCTCTCTGGCACTGTCCTCATCTGTCTCTCTGACTCTCTTTGTACCAGTATCTCTCTCTCTTTCTCCCCCTCTCTCTCTCTCAGACAAAAGCCCTCTCAGACATGATACTCTGTCCATTGAAGGCACAAGAGAAAAAGCGTTTTAGAACATTGTATGAGGCAGAAAATATCAGCGTCTTTAGTGAGAGTGCTTTTCAAAGCATATTCCACTCAATGTGAATGGAATTACTGGAGACAGAAATGGGGTTTTGTACACAAGCTGCTTGTGAGAGAGAGAGAGAGAGAGAGAGAGAGAGAGAGAGAGAGAGAGAGAGAGAGAGAGAGAGAGAGAGAGAGAGAGAGAGAGAGAGAGAGAGAGAGAGAGAGAGAGAGAGAGAGAGAGAGAGAGAGAGAGAGAGAGAGAGAGAGAGTCATACCCGGATAGCCTTCGAGGGAATCGGGTTGTCTGAGGTTTTCATAATTTATTTTAGGACTGGACACCACTTACTGCCTTGCCAATCAGTTGGACTTTGCCCAGCTTCTGGCATGGCTGAGCATGATAAATGAGAGGACACCTTCCCATGATAAAGACACACGCTGCAAGAAATAGCCGTCCTAACAAACCATTTTGTCATTGTCACATGTTTCCATGCAATACAAATGCGAACAGGTCAGCATCTCGGTCAGCTGGTTAGGTGTCAAAAATACTTCAACTTCAGTAAGCAATATATCCCACAATCCAGTGCGAGTCAATAGAGATTCCGTAGAGGTTGTATTCTATTCTGAAGAAGAAACGAACTGGGTCTGACCTCCCTCCCAAAGCGTTTATATTCTCAAATCCCCAATCCAGTATACCAAATATGAGCATGTTTTGAAGGATAGGACTTGATGATTGAAAATGGATGGATCTCCCTTCGATCATTTTGTTTGCTTCGTTCCTTCCGTCCTTTGTCCATTCATTTGTTCATTCATTCATTTGCGACATTCGAGGCTCAGACACCGCCGATCAGATTTTGATGATACTTGGGGAAAGATGCATCTCGCTTCAAAAATAATGCTGATTGGCCGACTGGCACTGCTACATTACTACATTACACTACTACATTTCAGCTACGAAGGCTAGAAAACCTCGTCCTCAATCCAAAAAAGCAAACATGATGATATATTACTTCTTCACCATGCATTTCTGCTGGATCTCTGCTCTAATTAGCTAGCTTACTCCTCTCTGCTTATATCAATTACATTCCACCCCAAGCGGTGCCAGGGACCTGTCGGTGCTGCAATTCCTACTGATAAGAGTTTCATAGTTTACTTAATGCACCTTCAACTCGTGCTTCGTGCTAATCAGCAATGGCACATAGCCTGGATTGATCTGAAATGGTTGTATGGAGACAGAAGCATCTCCCAAAGAAATCTATATAGAAATCTGCACTGCCCACCTGCTGAATGATACGATTTTACATAAACATTTTTCAAACTGTATTGAAATGAACCACTCTGGCATCGTGCAGCATAAAACCCTTTTCCTAACAAAGTAATTTTACCTTGCTTACTTCTTCTTGCTAATGTTGCGCTCAGGTCTTTCGCTCTAGTGTACACTGTCACCCACCAGAAAATGTTTTGGTGTACTCCGTGTGGCGAAGAGAAGCATTTCACGGAAAATGGAGTTCTGTAACTGCACTTACACAATTTTGTATCCAAGCCTTTCCCCCAAAAAGATTTAGACATCTTGTAATTGCTTATGTCATCGTGGATGCCACACGATGATTGTCAAAAAAATCTATTGGTTGTATGGTGTATGGTACAATAAGAAGAATAGTTTTATTCATTTCATCTAAAATTATCATGACTGAATATGAATGAAATGAAAAAAAAACATGTAACGAGATCTGCACTTGTTTTCTCCAGGTTTTTGTCTGTTTGCAAGAAATCCTTATTTGAATTTGCAGCAAATAGTTGCTGATGATCACATATGATGCAAGTACCCCTACAGTACTGAGTTTAAAATAGGAGGACAAGAAAAAAGTACATAGAAGTAGATATGCCAATAAAAATGTATCAGCAGGATTGGCTTTGCCAAGCCTTCAGGAATTATTGTCAGGAAGCTGACAGTATAATGCAACTGGGATGTGGAGGTGGTACCCTCATTTTGTTCCTTTAAACCCACTATTTGGCTATTTTCTTGCATGCCATTAACATCAGCGTAGCTACTCTAACGTCTAAAAGGCATAAAATGTTAACTATACACTCAGTAACCAGCAGAAAAAAGCACCCTCCGATACTCTTACTCTGTTAGATATCATCCATCTGGGAGGTTCAAGTGTAGATCCACAAAGATGCAAGCTATGGCTGCATTGCATTCTGGTCTATTGAAGCTACTGTCGGTGGAGAAATTGATCTCTCTCCTCTTCTCCGATGGATTTCTCCCTGTATGATTGTTGAACGTCGGTATAGAAAGAAGCCCTTGCTCTTTGATTCTGAGGGACTGACACCAAAACCTGACGTTTACCGTTTTAGATTGCTGAAATATTTCCTATCAAACTCCATGGCAATAAAAAAAAACACACCACCAAACAACAAAATGGGCCAAGCAATCTAAGGTACATCGGCAATTGCTGTTTTTACAATGGATTTTACCTTTAAACAGATTAAAAGATGCCAGAGGTCTGATATTAAAAATAATTGATTCAACTCCTCTTTTTCTCTTATCTCCTCACCAAACTTGCCCTCCCTCATTTTCCAATACAGTGCTCCTCCATTCTCCTTCTGCTTTTCCCTCACTCCCCTCTACTTGCCGGCAGAGGAGCCTTCTTTTGAAGGGATTTGCCCTCTTTTGAAGAAATAGCATTGTTTAGGAGGTCTGGAGCAAAGTCAGAGACGGTTAATATCCTCATCTAGTTGGTCTACTGAGACTCCCACTGGCTAAGGCAAGGACAACTAGAACGTGTGTGTGTGTGTGTGTGTGTGTGCGCGCGCGCGCACACACACACACACACACAGCCCTGGCAATTTATAGTCATTTAAGCCTTGCTACTGCTTGATGATAAAGTCAACTGAGTAGCACAAAACACAAACAGGCAGGAAGAGAGGTTCAGCAAAATCTGCTCTGCAGGACTTCCTATGCTCCTAGACATTAGCTGCTGCTTGGTAATTTGCAATATGACATTGATAACTGCAAACCAGGAAACACAATCTTTGAAAGATGACACAAAATAAATCTAGGTACATGTTCATTAGGGACCTTTTTTCTTTTCTTTTTGAGTGGTTCAGGCAGATGCCAAAGGCAAACAAAGTCCTTAGCTGACTTATGCACCAATCATCCATACCCCAACTTGTCTTTCTGCTTTGAAACACAACACAACATATTAGAAAAAATAAGGAAATAATCTGATCGGTATACCATGACCATGCACAGCACGGGTCCCAACATAAAGAAATGTACTACTCGACGTCAATGCCATCTAAAAAGGTTCCTGTGTGGCTAAAGCAGTTGTGCCGCAATTCCTTGGGCACTGTTACACAAATACACACACCAATCACATTCTTGGAGCATTTGGGCAAAAAGACAGGGGCTTACAACATACCAAGCCTTATAATAGGGACCAACTTTATGCTTTTCTGTTCATGTCGTCCTCTGGCTTCTACGTATTTCCTTTCTCAACAAATGGAGTGGGAAACATCTTTTCTTTATTCTTGTGCGTCTTCCTTCCTTTGCACCCACAGTGTTTGTCAGCCAGCGGCTAGCAGCTGAATGCTAACAGGCTGTTTAACATGGCGCTGAATGCTCGGACTGGCAGCAGATGCAGGCAGGTGGTTGAATTAATGAAATGTCAACACTGCACTTTAAAGTCTAGACAACTGAATCGTGCCGGTTGTTGAACACAGCGAGCAAAGTTGAACAAATGATTTGATTTTCCTGCGGCCATCCATACGTACCATCTACATTTTACAGGAGCTAGCGCTCTAATGAGGCTTGGCTGGTCAAAATGATTCAACATTCACAAATCACTGTGAGTTTCCACCTTGTTAGCCATCTGGCCCAATCAGCAATAAATAAAAGCATAGACCACAGCACTACTTAACAAAGGAATCCACCACTCATGACCACCTCCAGGGCTTAACCCTGGCTTTTCAGTCTCACTTTTAAAGGTCTTTAAACCTGCTCTGGATATGTCGTGTTCAGGCGATCTGAACGAGTAAAAAACCCATCTCCTCTCCTCACTCCTCACAAAAATCTGGTGCAGCGCTAAATAAAAACCATAGCAGGACTCTTTCATCTTTTTAATAGTTTTGATGAGAGCGACTGTTTCTCCTTCGTCCCACACAGATAGACAGGAACTGACCACGCTCTTGGCGGCCGGCACGTCTCGGAGGCTAGCAGCTGAATGCTAAGGGGCTGGTTAACATGTTGCTGAGTGTTTCGGCCAGCTGACAGATGAGCTTAGCACCGTGGGGAAGAGGGAGCCTAACGCAACATGCTTGTCGGAATCTACCTGACATCCCTCGGAGGCGAGGAAGAGAGGAGGCAAAAAGAAGACAGAGGAAGGAAGAGAAAGTGGAGGAAGGGAGGGAAGTAGAAGAGTGAGAGCAGGCGGATGTATTTGGCGGAATGGAAAGGATAGGGTGGAGGAGTGGGGGAGGACACCGAGACCAACTTTGCAACTTTGGCCTTTTATTTTGAGTTTTATTTCATTCTTTCTCTCTTTCTTGCCTTCTGTCCTTTTCCTTTCTCTTCCTCCTTGTTCCTCTCAGTTCTCCCGTGTCTTTGTTGTTTCCTCTTTTCTCACATCAGCTCCCTTAATAAGAGGATGCAAAAAAAAGACAAGCTGCAAGCAGGTGCAGGGCCTCGCCGCTTCTCCGTCTGAATAAATAAAAATAAAAAAAACACCCCATGAATATTGTTGTCATAAGCTGTGCCCAGCACCCATTCTTTCCTGCTCTTATCTGTTCTGCGGTGATATTATACAGTAATTTCCTTTCTCTCCGGCTCTTTCTTGGCCTTGGAAAGGGAGGTGCCGGCTCTGCGCCTTCATGCTTGTAGAAGCACATGAATTATCAGGAGAGAAAAGGCATGGCTAACCTTGGATTCTCTGAAGTGGAGAGAATCGCAGGATGAAAGCCAAACATTCAGACTGACAAAACCGATGTGTGTGTGAGGAGACGAAAAGAGAAACCATTGGAAAGTTCTGTATCTCTGTTTTTTTCTTATTTCTCTCTCTCTCTCTCTCTCGGTCTCTCTCTCACCCCTTCAACCTTGAGCCTCTTGCCGGAACATCCAGATGTTTCATTCATTATTTCACTTTTTTGGTCTTCCCTCCCCTTTATTAGGTGCAGTCTAGGGTTGTGGTTAAAGCTGGAGATGGCTGCTCATTAGGTTTACATGCCCTTGTGGCCTGAGCCATGACCCAATACTGGGGTCGAATTATAATGTAGCTTGACTCAGAAAAAGTGAGGGGGACTGATGCATGCACCGCAACACCATTTAGACACTGTGAACGATACGACTTGGCAATGCAAGTGTACATACACTCACCGGACACATTCACGCAGACAATGCTCAAGATGGCGCGGCCGTGTCTAGACGCCGTCGTGGTAGCTCCGCGGAGATTGTGCGTTTTTTTAGTTTTTGTGGTTGTTTTTAATATCTTTTTTTGCTCAAACACATCGGCACTAACATCCTACGAACGCAGCACACTTTTGGACATAAACTTTTGCGCAAAACAAAGGTTTTTGTCCACTTTTCCCATCGACCCAGCGTGGCCGGCAGAGATAGTACGAGCGAGCCACAACAACAACAGTGGAGACTCACCTACGGGGAGACGAAGGAGGAAACATCGGGGAAAACGGAGCGGAATTCGGAACAGACTGAGAGTTCAAGCCCACCGTCCACCTCTGCCCAGCATCCTTCTTGCTAACGTCCAGTCTCTGGATAATAAGTTGGATGATGTTAGGGCGAGGATTAGATTCCAACGGGACATGAGGGATTGTAACGTCTTTTGTCTGACGGAAACATGGCTGACCCCGCTGGTGCCGGATCGAGCCATATGCCCAACCGAGTCCTTCTCTGTTTTCCGTGCGGATAGAACGGAAGAGTCTGGCAAATCTAAGGGTGGAGGGGTTTGCTTCATGACCAACAACAAGTGGTGCAACCCCAAGGACATTAAGACTCTTTCTCGTTCCTGCTCGTCGAACCTGGAACATCTGACTATCTCATGCCGTCCATTCTACCTTCCCCGGGAGTTCAGCTCGGTCATCACCACAGCCGTCTACATACCACCACAAGCGGACACCGACGTAGCACTATCGGACCTACATGATGTGTTATGTCGGCATCAGAACAAGCATCCCGACGCGGCTATGGTGGTGGCTGGGGACTTTAATAGGGCGAACCTAAAAAAAGTCATGCCGAACTTTCATCAGCACATTACGTGTGCTACCAGAGGGGAAAGAACGTTGGACCACTGCTACACGCCGTTCAAGAGAGGCTACAAGGCTGTCTCTCTCCCTCCGTTCGGCAAATCAGACCATGCCGCCATTTTCCTGCTACCGGAGTATAAACAAAGGATAGCACGGGAAGCGGTAGTGACGAGGGACGTAAAGCGGTGGTCTGACCAATCAGAGGCTGAGCTACAGGACGCTCTGCGTGACGTCGACTGGGACATGTTCCAATCCAGTTCCAGGGACGTCAGCGAGTTTACGGAAGTAGTAACGAGCTTCATAGCAATGCTAGTGGACAACATCGTCCCAACGGTGAAAGTTAGGTCCTTTCCTAACCAAAAACCGTGGGTTGATAAATCCATCCGCGACGCTTTGAACGCCCGCACTGCTGCCTATAACTCCGGTCTTGTATCCGGCAACATGGACGAGCACAAGGCAGCGTCCTATGGACTGAGAAGGGCGGTGAAGGAGGCCAAGAGGAGGTATAGGGACAGAGTGGAGTCGCAGATGGAGCAGCGCGACACCAGACGCCTATGGCAGGGGCTACGGACTATAACGGACTACCAGGGCAGACCCCCCGCAATTGTGAGTGCCGACGCATCCCTAGCGGAGGACCTGAACTCATTCTATGCACGGTTTGAGGCTAGCAACAGCAGCGCTAGCTCGCCGGCTAACAACATCACCGTTAGCGCAACCGGAGTGAGTTCTACCGCTGGGGATGAACACACACTCTCTGTGACCGAGCACAGTGTGAGGATGGCTCTGACGAGGGTGAACACCAGGAAAGCTGCTGGTCCAGATGGCATATCTGGACGAGTACTGAAGACCTGTGCTAATCAGCTAGCTCCAGTGTTCACCACTATATTCAACATCTCCCTGGCTGAGTCTGTGGTCCCCGCCTGCTTCAAGAGATCCACTATTGTCCCTGTGCCCAAGAATGCTTCTCCAGCATGCTTGAATGACTACCGACCGGTGGCCCTCACCTCGGTGGTCATGAAATGCTTCGAGAGGCTGATTAAGGACTACATCTGCGCCTTCCTCCCTTGCTCCATGGACCCGCTGCAGTTTGCTTATCGTCCCAACAGATCCACGGATGATGCTGTCTCCCAGGTACTGCACACCACACTCTCTCATCTGGACAGCCGGAAGGGGGGCTATGTGAGACTGCTGTTCATTGACTATAGTTCAGCTTTCAATACCATAGTCCCCACCAGACTGGCTGGCAAGTTGATTGAGCTGGGACTGAACACCCCCCTGTGTGCCTGGATCCTGGACTTCCTGACCGCCAGGCCCCAGGTGGTCAGGGTGGGTAGACACACCTCCAACCCCCTCACCCTGAACACAGGATCCCCCCAGGGTTGCGTCCTCAGCCCCCTACTGTACTCCCTGTACACACATGACTGTGTGGCCAGGTTCAGCTCCAACACCATCATTAAGTTTGCGGATGACACAGTGGTGGTGGGCCTGATCTCCAACAACGACGAGAAGGCCTACCTGGAGGAAGTTGCTGATCTGTCACTCTGGTGCCAGGACAACAGCCTCCTCCTGAATGTCACCAAAACTAAGGAGCTGATTGTGGACTTTAGGAGGACACAACAACAGAGGACGTACTCACCACTGGGGATTAATGGGAATACTGTGGAGAGGGTGAGCAGGTATAAATACCTGGGAGTCCACATCACCGAAGATCTGACATGGTCCACACACACTGACACTCTGGTGAGAAAGGCGAGGCAGCGCCTTTACCACCTCAGGCAGCTGAGGAAATTCAAAGTCTCCCGGAGGATCCTTCAGTCCTTCTACTCTGGAGCTGTGGAGAGTATCCTGACAGGAAGCATCACTGCCTGGTTTGGCAACAGCTCCGCTCAGGACAGGAAGGCTCTGCAGAGAGTAGTGCGTTCGGCTGAGCGCACTATTGGAACTACACTCCCCACCCTGCAGGACTTGTACACCAGGAGGTGCAGAACCAGAGCCTGCAGGATCATGAAGGATCCTCACCACCCCAACAACGGACTGTTTCAGCTGCTGCGGTCAGGCAAGCGCCTCCGTAGTCACGCTGCAAAAACAGAGAGACTGAGACGGAGTTTCTTTCCTCAGGCCATCAGGACTGTGAACTCCGACCTCACCAGGGCCCCCACCAAGACACACACACTGCCCCTCTTATGCACACACACACTTAGGTAAAGACTACACATAATTTATAATTTATATTACACATACAATTTTCCCTTTTTTTACTATATTTTTTTATAAAGTGCTCTTATTGTAAATATTGTGTTGTTTTTTTTATATAGAGCTCTTAAATATTGTAAATATTGTGTTGGTCTATTGTAAATAGTGTGAACCTGTTATTTTGCACATTTCTGCTGAGCATTGCCACTTTGCATTTCACTACACACCTCGTGTGTGTATGTGACAATTAAACTCCTTGATTAAACTCCTTGACATCTACATCGATTCGGTTGCCATGCACCGCCACTACAACAATGGTACACACACACAGTGATAAAACAAAGCGTGTCAACTGGACATCAGAACAGACATCTGATCTCACTCATTTTTTATGGAGAGATATCAGGTTGCTGTTGTCCCTTTAGAGTTCTTCTGCCTCCCTTGTCCACAGAGCCCACAGGAAACCACAGGAACTCGTATTGAAGGTCCCAACGGCTAGAATACCATGGTTCCTACAGTGTGGAAATTGTTAATTTCCCGGTTTTCAAAGTTTTGGAGTTGGACAGAGGCTGCAAAAGTATTGAAAAAACTGTTGCAGAGTCCCACTGCAGGTATAACTACAGTGGTTTGGCCATTATAGGTTTTTGAAGGCTGATATTTTTAGGATTGCGACTACCAATAGCTGATATTTGATGCTGAAATTCAGTTTCTTTATATTGACCATTTTCTTGTCAAGAAATTCCAGAGAAGTCCCCTACCAGAATTTTTTCCTTAGCAGGGTGGAAAAGCATTTACCATGCCATGCCTTCCCTTAGGGCTTCCCATAGTAAACCAGTAATCAATCATACTGCAATATATCCATCATATCAGAGGTGGGGGCGACACTGACTGGACCAGATTGCACTTTC
Organism: Hoplostethus atlanticus; assembly: GCA_034670405.1. Lineage (NCBI taxonomy): Eukaryota > Metazoa > Chordata > Actinopteri > Trachichthyiformes > Trachichthyidae > Hoplostethus > Hoplostethus atlanticus. Next base: position 1,186,925 of record JAXDDX010000079.1, on the reverse strand, counting down.
AATACAAGGAAAATATCAACCCTGCGGATATTGCAGAATGGCTGCGTTTGCCATCTACGTCTTACGCCTGTGGCAGTTTGCCACAGACCTGGACTAGATGTCATTTCAATGGTGGGAATGAAAATGCATGTACCACCTCAAGGCAAAAAGGAGCATTGTAGCTTTAAGCACCCCTTTACAGTACGTAAGTCAAGGTCTGAATTGGGTCTCTAGAGACTATCACCTTCATGTACCACACTAATGATATCACTAAGTGCGGTCCAGTATAGCTCAATGGATAGAGCAAGGCACTGATGTCGTCATGATTAGGGGTTCAGTGGTTAGAGCGCTAAAGATGTATGCGGTCAAATAACTGTCCTTTAAGTGGCATATGAGATTTGGATGGTTTGGAATGACAAGAAAGGAAATAATATAATATAAGCACACAAGTAGAATAATAAAATAGTAGGAAAAAACACTACATTAATAAAACAAAAAAGCAAGAAATTAGACTACAAATTGTGGGTTATGGAAACATATGCTGCCGACAATTTCACACACTGTAAAAATGGGAGGAATGGGAAACTATTACATAAAAATCATGGATCATGGGTTTGTTGCTGACCGGTTCGGATGCGTAAAAACATCTCTCTCTCTCTCTCTCTCTCTCTCTCTCTCTCTCTCTCTCTCTCTCTCTCTCTCTCTCTCTCTCTCTCTCTCTCTCTCTCTCTCTCTCTCTCTCTCTCTCTATTGCACTCAACTCTATGTAGCGGCGCTAAAGTGGCTCTCAGCACCAGGCATCCGTTACATCTTTGATCGCGGTGTTGCCTCTGTTGTCGTTGCCTCTATTGTCGTCTGCGGTTGTCACAGTTGGTGATTCTGTGCTAATTTAGTGCCGTAGTTTAATTTAGAGTGGACACATTGCACTTTGTTTACGCATTATGCTGCACTATGTGTCATATTCCCGGTGCCAGATTATGAGGCTTGATCCTTCATTTTTGCACATTTAGATTAGCCTACTCTCTTCACACTCCAATAACCCCCATTTTTTAAAATCCCGCGCACACCCTGCAGTGTAAATCCACAAGTAAATAGGCTCATCACTGCCTCGTCATTAAGGCACACTGGGAATACTTTTCATTAATACAGTATTGTGTTGTCCCATTGAGGCTGTGAAAAGATTCTCTCTTCACAAAGTCGGTCTCATTTTCCTCCAGGGCTGTGCTGATGGGAACATGGCTGCTATCTGCAGTATTGCTTCCAATCGCTCTTGGGAATCCTATGAAAGCATTTCAGCAGTAAATTTCATTTATCATTCATAACTACAGCCAAGTAATAATAAGATACCTGGTATTTGATAGAAGCCCTCTTTTATATCCAGATTGGGGAAATGGCCTGGAAACACTACAAACATTATTGTTTTTTTTGCGAATTTGCATTTAAAAAATATTATATATAAAATGGTATATAAACTGGCCTAAATGGATGAACAGTATGGCTGCCATCAACCAATGAACTTGACAAAGGGTGTGGCTTCTATTGTTCAACCAACATGAAGCTTAGTATATATGTTCAGTAGACATGCCCAAACATATCTGCAAAAGTATTTCAAAATTGACAATTGCCACAAATGCCAAAAAATCTTTATCTCCTAATGTATTTGAAATAATTTCTCAAAATTTGTTGGTAAGATAATTAAAGTTCAAATTTTTAAAACTTTGAAAGGCATAACTGTTCCACTGTAAGTCCAGTTAACATAAAGCTTGATACAAATATACACAACTATTCTTGCTCTCCAAATTTCCTTACGGACCATTGAAGTTGCCCATATTACGTTACAGTTTTTTTCCCTAAGGCTTTTTCAATGTTTGACCTATCAACACCCAATTTGGTACTCATGCAAAGGGCAGTATCTGTGCTGCAGCATTTTAGAATGAACCTAACAGAACACCAGCCATCAGCTCCCCTTTTCCCCTCTGTCTTTTCTTCCATCCTCATTCCCTGGAATCCCTGACAATAAACCTCTTCTTATTCATTCACAAGTCAGAGTCACATCTGAGTCAGAGTTCTGCATTTGGGTTCCCCTTGTTGATCGCAACACGTTCGCAATGACCGGGATTAGTGATGGGAAGACCGACTCTTTTAACTAACTCAATTCTTTCGAGACGTCCGATAGAAGTGCATCGATTCTGAATCGATACCATCCCATGTGAGGTTTGAACCTACAATCCTCAGCATGAGTCTGCTGCTCTACTAACTGAGCTATACTAGTAATGGAATCACACGAGCGCCACCCCTTTCAAACCAGATGTGTAACCAAACACCAACTAAACTACAGGTTAATGATAATATTTATAGTATTTACACAGAGTATTGCTATTGATTTCATTTTATTTTGTGTGCTCTTGACTTTCTTTTTCTAATAGAGACAGTTTTGTTGACCAATGTTAAATGTTAAATGGCTTATAGTTTACCCAATTACCAGTTAATTTATTAAACAACATCTTAAACAACAAAAACTGTTGTCAATGTGTGCAGAATAGATCGCTACATTATTACATTGGCCTTTTTCACGATCCAATATGGCTCCTTGATCCGGCGGGTACGCGGAAGTAGTCTCTCTCGTTCATCAGACGTGAACCGCTCGGACATCTCGGACACCTGCTCTCTCGGTTTGCGAGATGTCCGATTGAGTCCGAGAAGTCCGATATTCATCTGCTCTCTCGTTCATCTGCTCTCTCGACTCGTTCGCGAGCCGCTCAGTCTCTCTCGTTCATCTGCTCTCTTGACTCGTTCGCGAGCCGCTCAGTCTCTCTCGTTCATCTGCTCTCTTGACTCGTTCGCGAGCCGCTCAGTCTCTCTCGTTCATCTGCTCTCTCGTTCGCGAGCCGCTCAGTTGGATCAGCGGTTCTCGTCCGATGAACGAGAGAGACTACTTCCGCTTACCCGCCGGATCAAGGAGCCATATTGGATTATGAAAAAGGCCAATGTAATAATGTAGTGATCTATTACATTCTATATACATTGACAACAGTTTTTGTAATGTTTAAGATGTTGTTTGATAAATTAACTGGTGATTTTTTAAATAAATTATTTTTTTTCTGGCGCTGCTATAACCGCTGCGAGTCGAATCAACTCACTCACTTAACTGATTCGGTTCTTTTGAACGATTCGTTCGCGAATCGGCCATCACTAACCGGGATACCTGGAGGAGCATGATTGGCACCCAAGGCGTTTGAGCCACAAAGCAAAGTGACTTGGTGTCTTCATCCCGTTTTTCACCTATGGCCACGAGCCATAGATAGTGACCGAAAGAATGAGGTTTCAGACGTTAGTGGCTGGGATGAGGTTTCTCTGCAGGGGTGGCTTGCCTCACTCTTTGTGACAAGCTCTGTGATCTGGGAGGACCTCGGTGTCAAGCTGCTGCTCCTCTCCCTTTGGAGGTGTTCCAGGCATGACCGTCCCTGAGACCCAGGGACATGCTGGAGGGGTCTGCATTTTGCTTTGGGATCCCTCAGGAGGAGTTGGAAGAAGTTGCTTGGGAAAAGCATGTCTTTCATCATCGCTGTGGTGTTTCTCACTGCTCTTCCCAGAGATCACCTGTCAATGAAACAATGTGTCCAGTACTGTGACCTCTTTCTCCTTGGATTTTCTGTTTCTGAGTCTCTGTAGGTGGCACTCTTTTGTTTGTCTGTCTAGCCATGGTGGCTATCGCTGCTCATGCTAACTACCCGATTCTTCTTCTGTTTATTACAAATAAACCACTGTTGCTGCTGCCGGAAATATAAAACACATCACTTCCTGTGCTCCAGAGGAGCTTCCCCGGGACAGACCTACCTGACACCGGGTGTTTAGAACAGCAAATTGAAAATCATGAACTGGCAAGAGGTTGAATCACTATGGTGTTTATATGACTATTTCACAGATTATTACTTTAAAACAAATGGGGTTCCCATTGCATGTGACTAATGGGAAGGGACAAGTGTATGAGTCAACAGCTTTGACTTTCACTGTGACCATCTCCACAAGCGTGTTCCATATGTGGCAAAAGAGGCCGAGGGCACAGGTGCATAATGTATGGAGGATCAACCCCCCCCACACACACTTTTAATGTCCATTGCTGCTTCTCTCCAGCCACTTATCCCTCCCACGGGCTTTCTGCAGGGAAGACTCTATGTGTCAAGGTTAGACCAATATAGCGTTTTGCTCATATATGGGGTCAATATTGGCCTTTCATTTAAAACGGGATACCGGCCAGTCAGTGTTGTCCACCTTTTGATTGAATAGATATTTATTGTATAGTTGATCAATACTACACTGGTTGTCTATGGGAAGCCATTAACCTGAACTGATTCTAATGAGACATTTTGATTGGGTTCCACACAAGTATGCATTATTATGCAATAGTAGTAGTATTGGTTTCACTGGATTGTGGGGGGTTCACTGAATACTTAATGTCATTTTTGGGGATTTATTGGCATGAAAATGGTCAAAGAAACAGTATCAGCATGAAATATGCAGCTTCAATCCAAAAATGACTTTATTTGTACTGACCTTCAAAAGCTGATATCGGTCAAACCCTGGTATTTACAACGCTCAGTTCCCCTCTCCTTGATTTCTGCTTTCTGTCTGCCTCCGTCTCTCTCGTGTTGCAGCTAAACCAGAGAAAAATATTCTACTCTTATCCTCCCTCCCTCTCCTGTGTCTGGGTGTAAAGGATTACACTGGAAAAAAGGAGATGACACAACACACAGAGGAAATCTGAATTCTTGCTGTAAAGTACCCTTGACTGTGGCAAATGATTTTACAATCTAACATTTTCTTCCTGCGCACAAGTCTAGTATTATTTTGAAACTGCTCTGATTTCAGCGTCAGGCTGACTGACGGTGGGATTTGCGCAACCCAAGGTCATTTACACTCAACGGTTTTAAACTTCAGTTGTTCATCATGTGTGGTTACTGAAAACACAACTACATAACTGTCTTCGAAAACACACTGCACTTAGCCTGCTAAAGGGACTGAATTAGGGATATTAATGTGGGAACAGAGGTAGTGACAACAGTCTTTATTCATCCCCTCATAGGCCCACATGACATTTTGCTACCAATGTCTTGGTATGTTTGTGTTTCATTTCTCATCCATGAAAACCCACAGTGTATGGAGTGGATATGTGCTGAATGTATAGTTGTTTAGAGGATGTTAAGGGTAGTTTAGTAATATGTTTATTCCAGATTTGTGTAATATGTTTATTCCAGATTTGTGTGATAAACAGCAAAGTGTTGAAGCTGACTTCAATGGACCTGTGGGAAAGTCAATGATTGGTACTTACTTTGAATGCTTTGTTGACTTAAAGATGCAAAGACCAGTAGGCGTAGCCATACAACCTAATGTGTGTGTGTGTGTCTCCCATATTGCAGTCAGACCATAGTATCATAGAGGTTAAATACATTTTGCATAAAAAAAAAAGTGCGTAGATTTTCTATTTGGACAAGTCATATGTCCGCTCTTGAATTTCTTAAAACTGCTAATACAGATCAGACATACTGCCTTCACACATCTCAAGTAGGGTTGAAATGTTTGAAGTCAGCATGTATGATATTGGCCTTTAATTAAATGCTGTATATGAGCCAGTCAGTGATGGAGGTTCCTCCTTGACCACTGCTACATTAAAAAAAAAGTATTTTCTTTGCACATATTATTTATTCATGTTCAATATGTTTTGTGAATTAATTCCTCATTTAAAAGGCAGTAATGTTTTCCTACCATTAAATAGCTGGGCTGACCCTGCCTTACGAGTTGCTAACCCCTAAAATAATTCATTAGTCTAGGTGTCAGTAGCGAGTTTTAGTGTCTAAATGTTGTTTCATAAGCTTTTTCCGCCCTGACAAGAATATAATTCTCTGGAAAACACAGTGTAATCCAATTTTTTGGTGTGAAAATGGAAAAATGTAAAGATATTGAATGTTGGCACGGAAGATATTTTGTCCCTGGCTCCGGTTCTGGACATTTCATCTTTTCCTCAGATGTATAAAACGCTACATTTTTGGCTCTCTTTGGCGCTCTCTCTCTCTCCCCCAACCCCCCACCTCCAGTGGCTCCCTGTGATACAGGTGCATAATGTGTGCTGGATGTCCTGTCCAGCCTGCACCATGTCTCTGTGCTCAGTCTAAAGGGGCTGATAACGCCAGATGGCTCTCTGCTTTGTAAGGCTGTGAAGCGAGTAATGCAGTGGAGCAGAGCCCCTAGGCTAAACACTGTCTGCATCTCGTGCAGTGGAGGTGTGTGTTGTGGTACCGCTATCCCTGTGAGAACCATTTGGAGTTTTGGATCTTCTTCGGGGTGTGACTACCCAAAACACTTCTTGTTTTGGGTAGGAGTTCAGGTTGAGGTTGAGTTCAGGGTTAGGATTTGCGCTTGAGTTTAAAGATTACAGTTTTTGGTAGATTGTTCAGTTAGTCAACGTAGCCATTAAGTGCATAAGAAGTGCATAAGAACATAGACACCAGTAGGCTCCATGCTAACACTTCAATATACACTATGTTGAGTCATAGTAGGCTCCATGCTAACACTTTAGCATACACTTTGTTGAGTGGTAGTAGTAGTAGTGCTCACCTGAAATGACACAATTAACAATTTCTACATTGAGTGTCTTTATTACTATGTTGTGAGTTTCAAGTTAGCTAGCTTTTGAAAGACAGCTGGATCTTCAATGGGTCACCTAGTCTATGCCCTATCTGTATCTTTTCTAAGTGATTTTCTGACAAATCTAAAGGGATCCCTGAAAAAGGATGCCCTAGCTCATTCTCTGTTTCCTTTTTTCCCCAAGATTCTCTGCTCTCCTCAACGCTACCAAGCCGTTTTTCTTTCTTGTAACACATTGATGACCCTCTCTCTCACTTCCTAGCCTTCCTCCACTGCTTTCTAAGCTGCCTCCTCTCTTTAACTAGCCACTCTATCTATTACTGTCTAGAATTCTTTGGCCCCGAAACGGCCTTCTCTTTTTTTTTCATAAAGTCCAAACCTGTTTACTCCATCTTCATGGATAATATTCCCCATTTGGTCTAACTTATTCTCAACTGTACCTCTTAACCCATCTAGTGCCAGTCTCAAATCTGCGGTAACTGCCTTCCCTCTTCTCTGTAGCCTCAGGCTATCTCACTCTAGGTTTCTCTCTCATATTCCTTTCCTCGGCTGACTAACCTCACTGCTCTCCAAACTCTGTGTCTTGGCACTGCTCAGTGACAGGGGTTTAGATATCCTGTGAACTTTTTTTTTTTTTTTCCACCTGCCGCTGCACTTCACCCAACTGACTGACTGCACTCCCTCTACCAAACACCTCTTGCCTTGGTGTATTTTAAGGCCTTTCGGGCGTTGTCACCTTTCCCCAGCCACAGGAACAAACTGTAGCTTCTTCCCTTGTGCTGTACTGAGTGTAACGACTCAACCGACGTTTCGTTGAGTTGGTCCCCAACACCTCAAGAAGGCTCAACGGTGTATTCCAGCATCCTGGAACCACCCCCATCTATACCCACTTTCAACAGATTTACCTGACTTTGCCCTGCTATCTTAAAACCTGTGTGCCTAGTGTCTCACTAATACCTCCCTACCAACAAACTAGGGCTTACCTACCATTAACCTAACATTAATATAACAATGCAACCTGCCTGTGCGGTACAACAATACAACTACATTGCCAGACTAGCAGACTGTTTTGTGTGCATGTGTGTATATATTCCCCATTCGGTTTGTTGTTGTTGTTTGTTATCTGGACTATTCCTGTTGGGGAAACTAGTCTAGTAACTAGATCCTAGAACAATACCTTGTTTCCATTACTCAGAAGCAGGCCGTGCAGCACTGTGAGAGAGCTGAGCCTGATAAAATGATATGATATACAGATCTAACTGGACTGTCATTATGTTTGTTGCTATGCGGCAGCACTGTAGTGGCAGGATGCTACTAACGTTATGAGCTGTTTGTCTGCTAACTGTGGCTAAGTGTCAGGTTCTGTCTTTGTTTTGATTTACTGTAGATTCGTCATTCATCTGTGTGCCTGCAGTGGGTGCATAAATGCATGAATCTTGCTTAGTGTACTTTTTAACGGCTAAATTGATCAACCGAACATTCTACCAAAAGCAGAAAATTGCATTATGCAACTTTTTTTATGGTAAAATATTGCCTTATTATCTAAGTAATGTGTTTGGCCTCAACAAGAGAAAATCCACCCATCAATGCTGCATGAAACCACCTAGTTCGTCACATTCCAGCCTCTGTGGTCAGGCGGTGGCAGGAAATCTTCTTGTCGCACAGGAAGTGATTCATTTTTACGTATTAGGTAAACAAGGACGAGATTATCCTGTGATCTGCGGACTATTGTGGCTTGTAGTGGGTGCGGTGTAGCATGTCTGAAGCAGCTCCACAGAATTGGAGGCCTCCTCCTGCAGCTGTCCAGAAGAATAGAATTAGATCTTTGGAATGTCTCCAAGCAAAAAGGAATAAAACTGATTAAACAATGAGATCCTGAAGATCCTGAGAATTAGATTAGTGCCTTCCCTCTCAACAGGTATCAGATTAAAGTCCACAACCTCTTCGTGTCCTGACAGCTGTGGAGACTCACTGGAGTCCAGTGGTAATTAGACACACATGGCATAGTGACAGTTACTATGTAAATAGTATGATGGTGTCATTGAGGTTTCAATGACATGATTTTTTGTATGAAAAGATTGCTGCCACTTTCCCCAAACTAATTGTAACTTATATACACTTGGCAAATAGGCAATACATGTCATAGCCTTTTGCTGCTGTTTTGCAATCTACTTGCTATACTGTTATGTTTCAAACACTGATCATTAGTGATTGGGGTTTCAATAGAATTGCAGCATCATATTTTTCATGACTCATGTATCTTTACTGAATCATGTTTACATGGTTACATGGCAGGAGTAACTTCATTAGCCTAGGGTAGCTTGCAAGCTTTTCAGAAATACATTTTACTATTATTACTTTACTATTATTATTATTATTATTTTATTTTTTTACATTTTTTGTGGCTACATTATTATCATATCACCATAAATGTGTTACACAAATGAAAAGTTACCTGGCTTGAAAACATTTCCTTTTGTTTCTCCAACTGTTTTTGGTGATGACAGGGAAGGCTTCAGGAAAATTGGAGGCAAAAGCCACTGAACAGTACCGCTCGCAGCCACAAAATGCAAAAGTGTAGCTTTGATATTAAAATTAGGATTACAGTGCTGTGAAAAAGTACTTGCCCCTTTTGTGGGTTCAAGTAGTATTTAATGTGAGTCTGATAGAAGAAAATGACACCTACGTTTGTTGCTTCTTTCATTTGTTTGATGTTCAAGGTAATCAAAATGCAATCTTCTGCTGTGAAAAAGAGTATGCCCCCTCCTTAAATCAACCCAATTAAAGGGATAATTATAGTCAGCTGATTGAACAGGCTTGATTATAGCCAGCCCTGCCCAATATAAAGCTCATTTATTTTGACCCTTACCATCAGACTGAAGTTGCCAACATGGTTCTACAGGCACATCATGCCAGGAAGGGGGCAAATACTTCTTTCATGGCACTGTAGTTTTAGGTTAGTTTAGCGTTAGGACTCAGGTTTAGGGTTTGTGTATATACATTTGTTTCTGTGTGTATGTGTTTATGTGTATGGGAGTGTTACAAAGATGAGGGAGGGAGCATACAGTAAAGCTAATGTTCTTTGTATCTCCAATTTTCACTGTAATTGAGAGCTGACAACGTCTGCGATACAGTGAACCATATTTAATGGCACTAAGCTAAACCAGTGATGATGTCTGGCAAATGTCAAATCAATCTTTTTTTTTTTATTCTCAGTTCCTGAGACTTAGTGGAAATACATGTTTTCACCAGGACACTGGCAAAATGCAATACATACTGTATGATTGATTATTTTATTTCAGTGCTTGAGGGGGGGGCTGGTGCTTTGCTATGTGTGTTTATCTGTGTGTAGAGGATATGTTTTCCAAACAGATGAAGACTATAAGCAATAAACATGAGCCATCACCCATTCCCCTGCAGCAATATCATATTATCATATTTTTTATGTTCTCCACCTAATCACTTTTAGTTGACTAGATGTAATGAAATCATTCAGTCTTCATTTATGTATGGACATTGGAGTTCGCAATAGCTGTGAGACTTTTCTGAAATGTACTGCAAATCAATGCAGGATTACTCATATTTTCTCCAGATTAATGGACGTTGTCTTTCAGATCCTTGCCTTTGTCACCAATTCTAATTTGATTACACTGGGATTTACGACACTGTTGAGCAATACATCAGTTTAGGTGATGTGAACTAAGGTATCCTAGCATTAGTACGTCTACATGCGAACGTGTGAGTGATAATTTGTGCTGTCAGAGGCAAAAGCTAAAGCCTGAGATGAAGTGCCTTTCGCTGGTGTGGGTACATGACATCCCCCATCGGGAGAACAGAGCACCAAGAGTTTTATCATCTCGTCCATGAGCTCTGCCTAGATAGTGCCTTGTTTCAAGGGCTGTTTTTTACAGTGACACAGTCACACATTGAAAGGACCACAGGGTCCTCTTGATTTAAGGCCAGAGGTCCTTGGTCTGAAGACCTAAGCGACCTTGTAGCTTGCTGGGGGCTCAATAATTCGTAAATATACGTTGGGACCAGACCATTTAATGCCTGAGGGGAAAAGCAACATTTTCGGGATTTTTGCAATATTTTGCAGTTGGAAAAAACAGGACCACCACATAATTAGCACATTTAAATTTAGGATTGAAAGTGACCCTCAAATTTGTTGATTTGACGTTGGGGATCAGGGCCAGTTTTCGTGTTGAGAAAAGCGCCCAAGGTGATCACCGACCAAAGTGGCAAAAAGCCAGAGCACAGCTTGAGCTAAAAAGGAGTAAATTATTGGTTTTTGGATTTTGTTTTCTACATCACTTCTCCCTTTTCTCTACCTCAGGTGTCATTCGGACGGCTTTGTCCAACATGGACCGCGAGTCCAGGGACCACTACGCTGTGGTGATCCAGGCCAAAGACATGGCTGGCTCAGTGGGAGGACTCTCTGGATCTACCACTGTCAATGTCATGCTTACCGATGTCAACGACAACCCTCCTAAGTTCCCACAGAGTAAGTGATCCTGATCATACGCAGTGAACAACTTGTTCAGTTTTGACAACACACAAGTAAGTGTTGCCTAACCTTTTTCGCGAAAAGTGACATACCAGGATCTTTTGCAAGGATGTAGATCTTTTAGAAGATTATCAGCATCTAGCTTCCAAAAAAAGAAACTTTAAACAATACACTTAAGTAGAATAAAACTAAAATACATATGTCAAAATACATTTTAGACTATCTTTGATTAGGTTGAATATGGTAAAGTCACAATCTGGCAGATGTCGGCCCGAGGAGTGTCATATCTGTTGGGGCTAATCGCGTACAGACCGTTTGCTCATTGGCATTGGTGAGACACACACATTGTCTCACCAATGCTATATTGGGGAAACCTTAATAAAACATTGTAATAATAAAAACTGATTAGGTAAGGAGGGGGTGGTTTCAGGGCGCTGCATTACACTGTTGAGCCTTCTTGAGGTGAGGTCTCACACACTCAACCCAGTAATTACTAGAATAGGTAGTTAGTGAATTCTGCTGCCTGTCTAACAGTTCCATAGGTTTTGCCTGATGTCCTCTATGGCCACCACGTGGGGAGAGTCACATCATATCCTGTGTTTACTAGCATTTTAAGCAGATAGCACATACACACAGTCAAAATCGTACTGACCTCAATCAGAATTACAACATTTTACTCAAATTTTATATTAGACATTTGGCCCTAGAAAGGCTACATAATCTTGTTTAAATTCATAGCAATTGGTGTTGCTATCCTGAGTTAAAAACAAGTCACTTCCTCTACATCTAACGTCAAAACTGCATGTATCTTGCCCAAATTGAGCTGTGGCAAGGTGTTAAGCATATTGTTGACTTGCCCAATGGCACTGATTTTGGTATTACAGTTAGAATGTTGGGTTGTTTAACAGCGTCGCCGAATGAAGCAAACTAAACACATTGATAGTAATAGAATTATTGGGGTGTTTACTGTGGAAAGAGCTTAATGTGGGAAAAAAACTAAAAACTTAATGAGAAACAAGAGGCACTTGAGCTGCCTAATGCCCTGACATTTTTTGTCATTAATATTCATATTAATTCAGGTGCTCCAAAATCTAATCAGCTCATCTGCTCTATAAGGGAACCTATGGTGTAGGTTGACATTGAGTTGTTGTGATCACAAGAATGTGTCTTCACACAGACAGACACATGCCACCGTGACGACGTAATGACTCGCATACCATATACCATGGGGGCGGGACATCCGGGTATCTGTAGGTTTGAGAAAGCCAAATTTAAGATTTTTTCATAACCTGTTTAATATTAGATTAAAGATTTAATGCCAAATGTTCTGAAACTACAAATGAACAGTAACATGTTTGGCATATTGTACTAGAAAAAGGGAGAAAATGGGTGCATTAGAGGTTTAAATTACGATAGCGGTTTGTTAGCCCAGGCAAATTATGCCTGTTGTCCTGCCACATTTATAGTTATAGTTAGTTGTTAACTACTTAATTTGGTTGCTAAGTGGTTGCAAAGTCATTACTAGTGGTGACTAGGTGGTAGATTAATGATTGTTAGGTAGTTGCTAGGTTCTTCCTAATATTTGTAAGGTGGTAACTAGCTTGTTGCTAAGTGGTTACTAAATGGTCATTACTAGGTGGATACTAGATGGCTCCTAGATTGTTCCTTGTGCTTTCTACATGGTAGCTAGGTGGTGATTACATAGTTGCTAGGTTGTTACTGGTGGTAAAAGCTGTCTGTCCATTACACAGTCCCAGTTTTGTCTCTCTGCTGCAGCACTCTTCATTATTTGAATACTTTATTATGATAAAACGATCTCTGAGCTTATGTATGCTGTCTGAGTGAAACTGACCTAAATGTTTTGTTAATTTCACTCAGTAGTGGATGTTTTCCTGCTCTGAAGGCCAGCTGACTGTAACTGGATAGGTAATTTAATACTCAAAAGAATGTGTGATGATCCAACTTTTATGAGAAGTGGTTCTGTAGGGACATAGAGATGTTAGAGAGAATTAATACTGGTTAAGCCCACATTGCTTGCTCGCTTCCTCACTATGCACTCCAAACAAAGTTTCTCCCCATAGAGTTGCAACTGATGTTTAGAATACTTAAAAGGATAATAAATGATTTGCACAACATCTGTAGACATTTTTTGGTTCACTATCACAATAATAAGTAATAATGACCAAATTTTAATTTAATTTAAGACTATGAAGTTGCAGCACTGCACCACAGATATCAACAGTCTGGGAGATCAAGAGAAGTGGGAGTCAATACAAGAATTCAGAAATGCAAGACATTTATTGTAATGTAAATTATTGATAAAATACACAAGCACACAATATACTGTGCTTGTGAAAAATATAATATAAATAAGAATAGAGCAAATTAATGTAAATGTACACAATAGTAATGTTGTAATGTTGTAATCAGCATTACAACATATTACATAAAAATGTATGAAAGAAAGTATGAAAACAAAATAATTGCAGTAGTCAACATACATGCAATTCATGCCAAATAAGAGGAAAAAATGAGTATGAAGCGATTTGTGAAATTATAAAATATATTAAAATTACACCTGTACATAATAAGATGCAGATTTAGATATGTGCATTACTAGCTGACCTTATAAAAAACGGAGAAGCGATAACGTGAGAGGCACCTGTGCATCTGTTCTGTTTTCATTTCCACACTCATAATCACAACATATTTATGGATGGAGGTATATGCCCAGAGATATGTCATGATTGTAGAGACATACATACGGATCAGAAGCAGTGCAAGCAAAATGTCATGCAGATTAGTCCAGAGCATAGGAATTCTAAGATATTCCAGGATAGTTCCTATAGTTGGCAAATGATGGCTGTTGGCACAAAAGAGATTAACGTGCTCTGTGTTGTACCTTGAGGCTGAAGATGCTCTGCAGCACACCGCCAGAAACAACAGTGCTCAGGCCACCACTGATTGGTAGAACACGTTTAGTAGTCAGTTACATGCATTGAATGACCCGAGCCTGCCCCATGCAATGCCTCCATGTTATCAGTCCAGTCCAGTTTGTTGTTGTTGTGATCTTGCACCACTTTTAACTTTTCATGCATCCATTTAGTGTAATCAGTATGTTCATATGGAATACATTTTTACAGCTCTGTTAACTATGATTGTTTTTTATATGGTTTGGGCGCAAACAATTGTTGGAAAATGACTTTTTCACCTTGTTAACTATTTACCAGCAATTGGCAAAAAAATGAACAACATTTTTATTGTATTGTATTTTTCCCATTATGTTTCCTTCCTGGAAAATGGTGTATCTTAGTGATTACTTCATGATGTACCACTAGGCGTACACCAATAATCCACCCCTCTCATCAGATAAAACTCTCCCTAATGGATATCCCATTGGTTTACACCGTCAGCCACTTTTGAATGATACATCTCCTCATTATGCCCCCTCCCAGCATCCTGATTCAACAGGAAATAGGTCAATTTAAGCATAAAGAGAGACTGATAGCAACACTAGCTGATGATTAAAAACCTAGAAAGGTTGTATGCATCTATTGTGAAATACGGTCACTGCTGAGGTCATTTCACAACTGTGACTTAAGAGCAAACCCGATGGCCTCCTGAGATAAATATTGGCCCTGCAGATGAACATGTACCTACAGAATATGAATTATATGTAAAGACTTCAACACACACACACACGCATACCATGTTTTACATTTACAGCTTCAGGCCAGTCCGAACAAAGTATTATGCTAATGACACTAGTAAACATGTCAAGAAATGTTATATCACAAATGCAATGGCAACTGAACTATCTTGTTTAATATGCACATATTTATTTTTTCATTTCTGATTCAAGGTCACGCACATATCCGCACACTCCCACATAGACACACGAGGACATTTGCATTTGGCTTCTAAAAACATTTCACCTTAAACAGGTGAATCATCAGCAAAGAAGCGCAGCAAAACACACCAACCAATGGTTAGATATAAAACCCTGTGTGGATATTCTGTGTGGAGGCTACTCACTGACCATTGGTTACTTTGGAGTTGTGAGCTAGGAGACCACCTCAGTGTTCTGCTCACCGATTTCTCCATCAACAGTATGGTTCCTCCTCAGACTGCAGGGATCTGTCAGCATTGTTCGATAACATCATCTGTCATCGAACTGTGGGCTCCAGACACTCGATTTTCCTCTGGAGAGAGTCCGGGCTCATAAAGCGGCATGCAGAGAGATGCTGGTGCTCTGTAGTTGTCAGGGTTAACAGGAACAGAACCACCTATTGGGCTGCAGTAAGAAAACACAGAGTTCATGGGAGAAAAGGATATTTTTTG
The DNA here is from genome assembly GCA_034670405.1 of Hoplostethus atlanticus. Classification (NCBI taxonomy): domain Eukaryota; kingdom Metazoa; phylum Chordata; class Actinopteri; order Trachichthyiformes; family Trachichthyidae; genus Hoplostethus; species Hoplostethus atlanticus. Next base: position 1,171,456 of record JAXDDX010000079.1, on the reverse strand, counting down.
GTTCAAAGCTAGAGTGTGCTTCTATTGGGTTTCTGTCTATGGAGGCATTTGATGAAGCCGATGTTACTACTTCACCAAGCAATTTATTATAGTAAAAGGTTGCTACAAGGCATGCACCATGTTCTCTTTTTTTAACATATTTATTGATTTTTTTTACAATTTAGACATTGTACATACATAACTGAACCCTCCCCTGAATTGAACATATGGCATTACAGAAAATAATAATATATTATCACTTGAAAATAAATAATTGGCTAAAAATCCAATTAAAAGGACAAAGATTTACAATGAGAAAAAAATAAAATTAATGAATAAATAAAATAATAAAAAATCATGAACAGAGTACAGCACACATTCCTCACAATAGATTAGTTATTCTTCACCGTAGTTTCACACTTCTAATGCCTCCCCAATGTCAGCATTTTTAACAAATTCCAAAAACATCTCCCAGATGTTAAAAAACTCAGAAGCTTTCTTCCTAACTATATAAGTGAGTTTTTCAAGAGCCAAACTTGATGTTAAGTTTTTCAACCAGTGGCCAAGAGAGGGGCAACTAACATTCTTCCAACACAGAGCAATCGAGCACCTGGATTGTAATAGACACAGGTCAACCATTTTTTCCTCATATTAGATAGAGAACAATTGTTTGGATAAATGCTTAATATACTCAGTTTAGGACTTAGAGGTATTGGAGAAGAGGTAATTTGAGAGATAAAGTGTATCACCTCACATTCCCACAAGCAGTGATATAAAGTATCTTGATGAGTACTGCACTTGGTCAGGAATATTAGGATCAAATTTATTTAACTTCACAGGGGTGCTGTACGTTCTCATCCAATTATATTAATCTCAGTCGAGTATTGATGGTTTGTGTTTGTGCCTTTGAGCATATTATACCCCATTCATCTTCTAAGATGTCTTCTTGTAAGTCTTGTATCCACTCCTATCTCTTACTTTCAGAGTCACCTTTATGGTTTTCCACCATTATATTACACAATTTAGTAACCTGCCCTTTGCCAAAACAATCTTTTGAAGAAAACATCTCCAATGTGGACATCGGAGGTTGTAGCACTGAATTCTTTAAGCGTGCCAAAATAAAAGTTGTAAATACTTAAAGAAGTGTTTCTGTGGCACGTCATACTTCGCTTTCAGCTCGTCAAACAACATTAGATTGTTGTTCTTATAGAGATCCATTAGTCTAACTATGCCCTTACTTGACCATGTTTTAAATCCCATGTCATTTTTAGCCAGGCTGAAATGTTCATTGCCCCAAATTGGTGAGAAACAAGATAACACTGGGGAATCACCGATGTATCACCGATGGCAGGACTCTCTCTAGTTTCATAGCCAAGGCTTTAGCAATGATCTTTGCATCGGAGTTCAAAAGTAAGATTGATCTGTAGGAGCCACATTCCGTTGGCGGTTTATCTGGCTTTAAAATAAGAGTGATCAGGGCACTTTGTAACGAAGGAGGAACGGTAACCCTGTTTGAAGGATTCCGCATACATATTTAACAATGGGCGCATTCGTTTTTCTTTGAATACTTTATAAATGTCTATTGGGATCCCATCGGGTCCTGACGCCTTACTGCCTTTCATGTTAAGGATGGCGTTGGAAACATTCTCTAAATCCAGTTCCTTATCCAGCTCAATTTTTTTACCTTTGGGCATACAGGGAATGTCCAGTTTACCTAGGAAAATGTTCTGGTTTACTGAATTCTTTGAATAGTCTGGCTGATAGAGGGCCTTATATAACGAAACGAACGTGTGGTTAATTTCCAAAGGATCTATAGTTATTCCCCCCTGCTCATTCCTAATTGCATTAATGGCTCTTTCTGAGTTAAGTTTCTTAATTTGCCAGGCGAGCAATTTACCAGGTTTTTCACCCTGGTCATAGAAGGTTTGCTTAAGCCTTATTAGACTGTTTTCAGCTTTTAGTGTGGAAAGCTTCTCCTATTCAGCTTTAAGGATAAATAGTTATTGTTTTTTTTGTACTGAATTATCAAGGCTAGCCTCGCTCTCCTCTGATTTCTAAGTCCAACTCGTTCATTTTCTGTTTGAATTTATTACATTTGGAACTAGTGAAACTAATCAGTTGCCCTCTAATATATGCTTTAAAAGCTTCCCACCTGGTGGCCTCAGATGTCTGATCCGTATTCATTGTAAAGTAAACATCTATACGCTCCCCACTTTTATGAAATCAGAATCCTGTAACCATTTAGGATGTAAGCGCCATCTACAGGAATATTTGATTAACTGTGAATCAGTTAAAATAGTGAGGTGGGGGAGTGATCTGACAGAACAATGCTATCATATATGCAGCTAGCTACACTATATGGCCAAAAGTCAGTGGACACCCCTACTAATTATTGAGTTCAGGTGTTTCAGCCACACCCATTGCTAACAGGTGCATAAAATCCATCACATCCAGCCATGTCATAGGATGCCACCTTTGCCACAAGTCAGTTCATGAAATTTATGCCCTACTAGATGTGTCCCGGTCAACTGTATGTGCTATTATTGTGAAGTGGAAGCGCCTAGGAGCAACAACAGCTCAGCCACGAAGTGGTAGACCACGCAATCTCACGGAGCGGGGCCAACAAGTGCGTAGTGCGGCAATCATCTGTTGCAGTACTCACTACAGAGTTCCAAACTGCCTCTGGAAGCAACATCAGCACAGGAACTGTGTGTCGGGAGCTTCATGAAATGGGTTTCCATAGCCAAGCAGCTGCACGCAAGCCTCACATCACTATGCGCAATGCCAAGCGTCGGCTGGAGTGGTGTAAAGCACGCCGCAACTGGACTCTGGAGCAGTGGAAACCTGTTCTTTGGAGTGATGAATCACGCTTCACTATCTGGCAATTTGATGGACGAATCTGGGTTTGGTGGTAGCCAGGAGAACGCTACCTACCAGAATGCATAGTGCCTACTGAGAAGTTTGGTGGAGGAGGGATAATGGTCTGGGGCTGTCTTTCAGGGTTTGGACTTGGCCCCTTAGTTCCAGTGAAGGGTAATCTTAATGCTACAGGATACGAAGACATTTTAGCCAATTGGGCGCTTCCAACTTTGTGGCAACAATTTGGGAAAGGCCCTTTGCTGTTCCAGAATGACTGTGCCCCTGTGCACAAAGTGAGGTCCATAAAGACATCGTTACAAGAGTTTGGTGTGGAGGAACTCGATTGGCCTGCACAGAGCCCTGACCTCAACCCCACTGAACACCTTTGGGAGGAATTAGAACGCTGATTGCGAGCCAGGCCTTCTCGTCCAACATTACTGCCTGACCTCACAAATGCTCGTTTGGCTGAATGGGCACAAATTCCCACAGACACACTCCAAAAGCTTGTGGAAAGCCTTCCCAGAAGAGTTGCGGCTATTATAGCCGCAAAGGGTCCAACTCCATATTAATGCCCATGGTTTTAGCAAGCTCATTTAGGTGTGATGGTCAGGTGTCCACTGACTTTTGGCCATATAGTGTATGTTGGACAGCAGGGAAGTGGAACTTAAAAAATAATCTATATGAGAATAGGTTTTAAATGCTGATGAGTAGCAAGAATATTCTCTTTTTAAATGGGTTTTGGATGCTCCATGGGTCACAAAGGTTCAGGTCCTTTATGAACTGTTTTCTTTCTACTATGAGAATGAGAGGTGTCTATTCCTGATGAACGATCAAGCACCGGGTCTAGAGGGCAGTTGAAATCGCCTGCCATCATTACTTTACCTGGAAGGGAGGCAATCAGTAAAAATAGGTTCTCAAAAAATGAGGGATTGTCGTCATTTGGGCCAAACACATTAACCAAATTGATGTTTTCTCTCGATAGAGTGCCCTGTACCACCAGTAATACCTACCAGCTGTATCAGAAATGGTATTATTCACTTGGAATGGGACAGACCCCTCTAGAGTGAGAGAAGAAACATGATGCCATCTCCTTTGTACCTTCAGTAATTCATCCCTAAGTAAATGACTCTCTTGGATAAAAACAATAGTCAAGCTGCTTCAGCCTGGTAATAACCTGTTTCAACTTAGTCATTCTAATCATCCCCCGTACATTCCAAGAGGTGAATTTTAGTTTCTTATTTGAAGTCATCTTAACCTAACGTTAAACCAGATTATACAGCATATCATCATCTCTATGTAGTAAATAAACCTGTTTCGTTGTGGAGGTCACCTTAAAAGTGTGCCATCGTATGGAATTATATTGTGAGAAATACAGACAAACACATAAAATAATGAAATCATGCCATAAACAAATCCCCTTAGCTGTCATCCCGAACAGGACAGCCTCTCATACCCTCCCTCCCTCCCCCTTATCTTTGGGTGTAGTTAAGTGCCCAGACTGATTCAGTGCAAACAAGGGGGCAGTTAAACTAAACTAAGCTTCCAGCAGTGGTGGCTGGTGCATTTTTCTCCAGGGGGGGCTATACCAAAAATCAAACAAACATGTACTAAGGTATCATCAGTGTATTTAAATAAATTAAAAGGCCTTTATTTGTATTTGCTGAGCTGAATGAACATTTGTTGTAATGAAACATGCTTAAGGTAAGTTAAGGTACTTCAATTAGTGCAAATTCTTTATAATAATTATCTTTTATACTACAATATGTAATGGTGAAAGACTAAAGTAACCAAAAAGTGCCTCGATAAGTGCAAAAGAAATCTGACAACACAGAACCCTGAGACAATGGCAGAAAATTATGAACACACTAAGACCTAATAGAAAATAACATTTAAGAAAAAAAAAAAAATTAATATGGTATTACATTTGAAATACCCAGTGCCATCAAAACGCTGAGTGAACTGGCTCAAAGCCATATGACTTTGCCACCTTGTGGCTTAAACTTTTTGTACATAAATTTTGCCCTTCTCTCCTTGAGAGATGCAGATTTCTCAATGAATCTATGGCACCACAGAACTTGACAGTTTATTATTTTAGACAGGATGTGCCTGTTTTTGTCAACCTCTTCATTATGCTCACGGATCCCTGTCCTGTAGCCTTCATCAAGCTGAGCAGCTATGTTTACTTTCCCAAACATTTGCTTTTGATTTTTCTGATATGTGGTTTAAATCATTCAAACCTGTCTGAATCCATGCTGGGTCTGAGACCTGTCGTTTGAAAAAGGGTGCAGGGAAAGCAAAATAAAGCATTGGTGTCACTACATACAGTTAGCCAAGCCTTCCTACTAAACCAGCTCCTTAAAAACGGCCGAGTATATTGTCTCATTCTGGCGCATTTTATGTCAGATGTACCACGAGCCCCTTGCTCTCTGCTGCCAACCAGTGGTTGGTGGTGTGTAAATCAGCAGCATTCAGATAAATGCTGTTTGTACATGCGCAGTTCGTTGGTGGGGCGCAGAGAGAGGATGTATTGAGAGGAGCGAACTGCGCATGTACAACTTATAACGAGAGTCAATGGGCAAAGATTTTTGCGCCCCAGGCCGGAAATACGTGACCTATCAGTAACTTTAGACAACGTAGAACAATTTTAATCTACATTTTATTGCAGATTATACATTCTACTCACTAACTATATAATATTTACCTCGCTCATTTAAAAAAAAAAAAAAGAAAGTAATTTTTAAAGTCTTATTCAATGAAGTCTAGGATGTGGGGAGTGGTGGGGCAGCACCCTAGCGCCCTCTATTGGCCAGCCGCCACTGGCTTCCAGTATAATAATACTCAAAAATAGACAAAACTAAAATTACATTTGTGTCTCCTGGCAAAGAATCGCAAGCGTTCAGACAGAACAAAGAAAAGAGCAAGTCTGTCAGCAGTGTACAAAATGCTGTCACTCTAAATAAACAAATGAATAATAATAATAATAATCTTTCACCTATACATTTCCTGGCGGGGTATGGAAAATTAAATGATAAAAAATATTTCATACTTGTTGAGATTTACCCCGTATTCGTTATACTGAATGAAATAATCAAAGTATTTCTTGCTTTATAGGTCTACTCCAGGGACACCGGCCATATAGACAAGTTTTTCGGCGATGTGGCTGTGTGTTACTGGCAAGTGTTAATTATACAAAAGAGATATAAAGTTAAAATTGGGTTTTTGAGGGAGGTTGCAGGGTTTGAATAAATACGGCATCATTATGGACATTTTTGTCCATTTGAGCAAATTTTTCCTCTTGATCTGGCCATCATTTTGGCTGTGTTAGTGCATATGGCACAATTTTTTTTGTAAGAAAGTCTCTCTCTTGACAAATTTTGGAATTCAAATTTAATTTTTCTAATAGATCAATAGAACACTGTGAAAAAAATTTACTACCCTCTTAAGTCATTAAGGACAAAAATGTCCACTTCCAAAAAACTGCTATAAAAACTTTACAGATTAATATTTTTTTCTGCTTTTTTCTGCATAAATCTCTTAAACAACTTCAGCCCTGCTCAAAACTACCAAACATTCAATCATTTTGAGGATTTTAACCCTTTAAATGCCAGTTTGATTACTTGATGTCACTGTTGTTATTTATGAAAAAAACACAAAAATGTATGTTTTTTCCCTAAAAAAATATTAGCATCATGTAATCAAACTGGCATTTAAAGGGTTAAAATCCTGATAATTATTCAATATTTGATAGTTTTGATCAGGACTGAAGTTGATCAAAAGACTTAACCCAAAAAAGCAGAAAAAAATATTATTTTTATAGCAGTTTTTGGAAGTGGACATTTTTGTCCTTAATGACTTAAGAGGGTAGTAAATTAAACTGATGCCTGAGGGTTAAGTTTGAATTTACATATTACTCTGTTCCTGGACAGTTCCAACAATATTGTGCACATGAACAACTCTCTCCCAAAGCTATTAATCTGAGAGCACCGACAGCTTTGTTCATTGACAAAAGCCTGGTAGGCTGCATTTGTGGACATGTAGACCCATGGTGGAAGTTTCTTTATAGTTTAGACCTTATAGATTAGATTTGGACTCAGTTCTGAACAGGTATTGAAGCCCATATCATGGAATATAGTCAGGATAACCACATAATGTATTGTCGAGAAGAATAAATCCACTGTAGCAACTTAATAAATTCCACACCTGTTACGCAAAACTGCTTTGCCAGCTCAATGTAGCTGTAAGTAAAATATTCTCCAGTAATTTATTTTTTGTCACACATAGATTAGCCACTGCAGTTGCAAAGCTTATGTTTAGTGAAACTGCAACACCAAACAGATGAGCATCACTCAGTACGAGGTGAGAGAACGTTGTTTGAGAGGTGGGAGAACAAACCCATGGAGAGACAAGTCAACAACTGTCAGGCACTAGCAGTGAGGAGGTGCTCAGATTGGTGATTGGCCGATTACACTGTTAAACTAGTGTAAAAGACTAACTGCTCTCAGCATCGGCACTGCCAACTGAAATCTTGGAGAAGGCAAGGCAAGAACGTAAATGGGGGGGTGTGTGAGTGTGTAGTAGTGGAGATACTACTACTAAATATTCACAATAATTTAACTGTTACTTACTTTTATCTTAATTAGATACTACTCAATAAACCAAAGAAAACCAGAAACATCTACAATTATTTTATCAAGTACCGCAAATCAATGTGAGTGCACTGGACCAATAGAGTGTCCTTGAAATTTCACAACCAACTTCAATTGCTTTTTGAAGATATGTTGTGGAGTTCATCTGAAAGCACGCTGTGAAGAGAAAGATTTCACAACACAAAGATAAACTTTATGAAATTCGCCCTCCCTGGTGTGACTCATTTATCTGCCAAATCACGCTGTTTTGTTTTGCATTATCATATGCAATATGTTATCATTACCCACAAAAAATAATCATACATTTAACCTACTTCATGTTGATTTTGAATATATGCCTATAATTCCATAGACAAGTAAATTGGTTTCCAAGATAGGCCGTCTAAAATGGTTTTAAATGTTGTCTTGGTGTCATGTTGTCTTAATGATAATCAATAGTACATAGACTCAGCTGACAATAGTTTAACTCAGTACTAAAATTATTGTTATGGAAGATTGATATTCCAACATATGAGCTTACCCAGTATAACTAGCTCATCATCTGAAATGTGAGGTATTTTCACCATGCAATAGAAGGGAAACAGGGCCTGCAATAGAGAGGACTCAATGGGCCAATTAAGACAATTAAGATGGTGCTGCTCTGCTATGAATTGGACACACTGTTTTCACTTGTCACATAGAAAGGTTAGCAAGTTGTGCAGAGTAAAACAACTTTGGTTAGGGACTTGTTTTATCCTAAAAGAGACCAAGAAACAACAAGGCACAGGCTAAGGTTAGGTTGGGGTCGGTTAGGGTTACTCAACTAAAACATTGGTTAAGGGTAGGCCACTAAATCTATTTGGTTAAGGTTAGGGTAAGGTTTTGGTCATGATTAAAGACTTTTGCATCCGCAATAGAAAACTTCTTGGTATGTGTTGGGAAGTGAATCTAGGCTACCCATGTTGAAGATAAATGTATACATCCATTCAAGATTAAAGATTCAAGAACTTTATTTGTCACATACACACACGGGGTGTGCAGTGAAATGAAAAAGTGGCAATGCTCAACAGGAATGTGCAAAGGGCAACAGTACACAGTATTTACAATAAAAAACCAACACAATATTTACAGTATTACAGTAAGAGCTCTTATATAAAAAAAACAACACAATATTTACAGTAAGAGCACTTGAAAAATATAGTAATATGAGAAATTGTATGTATGTAATATAATATAAATTATGTGTAATCGTTACCTAAGTGTGTGTGTGTGTGTGCATAAGAGAGGCAGTGTGTGGGTCTTGGTGGGGGCCCTGGTGAGGTCAGAGTTCACAGTCCTGATGGCCTGAGGAAAGAAACTCCGTCTCAGTCTCTCTGTTTTGGCAGCGTGACTGCGGAGGCGCTTGCCTGATCGCAGCAGCTGAAACAGTCCGTTGTTGGGGTGGTGAGGATCCTTCATGATCCTACAGGCTCTGGTTCTGCACCTCCTGGTGTATAAGTCCTGCAGGGTGGGGAGTCTAGAGTAGTAGTAGTTCAGCCGAACGCACTACTCTCTGCAGAGCCTTCCTGTCCTGAGCGGAGCTGTTGCCAAACCAGGCAGTGATGCTTCCTGTCAGGATGCTCTCTACAGCTCCAGAGTAGAAGGACTGAAGGATCCTCCGAGAGACTTTAAATTTCCATCCACCACCCCAACTTTCCACCGATTTAATACAATGTCAAACTACAGTTGTTTCTTGTCGTGTCTCCTCCACTTAAGACATTGCACTCGTTTCGTGAAATTTTGGGAGATGTAACATAGCGGCCCCTGGAGTTGTTGGGCCAGTTGCAGGTCAAGTGGACTGCATTCGAACAGTTTGAGTTTGGTGCACAGGGTATAATGTGGAAAGATTTTGTAAAGTACACAAAAAATGATGCAAAGTGGGCACCGTCAAATAAAAGGGTTTGATGGAAAAAAAAAAACAAGATGTCCAAAATGATATACCTCTTATGGTGCTGTCTTTGTAGAGAGCTACCAGCTGTATGTACCAGAATCATCTCCGGTCGGGAAGGCAGTGGGTCGGATCAGAGCCAACGACGAAGATGAGCGGGAGAACGCTGAGATGACCTACACCATTACCAACATTGACGCAGCTGCCATCTTCTCCATCACCAGCGATGCCGACTGCAGGGAGGGAGTCATCTCCCTCAAGCAGGTATGGATCAGAGGACATAGGCCACTCAGGCTATCACAAAAGTTTCTTCTTTTAACTGTGTGACCTGCATACTGCAGTGAATTACTGCTGCACTGTTACTCTCCACTTCAAAGGAGTTGTTTGAGAAATTCAAATGTTCCCTTCGCAGCTGTGTGACCTAGAAACCAGGAATTTGAGAGGATTATTTTATGTCACAGTGGGCCTTTTCAGTTCTGGATTCAAACATTTGACACACAATTATAGGCGAATGGGTAGAGAAGTGACCGTGTGACCTTAAGGGCACCAGTTCAAATCCACAGGCCTGCTACAGCAATCTGGATGGGGGACGTGAACAATACACATCAGCTGTCCAGGTGCCTTTTAGCAAGGCACTCAACCCCCAACTGCTCAGACAGATGTAGTATAGATATAGCATGGAGGACTTTTACCATGATTGCCATTGTATGTATGCAGTAGGTTTCAACTGCATACATACAATGGCGACAGTTTCTGAAGGCCGATACTGAAGCTGTCAATAGTCGACATTTTGTGCCAACATGCAATATCTTTAAATTTGACCATTTTCATGCCAAAAAATAAAACACTGAAACCGCATTTAGACCATCATGGGACACTATGATGAAATTCTTAACAGCTACGGTTAACAGCTGTTTGACAGATTGACCCACCACACCTATTCAGTGGGAGGGAAACTTTGGGATATATTAGGCAAAGATTTTTAGGTTTTTAGGTAGCTGTGGTCAGGATGGAACCTCCATCATGTCAGAGGTGGCATCAGATGACATGACATCAGATATTTAATAAAAGGAGGGGTAGATGGTCCGATATACTGTTCATTACTGCTCATATTACAGAGTTGATTAGACTGGCTCTATGAGAGGCATTGAGGCAGAACACATCATTAATGAGTACCCAGGACCACCTTTAGCAGAGGCCAAAATACCATATTCTGTTTTCACTGTTTGAGCAGTTTTCTTTCTTTTGCCTCTTTTCAAAAGCATTGAAATGAATGCACAGGGAATGGAATTGGATAAACTGCAGCATGCATGTCCGGTGCTCCAAGTGAACTGCAATCCTTTGAGACAACAAAGTGTGTCTGATTTGCCTTTCCAGCCTTTGGACTATGACAAGAGGGGAACCTCACGCTCAGTAGGAATGAACAATAACTGTTTTGCAGCGTCACAAGATAAAAGTGTGTTTGATTTGCTTTGTATCTCTCTCCAGCTGTTGAACTTGAAAACAGAGGAAGCCTCCCTGCACAATGGGAGTCCGTAATTGTTTTCTACCATTTGAAATGCTTGCTTTTGTCAGCATACTGCTGTGACCTGTATTCTTCAAGTTCAACTTTTCAAGCACTGAGGAAAAAACAGTTGATTTTCCCATCAACACGAGTCTTTTATGTTTTATTTGCGGATAAATTATCAATGGTTTGACATGGCCCTTCCTTGAAAATGTTGTACTGTATATGCGGGGGACAATGGCAGCCATCAATTACAATCAGAAAAGCACTGTGAGGAAATGTAAAGCCCTAGCAGGGCACCAATCATATGTAAATTCTTTAATGCGCGGTGCTACCCTCTAATTCCTAAGTAATAAGGATATAATGCAAAAGGGAGGTTTGACCTGGAAGGTAATTCCCAGTTGGCTTTGTTCCTCCTCTACCTCTTCCTCTCCCCTAGCCTCTGAATGTCAAAAACAGGAAGGTTAACACAATCCACTGTCACATTGTCTGATAAGGCAGGTATGTCATAACAAAATACCTGGAAAAACTTTAGATTACACTTCCCACTTCATGCACTTATAATCCAAGGACAGTAACAAAACTCGACCTGATATTTACTGAATATTTACAGTTCTGATTGCTGGATTTAGTACAGCTTTAAGAAAACCAAATATCACTATAGGAAGAAAAGGGAAAAAAACAGAAGACCTGAAAGTTTCCTTAACAAGGCAGCATGAGGTAGGATTCTTAGGAATGGGGAAAATGTCAGGATAATCAGTTCTAGACGCTGGAGGTACCATGATGAAGAGGGAACTTGAGTAAATATGCTCCAAAGTTTGTGCCTGTCATGATCATGCATGCAATGTATATCTTAATCTCGTTAGTTGGCTCACATAACATTCATTTGTTAGGTGAGGCCATGCAAACATTTTGCGACACCAACTCCCCCCTCAAATTATTGTAGCACATATGAAGTCCTCTACAATATGGTGTAAAAACTCTGCACAAAGGGTTTGTCCATTCAGAATGCTATCATGGCAACAAGATGCAGGCATCATCTCCAGCAAGTCAGGAAGCAAGTGAGAGGGCTTTCCCTCCTAGAATCTCAAATCAGAGCAGAGAACGCACCAATTATAAGGGGGCTTTAGGGTGCAAACATGCCAGCCTTGGTCTTACAGCTCTTTTGTCTTACAGCTGTAGCACACAATTTGCACTTGCAATTGGCGATGAAAGATGCTATTTGCTCGCGCAGTGCTCTTTTCGAGGGCTTGTTTGCACCATAACTTGATTTTCACCAATTTCTAAGTGAGAAAGATGAAAGCTCTGTGCTCTTAGCTCAGGCACCTGAGGTGCAAAGAAAATCACAGATTGCCCTGGCAACGCAACATTAGTGAATCTGGATCTCACAAATGATGTTTGGCAATCTATGCTAATGTTGAAAGAATTATCAGTGGAAATACCTACCTCTCCCCCAGCCTGTAAATTTTGGGCAATGCCTCAGCTTAAATGGATTTGGCTCCGTCACTTGCAGAGTGGATCCAGACTGTGACATTACTGGGGCCTTATTAAGGACTGAAAATCCGCTTCGGATAACGCAGCATCTTTGTGGCACATTGCTCTTGGCAACCTAGCTGCCCCACAACACGTATTACTTGGCAGGGTGCAGGATTATCCACTTAGATACAATTCCTATATCATAGCTCAGGTGTATAATGGAGTTTCCGGCTTCATAGAAATACTGGAAACTGTGTCACCAACTCATTAACACGGCTTTGCATTAGTATACCATACTCGACCAGCAATGCTGTACATGTGGAACCGTTCGAAACCGAAAGCTTCACCACCACCATTCCTGTTTTTTTGTGGGTGTGCATGTGGTTTGGCCTTTGTGTTCTCTTTACTGTCTGTTCTATTTTGTGTATTGTGTCCTTACTATTTTTTCTGGAAAACAACAGCGTAAAAAGAACTGTCGGATTACAATGCCATTAAGGAAATTAGTCTTCAAGAAGTGGTCACAGTTTTTGTTTTTTTCTTGATGAAGTTTGAGTTTCTGTAGGTGGCGCTCTTTTCTTTGTCTATTCAGCCATGGTGGCTATCACTGCTCATGCTAGTTCTCATCACTTCCTGTGTGCCAGAGGATTTTACCCGGGAAAGTCCTATCCGACATCGGGTGTTTAGAACACCTTTCATGAACCGGGTGCAGGTTGAATCAGCATTGTGTTATATCGGCAATAGAATAGCATTACGCTTATTTATTATGAAGATGTCAAGGATTATTACTTTAAAGGGTCAATCTTTAAGAAGTTTCCTTTTGTCCTTTGCTGTGGCTCCTCTCTCCTCACCAGCCTCTTAACTATGAGAAGAGGAAAGCCCACATACTCCACATTGAGGGCGCCAACACCCACCTCGACTCTCGCTTCTCTCACCTGGGGCCGTTCAAGGACACCACATCGCTGCGGGTGATCGTGGGTGACGTGGACGAACCACCCGTCTTCTCCATGGACTACTACATCATGGATGTCTATGAAAACTCGCCCACGGGCACCCAGGTTGGCACCATAACCGCCATGGACCCTGACAGCACCAACAGTGCAATAAGGTAATAAAAAGAGGAGTGGGTAGTATGTACTATGTGTGTGTGTGTGACTATGTGAGTGAGAGAGTTTTACTTCTGTTTTTTGCTACCTTTTGGTGTTCAAGTGTCTTTATAAGAAGCTTTGCAGTTGCATTGCACATCTCCAGCAATCACGGCTGGCGCCATCATGGGGGGTGGAGTATTGCACAAATAATAAGTCCACAAAAAATGGCTAAATATAACAACGGAGCTAGATAAAGAGAGGTATCTGAAAAAGATTGTTGTATTGTTGTGGTGTTTAGCATTGTCATACTTAAAAGTGAACAGTCTGATAAGGTAGATTTGTTTTCAAAAGTAGGTTACTGTGACACAGTAAACTGTCTTGTCTCAAGCCCCGTCTCTACTCCAAGCTGACATTATCTTAATACAAAATCGATCAGATGTACCAGTGATGAATTGATCAGTTCTCAGGCGAAAACAGCACCGAAATTAACCGTGTCTATTGAATTCTGTTGAGACATTTAGAGCCGCTCTTGCCCAAGGGCTGAGGGCCTCCGATATGGTGGCTGGAGGGTGTGTTATGTCACCTGAATGCCCTCTAAAGAAACCTTTGTTTGTGTGTGTGTTTGTGTATCCCCTATCTGTCTTATTTTAGCTATTTTCTGTCCCCACAAGAACAGGCCACGTCTGACTCTTTTTTTTTTTTAACCTCATTACATAATATATAGTACAACACAAGATATATATATATATATATAATGTGGTGGATGTTTTCCATCAGGGAAAGGAGGCAAAAAGACTCAGCAATATATGTCAGGCACCACATGTTTAAAACACATTACACATAAAAATCTGTCAGTAAAATGCTTATTGGCTCTTTAAAAAAGGTTAGTTTCCACTGGTACCATCAGCTTGTTTATTTATTACGGTTTATTTTGTTGGATCGTGTTATATCGTACCACAGGTACTTCATGGAGAACGAAGACGAGAGACCCTCGTATTTCACTATTGGGCTGAACAGCGGGGTCATCAGGACCACTCAGGTTCTGGACAGGGAGGAGATGGCGTGGCATAATATCACCGTGATGGCTGCAGAGGTTGGTAAGTTCACAGCAACAGGGAGTCAAATCAAACTATCTGCTGCCCAATTTTCTCCACATGCATCAGTCAGCATGGCATCTATCTGTCTATCCCTCCAGCTACCCATCCACCCTTCATTATACATCTCCTTAAACTCAACAATGGATGAAGAAAGCCCATTTCAGCCTTAAGGCATTTTATAGTCAATAATCACATTTCTCTCAAATAATTGCAATCGCCTATGTAAGCTTGCCTGACATTAGAGAGAATGTTCAGTAAGCTAGTCTTAAATCTTTTAAGGCCTTCAGCATGGATTAGTAAATGGAACAAAATCAATGTGGACCACGTAGAAGGTTACAAGGAGAAAAATAATCTATGATGAAACACTCCTCTGACTCACGACTGATGTGAAAATTGCCTGTTAATTGTGATTAAAATTACAGTATTGACGCTCGCTGTTCTGCAGAAGTTGACAGTGTTGTTTGAAGGAATGGTTGCTCGGTATCAAGGAAAATGCGCTCATAGTATGACTGAAAGAAAATTCTATAGCACATTTTACTAGATCTATAAACATCTAGAACAACAATAAAAGTAGATAGTTAATGTATTTACAGGAGCATGACGAGGCAATGGAAATGGACAATATTGAGGATTTAATTTTATTTGTCATAGAACCTCATGAAACAACAGAACAGACATAGGGATTTTAAGGAAGCTGCCTAATTTTGTCAAACTTAATTTCGGTGGAATTCCCCTATTTAGACACATTTTGTAATCTGACCGGAGCCTTGTCCAACATCACAGATAGACTCTGTCTGTGGTAAATTGTCTGTGGTGGAGTCAATCAATTCTTTCTTCTTGATCCTCCCTTCTTTTTTTCCCTCCTCGCTGATGCTAATCTTGCCAATTACCCTTTCCCATACCCTTTACTGCACAATAGTGTGTGGGTAATGGACTGAGCTGGGGCATCCATAAATGCCAGGCGGCTTGCTCACCCTGATGTTAAATCCCTGGGGATTAATCTCAGTACCAAACCTCCTCTTCATGGGGATATAGGTTAATTATCAGGAAATTAAAGGGAAATAACAGTTTGGGAATTTCACAGATGTCTTTCTAGCATGTTCTTCCTTAAATTGCTGGGGATTAATCTCCACCAAAACCTCCTCTTAATGGGAATAGAGGTTAACCAGTAGAAAATTAAAGGGGATCACCCCCGATTTGCCTATTCTTTGTCCTACAGAAACCCTTCAACCTCATTTTGTGCTTTTTTACTATGATCGACAGCTGACATTTTCTCTAATCTGTGAGACATTTTTCACAACTATGGGTCAAACCAATTTATAATGCACTGATAAATGCCAATACCTGAGTAAAATAACAAATTAACAACTTCTCCCGAAAGGTTCTATGTACCTAATCTATGTACATCTATATTTGCTGAGGGTCCTGATCAAGGTAAGTGGCTCATCGTTACAAAAAATTACAATTTAATTTTTATTTCAGATTCTGTTTAATGATTTTATGATTATTTGTTTGTTTGTGGGCTTGCCAGTGAGATAGTCATAATCATGGCAAACGTTGGCTTCAGTTGTTGATTGCAAGCTTAGCATAAATAGAAGCCAACATTATTGTGACAATTTTTATAACTATATGGCTACTAGAACATTAGCTTCAGTTGACGATTGCAAGCTTAGCATAAAGAGAAGCTACAGGCGTTTGGTCTATTTACAACATACTACATTGATTTTGCCATTGAATTTTTTTGGTTTACTTTGGCGATGTTGAGTTTTTGGTTGGGTTGGATGGCATTATATGGCGATTAAATCAAATGGATTAAGCATTTTTAAAACTGCTATACTTTGTATGAACCCTTATGGTTCCTAGTAAGTAAGCAGTGATGCTAGCTAGAATTATCTTAGTATAGAAGTAGAGTCGGTTGCTGTATTTGATTACTAAATCGATATGCCCAATAATTCCTGTATTTATAACAAATAGTTGTAAATACAGGAATTATATTTATATTATATTTATATTTATATGGGATTTGTCATATGACATTATCCATGTCGGTTATCAATCTCTGACTGAATGGCTTGTTAGCGGAGAAAGCACAGAGACATAATGATAGCTAATGTAACTTAGCATCAAGTATGGTTGTTGGTTCTGTTTGTGTTTTTGATTAAATTGATATTGCCAACAATTCTGGCATGTATAAACAGTAAATGTGGTTAGCCATGTTTATTGTCCATGGTGACTGTTTGAATTTTTTTAGCACAGCTTGTTAGCTAGTATTGTTTAGCTAGTGCAGAGAAAGATATTTTAACTTCCAGTGTCACAAGTGTCAATCTCATTGTTTGATGTGTGTAGTTTTGATTACTAAGTCGATATTGCCAGCAATACTGAAATGTTAACATTATAACGAATATGCTGTTTGTGTGACAATGGAAATTGCAACACAAGCACTGTTGTAATGTAAAACATTAATCCACCTGTTGTACAAAACACTACTGTTCCCAACACAGGTACAAGATCTTTCATCTCTTAAAAATGATGGCAATAAGGTCAAGATGATGAGGAAGATGCAATCATTGATTGCCCTATGATGCAATGTTACTGGGTTATTATGTTCCTATATTTATGTTTTAATACTTGATCAAAGCATATTGCCAGTTGTGACAAATAAAGTTAAACTTGACTACTTCCAGAAAAACGAAAATGTTTCATATTAAACTGATGGAGTATTTCAACAGCCACTTGTTTCAGTCATGTTTAAATGAGAGTATAAATAATGTAAAAGTTCATGTATGTTTGTGGAAAGTCTTCTGAACATGCAAACATGTTCATGTTCTTGATGGGCATGTGTGTATGCATGAATACATCGTTCTGCCAAATAAAGTGAACAGTACAATATAAACCTTTTCTTCCTTCCTTATGCAATCTCATTTCAATTGTTCTGTACAGCATTTCCCACTATCTAAGTGCCTTAGATAAACTATGTCTGATGTAAGAATAAGAAAAAACCCGATCCATTAACCATACACCAGAATGGCCCAGCAATCACTAGAGACATCTAGTTCACTAACAATTCTAAAATGGATATATAGGTCCATATTGATAAATCTCAACAGTAACTTGTGCACTGCACCGCACAAAATTGAGTGAGCTGATTGAGCTCATTCATAAAGTTACTGTGGTGGTGATTACTTTACAGGTGAAAGCCAGTCAAAAGCAATACATATTGTTACATATTTAACACCCACCTTGATCATCTACGCCTGTGTGCAAGCACAATGGATCGTAAACTAGAACTTTGTATATTAAGGAAAGAAGTCAAATATTGCTAAATTGTATTGAAGAGAAATGGTATCTAACGTGAAAATAAATAAAGGTGGCAAGACAAAAAAAGGACCTTCCATTGGGAATCCCAGCGCACTGGAGGCGGCGCAAATGAAGTGCAGCAATTAACACAGGATGAGGAAGTTGTTTCGAGCACCATTCCGATGGAGAGTGTGAAAGGATGAGATGATGTTGACATGTCTCTGCAACGTTTACTGGCCACTTCAGGTGAAGTAGACCGTATTAATAATTCAGTTTACCGGACCTGAAGGGTAATGTTTGCATATTTTGGACGGAATCCATCTCATCTTAATTGTAGCCTGACCCGAGACCAAATCAGAAAGAAACTCCTCCTGGTCCACCAACACAAAAACCTCCTCTGTCCCTAACTTCATAGTAGCAGTATTAGTATTATGTTATTTCAAGGAGCTGCTTATGCAGTGTTCACATTCACATTTAAGGGCTGATATGTTCCTTCTATTGTGAATTAAAATGAACAAGCCTACTGTCAAATCATTATGCAAACACTTCTTACACAAGTCTTTGCCATAATTGACATCCCTGTTGGGGGTCCAATCCCTGCAGTTCTCATCTTTATTACACTCTTCGGCCTCACCTCGTCGAAAAAGCAGGATGTCGTCTTTCATTGCTAGGTTGTGGAGGATGCAACTCACGACCGCAATGTTGCACACTTTTTGACTGTAGCAGATGGCCTCCTGTGTGGTCCGGCCATCTAAAGCGGTCTTTGAGGATGGGGCCTTTGAGGATGCTAAAGACCCTCTGGATTGTGCACTGTATCACCTGTCAGTTCCACAGATCTTTGATCTTTGTAGATTTGGAGTAAGAAGCCACGGTCTTAACCTATATTCCAAATCACCTAGTGAAATAGTACTTCAATGTCACTTTAGGTTTTACGGATAGCTATGGGGAGATCTTGGAAATGAAGTGCATTGATGGGCATGCCTTAACATGGCAGCTGTAAATGCTGACACCACCAGACTGACTCAACACCAGAACTCAGACCAATCGTCCGCTGAAATGAGCCAGATGCACTTGTCAGTTTAAACAATACGAGGACCCCGCATGGCTGTGGTGGGTTTGTGAAGCTCCTCTTCTAGTTCCCGGCAGAGTTGAAGGACTATACCTCTATTTAATCGTAATCTCCTCGCGTCCTCATTAGTAACAGGTGTATCATCATCTTGGGGCAAGGTTTTCCTCCTCTAGCGAATCGCCCTCTTCCTCGTGCACTCCCGCTGCTGCATTCGCAATGTTTGCCATGAGTCAAAGTGAATTATCTGAATACTGGCCTTTAAATACCCAATGAACCATAACTGGGAATTTCAAATTCAGTAATCAAGCGGTAAAACTAACAAATTACGAAAATGGTGAGTTTCATGAACGTGGGCCATCAAATATATTTCATTTTTGGTGATGGTTAAACTTTACTGGTACACTTTTAGTAATATATAATATATAAATACAGATGTACACGGCCCATGTCCACAGCTCCAGTTCTACCTCACTGCTTTTCTTATCATTACACTAGGCATAGAGTTAGCAAATCTACAGTATGTTCTGGTGGTGATATATAGCACAGGTTGTAGGTGCAAAGGTCATTTTCATTCGGTCTGGTAATTCCATGGACCTGAGAGTGGATAAGAAAGTCATACACACTTCAGCGCTCCGGTGAATGCAGCAGAGAGGAAAAGGGGAAAGCTCGGTGTTTGACAAGACATCTGACCCTAACCCCTACTTGTTACCTCAGGTCTGACTGCTTAGCTGCCCAGATACACCATCTAATCTAATAACTCAATTAGTTTGACACCTTAAAATCCAAAAATGTGATACTACTACAATACCACGGTAAACAAATAAAACCATCAAGCAATGTGTTACCCCACTGTTGCCATGTTTTCAGCTGTTTGACTCGGACTGCTTCAGCCAGACCAATGCTCTGTCTATTCCAATGACCCTTCTTCTTTTAACTCTAACTAAAATAGAATTTCAGCATTCAAATACATTTGGTGAAAGTGTCTAACATTTCTAAAGTCAATACTGCATTTAATCTTTTGCAATGCTATTGAAGTAGTCAATCAAAATTTCTGTTACTATGAGAACACTACAAGGCAACAGTAAACATGTCATTACCCATAAGAGATGCAATGAGGTTTTACTGTTTTAAAAAACCCTGTTTTAATTTAATGTAATGGTGTCTTGTATGTAGCTATTTATGTATTAAAACAGACATGCATTAGAGAGACGGGGTAGGAAAAGTACAGAGGGAGACTAATGAAGGGTGGAGAGGCAGAGAGATGAAGAGGTATGAGAGAGAAAATGAGGAAGAATGTGAAATGAAGAGAGAGAGAGAGAGAGAGAGAGAGAGAGAGAGAGAGAGAGAGAGAGAGAGAGAGAGAGAATCAGCCGGGCAAAGTGTATTTGGAGTGACCGGGTCAAGGATTTACACTTTAGCTGCCTGGCTTTTAGCTAGCAGCATCAACAGCCCTCAGAGAGAGACACACACACAAAAACCAGAGACAGTGAAATCAGTGTACCAAGAGGTGTACATGCAAATACAGTACACGCACACATACAAATACAAGCATACATGCATATGTTTATTTGTGGTTGGAATGCCGACCACACAAATAAATGGATGGTGTGGCTCAGAGGGGATCGGGCTTTAATTGGTGTGTGTGGAGAATAAGGGGGTTAGCAGTACATGCTCCATGAGTGCCTTCATCGTTACAATGTGTCCTATTATTCCTGCAGGACACAGTCAATCTGAAAGTATAAATACACCCATAGAAAATAGCTTACATTTAAACCAGATGCTTTTCTGAAGCTGTGAAGTTGACTTTTTAACGTGTGAAAATCTGAATGCAGTTTCTCGCGTCACTTGTGATAAGTACCCTTGTAAGAAAGTAGCGAACCTGAAAAACCCCCAGAAACTCTCTCTCCACAATTGCTGGTTTAATTAAAAGTTAGAAGGAACTTTTAATGAGAGGAGACATCGGCGGCAAGCTGTTGGAGGAAAACATTGACAGAGAAAATGAGGTAACAAGTTGTTCTCCTGTTGGTGGACAGGAAGGAGCAAAGAATGTGCAAGCCCTGTAGTGACACTTATGTCTTGCTTCTAATTTGTGGTTAATCATGGTCTCAAAGCTAATTATGTCCATTTTTCTTTGTTATATGGTTTCAGATTCAGTATAATGGCCTTAAATGACCTAGTTGGATCATAAGGGTTAGGGTTATCGTGTATTCCTTTCATACGCTCTGTCAAGTTTATCGGGCAATCAAGAATTTTTGCAGTTTTTTTTATATATACCAGAACAGTGTTGGCTAAAGATAAAGTGGATTAAAGTGTCAGACTTTTCACTGAGCTGTTGCTGGAATAGTGACTAGTTTGTACCATGGTGTGGGTGTAGTGTGGAACCACCACTCCCGCCCAGTCTCGTGGAATTTGGAGACATGAGCATGTCTTAGAATGAAAATAACATGCACAAAAAGAGAGAGGAATATGTGTCCCCACTAGAAAACGATTACATGGAGGAGGCACAACTAGAAACAGACAGCAGTTTGACATTGAAATAGCATGGTGGAAAGTAACGGTGGTGGGGAGAAGGAGTGTGGAGCATGTGTCATTGCCTTAAACACAGAAAAATATAGTACATGGCTACTCTCTGTAGTCTTGATTGATTGATTTTCTCTTCTTTTAGTCAGAGCATCTCTCATTGAATATGTTATGTTTTGCTCATTGGGTAAGATTAACAATGCCCAGATCAATAAGGTGTTGAACATATGCATTGTTGATTGAACATTTGTGAAAAATATCTGCTTGCAGCCATCTTGGATAAAAACATTTATTGCAGGTATTCAGTTTCATAAAAGATGTATGGATCCATGTATGGAGTCTTTAGCTTGTTCGGAATCTCATCCATTCACCTCCTCCTCAACGGCCTAAAGGGGGAGAACCCAGAAGGCAATGATAAACTTCGTCATCTTACATTATCTCTGGTGCACAAATTGGTACCCCCTGAAGGCAATGCTTTTTTGGCTTAAATGTGGAGACATTGTTATTCTTTCACACTGCATTTTATGGTTTTCTGAGGTGTTGGTATACTGGTGTATATATATTCCCACAGAATCTTTTATTTGCCCATCTTTAATTGCCCAAATTAGCATTACTTTCTTTCCGCTACCTCCCCTGATAGTGATGGCCCAGTGCTGGCCCACACTACCACTTTCATTTGGCCCAAATACCACCGCGGAATGACGGCGATGAACTCATTCTGGCTGCCAGAACACAGCCACAACTCAACATTGAGACCCTGTCTCAGGCATGACATGGCCGTTACATGTGGCTGTCTACATTTATTTACATTATTTATGTAAAATATGTCTGGTTACAGTTTTGGGCCCACAATACTCTTGGCATTGCCAGAACTGAGCCTTATGTGCCTAAACTCAACCATATTTGGCCCGGAGTCATCTGCTATCTGGGTCTGCAGCCGCACTAGCCTCTGTGTCCACTCTGAAGGCCATGGGTCATTGGTCCTTGGCAACTTATGAACATTATATTTGATTGGAAGCAAGATATTGTCTCACTCAGAAGGCCATGTGTGCAATGAATTGATGTTGCTATTTAATTTTCAATAAAATGCATTTATTGATATATGGTGGATATATGGCTATATATCCAAGGGAAATTGCAACTTCAGCATGTTTGCTGGATAAGCAGGGAGCAGCTCAAGTGCAGAGCCAGCAATGCAAAACATATATTTATTATCATTTGTTGCAATAAATGGTTGAAGCTGTGTTTCCAGTGTTTCCTGACTGAATTAGAGGTTGCATGTGGTCAAGTACACAACCTACACAAAGGTGTTGGAGAGTAAAATTATTAAACTAGCTATACTGCATGTCAGAAATGGAAAGGTGCAGTAACATCCAAAAACTGTTTCTTGTGTTTGCTTGCAGACAACCCACGTTTGGTGAGCCACGTCCCAGTGACTATCCAGGTACTGGATGTCAATGACAACATTCCATCTATCGCCAGGGACAACGAAGATATCATAGTGTGTGAGAACACCAAAAATGGGCAGGTGGGTTCCTGATGCTCCAGCTTTCCTAATGGAAGAAACATGCTTGAATGGGAGTTTGGCTGGTGCATTTAAGATATGGTATCTGCAGGTTTCAGAAAGCCAAATTTCAATTTGATGCGACCCTAAATGACAAGGAGCAGATTCAGGAGATAAGGCACGATGTAGTTAGAGGCATTGATGGCATAGAGAGGTCAGGACTACCAGTAAAGTTAAAGCAGTGGTGGCAGCAATTTAGTCTCTTGCCTGCTTACGTTGCCCTTGACAGGCCCTTAACTGCCCATATCTAGCCTAACAAAGGCATATAAATATACAAAGGTAAGGATAGAGATGATGCTGACAGTCGAAAGACCTAACCCATAGACTAGACTACTATAATGGTCTTTTTATTGGCGTCCCAAAAACAGCTCTGCAGCGATTGTTGATCCAAAATGCCGCTGCACAAGTTCTTACTGGAAATAAAAAGACTGAACACATTAGATCTGTTCTTAGATCTCTAGAATTAACTTTAAGATTCTGCTGCTCATATACAAAGCTCTAAATGGCCTTGCACCAAAGTATATAAAATACATGCTTATCCTTTATGAACCAGCAAGAACAGGCAATAGCCTTTTAACCATTCCACGTATTCGTACTAAAGCAGGGGAAGCTGCTTTCTGTTTTTATGCTCCAAGCAGATGGAATGCCCTGCCTGAGGACCTGAGAAATGCTCCAACATTGAACTCTTTCAAAAGCAGATTGAAAACATTTATTTTCACCACAGTTTATGATTAGGTCTATTAATTCAAGTGTGTGTGTGTGTGTATGTGTGCATATAGACTAGGAGGAAAGAATCGCGGGGCAGGCATATTGTAGGCCAGCTATGGGTGGGTAGAGCTTGGTGAATGGCAGTAGATTTGGGGGAAAAGTTGATAATTCCACAGGAAATGGTGAGCACTAACCTAAGGTCAGACATGGTGTTGTGGTCAAAGACACAGCAGATAGTAGTATTAGTATTTGTTTGCACAGGAGGATGCAGTAAAAGCTCCTAAAAGATGGTATTTGTACATGTACATGTCTTTATTGAACATATTGGTCAAACATTAAAAGCTTGGATTGGAAAACATATGTGAACCATGAGATTTAGTAACTAGTGAACCCCCTTTAGCAGCAATAACCTCAACCAAATGTTTCCTGTAGTTGTTGACCAGACCTGCACAACGGTTAGGAGGTATTTTGGACCATTCCTCCTCCATTTTAATAGGGTTAAGGTCAGGACTCTGACTTTCCAAAATGTTTAAGCCATTCTGTTGTAGATTTGCTTTTGTGTTTGGGGCCATTATCATGCTGCATGACCCAACCTCTGTTCATGGACCGTTACCCTGATATTCTCCTGTAGAATTTCCTGATGCAATTTTTAATTCATTGCTCCCTCAATGATTGCAAGCCGCCCAGGCAGCAAAGCAGCCCCAAACCACGATGCTTGGTTGGGATGAGGTTTTGCTGTTGGTATGCAGTGTTTTTTCCCCTCCAAACATAGTGTTGTGCCCTTTTGTCAAAATGTTCAATTTCTGTCTCATCTGCACACAGAACATTGTTCCAGTAGCTTTGTGGAACATCCAGCTGGTCTTTGGCGGGAATGTTTTTTGTGGAGAGCAGTGTTTTCCTCCTTGGTATCCTCCATGAACACCACTCTTGTTTATTGGTTTTCTTATTGTGGACTCGTGGACAGTTTTCAGAAGCATCAGCAGCGTAGTCACAAGAACTGATGAAAGTAAAGCATGGCAAGAAATTATTAATGCTGTCAATGCTGTTTCAGCAGAAACACACCGTTTTTGCAAAAAAGTATAAGGAGAAGTAAATGCGTATTATCAGCCAGAGGAGGATAGCAGCACACTGTGGCGCTATCCAACATGGATCAGACGATCAATTAATAATAGGAGAGACCTCACTGTCGGGTGTCCAGTCGGCATTGGAGTTGGACACAGATCAAATCCAGGCTGCATCTTCATCAGATGGTAGGACTATGTTATTGTATTTGTAAGGCATCCAGTCCATGTGATCAACCCATTACAAGTTGGATAATCTTGTGTTGTTATGAATGAGGACAGTTCGGCAAATACGCCATTTCAGCCTATAGGTCTTTTTTTCTACAAGGCCACTGAAAGATCTTGTTGTTGTTGAGGTTTGGCACTACTGCAATTGATTTTTCATAAAGAATAAGCCGTTCTAAGAGCCTTCCCACATGTTTCCAAACACATTTACGCATGTTTCCAAGCACTCATAGGATTTGATCGTACCAAACGAACAAATTCAGATACGAACAAAATGATGAATCCGACTATGTTCGTAGAAATGTTCGTACTGATGTTATACGATAAAACCTGATCGTACGCACATACGTGTTCTTCTATTTGACAGTGTTTGGTAGTTGCATGGTTGCTGGTATATTGAATCTTTAGAATGTTGATATGTTGGCTTGTTAGCTTTTGGTTGTCTGTAGCATGCTAGCTGACATTGCTTGCAGGTAGCATGGTTGCTCTGGGTGTGTGGTAGTAGCATGGTTGCTGGTATGGTGATTCTTGAGTTGATTCTGAGTTACGCAACATAGTTTAGATAAGGTAGCCGGACTGAGCTGTGATACACTGTTCTCAGTGTTCTTGGTATAATTGTTAACTGACACAATTCCGTTTCTGATCTGCTGAGTCAGGCTGTCTTCAAACCAGCAGAATCAGCTCTCCCATTAGCTTATTGTTGTTGAAATCCATAGCAAGTTCAGAAATGATTGAGTAATGTAGCATAGGCATAAGCATAGGTACAGGGTAGTGTAGGCAGTTTTAGTTGTATTCGGTGTTGAGAGCGGGTGTCGAGGGGGGTGGTTCTGGGACACCAGAAATCACTGTTGAGCCTTCTGATAACCCCAATGGCATACCCGCATAACCCCTGTAGCATTTGGATTAGGTGGCTAGTGAATGGTGCTGCCTGTCTGATGGCCCTGTAGATTTATGATGGAGTAGCCCAGACATGTGGAACCATGTGCTATGGAGGGCCAAGAGTCTGCAGGTTTTCATTCCAACCAAAGACTGAAGCAGGTGATTGTTGATGATCTGTCTTGGGTCTAATACTAGATCAATAGGTTACTAGTATGATAGTGTAAAGCTATACCTCCACCACCCCAGGTATTTTGTTTAGGAACTTTTAGCCCAACACACTTTAGTTCAATACAAAACAATAGTAAACACAACTGGAAAAGGTCAAATTTTCTGAAGAAAATGTGCGTGCTTGCTTCAGCTTAAAAATGTTTTTTAAAAAGTCAATTTAATTAGAAAGATACTGTGTTAAGAAATCGTAGTAGTAGAAGTAGTAAAAAGCAGAAGTAATAGCAGCACCAGCAGTAGTAGTAGCAGAAGTAGTAGTAGTATAAGCAGAAACAGTAAGTGGTAAAAAGTAGTAGTAGCAGCAAAAATAATCATCGCAGAAGTAGTAATAGCTGAAGTATTAGCAGAAGTAGTGGTTTGTGTGTTCTATTCAGTCATCAGTAAACCACAAACTGAGTCTCTGGTCTGTGGACATTGTGAAAGACAGCCATGGTCACATTTGACAGCCACCAGAGGGAGACAGAGACTGTCAAATGTGACCCTGGCTTTTAGTAATAGCTGTAGTAGAAGTAGTAGTAGTTGAAGTATTAGGAGTAGTGACAGCAGTAGTAGTAGCAAAGGTAGTAGCAGTAGTAGTAGTAGTAGTTCTAGCAGTAGTAGTAGTAGTAGTAGTAGTTGAAGTTGAAGTATTAACAGAAAAAGTAGAAGCATCTACAGCTGTAGTAGTAGTAATAGTATTGAAAAATGTAATAGAAATCATAGTATTAAACATATTGAAAGTATTAAAAGTATGAATAGTTGTAATAATTATTTGTATGGAAACTTCCTCCATCAAATAAAAATGTAGACATATCTAATTTCCAGCTTTGTGTTTTCTATACATTCATCCAACAGTAAACCACAAAGTTTCTGGTCTAATTATAACATTGTGAAAGACAGCCAGGGTCACATTTGAGAGTCTCTGACTCCATCTAGTGCCTTGCAGACACAGAGCCATTGTCAAAGCGAAAGTGAAACTTTTTTATAATGCATTATGCATTATAATGCATTCCTATGGGGCCAAAATATTGCAAATTAAATTAAATTTAAAAAAGTACAAGTGTAATAAAAAATTTGAATGAACGATCGTGATTCCAGACTATGCTGAATTTTTCAAAGTTTGAACGGCGTTGATAGCTTAAATGGTGTGAAAGTAGTTGAGCGGTGAAGTTTGGGGAGGAAGAAGAAGAATATAATAATAAATAAGTAAGTACGAGAACATAAGTGTTGCCTGCTGAAGCAAGCACACTAATTAATAATAATAATAATAAGCAAGCACACTAATAAATAAGTACGAGAACATAAGTTCTCTGAAGCACACCAGTGCTTGCTAACACACTAATTATGTAGATAATTGGCAATCGCAATGATATATCACACATACATACCCATACATTCACATATATAGCAAATTAAACCAATCATATATATATTAAAACTGGGTTACACAACCTCCTTCCTATTACCCTGTTTCATAAACCACTCCTAAATAACACAATTTAGTAACTTAATTTGTGCACCTAGTGCACCTATTTATTGTATCTCTGACTGACGACCAGCAAGAGCATTATGACGCTCTACAATTGGTGTCATAGGGACATTTTAAAATAACCCTTGCTGCTTTGTTTTGTGCTGTCTGTATTCTCCTAATTTCTCCTCTTCCAGTACTTCCCCAGACCTCAGCACATTAACTGATATGACTCCCTATTAAAACCTTTATAGTTACTTAGTAACTATAGTTATTTTATTTAGTGTCTTCTTCGGAATTATTATATATAATTCCGAATTCCAAATTTGTTATTCTACTTACCATGTTTGCAATGCCAATAATTTTTCTGCATAAATATGAAGGATGAGATGTCCATAACAAACAGTCATCCATCAAGTGTCCCCAATAGCTTATTCTCACTGAGTCGCGTGAGTTTTCTTTCTACTTGATGAGCCAACTAACATCACTTTTGTCTTCGTCATTAAGTACCAGTTTGTTTAGGTCAACCCATTCTCTGACTCTCTCAAGATCAAGTTGCAATGCCTCTTGAATCTCTCCTGTTGAGTATACAGTTATATCATCAGAAAATATTGTGGCCTGTGATTTAGCTAGCGCAAAGGAGATATAATTATTACATAAAGCAGGGGTCCCAGACAGCTACCCTGGGGCACATTGTAGCTGAATAGAGAGAATGAACCATTAATATAGGTA
This sequence comes from Hoplostethus atlanticus, assembly GCA_034670405.1. Taxonomy (NCBI): domain Eukaryota; kingdom Metazoa; phylum Chordata; class Actinopteri; order Trachichthyiformes; family Trachichthyidae; genus Hoplostethus; species Hoplostethus atlanticus. The sequence continues at coordinate 1,143,177 of JAXDDX010000079.1, read as the reverse complement.
GACAGCATTCTATCATTCAAATAAGATTTAATCCAATTCAGAGCAGTTTGTTCAAAATTGCCTGAGGTCCTGAATTCCTACTGAGGATTTACCTTCAGGTAATGACCGAAACATTTTCACAACTTGATCAGTCGATACCGTTGATAAACATTTCTTCAAACATTTTTTATTTTTATTATTTATTATGTTCACAAACTATGGAATTAATTTTTGACCTTAAATTGTTAACTTTATCTTCGAATTTTGCAAAATGGCTTGAAATTTCAGCTGGCTTTGTCAATATCATCCCATCAGCTTCTATGTAAAATGGGAATGTCGGTATGGATGTTCCTAACAAACAACACTGTATTCCAAGTTGCTTTTGGGTCATTCTTACACTCCTTAAAAGCTTTTGCTAGGTAGAAAGCCTTCTTCTTTCAGTTCAAGCGAATAATTGCGCAATTTTCTATAATTTTGTCTCTCAGATTCCTGTTTTGTTAGTGCTGCCATTGACTTTGCTTCATTTCTCTCTTTAAAAACCCTCTCTCAACTCATCATCAATCCAGGGAGAGGAACATACTGTAGCATGATCTAGATTGTCTTCCTGGTATATCAATTCCCATAGATTAACAGCCACATCCCTTTCAAATGCATTCCTACCGAACCTTTTAAAGCTCCTCTCACGTGGTGGTTTCTTCATGACTTTGATATTTTTCATGATTGTTATTATACTATGGTCTGTCCAGCCAACAGGAATATAACATGCCTTTGCACTCTGCTCTGGTATATTACAAAAACTTAAATCAATATGTTTCAGTACTTTGTTCATTCCTTGAGGACAGTCTTGCATCCAGACACCAGAGATGTGTTGATGAGGTGGGTCAGGAAGGGAAGGAGTTCAGGTGCAGTAGACTGAAGGAGAGGGGAGGGGACCCGGTCAAGGGAGCATGTGGTAGGGTGGCTAGATGTAACAAGGTGAAGGACCTCGTTTGGGGAGAGGGGAGAAAAATGGGGTAGGGAGGGAGGTGGGGAGGGAAAAGGTGGAGAGGGTGGTAGAGAGGGAGGCGTGGAAGGCAGACAGGTGTGGTTGGTGCGCATAGCACCAGCCGGGGCGTGAGGGAAGGACAATTGGATATCGTTAACCTTCTTGTCAAAGAAGTTGGAGGAGGGAAGAGAAAGTTTCAAAGAGTTTTTGAAACTTTCAAAGAGTTGGAAACAGAAGTTTGAATTTTAGTGCAGAAGAAAGCAGCTTTAGCAGCAGATAGAGAGGAGGAAAAAGTGGAAAGGAGAGATTGGAAGTTAAGAAGGTCCTCCGGGAGATGGCCTTTTCTCCATTTGCACTCAGCCACTCTCAGGCTATGATTCTGTATATAAAACACTACACCCCCTCCATATCTGTTCCTATCACTGCTTAACACACTGTATCCATCAATATGGATCTGACCATCATTAATGAATACATCTAAATTGGTTTCAGAAACAGAAAAATTGGAATTCAGAAAAATTCTAATGGCCACACTCCAAATAGTCGTGGGAAGTCCGATTCTTTCAATGAACTCTAGGCTAAACGCTCACTGACCAACATGCAGAATCGGTTAATTTAGTGAACTGTTAATCCACCAATTCAGAAAAATTCAACAAATCAGACAACTCATGCACACATTGACGTGAGCTATGTGCAATCTGGGTAATTGCAAATCTATTAAACATGTTTGTGTTAAGCGATTTCTCATTGAACATAGACCAGTGCTTTTACATCATCAATGGAAACTCCCAGGCCATATGTTTGGTTCCCGATATAATCGGTTGTTTATGTAACGTCAGTCCACAATAAGTGAGACAAGTGATTGGAAACAGCTACTTGCGCCTGTCATTAATCTCTGCAGGGAATTGATCATTCATGCCAAAGGGTGTAATCCTGAGTTGCCTCCTTCCTGCTTTTGACCAGTTCCTTCTCTTTAAAATGTTCAACTATCCACTATTGCTCTTGGTCTGTCTTCAGAGATCTTGCTGATCCTGAACCACATCACTAGGCAGTTTGAGTTGAACAGACCTAAATTCTCACACGACCGCTTCACCGTCTGTGCTGTCTTTATTCTCGGGAATGCATAAAACAAATCAAATTGTCCCTCATAGAACGGCACTGCCGATCAAGCAGAGCCTCCTTCAGTTTTCTGTTCTCGTTCTCAATTGCTTCCGCTTTGTACTCCACCTTTTCCACAGTGCGTTGAAGTGTCGTATTGTCGTATTCTCATACTAATTCATCAATCTGCGACTGACTATATTCCAAACTCGCTTTGAGAGCACTTATCTCCTGCATCATTCTATCCAAGATTTCAAGTTCGGCCAGTTTGCTGTTAATAGACTGCAAAAGATTAATATCCACCTCTATTGTTTCTTCTTTATGTTCGATTTTAGACATTTAGTCATTGATCTCCTCTTGCTATAGAGGTATAGAGGAGCGAACGTCTCTCAAAGAAATGAGCACAAAGTCTGAAATAGGTTACATGCTGTGGACATGCATAATGTGAAGATTATGTTCCTCCGTCATAGAAGGATTATGTAACAATAGCACAAATTGGAAATGACATTTTCACACTTGCATCACTTGTAAAGGTTATCTAGCGGTTAAGTTTAGACAAGCAAAACACCAGGTTAAGGTTAGGCAACTAAAACAACTTTTGTTAAGGTCGGGGTCAAAGGTCCACTCTTGGATATTCTTAAACTGTTACATGTCAGTCTGTGATATACAATGCATTTCTTGTGATTTTGTGATGAAGTACTTTTGGTCTACCCACTTTCTCTCAACCTGCTTTATTTCGATCTAGAGAACAGTGATGTAGTTTGACAGTGTTCAGGTATTGAGTAATGAAGTGTCTCATACTTACTGACTGACCTGGTGTCGAGGCAACAAAGCCAAAAAAGTTCTACCAGACTTAGGCACTGTTTAAAACTGGCATTAACATGCATCTTGGGTGATCCGATCACAAGTCAACACCTCTAAGTACAGGTGTGAATGCACCCAAGACGCATTGAGGACGCAATGAGATCCGATCGCTCAGACCACATTCGGAGGTGGTCTAGAACCGATATGACCACATTCTTTTAGCAGTGTGCACGCGATGTGTTCTGGGTCGCATTGAAGGACCGCCTACTCAACTGACGTCCTCTGTTTAAGCGGCAGCGCTGTCAAAATTGGCCAAAATTATGATTATCGATTATTCCTTTTAAAAAAAAACAGCGCATTACGTCCATAAGAGGGTAAACCAATACAACGAGACATGACTACTGGTATAGGTATATTTATTTCAACATGTCTTTTAAAAGATCGACATACATACACATTACAAAATAAACTAATAAAATAATGTCCTATACCGTAAAACGTCATTTAAAGACCGTAGACCGTCGCCTCGCTCGCTCTCTCTCTCTCTCTGCGCCGTGGTTGGTGCTAGAGTGAGAGAACGCGCTGTCTCTCATAGCGAGATCAAATGAATGATTGGTAATTGATATGTTATCAGGCTAACTGGTATGATGATGTACGTGTTTATTTGCATATAGAGCGGGGAAGTGAGATCCGAATTCACTCGAGACGATCACAGACGCATTCTAATGCCAGGTGTAAACGGACGTACTTAGAGGTGTGAACTTGAGATCTGATTGCCCAAATCAGATGTTAATGCCAAGTCTAAACAGGGCCCAAGACGTATGTTAATACCAGGTATAAACAGGGCCTTAGTTGATGTGGATCAAACCTGTTTCATGCAGATCCTGCTTGTCCAAAGTAGATTTGAACCCATGCATCCCAGTGTCATTAGATGAAAAAATTAATGAATTGAAACAAAGACAAGGTTTAACATTGGCAATAGATACTGTACATACAGTAGATCTAGTGACATTGCTTTGGCCAAGACCAAACAAGAAGTACAGAAAAAACAGTATATTTTGCCTAAAGTTCTGTCAAGTAGGACGCGGCAGGGCTGCTGGCTTTCGCCATTGCTCTTTGCAAGCCAATTAGAAGTGGCAATTATATGGAGTCAGATAACGCTCATAAGTCACAAATGAATACAACACGATTCACAAATATATTTTGCGATTTATATATAAATGTCTCTGTTCACAAATATATTTTTCAATGCACACACAAATGTGTATCGTTTCATATAAATGTAAAAAATATATATATATAAATGACAGAAGGTTCACAAATAAATTAGTGTTCACAAATGTGTTTCCGATGCACACACAAATACGTCTCGTTTTATATAAATGTAAAACAAATCCACAAATATACTTAGTTAAAAACAGCTGCAGTGTTCATCTAAAACATATTTAAATGTTGTTACATTTATATACAGATTGTCGATTGTGCGTTTAGAAACCTCCAGACGAGTGAACCTCGTTACATTTGTGTGTGGATTTTTGAGAGTTTCCTGACGTGGTTAGATTCACAAATGCATTTTTTCTAAAGGGCCTTTCTCTGTAGCCTATCAGACGTCTCTTTCAAGTTCAGCCAATCACACCAGCGTGTGATTTCAATGCTGCGTTCAATGTCCCTAATCCCGATGAGTTTGGCGTCCGGTAGCAGTACTCCAAGTGTAATTAAACATAACACGTTTAGCCAATAATTCCCTTGTCGTTCGTGATTGAATACATTTGAATTATGATCGTCTGATTTTGCTAACAATGTGTTATTTACACAGCTAGAAAAGTTAGCTAGGTAATATTTGAACCATAGATAGCAATGAGACTCGGGCCAGCGCCCACTTCACTGACGGCACAATCGGCTGAGTGTCAGATTCGGCTGCTGTCAGCTGAGCCAGAGCCGCGCCGATTCCGGCAGCGGAGGGCTTGGGTGAATACTGGTTTATTGTCACGGAAAGAGTCTGGCCCGACTGTAGCTTGCCGGATATGGCCCAGATCATGATGTCTGAATTTGGACCAACTCTGGTCAATATTCGGCAGATGACTATATTTCATTGCCTAGCAACACTATGAAACATATCTGGTTGAGTAGAGGGCTGGAGCTTCAGTTTTAACTTGGCGTTTTGACTCTGCTGCTGCAATCCTTCAGCCTACGAAATGTTGTATTTTTTATTAGTAATTCCAGGTGAGTAACGTCACCATCATAGGTTTGTGTAGTTTAACTAACAAAATTTCCATTTATACTGTGATTTTACTGTTGTTGCACTCAAATCTTTTAAAAATAAATCTGGTAGAAGCGACTGCTAACGTTACAGCTAAGATAAACTAACATTAGCACGCTAGCGCGACTAGCTAACGAGTGTCAGTTAATCTGATATTTACAGTCTTAAAGATTAACTAAGTCTAACGTGACTTTAGTTTGAGTCCTTTGCATCCACTTTTTGAGAGAATATGTATTTTAAGTCATGTGTGTAGCTTCAAAGGGGTCTCTGAATGGAGAAATGCATTTAAGCTAGTTTTTAGAAAGATCATTTTCAGATGTTTCTGTTAGCCGCCAAAGCCACAGAATAAATATGAAAAAAACGGAGAATTATAATTTGGTGCTGTAAAACTTGATTTTGAACCTTTTTTAAAGTGATTTTCTCATATTTGTGGTTGCTGTACTCCTACCAGCAGGTGGCTATCATGGTGTGCGGACTCTACTTGTGCGTTACTGTTAAGTTTGTTCATCTCTAGTGGGTGTATGGGTCTATCTGTCTGTCTAGTCTCTCACTCTGTTTCCTTCCCTTGACTCTTTCTCTTTGTGTGAAGGCAGTGGATGAGGAGATCGAGAAATACATTAAGAGATGGAGGAAGGAAGGCAAGAGAGGAAAGACCAGTGAGAAGAGAATGAATTATTTAATTATTATATATACATATATATGTGTATATATTCAATATTCTTGCAATTGTTTATAATAAATATTAGAATGGTGCAATTCAGTGTTTGCTGTCAATCAATACCACAACTTTTCATTATCAAATATTTGTGCTATTTGGGTTTTATACAATATATTGTATGAATGTAAATGTTTGTTAAACTGTGTTGTATATTTTAGAAAATTTAGACAATTAGTTATTTTAGACTATTTACAGGGAATTAAAGAATTCAGTGAGGATAGAAAGGGAATAGTATATAATCTTAAATCGGGCCTGTTCTGGGGCTATTCTGGTTCAGAATCGGCTTGGATTCAGCAAACGGAACTGGGCCGTCATTCAAAACAAGGTCGGGCCATCTCCGGGTTCCGATGTCGGGCCAACTAAAGCTGAGAACTGGGCCGCAGCTGGACCGGCATTTCTTTGCTATCTGGGTATATAATCTTAAATCGGGCCTATTCTGGTTCAGCGTCGGCAGAATCGGCTTGGATTCGGCAGACGGAACTGGGCCGATGTACTCGGCCCGATTCTGGGCAGTCATTCAAAATGAAGTCGGGCCATCTCCGGGTTCCGGTGTCGGGCCAACTAAAGCTGACTCGGCATGTGAAAACTGGGCCGCGATCGGGCCGGCATTTCTTTGCTATGTTAGGCCATTTCGCACTAGCACCCCAAAACAATCTCAATCCGAAACACAGAGCAGTAGTCTATTTGAGTTGCGTCAGGATTGTCCACTATTGCCTGCTATTTGAGGAGCAAGAGGATGAGGAGAGAGAGGATGAAGAGATCAAACTGAAGACTAAATGTAGAAGAGACTTTGGCATTGTTTCATGAACTGGGTGAAGGGGAATCTGTCGGTCCCTCTGGCTCATAGCCAGAATCAGACGAACACTCCTCCTCGCTCCAGTCCACATCGCTCAAGTCTGAGACGTCTCCACTGTTTCAATAAGTGTTTGATTATAGCAATAAGTACAAACAACAAAGTATCTTCAAACACCTGACTGATATCAAACATATCTTGGGCAGTACAGCTCTATGACTTCCGCGACAGTCTTCGACTGGACTCCCCCCCCCTGTGTTACTCCCTCAAAGGTCCCACTGGGAAACACGTACTGCAACGTTCACCAACAGATTCCCCTTCACCCAGTTTATGAAACAATGCCAAAGTCTCTTCTACATTAAGGTCGAATCCCATTTCTCATTTTCACCCCTACGACTCGTTTTCGAGTGCCCCTCGCCCTTCGGCTTGGCCCTCGGAACAGAGTTACAAGGGGTAATGGTTGAAATCTCCCCCTATGAAATGGGACAACTATTACTATGGCAATAATGGTATTATCACAGTGACATTTGCCATCCATCTGATGGAGATAGAAAAGCATGGACGCTCGCGATTCGTTCACAACTTATACGTTTCACGCTACCAATCGATCAAACAAGTCATCAAATAAAAAAGACCACCGCTTCATTACCAGGCCACTTCTTGACAGAATAGCGTTAGCGGTGCTCTGTAGGCTAGCAAGCCGTGCTCCTAACGTTACCCTGCCAGTCTGCACTGATATTAGAGGAGCCGTAATAAGTGCAGCAACTTCGCTGCTGGACTTTAGTTATATTTCGGCGTCATATGCCATTAAAGGGGGGAAATGCGACATGGAAATATGTCAAAATGCGGGACTGTCATGCACAAATCAGCCTATAAACAATGTTGTAACGTTAACTAGCGAGGTAGACATCGGCATACTAGCGATTTTTTGTTTTGCTTGTTATAAAGAAAAGGTCTATAATACATTGAAACGACATTAAACTAAGATAATACGATGCTTATAATATTTTTAAAATCTTTATTAACGAAGAAAATACTACATTTGTGGTTTCCTTTTGTTGCTTGTGCAGCGTCCCCCCCATCTTGCCGATGATTGTCGGAGATTTGTCATAACTCTCGGTTTGTAGTGTGCCCCTGAAAAATCTCCGTTTGGAGGGTCATGTACTTCGCCCTACCCCTCGATCACGATCATAATTCAAATGTATTCAATCACGAACAACAAGGGGATTATTGGCTAAACATGTTATGTTTAATTTACACTTGGAGTACTGCTACTGGACGCCAAACTCGGACGTTGAACGCAGCATTGAAATCACACGCTGGTGTGATTGGCTGAACTTGAAAGAGACGTCTGATAGGCTACAGAGAAAGGCCCTTTAGAAAAAATGCATTTGTGAATCTAACCACGTCAGGTAACTCTCAAAAATCCACACACAAATGTAACGAGGTTCACAACTCGTCTGGAGGTTTCTAAACGCACATTCGACAATCTGTATATAAATGTAACAACATTTAAATATGTTTTAGATGAACACTGCAGCTGTTTTTAACTAAGTATATTTGTGGATTTGTTTTACATTTATATAAAACGAGACGTATTTGTGTGTGCATCGGAAACAGACATTTGTGAACACTAATTTATTTGTGAACCTTCTGTCATTTATATATATATATTTTTTACATTTATATGAAACGATACACATTTGTGTGTGCATTGAAAAATATATTTGTGAACAGAGACATTTATATATAAATCGCAAAATATATTTGTGAATCGTGTTGTATTCATTTGTGACTTATGAGAGTTATCTATCTCCATACAATCAGTTCTCAGGTCAGCAATTCCCACCCACACCTTACATTTATATGTAGATTATGTCTTGGCAAACCCCTCAAGCATGACACTTCCATGATAACCCAGATAGTACCCTTTCAATCCTCTCTAACCTCGCTAGACCCCTGTAGCAGTATTTTATTTCAGCACCAAATTAGCCCACAACAATCCAGAACAAGGGCAACTCAAAATGCACCACCAATGCTGGAACAGTGCCCCTCCTTTCCAGGGTTGAGTTTAGTTAATAAAATAACAAACAGCCTTTTCAAGGTTTCAGGAAACCTGTGTGTTTCAATCTCAGCCTCTTCTGAAACACATATATATAAAGGGAGAGATTTAATTAGTCCAGAGTCACCTTGTTGACCGGTTGGGTCCCTCCCAGCTCTCTCCACGACTTCCCCCACCCCCTTGAATCATTGTGGTCCCTTATCTTCAGCTCTACCTTGCTCTAGCTATCCATTCATCCTTTTTTTCCTTCTTTTTTGCACTCCTCTGCTATCCAATGCTTTGTCCTTCCCCCATTCTCTTCCATCTGAACACCCTTCCCTCCCTGTGCCCCATCAACAAAGGCTACGTTCTCACTGCAGGTACCCACGCTGAATTCCAACTTGCTGTTCATATCTGATGCTTTTGTGATAACTGTTAATGTCATGTCTAGTCGAGGGCGTAACTCATATGCGGTATCAATATGAACTGACAGTGATGAAAAGACAATCAATATACATAATCAATAATCATAAGCGCAGAGCAACTAACAAAAGACATTGCATTCGTTTCAAACACATTTCAGTTATGTGAGCATTCAAATACAAGTTGCTCGCAGGTTGCATGCCTCGGGATCCAATTTGCAACTAGATATCCATGTTGTCCAGATCAGAATAAAAAAAAAAAAAAGCAACTTCATGCAGCTATTTGCTCTTCACACCGATTAGAAAACATCAGATCTGTGTTCACATGTAAAGGGGGGGAAATCTAAATTGGGACACTTTTAGTTGCAATGTGAACAGAGCCAGGAACTCATACCTAATCTCTGCCTCTCAAACACGAGCACATCCAACACACAAATGCTCCCGAAACATGCATGTATTTGAAAATGCTGAACACAAATACATCCACGCTCATCCTCAGCTCTCTCTCTCTCACACACACACACACACACACACACACACACACGTCCACGCTTATACATTCTTTTTTTGTTGTGCGTCTGACACCATCAGTGGGGGATTTATCAGCCGAGCTGCAGACTTTGCAGCCTCTTGAACCCATAAATTATTCAGACTGCGGAGCGTGCCGATGCTTCCACTGCCGGGCCAGATAGCAGCAGTGACGATCATGTTAAACCCAAACACCGGGCTGCCCCCTCACACACCCCCCCCCCCCCCCCCCCTCCTCCTCCTCCTCCTCCTCCTCCTCCTCTTTTCTCCCTATATAGCCCTGCCATCCTCTCCGCTCACAAAAAGTGTTTATCATCCCTCATTCAGATTCGGCCGCGCTGCGAAGCAAAGCAGGAAAGCACAGATCCACGTTGCCGCAATAGCTCTCCTCACTCAAGTACACACACACACACAAGCTCACACATCACACACACTCTATCTCTCTGTCGTATAGCTGTCTCTCTGCCTCTTTCTCTCTATTTTTCTTCTTGAATGCAGATTTAAGCTGCTGTGTGTGTGTGTCTGTGTGTGTGTGTGTACACGTATGTGTGTGTGTAATCAGTTAGCTTGGCTTCAGCTATGTCAAGGGGTGCTTTTTTTTGTTTCTCCATCTCCCTGGCGTCGTAATAGATTACCTCCCAAGAAATTTCTGCGAATATCACTCGGGCCTCACATTGTTTTTCCTGCTACATTTGAGGAATGAGATACATTTGCATAATTGATTCATGAGATGATGAGGGCTGCATGTTAAGGTTTTGGGGCATACAGTACATTTAATATTCATTTCTTGTTTGCTGTGCTAAGTGCACAAGAACCAGTGGCAGATGCGAGCCTAAAGGCCTAGAGTATACTGTAAAAAAAGAATTGGTTAAATCATTTGAGGTGCAGTTACATTTTTATTTTTGCTTTTGCATGCTTGAAAACCAATAGCTAATGATGTTGTTTAGTCCGATAAACCACTAAACTACTAAACCACTGAACGAACTAATGAACGAATCACTGCCATTTGTACCAAAAGGTGGCACTGCCTACCAACCTGACCGCACCTGAGCTACTAACCCATACGTTAGCTGCTGAACGAACTGAACAAATCGCACTTGCACTATGAAGTCGTATGCCCTTTGAGTGTCACTTAGGAACAACAATAAATTAATTAGCTGGGAAGTTTGTGAGTTTGTTGCGACTGATTGAATACGGCCATTTTATCGAGCATAGCCAGCCAGCACTGAAGTCCTTGCCAAGGGTACGCAGCTACCATTTGTCTTTGCTCACGTAGAACTGCATGGAGTGCATTCCAACCATGGACACTGAACCGATTTGAAATTTTGATTCAGTCCCATTGGCAAATCAGGGTTCACTTGATGATTCCTGCATCTACCGGTCACTAACTCCGACAGCTGCCTGCTAGAGACTAGAGTCAAACGAAATAATCCTATCTGGCTTCATCCCAATGTTAACGTTCTGTTGGATGTAATGTCCATCACTCCGACATTCCTTCAAACCAAACTGCACTATTTGGCTTCTTCACACAAAAAAATAGAAGGAATGGTAACTTTCTGTTAGATGGAAACTTTTTTCCAATTAAAGGAGTAAAAAATAAATAAATCTAAAAATAAAAGCATGAAAAAAAAAATCCAAATGTACCATCAAGCTACTACAAGTACTAGCTAAATTACAAAGCCCCACCGACCACTGATGCTTGGTGTCACAGTGAGGGAGTGGGTGACTTTCTGTCTCTCAGAGTGGACATGCTGCTGAAGGAAGAGAAAATGTTAAAGTGGGGGTATTTTACTCATTTTGGGCTATTTAAAACTGTTCCTGGGGGTCTTTAAAAGACGTTTGTGAAGTCTATATCAAAAATAATCCTAAAACCAGCTTCTGTAGTGTGTGTTTCAGTCTCTCATTTTCTCCATTGTAAAGAACAGGCTGTTTTGAGGGCGTGGAGGTTGTATGTAATGAGCACTGCTCTGATTGGCCAGCAGAGCGCCCATGCTGCTCAAGGTAAACAAATAAGCTTGACGCTGTAATTTACCACCATGGCGGCCGCACCAGATAACACTGAGACCGTACATGTTTGAGCCGGAGTCTGACCCAGAATGGGAAGAGGCAGCTGAGCGGTTCCACTTAGTTTCTCAATGATAACAATTCTGTGTAATATTGTAATTTCGGGCGTTTGTTTTGTGTATGTGAGTGTGTGAGTGACGCTTTCTGCTGTAGCCGGTCTGTTTATGGCTCATGTAAATAAGCTTATTGAATACAACTTGCAGACAAGCTAGGATTGACAATTTTGTTGAGCTAGTTAGCCATTATATTATTGGATGCAACCTATTTGCATCCAAACAGCGTAGCGCAAACAACCAAACGCGATTGTACTAATGGTGGCTAAAGTTTACCGAGCCGGACACGGACTTATAAAACAGACACTGGTCCCAACAAATAACTTTAAGATGAGTCCTGACTCCAGCTTTAGTTTTCTTACTTCTTCCACACCCAACAAGCCCGTGGCTAGCCCCGCTAGCTTGTTAGCTAACGAGTAGTCGAATATACTAACCAGACTAACTTGCAAATAATATCAAAACATGGTGACACTTACAGATTCCAAGTTTGCAGATGGGTCACGTACCGTATGAATTGCTCCATCTTTAAGCTTAATTTTTGATGCTAATCGTGCTGTGAACTGGCCCTAGTTGCTGAAGCAGTCTGACGAGTGATCATCACACACAAAAAAAACGAGCTAACTGTAGCCAGGATGTTGCTGTTAAAAATTAATCCACTCTGTCCTGGCATTTTCGTGTGTTGGGAGACTCTGCAGGGATCTATTTTGCTGCCTGCATCCTACAACAGAACAACTGGAGTGTTGGGATCTGGCCATAGACGTTGTCGTTGTAGCTCCACTGTTCGCAAAGTAATGGTGCATTCCATTGTACTCGGAAAAAACGACGTCCGACACGGAAAGGCGCAATAGAACAGTCATTCAAGTCATTCTAGTTTACATTTGTAACGTAATTCGGTTGATTTGAGCTCAATGTTACGAGATAGAAGTCTTTACTAGCGTGCGGTACTAGACTACTAACGTTCATGTTCAGTGATATGCGCCGATTCTCTTCACTAATGGCGCTGTAGTAATTGATGTAGGTCCTCTTTAGATGCTTGTAACATTCTGAGACTTGCCATACAAACATGAGTTCACTGCGGGCGTCCATGTTTTCCCGAGCAGATGCACTGGAACACATTTAGATTGGAATACCGACTCGGAATTATCGACTTCCGAGTTCAATGGAACATAAGCAACGGCTTGCGGCACTGCCGGAAGCTGCATTTTGAGACGAGGTAAATGGGAGTGGTTATTCACCTCGGGGTGGGCATGCTCTGAGAGGGGTTGGATTATGCTAAGAAGTGCCTGTTATGACGTATAAACAGGCTACTTTTCAAAACGGCCTGTTTTTGTCCCGTTTTGGGACCGTTTTACAGAAAGGAAAGGAAAATACAGAAAAAGGGGGCGACTTTCAGATTTCACATTTTCTTGGCTACTAAGGTAAATGGTAACGTGGAACATGTATAAGGGCCAGGTATAAGCCGTTTTCCATAATATGTCCCCTTTAAATGCACCTCAACTGCATATGTGTGAGCGTGTGTGTTTGTGAACCACTGACTGCAAGGATTACCCCATAAGCTGGCAGCGCATCATGTCATGCGCCACACACGCATTTGCTCTCTGAGGCTTTGTGTTGATGGGTGCTGCCTGGCTGTAGGCGCTCTCGTCATCACACCAGTCCAACAGTTGTCCAACTAATGTGTTTACTGTCCACATCATTCACTGGAGACATTCCCTACTAGTGAACAAGCAGGGGGAGGGCCAGGTCAGGGTCATTCATACCTGAAAGGCTTCATAATAGCTGCATGATAAAATGTGATGACACAAAGAGGCAGACAGTAATTTTTATGGTCAACACCTAAACATGTTTTTTTTGTTAAAGATGGTATGCACCAGAGGGACTTTAATTTGGAAATTTCCAGTCAATAAACTAAACACAGATTCCATTAGCATTACATCAACACCCAGTGGAAGCTTGCATACCGACTGAATCAGTATTGACGAATGCGTCATGTCACTGTTATGTATTTCTTGACCAAAAGAAAAAGAGACAGTGGTTATAGCAACCAATAGAACACTAACACACACAGCCTTATTGAGCCATAACAGTAGCAGAGGATGTGGTTATGTGACAGACCAAAATTTACTACCTAGAAGGCCTCTTTTTTTCTAATATTGCCAACATTACCAGCTCACTGGTTGGATTTAATCTGTTACCTATACATATACCTATAAAGAAGAAGGAGGAAACGTCTATATCTGTCCATTAACAGGATGTTTGGAAGACTTCACATTCACATTGTACTGGCAATTGACTGGCCCAGACAGCTCAGTCGGTAGAGTGTGAGACTCTCAGTCTCAGGGTTGTGGGTTCAATCCCCACATAGTATCAACTATCACCTTTGTAAGTCTCTTTGGTTAAAACCGTCTGCTAAATGACTGTAATGTAATTGCTGCAGGTATCACATTTAAAAATACCAACATGAATTTTACCTGTAAGGTTATTCAAGATGACCATGCTCTAACCACTATATAATGTATCTGGTCCTTAAAGGTAACCAGTTGCAGATCTTGAAGTGTCTTTAAGAAGGGAGTTACTCTGGAGATCATTCCATTGTTTTAATACTACTCTTAATTTCAGAAGTGTAAGTGGTACAGTAAGTAAGGCCTGGGTTAGGTTTCTTAGGTTTCTTATTGGTATGAAGTCTCATTTCATTTTAGATGACACTTTATTTTCTGCAGAAAAAAAAGCCAGTCTATCTTGCAGCCTCTGTCTCTAAATTTGGTGCTTGTTCAGCAGCCAGCAGTAAGGTTGGTCTTTATCCTGTGTTTGTTACTCTGTGTTTGTGTTGGTTTCATACTGTTTGGTCCCACCAAATGTAAGGATCATCATCTGACAATAACTTATGTCCAGTATGTAATCTTCAGTGATGTGGAGTTGACAGCTTTGTTTTTATTGCTGTCATTGCCGTTCCATCTGGTGTGTGGCTTCTAAAATCTCCACTACACCAAATTGAAGCAAATCCAAATCCAAGCGTCAATTGCTCTCGCGCATTGCTTTACCATCCATCATTCTAGCTAATGAACAGTCCCTTAGGAATAAAACTGATGAACTCAAGCCCACATTCCTTACCATCATGAATTCAGAGATGCCTGTTTTATTGTTCTGGGGGAGACATGGTTGTCGGACAGGAACTTGAATACTGACCTAGTGATTAAGGGATTTGGCACACCATTACACATGGATCGAGATGCTCAATTGGTGGGTGGTAGGGTATGACTATATTTGAGTGACTACTGGTTCAGTTCTATAATAGTCAGTACGAAAGTATGTGCAAAAGATGTTGAATTGTTATCTTTTTTATTACGCCACCATTATCTGCCCAGGGAATTCCCTGTTTTTTGTCAGCATGGTCTATAGCCATCTAAAGGCCAATGTAAACATTACCATTGAGTATATTTTCCAGCTGACATGAAAATTGCAGTTCTCCCAAAGCCCCTACTTGTATCCTGGGTATACTGTATGTATTCTGTCTAATTCTCTAAGAAACCTCCACTCTGTCATATACTCCACCAGATGCAATAAGATCATGGACCTGTGCTACAGGTCTGTCAAGGTTGCATACAAAACAGTTCCTCTGCCACTGCTGGGCAGAGTGGACCATATCCTGCTCCCAGTGTATCACACAGCTCTGCAGCGGGACAAAGTTGTCACAAAGGAAGCAAAGAACTGGACGGCGGGTTCCTCCCTGACACTGTTGTCGAGACTGCACAGATGTTTACAGACTTGTACATGGACATAGACAAGCTCACGGATGCTGTAAAATCCTCATCCCAAATAAATTGCAAAAGTATTCCCCAACAGCAAACCCTAGGTAAGTCTCTTAAGATGCTGTCCAATAAAAGATTTCAATGAGGGTAACCATTCTGAATTGTAAAGGCTGCAAAAAGAGGTGAAATGTGAAATCAGTCGTGATAAACACATGAACAAGAACTTAGGCTTGACTTGGGATGGTATGAAAACTATGGCTGGGCTGTAGGACAAATGGACAGGGTGGCACTAGATGGTTTTGACTGTGATATGTCTCTGGCTCAGGCACTCGATCAGTTTTGTCTTAGGTCTGATGTCCATGACTTTAGCAGTGTCACTTAAATCCAGCCTGTTGTGTACTGTAAAACTCCCCCGGCTTCCCCTATAATGAACAAAAGCATGGTCTGAGACACTGGTCCAAACAATATAGGCTGTCTGCTCACCATCTATTCCCAGCAATTAGTTCCTATATTCCGTTACATCTTTAAATAGTCACCGCGATCCCTGTCACCAAAAATAGTTGCCCAAAGGTACTTCAGGACTTCAGACCTGCTGCCTTGACTAGTCTTGCCTTGCCTTTGATAAGCTGATTAAGAGGGTGCTTCTTGAGGAGAAATAACATCATCTTGATCCTCTTCAGTTTGCGTACAGGGCCAAGAGTGGTGTCCAAGATGCCACTCTCATCCTTCTTGATCTCCTGCAGTAACACCTGGAGGGTACTTTGAGTCATGCCAAGTTGTCACCCCGAATTCCAGACTCTCCCGTCTGGGTTCCATTTCAGATGCCCTCTAGTTAAGCCAAAGGGGAACAAATAGTTCCCAATTCAGTCCTAAAGCCATTGTGCTACTGAACACAGGGGTTAGTAGGAGGTAGTTTGGACCGTTTATAGCCGTTACTGCTCAACACTGTTGCTGTGACTATATATTTTAATGTATTTTACATAACTCAACATAACTGTACTCGTCTTTTAATCGTGTTTTATTGACCCCTGAAATACCCTTAATTTGGTGTGCACTTTTATGTATTGTGTTGTACCTTGCTACAAAAATAGTTGCCCACTTTCGGGACAAATAAAGTTGAACCTTGAATGTCCTGTTGTCACAAAGTCTTTTCAACCTGGTAAGTTGACTTATGGGGAGGGATTTCTTTAAGGAAAGTGGATGAAAACTTTTGGCATATAAAGGGGGAATTCTGTCTGTGGGCTTGCAATACAGTAAAGAAGACAGGCCTGTTCTTTTTGTAGAAGCATTGGTGTCAAGGAAGCTAATTGCATCAAAGCTGTAGTTCCAACCACCAAAATTGGCATTTAAAAGGGTATTAATAGGACCATCCCATAGCATAAAAACACACTAATATACTTCCATGAAATAATAAATGAATAATAATGTAGTACGTCACTAACGCTAACTGATTGCTAGCTATAAGTGACAACGTGATTATGTAGGTCTATAGCTAGCAATCATGAATAGAAATTTGCAGAGAGTGACAAGTTTTCTATCAGCTAAGATTAGTTAGCGTTAGCTTGCTAGTGACGTACTAAATTATTTAGAAAAATCAGAAACATACTAGCAGAGAGCTTGCTAGTGACGTAATGACGTAGTCGCATATGTGTGAGGAAACGTATAGCTTAAATCCCTTATCCATTTCAGTGGCAGATGTTTTAGATGTCAACCTGCATATGCGATGGACATTGGTTATGCTCATCTTTGGTAGCTCCTGAAAGCATCTTGAGTAAAACAGCGCCATATTCAACATAGCTCCTACAGAGGACCTGAACCGGAAGCGATGCGACCTGTTTTACAGAATACGGAAGTTTGTTGCGCATAACCCCTAGAGAGCCCGTCTCTGAGAAATAGAAAATCTGTGTGATCCTTTACACACCAAAAAGCTCTGTCAGCTGAAAAAGCAAGTGTAGGCAGTACATTTGTTCTTAGCCTTGAAGGAACTTGAAAAAATCTTTAAATAGATATGTTTGAAAATCTCTGAAGTGGTACATTAATAAAGGAGATATTTCTACTTGTGCTGACTTTGTTCTTCTACCAGTGAATGAGAATAGAACTTGTGCATCTCAATAGACCTCCTTTTTTTTCAAGGTGTAACCCATCACTTAAGAATAGGGTCTGTTAATTGCAGTAGTTGTGTGCTATAATAGATTTACTAAGTGTGAAGAGGAGGCAACTTTAGAATAGGGAACATGTGTGGGTTAATAAGTGACAAACTACTAGTGAATTAGTTATGAGCAAGACCTCACTTTAGAATTGGGAACATATTCTGAACATATTAGAGTTATTTGGACTATTAACACTTGTAGTTTTGTGTTTTGTTACATAAGAATAGACCATATTTATTAGGCCCTAAGTGTTATTAAGGGAGAATGACTATTCTTGTGGTACTACTACCTTATAAGGCCCATACTGAGCAAAACATATTAAGATCTTAATTCATGTACAACAACTTCCTTACTTACTATCAGTAAGCAGTAATTAGGAGGTTATTGAGGGAAAACTCTTAGTTAATGGCCTAGTAGTTGTAGAATATTGTCATGCAGAATAAGGCATTAATAAGTGCTTTATTATGACTAATGACTAAAGCCAATATGCTAGTAATATGCATGCAATAAGCAACTAGTTAATGGTGAATATGTGTACCTTAATATATAAAATGTTACCAAAATTCCATCCTCAATATGTGAGTTGTCTGACTGAACTTGTATCTTGAGTTCAAATTATGATGTATATGATGTAAAACCTTGAAGAAAATCCTGACGTGAGAAGTGGGAGCAAGACATGTAAATAAAATGGGTTCTGATATGATGTACACAAAACTGATAAATGTCAAGAAAGGTCACCCAACACCTTGATTTTGTTCTCAAAATTCTGGATTCTGTGAGCCCAAACCCTCTGACTGCAAAAGCTGGGAAAAGTATACCAAAAAAAACAACAGTAATCATATTATAGATATATTTGAAAAATACCAGTAATCTTTTATGAGTATCAGTATATCAGGTTTACTGTGGGAGATTATGAACAAAAACATTTTACGAAACTTGATGTAATGGCTACATCCAGTAGATGATGATAATGTAACCTCAATTATATAGTGTGTAAACTGGAATAAATTGCCCAATTAAGTTCATACTCTGTGTAATGGTTTGTAATCAATAGCTGGCGTGGGAGAAGGTCATTGGCTCATCGTTTTCTGGGTGTCAATTCAAATTGCGTTCATCACAGAATTAAAGGAAACACAATTTAATGTTTCAAGATGTTTATTTGTCACATACACACACGAAGGTGTGCAGTGAAATGTAAAGTGGCAATGCTCAGCAGAAATGTGCAAAGGGCAAATAACAGGTTCACACTATTTACAATAAAAATTAAAAAAAAAACCACAATATTTACAATGTTTACAATGTTACAGTAAGATTATATAAAAAACAACACAATATTTACAATAAGAGCACTTTATAAAAATATAGTAAAAAAGGGAAATTGTATGTATAATATAATATAAATTATAAATTATGTGTAGTCTTTACCTAAGTGTGTGTGTGCATAGGAGGGGCAGTGTGTGTGTCTTGGTGGGGGCCCTGGTGAGGTCAGAGTTCACAGTCCTGATGGCCTGAGGAAAGAAACTCCGTCTCAGTCTCTCTGTTTTGGCAGCATGACTACGGAGGCGCTTGCCTGACCGCAGCAGCTGAAACAGTCCGTTGTTGGGGTGGTGAGGATCCTTCATGATCCTGCAGGCTCTGGTTCTGCACCTCCTGGTGTATAAGTCCTGCAGGGTGGGGAGTGTAGTTCCAATAGTGCGTTCAGCCGAACGCACTACTCTCTGCAGAGCCTTCCTGTCCTGAGCGGAGCTGTTGCCAAACCAGGCAGTGATGCTTCCTGTCAGGATGCTCTCTACAGCTCCAGAGTAGAAGGACTGAAGGATCCTCCGGGAGACTTTAAATTTCCTCAGTTGCCTGAGGTGGTAAAGGCGCTGCCTTGCCTTTCTCACCAGAGTGTCTGTGTGTGAGGACCATGTAAGATCCTCGGAGATGTGGACTCCCAGGTATTTATACCTGCTCACCCTCTCCACAGTAGTCCCATTAATCCCCAGTGGTGAGTACGTCCTCTGTTGTTGTGTCCTCCTAAAGTCCACAATCAGCTCCTTAGTTTTGGTGACATTCAGGAGGAGGCTGTTGTCCTGGCACCAGAGTGACAGATCAGCAACTTCCTCAAGGTAGGCCTTCTCGTCGTTGTTGGAGATCAGGCCCACCACCACTGTGTCATCTGCAAACTTAATGATGGAGTTGGAGCTGAACCTGGCCACACAGTCATGTGTGTACAGGGAAATTGTATGTAATGTTGTATGTTGTATGTAATGTTTATGCTTCCATCATCATAGTACTAATGGTTTACATGCCTCCTTATTTCTTTTCTTTTTTTCTTTTCTCCCTGTCTTCTTTGTTGGCCTCTTTTCTTCCTTTAAACTTAATTTCTACATCTTTTTCCTCCCTCTCTCTAATTCATCTTCCCTTCTCATCCCTGTCCATCCATCCATCCTTCCTTCCTTCCTTCCTTCCTTCACATCTCTTCTCTGTGTCTCCCTCCAGGTGATTCAGACTATCCAAGCAGCAGATCTAGACAACTTTGCGAATGGAAAGTTCTCCTTCTCTCTGCCTGCTGAGCATCCTGTTAATCCCAACTTCACCTTGAAGGACAATGGAGGTAAGGCGCCAACCACCTTTTGGGGTGGTTGTTTTCCCAGGTCTTGGGCACAGGCAACGTAGAACAGGGGGTATAATTCAGCAACTTACAGTTTTTAATTCCTCTTTCAGGAACTACTACTAACTTCCACGAAACAAACTATTTAAATGAAGTCATTCACAGTAGCTTATTTGGCCTTTGGTCAGCAGCATCCCTCCTCTACCTCCTGCCACAAGAGAGAGTTAATATGGTTCAGGTCGTACCACCTCCCAAACAATACTCAACCCCAACCTCAATGACCACAGTGGCTTTTAAAAATGAACAAACAAGCAAACCAAGGCATAGAAATAAAAGTTATATGGACTCACAAGTAGCTAATTTATTGAATAGAGATTTGGTAACCTGTCATCCTGCAAGAATGTGGCGGCGGGGGTGAGTCAAAACAAATCTGATTCCAATCCCTGTAACTTTAGCAAGGCATAATTTACCTTATCTGGTGTTCATACCAAAGAACTTTCATGGAGTTGGGATACTCCTCAGTCCATACCCTAAGGAGGCATTTCAATTCTTCTTGACTCTTGACTCCAAGTTTTCCCTCACTTCATTTTGTTATGCTAGGCTTTCCAAGCATAAGTAACTTCTGGCAATCAAATATCAACATCCATGTCCTTATACCCATAAAACCTTGCGTTTTGGTGTGGTTTCCTATAGTTGGTTCAGCTTAAATCCTCCTAACAAACTGCACTGTCATCGTAGTGCAGTTATTTGCTGCCTCCTGAGTTCAAATGGCAAAGTTCTCACTCAACTAAAGGAGTAAACAGGGCTGGACTGGGACAATAATTCAGGCCAGGAATTTTACTCTAACCCAGGCCACTCTACACATGGATACCACTAAATACTGTATTGACGGTCAACTTTCCTTCAATTTCTATTGTCCATTGCAAACAACCCACACCACAAGGAAGGGCAAAAGTGATGCCATTACAGCAAGACCTATGCCTACCAAAGGTGTAGTACCATAATCAAATGTAGTCTAAATATTGCCAGGTTTTTGCATGTTCATACACATGCACACACATATTTTTCAAGTAATGGAAACCCATTCCCAAAGAGACCTACAAAGTCGAAACAGCACTCCATTCTACATACAGTAGGTCACAGCTTCAGTCACTACAAGCCCAGTAGTGATAGCATTACTTCATTCCACAAATGGGCTCAGCAGTCACCAGTATATAGATTCACTGTTGTTACAGGTAAAAGAGGACTCCATTTTCACTTGTCCATGCAAGCAAACAAGGCTATAGTCTGTGGAGTGGAATTGCAGTAACAGCAGAGGGATTGCTAACATTAATTTACCTCCAAATTGTCTTGTGTAATGATTATCACCACATTATCTAACATTGTTATCAACTATTTACAGCGTGGCCAAGAGGGGCCCTGGATTCAAACGCTAGCCATATGTACTCTCAGAATATAGGATGCATATCCATAAGACTTTACTCTTAGTAGTGTGCACTTTTGGAGTGTTCTGCACCTGCACGTTTCCTCAGAGCTCATTCGGGGCTGCTCCTGGTGGTGGACCTCTACTCCCTCAGGGGCAGAGGAGGTGGCTGCCTCTCATTACATTACATTACAGTCATTTAGTAGACACTTTTATCCAAAGCGACTTACAGTAAGTGCATTCACAGCAAATTTCTGGAGTCGAATAATCTGGAGTTAGACAAAAAAGTGAAAGGGTTAGATTTTTGGAGTTTATTTTCTCATTTAGACTACAGTTTGTGTTCAGGGATACTCTTTGGCGGTGTAATATTTTGGTGTTCATTCACTGGGTGTTGAGGAGCCTGAATCAACACTACCCCTGGTGCCCATTCAGCTGTTTTTGTCGCGCCCAGCAGTCTTCACTTGGACTTCGTCGTGAGGCAGGTAAAAATGGCATTTTACTTCTCAACGCCTCGTTAATTTTCCTACTAGTTTGGTTAAGATAACAGCCTTGCCAGCAATGCGACTCTGTCTCCAGTGTTGGAGAGACTATTTTTCAAGTAAATGCGGAGACACGGTTGCCTCAGTTGCTAAACCTAGCCTAGCTAACAAGCTAACAGTCGAGCTGGATAATGTACGCAAAATAGAATATCGGTCTGCAAGGTCTGCAGGCTTTCATTCTAACTAAAGACCATCAGGTGATTTCACTGATGAGCACTCCTTACAGAAGTTAAGAGGAACTTGCCAGTGAAATCACCGGGTGAGGTGAAAAGTTGGAATGAAAGTGTGTCATTTGTTGGCCCTCCAGGGCACCCCAGCATATATGGTAGTTTTGTGGTGGTTGGTTTTATTGTATGTGCCCTGTATCCTGATGTTGTTATTTGTGATCCTCAGATTTTACTGTCCTGCAGCAATGGTGATGGACCTTCTTCCCCAAGTCTAACAGATACATTGTCCATCTCCCCTGACGTCTTCCCCTCACACACAGGCACACGCAAGTTAAAAAGGCCTTACCCCCCCCAGTCCGCCACATCTTTGTTTTAATTTATTTATTTTATTTTATTTTATTTGTCACTTCCATTTGACCACACAATTTCCCAACTGTTTGGCTGCCCATATAGCAGTTTGTTTAAAATGTGAATTGCTGTAACATGTTTACACTGTTGTGTAAGTGTATTTAAAATGTAACTTATTACACAAGTAGCCTAAGTATCCATGAAGTTTTGAACTCACTGTATGGATTTGTTTTGAAATATTAACTCCATAAGTGTTAAATGAAACATACTTTTAAGTGTTGACTGTTAACACTATGAAAGAGCTCACGTTAAAATTAACTCAAGGTGAGAGTTGTATTTTACTCTACATGGGATTAGTGTTTTAACTCCCACAAGAGTTCAGTTTTAACCCCTGAAAAGGGTTAAACAATCAACTCCCAGAAAAGAGTTACTTTAAAGGGGGGGTATTGTACTCATTTTGGGCTATTTAAACTGTTCCTGGGGGTCTTTACAAGACGTTTGTGAAGTCTATATCAAAAAAAATCCTAAAACCAGCTTCTGTGGTGCTCTGATTGGCCGCCTCACGCCGTGAGTGAGGTGTGAGGCGGCCAATCAGAGCAGTGCTCATTACATACAACCTCCATGGAGAGCAGAGCGCTCATGCTGCTCAAGGTAAACAAATAAGCTTGATGCAGAAATTTACCATAACCATGGCGGCCGCTCCAGAACCAACACTGAGACCGTACATGTTTGAGCCGGAGTCTGACCCAGAATGGGAAGAGGCAGCTGAGGCGGTTCCACTTAGTTTCCGAGTACAATGGAATGCACCATAAGCAACGGCTTGCGGCGCTGCCGAGAGCTGCATTTTGAGACGAGGTAAATGGGATTGGTTGTTCACCTGGGCGTGGGCATGCTCTGAGAGGGGTTGGATTATGTTAAGAAGTGCCCGTTATGACGTCCAAAGGGGCTACTTTCTGAAACGGCCTGTTTTTCTCCTATCTTTGGCACCGTTTTTGGAAAAAGGAAAATACAGAAAAACGGGTTGACTTCCAGATTTCAAATTTTCTCAGCTACTTAGGTAAATTATTTCCTGTGGAACATGTATAAGCGCCAGGAATAAGCCCTTTTCCATAATATGACCCCTTTAACTCTGCCTTAGAGTGTATTCGATGGTCTCACATGTACACTCAAATTGAGTTGATTTGAACTCACAGAGAGTTTATTCCAAAGGCCAGAATTTGCAGGAGAACTATTAGTCACCGAATATTGTAAGTATAAAGTCCCCCTTGTAGAAAAACACAGCTCTTTACTTTCACTATAGTTTCCAGGTGTTTATTTATTTTACAAGAAATAGATTCAAGCGGGCAGTTGTCTCGATTTGCTCATAAAATTTGTATGTAAGCAGGCACTTGCGATACACTAGCATGATGCATTTTCTTTCTGAGTGACCCGGTCCCTTGCTTGATTACATATTGATTGCGTCTCTAATTGTATAGCATTTAGCCGCTTCCTTCCTGTTTTTCATCCACTCCCTCTCAGCTCCACCTTTTCTCTTTTTCCTCACTGTGATTGTCCATCTTTTTATAAAACAGTATAAACCAGCCAATATAAACAGTTTGGCCAGGTTTTACTATGAGCACCGTGGTATTGCCCTTTTCTGGGACTAAGAAATGCTGCAGATATGTGTCAATATCCCACCACTGGCAGAAATGACCAAGTTACCTGGCTGCCACTGACAAACTCAATGGGCTATTTTCAAACTCAATGGGCTCTATTTTCAAACTCAATGGGCTCTATTTTCAAACTCAATGGGCTCTGTTTTCATGCCGGCGCAGTCACAATGAAAACTTTTCCTTGCCGTCGTCAGTTTGGTAATTTGGTGGACAGACTAGCGCAATAGGGGGTGGGTCAATAAAAACCAGCAGGCGCAGTTTTGTGCATGTTAGGCTATATTTTACCCCACATTGAGATAAATCCTTTAAAATGTTAAGCACAACTCACTATTTAAGCTCTACACCTGTGGTAACTGAATTAATGTGTGAATCAGAGGCAGTCAAGCCACATCATTACACACAGGAAACATGGTGACAGGGGTTGAAATATCTCAATATCAATATAAGACAGGGAGAACAAACAGTAACATTATGTATGATACTGGTAAACCAGCCTGTCATACAATTATTTTTTCGTATCATCTTTCTGCCTCTGATCATATTGAAATGGTTTCTTCTTCGTTGGTCATAACACACGTGTAAAAATCAATACATTGCGCCCCCCCCTCCCTCCCCGATTCAGTATTGATTCTGTGTAGTCTGATATCAGTACTTGTAACCCCCTTTTATAGATGAGCAGATTTTGTTTGTTGTTTTTATAAAACCTCTGCTCCTATAGATGGCGCTCTAGACATCTTTTCACTGTGGCTTTAAGAAGTACGGTGGCCCCGCTGAACCAAACAACGTTTGTCAGTAATAAGGATGTGCACCTTTAAACAGCATCAATAAATGTCAAGGCAGATTTTTGTGTGCACTTTGTCGAAATGCACTCAATAAAACATCCAAACATCTGTAAACTTTGACATTTGGTATTAATATACTATACAAATGTCCGTGCTTAGCAGTCAGATGTTTTCCAACAGCTTGCTTTGAAACAAGACGGAACTGAGCCTGGTTACTAGTGTGTGATTTGTGCATTTTCAGCATGCACATTCCCATGCTATTATCCCATGCTGTTATTGTAGTTCACTACACAATTAACATTTGATTTGCCTAATAAAGACAGTGGAAATGCTAAAAATGATGCCTCAATTTGTCCATAATAATATTGCACATGATCATGTGGCACAATACTAAAAAGATACACTGTATAGTTTGTACATATATATAGTAGAGTATATATACTGTATATAATCGATACAGTGTAAAGTATTGAATAATATCATAATCCATAGTATTGATATCATATTGTAACATCCAGCCCTAGCAGCAACTACTTTTTGTCCCCCTAGGTAATCATTCAATTTTCATGCTTCTATTGAGGGGCATGTTAAAGCAACCTACTGTGTTTGACTACTAGGAATGCAAACATATTCGGCAGTGGTTGTGGTTGTTGCCGGTACAAGCACATCTGCTGACATCATCCCCAACACAAGCAGTTGCTTGTGTGTTGTTGTTTGTGGTGAAACAGTTTGCCACGTCTCCTCTCCCTCCCCGAGATCTACTTTAATGTCCAGGAGAAAACCTGCATCGCTGTTGCCTTGGTTACCCAGCCGCTGGAGTTTTCCTCCATCTTTTCATTTCCTCCCCTCATTTCGGTTCGGTTCTATCTATCCCGAATGAATGGTAGGAGGCGGGCCGTGCTGATTTAGTTATGAGGCTTGTGTTGGAAGCAAGACATGCCCTCGGAACTTCTTTCTCCTCTTCCGTCTTCCTTTTTTATCTCGTCTCACCCGACTCCTCTCCTCGTTCTCCTTGTCTCCCTTTTCCCCTTCATCTCTGTCTCACTCTCAATCTATTAGTCTATCTATCTGATTATATTTCCTTTCCTCCCTCTCTTGTCTCCTCTGTCTCTCCCTGTGTTATTGCAGTGCTTTCTGCATGGGGCCTTAGTTGACCTGAGACAGATACAGGACTGAGAAGAGATGACAGCAATCACAGTAATGAGACACAGAAGCAGAGGGGTTGGACTGGAGTCTTCAAGCCAAACGCTTCAGGCTCTGTTTTTTAGCTCTGCTTCCACTGAACACAGAGAGTCTGGCTACCTGCATTGCAGGTGACGTTATTTTGGCTCCTGAACAAATTTCATATGGCTTTGAGACTTGAGGAATCTTTTTAGGTAGCTACAAAGGCATGTTGGACGTGAAATATTTCAGAAATTCACTCATATATAGATTCAGTCAGATACAGTTTGATGGGAAATCTTTTTTTAGGTAGATATAAAATTAAGTGGCTGCAAATTTCATAAGGTTTAAGGCTCCAAGATTTAATGTTGATATTGACATTGGACTGGAAGATATTGGGGTTGATGGTGAAATCTTTTTAGATAGCTATTAACGCTGAAATCAAAGACTTTGGTTTAGCATGAAATGTTTTAGAAGACAATAGAGTTTGATTTGAAATCATTTTAAGGTAGATGGTTTGAAATCTTTTGACATAGCTATGGGTTTGATGTGAAATCTTTTCAGATAGCAAGCTGGATGTAACTTTGTATGCTGATTAATATTTAAGTAATTAATAATGAAATAATATACACAGTGCTAACTCCCAGTTTAATTAATTAACATTGCTAATGTTAATAAGTATAAAGCTAACAGATAATGTAATATGTAGGCCATCAATGAAATACTACTAACAGGGGAACATATTAGTGGTTATTGTGTCAGTGCTTGCTGCATCATGTATAACAAAAGTGCTAATGATTAATTAAGTACTTGATCATCATCAGTACTTGAATACTTAATCAACAAACCAGTAACCAACATCAGGTCCCATATTAAGTTTTCATGATTATGTTTTCAAATATACTATGGCGAAGGATAAGAAAACATTCTTCATGATGTTTTGTACTGTAGTTAAATGCATGCATTGCATTATATTACAGTCATTTAGCAGACGCTTTTATCCAAAGCGCATTCAACATAGGTAGGCATGAGAACTACTAGTCACCAGAAATTTTAAGTGCATTTCCTTCCTAAACAAGCATCTAAGAGCATAACTAGTGCTAAGGTAATAGTGCAATAAGTTAGCTACCTACTTTTTACTTAAACAAATGAGACAAATAAGTGAAGCACATAAACAGGAGCTAAGACAAATAAGTGCAGCATATAAGCATATAAGCAAGTGCTAAGACAAGTAAGTGAAGATAAATAAGCAAAAAATATTTGACTATGTGGCGAGGGACATCTGATGAGTTATGCTATTTGAACTAATAGACTCCACAACCCCAGTGTACCTAAGCCTGGCAGGCTCACTACTGGCCTGCGATAAAGTTAAGGCGCCTAACCCAGTAGGGTCAAGCCCGTCTGCTCTCAGCATGCCGGGTTGACCCCAAAAGGAGGGCCAGGTTTCTAATGACTAAGACTAAAACCCTACTCCTCATGAAACAAAACCAGCCAGCGATTCAGAGAAACTAATCTACTATAAGCCTCATCATTACCTCCCTCCACTGGCAGGGGCCAGAGACAATTAATTGATGCTGAGTCATCTTTCTGGCAAGGTCACAAGTTCTAGTTACTCTTTATGACCTCGGATTGCTTTATTCTAGTACCGACGTGTACTACAATACAATGGTTTGCTACATGCCCGGGTAGAGGAGGGAGTTTGTCTAGCTAGCAAGAGGTGCAAAGTGATTTGCACTCTGGGGCCGCTCAACCAGTGGCAGGATCTGACGAGCTCTCCTGTGCCTCGGGACTGTGGCAAACACACCGTCTGGGGACGATGGATCTACACTGGGCCCCTAAACTAGCTGAAATGTCCAACGTTCCTAAAGTAGCCTGTCTCTCATCCTCAAGCTGTTGGACACGTCTCTATAGCATAGACAGCTGCTCTAGCATGGACGGACAAGAAGCCATACTCATACATACCGTTAAGCTAGCTGAGCACTAAAACCTAGGCGTTAGAATGAGAGCACAGTGTTCATAAGCTACTCTGAGGCTAGGTTAAGAGAACAATACTAGGCTGAATGCTAGGCTAAGTGCTATTGCTAGGTGGCTAGATTGACTGGCTAGTTAGCTCGAGGGACGAGCCGTAATCAGGTGTCAGCATGTGTTATCTTCAACATCCCGGATGATCCCGTCAATCCAGTTGCTGTATTCTTTGATTTGGACCTTCTTGGACAATTTAGCCTCCAGCTCTGCTCATCTATTGATCATATTCAAGATGGATTTTGGTGTAAATAAAAAAAAAAAAAGATCCTAAGACTGGTTGAATTTGCCTCATTGTCCATCTGCTTTGCTGTCGCATGACGGAAATCAAATATGGCTGCTGTGTGATTAAGGCAAATGCAATCACATCGAGTTAGGAACCACAATACATGAGGGTTATGTGCCCTTGCTCAGGGGCCCTTTGGCAATTTCGGGCACCGTCTGTCTCAGGGATTAAGCCAGATGCCTCCTAAATTCAGCTGTTCTTTCTCCTCCAACACTCCCTCCATCCCACTGTGGCTTCACTCTCGTGATTTAAATTCATCTCCTTCCCTCTCCTTGTCTCTCTCCTCTTCCTGTCCAGCATTCTCCTTCCTCTCATTTCCCTTTCTTCTATTTGTTGATCTCCCCATCTCTCCATCACCTCACCTCTCCTCCCTCCTCGCCCTCCGTTGTGCTGCTTTTCCACTCTATTTACCTCCTACTCCCTCTGCCTGCTTACCTCAATCCTCCCTCCCGTCTCTCCATCTATTGCACTTTCCTTCTCCTTAATTCTCCTCTCCCGCTCTTCTCGCCCCTCACCTATTCCCATGATGCTCTTTTTCTATCGATTACTTCTTCCTTCTTTCCCTTCAACCCTCTTTCTTTACAACCCCCCTTCCATCTCTCCTAACCCCCATCTTTCCCCCTCATCTCCTCTCTGCCAAGCCTGCATCCCCTCAGGCAGATTGCGGCGTTGTACCACAGTGGCAGGAGTACTGTCATTAAGCCTGTGTTTACACAGCCAGATATACCTCTCCTCCCCGCCCTTCCCCTCCCTCTTTCCTCCCATCATCCCCCTCTCCCTTCTCCATCTCCTCGCCTCGGCTTTTCTTTAGGGGAATTATTACAACAGTTGTTGGCTGTTGTTATAGTGGTGTTTGGTGTTTTACCTCTCTTTCTTTCTCCTCCCCACGCTCCTCTGTCCTCCTCCTCCACCTCCATCGTAGGAGAATCAATAGTGCTGTTGACAGCACACCTCTCCTCTACCCCCCTATCCCTCCTCTCTGTCTTTCTTGTGTTCAGTTTCTACCTTTTTCCTTCGTCTCCCCTGACGTCAACACTTTCTCCCCCCTCCATCGTCCTCTATCTCTCAAAGCAGTGCTCACAGAAATTTAACACCTTACTTACTTACTTACTTACTTACTTACTTACACTTTAACAAGTGTTGAGCTACAATCCATGTCTCGGTAGCTAACCCTACATTCACATCAGAATGCAAGAAAAATAAAAATAGAGGCGGTGCAAATTCATGCAAAAATCACTGGAAGGAGGCGAATGGAGCAACATGCACACAACTTTGCTCTAGGCAACTCGAGCTGAGGTGAAGAGGTGTTTGCTCCAGTGGAAATCTTTCAACCTGAGCCAGAGATTCACCTGACATTTACATTCACTGGTTACTTTATTAGGTACACCTATCTATTGCCGGGTAGGACCCCCCTTTTGCCTCCAGAACAACCTGAATTCTTGGTGGCATGGATTCAACAAGGTGCCCTTCTGCACACCACTGTTGTAAAGAGCTGTTATTGGAGCATTTGTGGCCTTTCTGTTAGCTTGAACCAGTCTGCCCATTCTCCTCTGACCTCTCTCATTCATTTTTGTTTATCGCATCACTCTGTAAACTCTAGAGACTGTAGTGGTGAAAATCCCAGCAGGGCAGCTGTTTCTGAGATGCTGGAACCACCACATCTGACACCAACAATCACACCATGATCAAAGTTGCTTAGATCAGGCATCTTGCCCATTCTAATGTTTGGTCGAACAAAAAAAACGAAACCACTTCACCATGTCTGCAAGCTTTATACATTGAGTTGCAGCCACGTGCTTCGCTGTTTGGAGGCCAGGTGAGTGTATATATAATATATATATATACATATAATAAAAGCAAAAGTCAATCAGCTTCAAGCCGTACTCTATCCAGGTGCCAGTAAATTTCAAATGGATGACAAGCTCATTGTAGCGGTCTTTGGTTTCCCTGAGCTCTATGGCATGTATTTGCCATCAAACTCATGCAAGTAAAGTGAGCAATGGTGAAGTCAATATGAATCGTAGCTTCCACTCGGAATTACCTGGTCAATTTATTTTATAGAAATGGCATACCCTGTCTACTTGCCTCTCTCTCTCTCTCTCTCTCTCTCCCCACCTCCATATTTTTGTAGGAGAGATGCCTCATTCTGTTGCCACGCTTTACATCCATACCTCTCGCTAATCTCTCCCTCACCCACCTCTTATCAATTCCACCTCCTCTCTTCTTGCTTCTTATCTTGCATTGCCTCACCTCTCTACTTTCCTTGCCCTCTCATCTCCGCCACTCCCTTCTGCTTTTGCTTTTTAGAGAATCTGTTCCTGCTTTTTTCCCCCCCAGTTGTTTAAAACTCCTTGCCTCTATCCTCTTCTCATCATCCCTCCTTTTTCCACCACCGCCTCTTCTTTGCAGACAGGTCACACATTCCTGTCTGCTAGAGACATTTCTTGTACATCACCTTTTAACTTCCAGCTTCCACTGGTTCCTAACATATAACGCTGACAGCAGAACAGCGGATGACACGAAAAACTGTATAGGAGCCAAGACAATCTGGTCACCTTGTCTCCTTTTCAGTCACAACCGCCTCCAAACTTTGGAAAACTGCACTGGTTCCTGTATTCACTAACCCTACAATTAATAAACCTGCAGGCTAGCTACTGTTTGGTCAAGTGGTTAGTGGGAAATCTGGCGGCAAGTAGACCTATACTACCAAATAATTGATGCTGTAAATTAAGCCAAAAATTGGTACAGCTATCAGAACTCTTTAAATAATAATTTTTAGATAATTAGATTGCAGTATGATGAAGAATAAAGACGTTTTAGCTGTCAAAAGTGTTTCTAATTACGGTTTTAATTCCAATTATGTTCATGATTTTCTTGAAAAAAATAGTAAAAAGATAAGAAGAGCACAAAATAAAGTTAATGCCCACACTTAGTGGCCACACTGAAAGCTGTTTGGTTCCTGTTTTGTACCTTAGCAACCACGCAAAAAGCTTATTGGTTCACATTTTGTACCCCAGCAACCACACAAAAAGCTGATTGGTTTCACGTTTTGTACCCTGAGCAACCACACAGAAAGCTGATTGGTTTCCGTGTTGTACCTGAGCAACCACACTGAAAGCTGATTGGTTCCCGTTTTGTACAGTCACTCACTCTTTCCTCCTCTCTTCTCTGTCCCTCCTCCTCCTCTTTGCAGAAGGGTCGTTAGTTTTCCTTTGAACTCTTTTCTGTTTTCTCCTCTCCTTCTCCTCCCTGCCTCTTCCTCTTCATCTTTGCAGAAAAATGGTTTGAGTGGCTTCATTCTCATGCAAGTCAGACGCTGCTCTCCATCACTCTCTCTTGCTCTTCTAACCTTCTGCACCTGTCCTCCAAGTGGCTTCCTTCCCCTTCCTTCCTCTTGACAGCAGAGTCATTAGAGTTGTGCTTACGACATAGCTCCTCTCCTTTGCTTTCCAGTCCTTCTCTTCTGTTTCCCTTCTAACTGTCTTTTTTTTCTGCCTATGCTTCAAGTCACACTTTCCCTCCCTCCTGCTTCCCTCCTTCTCCTCTCTGCAGACTAATCATTAGAGATGTGTTTACAGCAAGCCTTTCCTTTCTGATCATTCTTTATATTACTCCCACTCTTTATATTACTCCCATTTTCTCCTGTGCTAGGAGTCTCTCCTATTGCACTTTTCTGCAGGAGACTCATTAGAGTCAGGTGCCTTTACACACCTACTGCTTTCCTCTCTGCTTCTTTTTTTTTCTCACCTCTCCTCTCCTCTCCTCTATCTTCCCTACCAACTTCCTGTCTCCCATCTCTCCTCAGAGTCACCCCCCTTCCCCCCTTGTTATAGCTGTTTGAAACAAGGCCAGACATAGCTCCTCATTATCCAGTCCCTCCTGGATTTTTTTTTCCTTTGAGATTTTTGTGTGATTATTGCGACCAAAAATGTGCCATTTTTCTGCAAGTTGTCTCAAGATTTGTGATGCAATTTCCAGAGCTCTAGGTGGGGTTTTTTTGCAGTAAAATTGCATGAATTGCACCTAGGGTTGATACAACTCACATGAAACTACAACTTATTTGAACTCATCTGACTTGTCCTCCCTCCATAAAGCTCCACTGCCAAGTCATTGGTTGTAGTTTGGTAGTGGTAGTTTTTGACATTTAATTTGACCATTTTATGCAAAAAGTGTGATGATTACTAAATGATTATTGACTTGTTTAGAATTAATGTGTTGATTTGGCTATTTCATGCAACATCTTGTGGCTACTTTGCAAAATTGCAAGTTTTAGAGATTAGTTGAGTTTCTGCAAGATCCTTGTTTTCTGTATAGTGCTAAGTGGTCATCGCTGTGGTGTTTTTCACTGCAAAATTGTAATCAGCAATATAATCCAAGGGATTACCCAAACTCAGTAATATTCTGATTGTCTGGCCCGGACAGCTCAGTCGATAGAGCATGAGACTCTCAGTCTTGTAGGTTCGATCCCCACATATTGTCAAGTACCTTTGTACGTCGCTTTGGATAAAAGCGTCTGCTAAATGACTGTAATGTAATGATTACTTACTTTCTGTTACATATTTGGAATAAAGGTACTGTATAACTGTCACAAAAACCCAGAGACACATTATAGCCTAGGGAGTCTGGGGGTTTGCTCCCCTAGAGGGGAAATGCTGAAAAAATAGTATTTAAAAGCCCACCTTTTTTTAGGCTACTGAGTAACGCGTTACCGCCCATCACTGATAATTTCTGACAAATTGGATGGGGAGGCTAAGGAAAGACACAAATAATCAACAGATATTGGCGTTATTACTGGAGGGAGAGGAGGGAGAAACAGGAAAGGAGTTTTTTCAAGAGTAGGGATAGGTCACACTAAGTAAAACATTACATATTATGGGGAAACATCCAACAGGTTTGTGTGAGCTTTATCAAGAGGAGTCACTGTGAATATATGTAGAGGGTATCAAAGAGAGAGAGAGAGAGCATATGATGATGCTAGACTGCAGGAACTTACATTGAAAGGAGTATTGGACTTTGTACTGGTCTAAGCTGCAGCCATTTGTTTAGTTTCTTAGAGGAAAGGGATCATTGGGGCGCTTGTATAAGTATAGTATGCAGAAGCAGAAGATGACAGGCATGCACTATAAAGGGATAGATTAGACTTTTGGATTTCCAACAGTTTCAAAGGACTCAGTTTAATATCTATTTATTCAATAAGTTAATTACAATGGCACTTTACTTGAAAAAAAAAAACCTCACTGACTGCTAATTAGCCTAAGGTGTGCTTTCTAATGTTTGTTTCCAAGTTGAGAAAATTGCAATAAAAGTCAGATAAGAAAGATTCAATTATGGCTAAAAAAAAAAAAAAAAGCTGCTGGAGGCATATTGAAATAGACAATACAGTCAGTTACCAAACAGAGCTAACTGAAGGAGGTGGGCTTCTTTAAATGAACAGTCAAAACAAACAATTATAGCAATAAACAATTTTTCATCTCAATTTATTTAGAATTCATCAGAATTATATAAATATCTAGGAGCAGGCGTTAAATCGTTAGTAATGCAACCATAACAACAAATCAGTGAAGCTGAATCAGAGCAATAGATTTTTTTTATTTGTAGCCAGAAGGTCATTAAACATACCGCGACATACTGTCAGCATTCGTATCGAAGGCTTAGAAAATACATTTCAGGGTGGAAAAATATCACAAATCTCAGTATATCACTAATGAAACCACAAAGCCAGCAGTTGGCCATACTGCCATCATGGATTGACCCTGTAGACCTTGGGATGAAATATGCTAAACTAATGTTGCTCTTCTGATGAGGCAGAACAGTCTTTTTGTCAGTGCAATTGTAACCATGTCATGTGCTGTTCCCCCATGGTATGAAATACCCTCATTTGTCCATTGAAGGTGGATTATATTCAAGTAGCAGCTCAGCTAAGACAGTAGGTTTTCAACTAATATGGTGCTGGTGAGTGCCGACCAATGTCCAGTCACCATCTGTTACACAATCTTGCATCATATTTCAAAGTTGCTTATATATAGTAACATCTCACATCTCTCACCTGGAGCCCGTGCAATATTCCCAACCCTTCATTAATGCAGACAGAGACCAAAGGGTGTTTGTGGTTTCTGTGTATTTGTCTCTTTTTCCAGCTAAAAAGCTTCCAGTTTTTCTCTTTCAAGCTTGTATGTTTGAGATGGTTTATAGCCATCTGTAGTTTTGGAGCATCCCTGACGCTAATGTTAATGGCACTAACCAGTTTGTATTTAGAGCTATGGCTTGCTCTACTGGCTGTTACTGTATATTCTGATGTATCATGGTCTTTCTTTTGGTCAGTTTTTTTGGTCAGTAATTATATCCAAAGAATATTTCTCTCTTGCAGTCTTAAAGGAGACATATTTTACTCTTTTTTGCCTATTTAAAACCTATTGCCTATTGTTCCCTGGGGTCTTTACAAGACGTTTGTGAAGTCTATATAAAAAAAATACAGCTTCTGTAGTGTGTGTTTCAGTCTCTCATTTTCTACATTGTAAAGAACAGGCTGTTTTGAGGGCGTGGAGGGTTATGTAAATGAGCACTGCACTGATTGGCCACTGGCCAATCGCCTGGCGGCGGCGGAGAGCAGAGCTCCCATGCTGCTCAAGGTAAACAAATAAGCTTGAAGCCGTAATTTACTGTAACCATTAATTAATTAATTTACTGTAGCCTTAATTGTGTTTGTGTGTATGTGGGTGTGTGAGCAACGCTCTCTGCTGTAGCCGGTCTGTTTATGGCTCATGTCCATAAGCTTATTGAATACAACTTGCAGACAAGCTAGGATTGACAATTTTGTTGAGCTAGTTAGCCAATATATTATTGGATGCAATCTATTTGCATCCAAACAGCGCAGCGCAAATAATCATGAGAGGCGATTGTACTAATGGTGGCTAAAGTTTACCGAGCCGGACACGTTCAACAGACTCATAAAACAGACACTGGTCCCAACAAATAACTTTAAGATGAGTCCTGACTCCAACCAATAACTTTAAAAGATGTGTCCTGACTCCAGCTTTAGTTTTCCTACTTCTTCCACACCCAACAAGCCCGTGGCTAGCCCCGCTAGCTCGTTAGCTAACCAGCAGTCGCATATACAAACTAGACTAACTTGTAAATAATATCAAAATATGGTGACACCTACAGATTCCAAGTTTGCAGATGGGTCACGTACAGAATTGCTCCATCTTTAAGCTTCAATTTAGATGCTAATCCTGCTGTGAACTGGCCCTCGTTGCTGAAGCAGTCTGACGTGAAGTGATTATCACACACATACAAAATGAGCTAACTGTAGCCGGGATATTGCCGTTAAAAATAAAATTAATCCACACGTCCTGGCATTTTCGCGTGTTGGGAGACTGTGCAGGGATCTATGTTGCTGCCTGCATCCTACAACAGAACAATTGGAGTGTTGGGATCTGGCCTTAGACATGTTGTCATTGTAGCTCCAATGTTCACAAAGTAATGGTGCATTCCATTGTACTCGGAACTCGGAAAAAGTCGACCTCCGATACGGAAAAGTGCAGCAGAACAGTCATTCAAGTCGGAATTCCCAGTCGGAAACTCCAGATCCGATCCGACTAGTTTGCCGATATAAACACACCTGACCTTTGTGCTATATTGCGCTTTAAACAGTAAATTTTTACTTCATATGTCGTTAGTTATGAAAACATGTTGAAACAACTTTGTAGTTTACATTTGTAACACAATTCGGTTGATTTGAGCTCAACGTTACGAGATAGAAGTATTTACTAGCGTGCGGTACTAGCCTAGATGCACTGGAACACATTTAGATTGGAAGTTGGGAATACCGACTCAGAATTATCGACTTCGGAGTACAATGGAATGCACCATAAGAAATGGCTTGCGGCGCTGCCGAGAGCTGCATTTTGAGACGAGGTAAATGGGAGTGGTTGTTCACCTGGGGGTGGGCATGCTCTGAGAGGGGTTGGATTATGCTAACAGTGGCCTGTTATGATGTCTAAACAGGGGACTTTTCAAAACGGCCTGTTTTTTGGACCGTTTTTTGAAAAAGAAAACTACAGAAAAAGGGGGGGACTTCCAGATTTCACATTTTTTCGGCTACTAAAGTCAATGGTAACATGTAGAACATGTATAAGGGCCAGGAATTAGCCGTTTTCCATAATAGGTCCCCTTTAACTACAGTATTAAATGTGACCATCAAATCCTTCATTTGTAAATAAATGACATTAAGGTTGGTGCTCTCTCTTTTGATAGTACAGGTATGATCATCCAGCCAAGGAACGCTCTTGAGAGTTTACTTCTGGGGCCAAATGTATAAAACTCTGTTTGGTGTAGAAATCTGTGTACGCACAAAACAGGAAACATGCATACGCTCAGATAAAACCCCACGTACGTCTGTTCCCACGTGTTTTTTCCTCATACATCTCAATCATCCTGAAATTGTGCGCACGTGCACAAGCCTTCTGACCATGCCCACAATTTACTATAAATGGCTTCCAACACACCCCCAATTGCCTGGTTTGCATATAAAGGGCCAGCATTTAGTTTAGTTTTGAGAACAAATGGCGGAAGCATTTAAGAAGCAATAGAAGAAGAAGAAACGCAAAAAGAAAAAACTTGAAATAATGGTTGAATGGTCAAAATGATAGAAGAAAACGCGTATTATTTGGAAGCCTAAGCTCTGGCATTACCAACCAAATGATTGGATGGTTGAATGGCAGAAAGTAACCGAAACCATCTCCCTTTTAAAAGCCCAATGCAACGCTCTACCACAGAGCGCACGGCTGGTCACCACATTATAGCGCGTCTGTTGTGCGCTCTGGGGGTTTGTAAATGGCATAAGTAGCCATGGCTTCAATGCATACCCATTGTCACCTGAGGGTATCAAATACTATATACATAAACAATATTATATACATATATTACATTTGGGAAACCGGACATCGCTGCAAATTGCATTTTGTTGGCCTGTTCAGCTGCTGTGTGGGAACCTGATGTATCTATTACTCAAAGAAATTATGCCACCCCACGCCATGGGCATGACCCGGCTCAGGGCAGCTCAGTATATCCCTGATCTGTCCGCAAGCTCCCGCTGAAACGTCCCCGTCGCTAAAAACCCGATTGTTGTCAATACCTGTAGATGGACAGGGATGCCAGGGTTTCTCCGAGAGTGCCGTTCCAACACAGGGCCCAGTTCAGCACACAATTCGAAGAGAACAGCTCTTGGAAATCCAAAGCGGCGCATTAGCCAGTCATCATCATGGGCCAGAAAATCATTACGGTCTCTGAAGACTCGTTCTCGCCTAAATTGCGCAATAGCAATATCTTCCAGCAACGCCAAAGCAGCCATTGTATGATTTGGCACAGCCATTACGCACGGCTACAGCCTTTATATAGTGTAGGTTATTCTTACTCCCCAATAATACAGAACAATAATCTTTATTTATATAAAGATCATGTATTTATTTGTTTATTTATATAAAGATCATTATCATTATAATTATTATAAAGCATAGTGACAAACATATTTACTCAAGATAGAACGTGAAGTGAAGGCTTGTCAAAAAAAAGGTTGTTAACCACTCACACATCACTATGTAATCATAGTGAAGGTTTTTTTTAAACTATAGATTACATCCTAACACAATGTAGTGAAAGAAAAAAGCTCTAAATAAAATGTCACCCAAATTCACACTTTTATTATCCTTTTTTGGATAAAAACTCAAAAAAATGCGTATGGTACGCATGGTGTGAAGGATGCGTACCGGTACGCACATTCTCGCCGGCCATTGATTTTTATACATTCGGAACCTGCGTGGAAAGTGACGTAAGTACACTTTCCGTGCGTACACATGATTTATACATTTGGCCCCTGGTCTTTGCCAAGAGCATCCAAACAAATGGAGCTGAACTGATTCACTGATTCACTTCTTCAGCTAGACTACTGGTGAAAGCCCCATCAAACAAGTCTCCACTGCTAGAAAGGCTCAAAGTTTCTAGCAGTCTAAATAGTAGGCATTTGAGAGGAGAATAAAAGTCTTCTTAGATAGGAAGGCGTTTATAGGGTCTATGTTTGGTTATGATGGGAATATTAAAGGCTAATATTAAAGTAGAGACAGTAAAGATATGATCGGACTCAATGAGTGTCACGGGCTGAAGGCCTTGCAGGAGTCTAAAACAAGCCCCATGTTCGTGGCTAAAAGACGGGAACCAGCTTGATTTGGGTGGAGGCCGTCATGTTTAAGAAGTTTTCATATTATTTCCTATATTATGAGCCACAATCTCTCTGCTGATGATGTTCTGTTCTGTTCTGTTGTGCAGAAGCAGGCAGAGCTACATCAGAAAATCAGTCAGGTTACTTGTCAGGATTGGTGAAGAACAAAGATTTTATTTTATCCATGTTATTTGTCCTCTAGTTGGTGGAGCTTCACTCCTCACCACGGGCACAGCAGCAACACAGAGCCTTGATCAGCATGGAGAACAGTTGCTGGATCCTCTTCTTTGGTTTGGTTCCTCTGAAAGTGACGTAAAATGATCACCCTCGCTCAATAGTAGGAGCAATTACTATACGAAGCACAAATAATACACTTGTACAACCTTGTGTCTTGTCATGAAATTAACTTTTTACCACAATATCACTTTTAAGCCAAACTGCAACATTACATGACTCTATCATAACATCAGTCCTTAACATCTTTCAATAAGTCTCTCAGGTGCTTTCACTTGTCAACTGGATCTTCTACTTGGATGTGGCTGAACATCAGTTTCAGAGGTTACACCAGATGTGATGGTTGCCGGATCTCGACGATTCACGCGAAAAACCGCACCATCCTCTGTCTGTATGCTGGATGATCTTAGTTGGTTTAGCACTGTTTCCTGTTTGTGTCCTTGTGTCTGTTCTGTCTTTGAACCTTGCTCTGTCTCCACCGTTGAGTTCAGGTAGATTTCCTCGGTCATAGTAAAAGTTCTCCTTTGCTTTCTGTTGCTCCTTGTAATCCGTAACCTTCTCCCCCTGATGGGTGTGATGTAATGGGTAGGTTTGATCTGACGTCCCATCTGTGCGGCATTGTGGCATTGTGGGGTAAACTAGAAGGCTGATAATCTGTACCACTGTCTTTTGCTTTGTGCACCAGTCTTTTGACTGTGTGGACTGACTTTTCCACTCCATTTTGTAATGCTGGGCCCTGTGTGCGGCGTCTCTTGCCCAGCTGCTGCTGAGATGCACTGCTGCTATGTTCTCCACAGAGGGCAGGGAGGGAATCTCTGAACAGAACCAGAAGAATAAAGTTAAGATTTAGTTGCCAGGTACAGTAACCAGACATCTTACAAAGGCATCATAGACATTAACACAGTGTCAATAATATTAAACAGCACAACATACATATTCATTTACCTGATCTTTTGCACTCTGTGTCTGTGAACTGCTGCATGACTGACAGACGAATGGACGGACGGACGGACGGACGGGCGGGCGGGCGTTATTGTTAACGGATACACAATGACATCGGGCTTGTAGATCTCTGGATGTTATTCTTACGTTGTTTTTTACTAATATTTTAGAAGGATGTCCATTTCTATGCAGTCACTGTTCTGTTAAATTCTCTTCATTTATTTTATTATAAATTATAAATATTAATATATTGATATTATTTGTCTCACCGTTGACTGTTGGAGTCTGAATCCTTTTGATATGACTTTCTAACATTCCCCAGGCTGATGCACACACACTACTCTCTTCCTGAGGTCCTCTGAGGTCTCCTTAGATCGCTGCATAGTGTTTTTCTTTCATCTGCATGGGTGACACCAAACTGACCAGGTTTCTCACCTCTATATAAAAACTCCTCCCTATCTGACCATTGATTGGTTAACTTCAAACCCAATGATTTACCCACCGGATTCTACTTACCTACCTGATTTGCACCTGCACCTAATTCACTTTAGACTTGCATGCACAATGTCCTCTGAAAAAATGTGAAATTGGTCAATATAGATATTTTATTTTGGTTAAGAAAAGGTTCATTTTGATTAAATAAGGATTGCATGGTAAAAAACTAAAAATATGTATATGCCTGGGGGCTCCATGCATGTCAATAGGAAATACATGTAAATGAAGATATCCTTCTGGGCCGAGTCCCGTGGGCAGTGCCAGAATACATTGAGTGAAACCCACACACACACATACACACCTACAGAGACATGCACACGCACTGCCGCTGTCTGCTTGCATCCTAGTTGACGTGATTTATCATGGCTTGGAGCTCCCCAGGCCAGTTGGGATGTACATTGTGAAGATGCAGGCAGTGTTTTGTACATACCAATCTCTCATTGTCACATTAACCAAAATCTCAGTACTACTTCAATACTGTAATACTGTTGCAAAAGATTGAATTCAGTACTGAATTTTATAAACATTGCTTTGAGCATTTTGAATGATGCTTTGAATGCTATGGGTGGATTGGGGGTTGTTCCAAAACGGAGTGCGGACCGGAAAGTGAGTTTTGAAACCCAGAAATCTCAGCAATTGGCAAATGAATCATTGAGTCATTTGTATTAATGAATGATCATATCAACCCCTGCAGATATATAATGGTAATTATGTGATTGCACCTTTTAAAAGAAGAAGGAGGCTTTGAAGAGACCAAAGGTGCATGGTACTAACGCACAGGGCATAACAGAGACTGAGTTTTGGTAATTTTGTCCTAAGTCCAAATTCGGATATCATGACAACGCTAGTATGCAGTGACACAAAAAACACACATTCCCAATTTCCTATTTGGACCTGTCTCATTCTTCATTCCTGTGCACACACACACCACATATTAGCTGTGGGCTCTGTGCTGTGATGGAAATATGCCGGCTGGAAACACTCCTCTCTAAGAGATGACACAGCATGTGAAGAGAGGAGAGGAGGAAAGAAGAGGAAGAGAGAGGTGAGGGAAAGAGGAAAGGAGGGGCGAGAGGAGAGGAAAAGACAAGGAGAAGAGTTAAAGGATGTTGACAGAAATGGAGTTCCACGGTCATAGTGATCTCAGTTTCATGCTGTGCAACCATCTACTCTCACAGTGGAACCTGGATTGATATACACTGTGTGTGTGTGTGTGTGTGCATGTATTCTTCAATCACAAAGGCAGCTGTTTGTGCAAGCGCGCACACACACACACACACACACACACACACATTCACAACATATCAAGCTCAATAAGCATCACTTTTGTGATTTTGCACTATTTTGGGGGGGGAAATGGATCTCGCTTGGAGGTCTGGGATTGAAATTTAGGAGAGTCAAATCAAATAGTCTTGAAGATAAAAGGAATTTTAATAAATTTGAAACAGTGATTTCTTTCATGTCTCATGTTTTAAAGAGATAAATATGTTAGTTACTTGACAGAGTTAACTAGCTGGAAGATAGCTAGCTAACTAGCTATAACTCCTAGCTATATAGCCTATAGCTAGGAGCTATATGTCCACGTTAATGCTATTTTACATGAATAACTCTTTACTGCATTAAAGAGCTTACACACAACGAAACAATCAAATACATAACTATAAAACAAAACAGCAAACCTAGGGAAGTGAAGGGTAAAAAAATATAAGGTCTAAGGGGTCAGAAATATCACACATGTAATAGTTTGTATATATATCCATATATTCTGTAGGATTACAGCTGTAACAACATCTCATTAAAGAATTTGGTCATAATACAAATATTATTTACCAACTAATGTGCACTACATTCATTACACATAAAACACCAAATTTAATATGATTTAATTCTAATACGTATTACATTGCTTTTATAAGTAAGCTGCATGTTTTAATCTTTCCAGAAATTATGTGGGATAAAGTAAAGAAAATATGTCCTGTGGTTTCTGTATCAAAGTCACAAAAATGGCAGTTCTAATAAATAACAAACCTTAAAATGAAGCTCTTAAGCTTTAGGTGGAACAGGATAAGATTGGTTCTTATCTGTTTGGTGATAGCTATAGCAAAGATCTCATAGATATAGTGTCTTTTTGATTGTGACAGAAAACATTGTTTGGCAATGGCTTGTCCTAAATATATGTCAGGTCAATTCACCAACGTACAGGGAGGGTAAATGGGGAGTAACCTTGGAACATGTCCACATACCTTTCAGAATAACTCAACTTTATTGGTTGATATGGTGACAGCAGTCAGGGCATGCTAGCCGGCCCTGGGAGGGCTCTAACCACCACACATCAAATTGTTGGTTAATTTGCTGTCATTGTACATTTTATACAACATAGGATTTCTATAAGCAGGGCTGTCAACCCAGGACACAGCAGGCCCTCGGGGGGGAAGATGGCTGAACAGTACAACTGACCACAGAGAGAGGCGTGGTGGTAGACCACTTGAAATAGAACAGGTCCTGATGCGATGCCTTCCTTCTTGAGCATACAAAACATATACATGTGAGAAATAGACAACAAAAATGTTGTTGTTCAAATCCTCTTAGAATGACCAGAAATGGACCACTCCATGTCAAAGTCCACCATTTGTCCTACTGCACAAGCTCCGTTCTCTACGAACATGTAGCCTCTAGCACGGAAAGACCTAATTTCAAAATAAGAGCAAAGCTGGGCCAAACATGCAAATCCTGATATACAAGGTCATCATACAAGGCTATTCATTGGGTTTGGTCCGTGTATCAGACCCAGCAACCTTGCCATTCATATAGCCCAGTATTTTTTACTGTGCTTGCTTACAATATTCATTTGTTTTCTCTTTCCCCCTCCTATATCTTTCTCACTCTTCTATCCTCTTCCTATTTTGTTTCTTTGTTTCTTTGTCCCATTCTCTAACTTCTTCTTCCTCCCTACCTCACCCTCTCTCCACACTCCAAACCCAACCATCCTCTCTTTCTCCTCCTCCCCCTTTATCATGCCCGACCTTTATCTATTAATCTCTTTTGCATCATCCCTCTACCTCTCTCCCTTCATCCATCCAACCTTTCTCCCGTCATCCTTCTGCCTCTCTCCCTTCATCCACCTCTGCGTTCATTCATCCTCTTATAAATCATCTATCTACTGCTTTACCATCATCCCTCCATCCACGCCTTTCCCCTCAAACGTCCACCTCGCTCCTTCCACCCTCTCCTCCCTCCTCTGTCACCAGACAACACTGCCAGCATTGTATCTCGTCGGCATGGTGGCTTCAGCCAGGACAGGGACCAGGAGTTC
This sequence comes from Hoplostethus atlanticus, assembly GCA_034670405.1. NCBI lineage: Eukaryota > Metazoa > Chordata > Actinopteri > Trachichthyiformes > Trachichthyidae > Hoplostethus > Hoplostethus atlanticus. The sequence continues at coordinate 1,099,357 of JAXDDX010000079.1, read as the reverse complement.
TTCAGCCTGGTGTTGGTGGTGGCTGACGGCGGGGAGCCTCCTTTCAGCAGCACCACTACACTGACCCTCAGTGTGTGCGTCTGTCAGAGAAACAACAGGGGGCGCAACGGCAACAAAATCTGTCAGGCCCAGGCCTTCCTGTCTTCAGCGGGCCTCAGCACTGGAGCCTTTGTGGCCATATTGCTGTGTATTGTCATATTATTAGGTAAGTGTAGAGGTGCACAGGTGTGTGTATGTGTTTGTATATATATGAGTGTTTCCCTTCCCAGTGTCACATGTAGTGTTCCCTCCAAGCCAGTGGTGTCCAGTCCTGTGCCGTGGAAGACTCTGCAGGTTCAGAGAGGAGGAACTAATCAGTGGAATTTGCTGCTGTAGTGTTTGGTTGGAGGGAACATCGGTCACATTGTCCAAAAGCTGTTTCAGAAAAAGCCAGTTGTTTCAGCGAATAGAAGTGGAGAGGAAATAATTTTCTAATGACTGTCTTTTGGACCACATGAGTATTTTAGTCTGCAATACCATGCTGCCATGCCAAATTGGCAGCAAGGCTTAGACCCGACCCAAGAGCGCTAGGCTAAAGGAGCTAGGGCTAAAGGGGCTAGGTCTAAAGAGACTAGGGCTATAGGAGAAGGAAAATCTTTGCTTGCTTTGTAGACTTCAAATAAGCATTTGATTTGATCAGGCATGAAGGTCTGTACTACAGATTTCTCCAACGCCGTATAGGTGGGAAAGTCTACGACGTGATTAAATCAATGTATTTTGAAAACAAATGTGCTGTTAAAATTGAAGAAAAACATTCTGAATTCTTCACTCACAGAAGAGATGTCCCTCAGATTCAAGATTCAAGATTCAAGAAGTTTAATTGTCACATACACACACGAGGTGTGCAGTGAAATGCAAAGTGGCAATGGCTCAGGGCTGTAATTTGAGTCAAACATTGTTTAATATTTAGATAAATGAGTTTGCAGTGCAGTTGGACCAGTCTACAGCCCCTGGTCTCTTTCTCCTTGATCAGAGTCCTCAACTACCCCATATCCTGTAGGTTTTAGCTCCACTGAACCACAACCTGAACCAATTGGTCCAGGTGCCTGAGTAGAGCTGCAGCTAAAAGAAGACACGGAGTACTTGAGGACTGGATTAGGATCCACTGATCTAGATAGAGAAGTGAAATGTCTATTCTATGCAGATGACTGCAACTTAATGTAGTAGAACAGTCCTGCCAGAACTGGGCCCTGGCAGTAAATCCAGAAAATACTCAAATTATGATGTTCCAAAATAAGGCCCAGATGTCAGGAACTCACCTGGTATGCACTTGAGCATACAGTATTTGTATTTGTGAGTTTATCTTGGTCTAACAATCAAATCATCAGGGAATTTCAACATGGCAGTGAATGCACTAAAAGAAAAAGCTCATAGTGCAATAAAACCACAATTTTACAATATTAATATCCCAGCCAAAATATGGTGCATTTTTTTTAAAAGTGTAATACAGTCATCATAGCTACACTAAATGGGAAAAACATCCAACAGAGATCCTACATGCAGAATTCTGGAAAAGTATTTTACACATACAACTCCAACAAATACGTGTAGAGAAGAATTAGGCCGGTTTCCAAGAGTAATAAATGTTCAGAAAAGAGCACTAAAATTCTTGATGTATCTTAAATCCAGCCCCATAGTCTTGAAATCTAAGAGCTGAACCCTGAAAAGAGTCCTCTGAGTCAGCTGTTGCTGACCAATCCTGTTCAATCCAACTTAAATCAGTCTCAGAATAGCACTGCTTTCCTAACACCAATTAGACTAAACCAAATTGTAAAACTAGAGTTGTACCTGGAACATTGGGATAAAGAAACTAAAACAAAAAGCAAATTAGAATGCTACCGGGCCCTAAACAGAGAATATAAATTGGCTGCATATCTCTTTACTGTCAGAGATAGAAAGCAGAGACAGATCCTAACCAAGTACATGCTCAGTCACCAGTTAGCCATTGAAAAAGGGAAATATGAGGGCATTATCAGGCCATTCAATTTTACTTGTTGAATGAATGAATGTTACTGAATGAATCGACACCCATGACAGATATGTCCCCTTTTTCTGGCCTGTCTATTATATATTTAACCTTTCTTCATATATACATATGGGTTTGCCATCCCCATCATATTACAATCTGATAATTAGTGTGTGTGTTGTGTGTGTGTGAGTACGATTGCCAGCATGTTTGTGTGCATACACTATATGGCCAAAAGTCAGTGGACACCTGACCATCACACCTATATGAGCTTGCTGGACATCCCATTCTAAAACCATGGGCATTAATATGGAGTTGGCCACCCCTTTGCGGCTATAACAGCCGCCACTCTTCTGGGAAGGCTTTCCACAAGCTTTTGTGGAAAGGCTCGCAATCGGCGTTCTAATTCCTCCCAAAGGTGTTCAATGGGGTTGAGGTCAGGGCTCTGTGCAGGCCAATCGAGTTCCTCCACACCAAACTCGTCTAACCATGTCTTTATTGACCTCGCTTTGTGCACAGGGGCACAGTCATGCTGGAACAGCAAAGGGCCTTCCCCAAACTGTTGCCACAAAGTTGGAAGCGCCCAATTGGCTAAAATGTCTTCGTATCCTGTGGCATTAAGATTACCCTTCACTGGAACTAAGGGGCCAAGTCCAAACCCTGAAAAACAGGGTGGCTGAAACACCTGAACTCAATAATTAGTAGGAGTGTCCACTTGACTTTTGGCCATATAGTGTACATTAACATATGTGTTTGGTTGTGTGTGAGCAAGTGTGTGTGTAGACGGATAGGGTAGATAGTCTCCCAGCTATGGCTTAAGGGCTTGTACCAGAGAATTCATGGCTTCATTGCTTGGTATCATCAAACTGTCAAAGTGTTTAGCAGGAGAAAATAACAGTTTGATAACCGTACAGTTGCCTCACACAGAGGAGAACTTTTTTATTTTCCTTTTTCCTTTCGTCTGCTCATGTTGCCTTGACAGGAATATATGAGCCAGATATGAGTAATAAAGGTGTGAAAGTGGGTGGAAACAGGAAAGCAGTGATAAAAAGAAACAGATAAAGAGAGAAACTGAGAGGGAGTGAGTCAGACAGCATGGAAAAATCCACTGCATCTTTCACTATCGTATAGACTCCAACTACATTAATAAATGTATTGCTATACTGAAAGTTCTAGAAAATCTATCTGTATCTTAAGGCAAGGCAAGGGAACCTTTGAACGTTTCATACACAATGAACATTCAATGTGCTTCACATAAAGACATGTTTAAAGACATTTGAAAATACAAGATTGAAACAGGATTAAAGAAAGACACATTAAAAGACATTTGAAATTCTTCACACTGAGGGACTCAAACCCTAATGAGTGAGACAATACTCATGAGAGCTCATGTAACTCTCTGGGACTGGTTTAAATGCACCAGGCTAAAAGCAATAAATAAATAGGGGTGGTGAAGTGTTAAGTCACAGAGAAAAAGAATGTTTTGAGCCTACTTTTGAAAGAGGTGGGAGTTGGGGCACGTCTCAGGTCATCTGGAAGTTTGTTCCAGCAGCGTGGGGCATAGTAACTAAAATCAGCTTCGCCAGACTTGGTTTTCACCTTGGGGACAACTAGTTGACCATTCCCTAGATGACCTGACCTGGATGGCTTATATCCTAAAAGCAAGTCAGAGATGTACTTTGGAGCTAAGGCATTTTGTGCTTTATAGACAAGCAGCAGGATTTTAAAATCAATTCTGCATACTGGAAGCCAGTGCAGTGAACTAAGAACTGGTGCAATGTCTTCTGCTTTCTTGGTCTTTATCAGAACTCTGGCAGCAGCATTCTGAATAAACTGTAGCTGCCTCAGTGACTTTCTGGGGAGTAATCTAGCCTACTGGTAGTCAGGTTTGGACATCAGATCTCTTATTTTTGTTATATTTTTAAGATGGTAAGAAACTGATCTTGTAATGCTATTTATTTGGGTGTTAAAATTTAGATACAATACAATAATACAATAGAGTCATTTAGCAGACGCTTTTATCCAAAGCGACTTACAAAGGTGATAGTTAACACTATGTGGGGATCGAACCCACAACCCTGAGACTGAGAGTCTCATGCTCTACCAACTGAGCTGTCTGGGCCAGACAGATCAGAATCCACAATAACACCAAGATTCTTAGCTTTGTCTTTATTTTTCAGAGACACAATAAAGGTAAGCCCTCATTTTCTGCCCCTTTTCGTTGTTACCAAGGATAATTACTTTAGTCTTGCTCTTATTTAGCTGAAGGAAATTTTGGCACATCGAATCATTTATTTCTTCAATGCACTGAATCAGGACCAAAATCACTAGGAGAAGGATATATAGGATATATAGAGATCCCAATCCCATTTCTTATTTTTACCCCTACCCCTCTTTTTTGAGTGCCCCTCAGAACAGAGTTACAAAGGGTAGTGGTTGAAATCTTCCCCTATGAAATGGGACAACCCTTCAAGACCCTGATACATCATCAGTAGTCGTCCATGGCGTTTACGTAAAGAGACGTGACGTGTTTGTTGCCGGACATTACTATGGCAATAATGGTATTATCACAATAACCTTTGCCATTTATCTGATGGAGATAGAAAAGCAACTTATAAGTTTCACGCTATCAATCGATCAAACAAGTCATCAAATAAAAAAGAACACTGCTTCATTACCGGGCCACTTCATGACAGAATAACGTTACCGGTGCTCTGTAGGCTAGCAACCCATGCTCCTACCCTGCCAGTCTGCACTGATATTAGAGGAGCGGTAACAAGTGCAGCAACTTCGCTGCTGGACTTTAGTTAAATTTCAGGCGTCATATGCCATCAAAGGGGGGAAATGCAACATCAAAATCAAAATGCGGGACTGTCATGCACAAATCAGCCTTAAAACAATGTTGTAATGTTAGCTAGCTAGATAGAGACATCAGCATACTAGCGATTTTTTGTTATGAAGAAAAGGTCTATAATACATTGAAACATCATTAAACTAAGATAATACAATGCTTATCATAATTTTTAAATCTTTATTAATGAAGAAAATACTATATTTGTGGTTTTCTTTTGTTGCTTGTGCAGTGATCGCCACCATCTTGCCGATGATTGCCAAGATTTCTCATAACACTCGGTTTTGAGTGTGCCTTTGAAAAGTGTTGGGCCATGTAGCCCTAACACTTCGCCCTACCCCTCTATCCCAACAAGAATCGGGACACCCTACCCCGACACCTGAACGCGCAAAACTGAGGGGTAGGGCTAAGTGGTAGGGGGCAAGGGGTGTATTGGGATTGGGCCTAAATAAGAGAGGGCCAAGGATTGAGCCCTGTGAAACTCCACATGACATACCGGTCCTTTCAGACATACAATTACCAATAGAGACAAAGTAGTCCCTGTCTTGCAAGTAGGTCTTAAGCCAATTCAAGACAAGAGAGTCCAACCCAATTTTCCAGTCTATCTAATAGTATCTTGTGATCAACAGTGTCAAATGCAGCATTGAGATCCAGAAGATAGAGATCTTGCCTGGATCTGTGTTAATACGAAGATCATTCAGAACATTCAGAAGAGCTATGATTGTCAAAGTAGGCAATTGAAGTTAAGTAGTTGGTGAAAGACAATTTTTTTCTAGGATTTTACTAATAAAAGGGAGAATGGAAATAGGTCTGTAATTACTGATCACAGAGGCACCGAAGCAACTCTTTTTTTAACAGATGCTTAATAACATTTGGGAAGACACCAGATAAAAGAAAGTTGATAACAATTTGCAATAGCTCCTTCGCTAGGCAGGTAAAAACATTTAAAAAAATAGTTGGTAGGCAGAGCATCAAGGCAGCAGGTGTTTCGACTTAAGTCTTCCTCAAGTGGCAGTGGCAGTCCTGGCTGATTTGGTGCCCTAGGTGAGATCACCTAAATATTGCTCTCCCCTTTTTATCTTCTGCCATGTTGATGTTGTCACGACCTGGCTCTTGGGCCATGACAAATACGGGAGACACACCATTGTAACAGTATAACAAAGTAGTTTATTTAACAAAAAGTAATTAAAGGAAAGGCATAACTAAACATTAACCAGAGGTGGAGTATGAGTATCAGTAGGATCAGTAGTGTAAGGTGTGCATGAGTGATGTGTCAGGGTGTGAGTGTTGTAGGTGTAGCAAAACACAAAAGGAAACTAAGGTAACACTGTGGCCCTCACACGATCGACAGGGTGCCTGCAAGAGAACAAAAGGAGAAAGAATGTGAGCAAACCAAGGCAGAGAGCTACAATGAGTACCAGGACCTTGCTTTTATAGGCTAGGTGCCACTGGCCCAGGTGTCACCAGAAGGCACTAATCAGCAACCCGACCAATAAGACACAGACACTGCTGATTAACAACAGAGGTCGTCACAATGTAAAGCAAGGAACTAAACTTCAGGTGAACCTCTTTTTATGGGCTACAGGACTCTGCCAGTCCTGGATAATTATATGGCAGGATAGTCACATTTAAGTTGATGAGGAAGTCATGGTTGAGGTCAAATTATGTTGGACAATGTGCATTTTGTTGGCATGACATTGTTTTTCAAGTTTCTTTAGATGAATGCTATCAAAATCAATTGTGTCATCCCGCTGAGCCCCTGAATCCACAATGACAAATCATGAAGTATATTATCAGTTGACCTTTTAGCAGTACCTTGATAGGTAATATAGGTTATTTATGTGCATGCAATATTTACACATATTCCATAGGCTTGGAGTGCTTCAAGTATCTCTTGAAATTTTCGCTTCACAATGTCCTTTGGGAAATTTTACAGAACTGTCGTAAAACTGTGCATGTGTGTGAAGTATGTCATGGATTTTCAAGTTCAATCGCTATCGGGAAACCCACCCCAGAACAGTGAGAGAGTTGGAGAGAGGAGAGCTGCTCTTTGACAGCCACCCCTCCCCCATCTGGTGAGGAGACAGCAGCAGAGTCTCAAGCAGAGCGGCGCCTCAAGCATTTGCCGCCCTAGGCAATAGCCTATATCGCCTATGCCATCTGAGTCAATAACAGTAAAATGTGCCATATTACCTAAGTTATTTTTGTGTGATGGAAAAGAAGGCATAACATTCCTGTTAGACATGGAGGCACTGACGGTTTGTCTAATACTCACAATTTCATCACTTAAAAAGGCAGCAAACTCATTACATTTAGCGGTAGAAAGAAGTTTGGTGTCAATTGATGCTGGGGGGTTTACCAGGCTGTCAACCGTGCATTGTTTGTATTTTTAATAATGATCTTAGCCTAGCAAATACATTGTGTTCAGAAGTGTTCATATCAGTTTACCTACACATTTTTGTTGCAATCCCATGATGTTTCCATTACTATTCCATGACAATTGAAATTTCCAGGAGCAATATTTGTTGCTGTCTTAGTTGAAATGTAGCACTTTTTGGTTTTCAAAGGTTTTCCATGCTTCATCATAAGTGCAACACAATATGTTAGTGGACTAACATATTGACACACACAACACAAGAACATTGGTGGTATGGTAATTTGTAGTCTCTCATTCACGTCATTCTAGTTAGTATACTTGCTTCAGCAAGCAACACTTATGTTCTTGTACTTACTTCTTTATTATTATTGCCTCTTCTTCCGCCCAAAACTTCAGCGCTCAACTACTTTCACACCATTTAAGCTGTTGTAGTGGAATAAATCACCAAGAAGAAGAAGTCTTTGGTTCAAGAGCCTTTTATTAAAGCAAAAGGGCCTGAGTTTGTCTCTGCAGAGTACAAGACTAAATATTACACAATATGCACACAGGTTATATAGTTATTATTAGGATACTTCCTCCTTTGGTATCCCTACCAATGGGATCTCACTCCCCCCTCCCCTCTGTCCCTCTCCTCTTGGTCATGGTTTTGGCAAACCCAGACTTTTAGGTTCTTTCCAAGACTCATCCTGTTGTTTGCAGCTGGAGAGGCCTGATTGATTCCTCAACGGTGGGGGCCGACCAAATACTACTAACGGCCTAATGGCCTTCAGTTCCAGGAATGTACCGAACCACTGGGTGGCACCGGGCCCAGGTCATTCTGACCCATGATATCTCCCATGAGACCTGCCTGACTCCACTCAGGATGTTTGCCTCACCAAAAGAGGAAAAGAACAGACAGGGAGAACACGTCCGGACATGTTACACAATCACTGATTATAATGGTTATACAACTTGTTTTCATCTTGGCCTAATATTTCCCAATATGAATATAGTTATTAATATTACCAATATGAATATATTGATATAATACCTTGACATAACCCACAAATTAATCTTTAATGTATATAACCCTTAAACATAGTCATAATCATAATCAGTTACACAAAATACACTACACTGTCAACGCCATTCAAACTTTGAAAAATTCAGCATAGTCTGGAATCATGATTGATCATTCAAATTCTTGATTACACTTTTACTTTTTCTGCAATTGAATTTTATTTATTATATATTAGTATTATATATATATTATACTATATATATATATTATATATATGTATTAATATTATATATTAGTTATTATATATACTCATTACTCTTACTTCTGCTAATACTTCAACTACTACTATTTCTACTGCAGCTATTACTAAAAGCCAGGGTCACATTTGACATTCTCTGTCTCCCTCTGGTGGCTGTCAAATGTGACCCTGGCTGTCTTTCACAATGTTCACAGACCAGAGACTCAGTTTGTGGTTTACTGATGACTGAATAGAAAACACAAACCGCTACTTCTGCTAATACTTCAACTATTACTACTTCTGCTACTACTACTTCAGCTAATACTTCTACTTCTGCTACTACTACTGCTGGTGCTGCTATTAGTTCTGCTTTTACTACTTCTACGATTTCTTAACACAGTATCTTTCTGATTAAATTGACTTTTTAAAAAGCATTTTTAAGCTTAAGCAAGCACACACATTTTCTTCAGAAAATATATAGCATATATATGTATGTATGTATATATAGCAAATGCAATAACAAAAAAATCAACAAAATGAAAAATCTTTATTCTAAATTTAAGGTTTACAGTTGCAAACCACATGATCACAATTCAAATAACTGAACATAAAATGAACTAATTGTTTTAGGCTGTGGTGTTCATAGATTTTCAGTATTTACTCAGCCTGCCACTTGCATTAGACCATAAAGTCTCATCAACATGATAGATAGATAGATAGATAGATAGATAGATAGATAGATAGATAGATAGATAGATAGATACTTTATTGATCCCCAGGGGGAAATTCTGGGGTTGTAGCAGCATAACAGTATCACAAGAATGTACAAAATACAAAGGCAAGGTACAAAATACAAAAAACAAAGGCCTAAAAACTGACTAGTAAAAACTATGGTACTAGGTCACATATATAGAAGTAGGGAAGAGTGAATGAAAGGATGGTACATATATAAAGAGTTAAATAATGGCAATGGGGGAATGAATGTGAAAGGGAATGAGAGTGGCTAAAGTGTCTAAAGTGCAGGGCAATGAATAAGTGGGAACATCACACCTTATATTCTCCTAGCATAAAAAAGCTTTGCATTCATAAGGAACCTTGTACACATTCCTCATTCTAATGTGTTTCCTCCTCAAGACTCTGTCAACAGTTGCCAGACTGACACTGGTAATGTTTTGAAAGACATCATTACAGTATTTTCTGTCTCAAATCTTTCAGGCATATGGTGCTGTTTTCCCTGACAGTATTGACAACTGCAGTCTCCTATTCCTCTGTAAATGTAAGCCAATGGCACCAGTATATGGCTTCCTCTCAAACCTGCAACACAGTAAAAATATATTCCATTGAGTGTTCAAGAATGCTGCATGTCCAGCAACTGATATAAAGTATGTAGTGTAATTGGTGCATTGCTTTATGGTTAAAGTAGATCGTGTTGGTTGTCAGTGTGGAAGATGAATGAATCACTGTGTCAATGTTACGACTACAACAAGGGGGACCCAAACGCAGACTTGGACTCAGAGTAGGGAAAGAAGATGATGAGTTTATTGTCAGGGAATCCGGAGGGAACGGGAGTGGATGAAGGGGGAAAAGTCCAGCAGGCGAGAGCAAGAGGGACTGGTGGCGAGCGTGGCTGGTGAGGCAGACAGGGAGTAGAACAGGCAGGCAGGGAGACGGATAGGCAGGCAGGGTAGCGAGTGATGCTCCACAATGGCTGAAACAACGATCTGGCGATGAGTGACTGGAAAACCAGGGAAGATATACTGCAGGGCGGATGAGTAGATGGATTGCAGGTGTGTAGCTTGGAGCCAGTGAGTAGGTGGAGCAACAACAAGCTGGGAGAATTAATGGAGCGCCACGCCCACCACGACACACACCGAGAAACAGACAGGGACGCACAGGAGACACAAGGGGGAGGGAAAACACAAGGAAACACAAGGAAACTGGAGGCACGGCTGAGGCCGTGACAGTCAATGCATTTGCAGTTTGTAACCACAGTTACCACAAATACATCCGCATGTGAATCACTTGTCAAAGGACCAAATTTAGATTAAGAAAGTTAGGCAGGTCTTCTGCGGATTTGACTTTTTGATGTTCACACTAAATATTCTGGACGTGCCTTTGCTAGCATAAAGATTTATTTAAAACCTTGGCTTCTTTGTAAGGGGATACAATCATTTATTATGTAAATGTGTGTCATCATATTTGAAAATATGTATTCAGACTTGTGAACATGCCTCACAAGCTGTGAATGTGTATTCAGGGTATTTGGTACCACTTTGAAGCACGAGCTTGCAAGCTTGGGGTCGTGACAGACCAAGACAGGCTACCAAGAGGAGAGTTTACTGGTCGGCACACCAGTGTATTGTACAAATACAATAACTACAATATATCTGTGTATCGTAAGGCGAAGGTGAAGTACTGCACTGATGTATAATTACTACAGATACAGGCAGAATGATTTTTTAAAGATTATTTTATGGGCATTTTGCATTTATTTGACAGTAGAGAGAGACAGGAAAGATCAGGTGAGAGGAGGCATGACATGTGACATAGGTCCCGAGCCACCAGGACATCACAGTTATGTGGTATGCGCCTTAGACCACTGAGCCACCAGGACGCCCCAGAATGATTTTTTTTGTAACTCGCTCCCTCAGAGATTGGTGTAGACATGGAGCAGTTAACAGATAGCTTATGACACATTCTTTTGAGAATGGTTGAGAAAAGGTTGCCAAGGATGAGATGCTTGTTGTATCAGATATTATGAAATGCATCTGCTTTTTTAATCCACTTTTTCCCAGCCTTTTCTGTTTTTCCAGAAGAATCCAAGCATGCAATCATTTCATTGAAAAATAAAGTTGTTTTCCCTCTCTCTCTCTTTTTCTCTCCTACTTTCTGTATGTCCCCCTCTAACCCAAAAAATTCATCCCTGTCCCCCCCCCCCTCACCTTTCTCCTCCTCTTCTCCCTCCAGCCATAGTGATGCTGTTTGCCCAATTACACAGTAAGAAGGCCAGCAAGGAGCCATTGATTCTCTCTGAGGAGGACATCAGGGAGAATGTGGTAACGTATGATGACGAGGGAGGCGGGGAGGAGGACACAGAGGCCTTCGACATCGCTGCACTTCGAAACCCCGCCGCCTCCGAGCCTCTCAGGAAGTTCCACACTTACCACGGCCGTGGACGAAACAAGTACCGAGAGGAGGATGAGGTAGAGGAGGATGAGGAGGAGATGGTGGTGGTAAGGAGAAGAAAAGCAAGGGATGTGGATGGCCGAAACTACAGCCCAGAGTCTGAACCCGCATGGTTCATGATAGACTGTGTTCCTGGGGAGATCAGCCAATCGGCCCCCTCACTTCTGCTGGATGGTCATGAGATCATTCACCGGGTAATCCGGCGGAAGGTGGCAGAGGCCGACTCTGACACACGGGGCCCACCCTACGACTCACTTCAGATGTACGCCTATGAAGGCCGCGGGTCTTTGGCCGGGTCGGTCAGCTCTCTAGGGCTGACTGCAGCGATGCCTGAGCTAAGCTGCGTCGACCTAGAAGACTGGGAGCCAGAGAGCCAATCTCTGGAATGACTTTTTTGGAGAGCACCTGGCTACCGGCCAACTTAACCCCAATTCCTAAAGCTTATCATCAGAAAGACTTTTTCACTCTAGTCTGGGATGGTTTCAAATGGATTTCTACTTGTGCCATTTTGACAAACTAAACTAAACCCCAATTGTTTTCACTTGGAAGGGTGCAAAATTACTGCCACGGAACGCTGGCAGTTGAGAACTGTGACATCAAGTTAAATCAGAGGATAAGAAAACCATTCATGTGTAACGGGAGAAAAACACACACACACACACACGCACTTGCTGAAAGGCGACTGTGGGAAACACCCTAGCATGTTTTAACAGGTTGAGAAAAGCTTTTGCAGAAGCGAGGGACAAAATGGGAGCTATCATGGGACCTGCACTTTGAAATGCCAGGTTAATTTGCATTGGGCTTTCTTTTTACTCTGCTTGTTACTTTGTCTAACTGAAAAAGCTTCAATTGGCCTTGGCCAAATGGACTCTGCATTGGTCCCCTTTGTTGCTGAAGTTCTTCAGAAAATTCAAGGTGACGATGCTGTTGTCTAGCTGGACTGCTAGCCATTGAAGAAAAGTTGTCTGGGAAATGAATACCAAATGCTCAGGCTCAGATCAACCATTCTTTGGCTCAAACGATGGAAACATTTACTGGTTTGCAAAGAGAAACATTGAGAATTCAGGTCACCTACGGTCTAGGCACCTACCTGCAGTGACTAGGGAGAACGGTAATGAAGCCACTGGAAGGAGCAGGCAATTCCAACGTTCTCAGAAAGCTAGTGAGGTAAGGCCAAAGAAACATGTAGGCCATTTTTCTGGATGTTGATTTATCCTTGCTACTTATTAATTCTCTAAGGCTTAGGAACCCTAAATATGTCTGCAGGCACTACAGACCCCTGAAGCTTCAGTTTCCCAGGTGTGGATTAGTGAATGCTAGCTAGTCTAAGGGACTCTTAGGGTCAGTTTCATGAGCAAGCACTAAGCCTAATACTAGACAAGAAACTGCCAACAATGATGACCATTAAAACAAATGTTGATCTGATTGAAAGTTGCCACATAGTCTATAGTACTAGGCTCAGTCCACGTCTGTGAAACTGCTGCCATCATTTAGTGTTGGCAGGAATCTGACCAGTGACGAGGCTAGTAGCGAGCAGACAGCCAGATGGACAGTTATGCAAAGGGGCAAGTTGATAAATGATAGTGTTCAAGCTCCTCTCCAACTGCAAAGCCCCAACAGTGAAAAATATTACATTACAATTTTCCTCTTTTCCCACTTTCACTCTCCTGGTAACCTTGCTGACAAAGAGTTATGTGAGTCTATGAGTTGTTTTGGGAGTTTGAATTTTTGGTATACATTTTACACCTCACCTCAGTGAAAGTAGAGTATTACAAGTCTTTTCAGAAAATAAATAAACACGTGAACTGAAAGAGAATCAGGAAGATGGACCAAATGGCAACTATTTTCCCTGGTGTATATTTTTATTGATGAATAAAAAGACCATTGATTTCAGAGAAGCAGTTTGATGGCATTTCATACTTTCATGAGTTTTGAATCCATATGTGCAATCCTGAAAAAGCTTTGAGTTATCATTTTCTATTATTATAGAAAATTAGTAATATATTATTATTACTAATGCAGAGGGCCTGTTTTGGCTTCTCATTATCTAAAAGTGTTGTCCTGATAAATGTGTTAACACGCTGTCTGACCCCGCACTGTCTGGAAAAACAAAACTCAAGGTCCTTTAACTTATTTTCACTACTTTATGGCTTTTCCTTTTTAGTATCTTATTTTCCAGCGCACTAACTGAAATAAACAAGGAAATTAATATCTCATAGAAGAGCATGAGAAGTTTTTAATTGGGGCTACAGCAGTGTTTCTATGCGTAATAATTGGCTTCAAACGCCTTGGAGTGCAGCTTTTTTACAGCCATCCGGGGATTTGTAAATCTGCCGTGGAAACTCTGCCTCTTGGTGCGCCTTCATAGCCCATTCCCGAAGGCCTAATAAGGGACATAAATAAAAGACCATTAAAGCCTTCTGCAAACCCATTCTGATGAATACAATCTGCATTATTGAACTGTTATTTCTGAATTACCTAGCTATTTGTACAACAGGAGATCCATCTTTTTTTTTACATGTTATGGCGCATATGAAACATGACAAATAACCGCGTCAGAGCTTTCGCATTTCACATTCAGATGAAAATGTCGGGTATTTCCCGGTATACAATTTCTCAGATGAAGGGGAGGAAGATGGAGCGGTGGAAAAGTTGCAAAACACACATTACAATATCGTATTGAAAAAAAAAAGCCCCTGCATCTTCAACAAATCATCTAAACCCTGTCCCTGCTTGGCTTGCTTATTTATTCAAGAAGTAATTAGGGAGGGCTGTGTACTTACTGTCTTTGAAAACAACAGTGACCCCAACAGATACTCATTCTGCCTGTAATAGCAGGGCTGAAACAATGAATAATTCATCGCATTCGTAATTGGGTTTCTGACTGAAGACGGCGTTTAGAGAGGTTCACAGGGTAAACTGCAAATACCAGCTCGGTAACCACCGCACCGGCATTTGATTTCAGGCCACTGTTCCTCTGCCAGCCACACGGAAATAAACACACTAATGATTTTCATGACCATTTGTCTTTTTTCTTTTTTTCTTTTAACTTTCCGGTCTAATTTTATATTGGCAGGTCTTCACCATTGTGAGTGATAAAAGCATAAACAACAGTTAGCCTTCCATCATTTCTCGACTGTGCATGTGTGTGCATGTTCACTGGGAATGAAAGTGTAAATTGAAAGCAAGCAAACCGTACATAGATAAATGACAGCAAGCGCTTTTCCTCTATTCTCTACTCAGTTCTCCTTAATGGAAGATAAGAAACGTTGGGAAAAAAAACGACTACGGCAGTTCACAAATTCCTGTTGAACAGGGGACTCAGTCCTCACCACATCTAATATTATCTTAATTACCATTCAGTAGAGCAGCATTTAATTAGTACACACCATTGTTATAGCAGGGATTGCTCTTTTCACCTCTCGCAATTCAGCTAAAGCTGGTTAAATCCAGTCTCTCTTCCGTTGCCTGTTTTCATTTGTAAACAGATTTAATCAGCTCAGGTAGTTTCTTTGTTACCCGATATTTCAACCATTTCAAAGGATTTATGTTATTAACTGAAAACAAAACAGTTTAAATGCCAGTGTTCTCACATTTAAATCAAATATTTTCTTTGAATTGTCCTCTCACCATTTCATTCTGTTTGCTTTGGGGATTTCATTCTCTCGTATTTATTTACTCTCTGTTGCTTTTTTTTTCGCTTCGGGGGTTTGCAAAAAAAACCCCTATTTGCTTACTCCTCTTTCTCTCTGAGTGTCGGTGTCCAAAAAGCACTAAGGCCTTGTACTCTCTCTTCAGTTCCCCGCCATCTAACTGGATTAGAAGTGACTCCCAACAGAGAGTGTGGGAAAATTGTGTTAGAGAGAGAGTCGCCGGCGTTTTGTCCTTGTGAAAACTCAAGGAAATCAAACATCGAGAAGTTTCACAGAGGGCTGTTGCCAATGTACGAAATCGACCTGTTTAGAACCGTGTTCATTATTTAAACCTTGTTGAGAACCAGTTGTAGGTAACTGGCGGCCCACAGACCACATCCAATACAAACAGCATGCCACTAACACTGCCAGGGTTAGGGGTTTGAGTCCCACTGAAGCCTGCTATAGAACTGGTGTATGTATTCACGGCACTTTAATGTCGCTTTTGTGCAGCATATGGACTATTATTATTGTTTTTTATTCCAACATTGTTCAGTCCTTTTTTCCATTGGGTTGGGTCCTTATTATGGAATAACTTGTCTAAGAAAATCAAACTAGCGCAATCAATATTGTTCTTTCTAGTCCCTTTTAAAAAGCAACTTTTATAGACTTACTTTTATTTAACATAGAAGGTTATTTTCACCCAATTTAATGTTTATTGAATTTGTCTGGTACAGTTTCCTCTGAGTTTAAGAGTTTTTCCTTTTTTATTAAATGTACAACTTTGTAGTTTTCAAAAACTTTATTATTGTTATTTCCTTTAATCCTCTTTGTGCACAAATACTTCTTGGGAATTTCAGGCGTTATATTTTGGATTTTTAAGATTTAACTTGTGTCATCATATTTAATAACGATAAGGGGCCCAGCTCATTAAGCGACCGGCAGCAGAGGGTATCCGTCAGTTTACAAGTAAATATTGACAAATTCGATATTAAAAGCTAACAATTATCCCCAAATTATCGAGTCATATAATAATAATAATAATAATAATAATACATTGGACTTATATAGTGCTTTTCTAAGTACCCAAAGATGCTTTACATGGAGGGGAGAACAAACAAAACAAAAAAACACAAAAAATAGCAAACAAAACAAAACAAACAGAACATTTTAGTAAAAAAGAAAACTAGAGAAGCTGTACAGAACAAGTCATGGAATGGAGGGAAGGGAGAGAAAGGGAACAGGGGTTAGCAGGTGAAAGCGAGTTTGAAGAGGTGGGTTTTGAGGGCTTGTTTGAACGATGGTAGGGTGGGAGCCTGGCGGATGTGGATGGGGAGGGCGTTCCAGAGGGAGGGTGCAGCAACTGAAAAGGCCCTGTCACCCCAGGTCCGGAGCTTGGTCCTGATGGTCTTGAGAGTGTTTGCATCGGCGGACCTGAGGCAACGGGTTGGGGCGTGGCGGGGGAGGAGGTCTGAGAGGTAGGGAGGGGCCAGGTTATTTAGGGCTTCATATATCAGTCTTTTCTGTTTTTGATTTTGGCTCTGATCCTTGGGGCTATGGGTTCCATTCAGTTTCAGTGAAATATGACCCAGCATAGCAGCCAGCCCTCCGAGCTCATTTTTCCATTCACAACTGAGCTAACCAAATCAACTTTACAGTCCACTTACTGCACAGCGTGAGGAAGGGTTACATATTCCTCTTTCATCACCAAGAAGATCAGATGGGCTGCAGGCCTATTCCTGGTCCCACCACGTGTTTAGGGATGCATGAATCCCAGCTTTTACCAAGACCTTTCTCATAGATAGAGGCCCTGTTAGTGTTTGTTGATGGTTTTTGAGCTCCTATTCATTTAGACAGAACCTTGGACAGAGATGCCACAGGGACGGGCAAAACCTCAGGGCATCAGTATCTGTCTTTACATAAATGAAAAAGTGGTAGGAGACAAAGACTGTGCACCCAAAACATACAACTTTTGTATTGTTGTCTGTCTTATCACAATAAATATCCACCCAAAGCGAGTGAAGCCGAGTCTATTCGTAGAGTGACAGATGCCACAAGATTTTATGCAATGTCAACCACTATTCTTTGAAGAAAACCCTTTTAGCAAGATGCCACATGTCTAGCCTGATACAATAAAGTACTCAATGTGTTATGGAGCCATAAACTCTACTAGGAGCAGTTGACTATTGAGTGTACTTACTCCCTGTCATTAAGAAAACTTGAAGATTTGGGACTGATTTGATTCAGGCAATCAAGGGATGTTTTGAGTGCACTGTTTGGCAAACCTATTTTGGTGAGCAACCATATTTCTGACAAATTTGTAAGCCCAGTTATGGGGGTGTAAGAGTTTACCATAGCATGGAGGAATGGGGGTGTAGGGGTGGACCATGGCCTCAAGGTTTGGGGGTGTAGGGGTGGACCATGGTCTGGAGGTATGGGGTGTAGCGCTGGACGATGGTCTGGAGGTATGGGGTGTAGGGCTGGACGATGGTCTGGAGGTATGGGGTGTAGGGCTGGACCATGGCCTGGAGGTATGGGGTGTAGCGCTGGACGATGGTCTGGAGGTATGGGGTGTAGCGCTGGACGATGGTCTGGAGGTATGCGGTGTAGGGCTGGACCATGGTCTGGAGGTATGGGGTGTAGGGCTGGACCATGGCCTGGAGGTATGGGGTGTAGCGCTGGACGATGGTCTGGAGGTATGCGGTGTAGGGCTGGACCATGGTCTGGAGGTATGCGGTGTAGGGCTGGACCATGGCCTGGAAGTATGGGGGTGTAGGGGTGGACGATGGTGTGGAGGTATGGGGTATAGGGCTGGACCATGGCCTGGAGCAATGGGGGTGTAGGACTGGACCATGGCCTAGAGGTATGGGGGTGTAGGACTGGACCATGGGGAGATTGGAGATGAGTTGGGCTGCAGTGTTTTGGAGTTATAGGGGCTGGAGGAAGTGTTTCTGGAGGCAGGCTAGGAAAGACTTAGAGTGGTCCAGAAAGGCTGTACAGTGTAAACCAGCAGGATCAGAATGCGTCTGCAAAGTGGGCCTCTATGACAGTCCGTTGCATACAGTCACACCTAGATTCTTGGCAGTATGGGCAACGAGTCATCGTGGTCTTGTCATAGTGACGGAGAGGTCTCGTAGAGGGCAGGATTTTCCAGGGAAAAAAAGCAATTTGGTCTTGCTCAGGCTAAGTGTGCGGTGGTGGGCAGACATCCATTGGGGATGTCAGTAAGACAAGCAGCCTAAGGGTCAGAGGGCAGGAAAGAAAAGGAGAGTTCAGTATCATTGGCATAGCAATGTTAGGAAAAGTTGTAGGATGTGATGAGAGGGGCTTCTCTTCTGCCAATTACTCATCTCTATAGCACGCTTGCCAAGTACTGCCATTAGGCTCTCAGTGCAGGCTGTCTGTGATTAAGATCAAAGGCTTCATTTAGACAATTTTGCACTTGAATGTTGAATTATGCTCTCTAAATGGGAATTCTAAATCTTTCTTAGATATATTTACCACAATCAAGTGTAACTAGGCACCCTTTGCTGCATTTGTATTGTATGTATATTAGTATTTTGAATTCAGGCTGTGCCTGGATGCACAACAATTTTCTTCTCGGAGGAAATAAAACTGACCTTGATCTCGAGCCGGCTGTCTGCTCTTGCTTCTGTCACATTCGGATATCAGTCTCACTTTTTAATGCAGATACGCAACTGATGTGTTATCCCCTCAAGTGAAAGTGAGAAGGCAACATAAAGGGAACACCAAAAAGAAATGAGTTTTTTGCCCCCTGGCCACAGGGTACATTGTTGTTGTTTTTTTAGAAAACGACTTTCTAACATTGAGTACTACTGCTCTGTTCTGTGTTACACAATGCAGTATTGCAAATCTTGAGTCTGACACGGGTAGAAATGGGTAGAGAACCCCCTTCTGACTACACGTGCCATTTCCATCTGCACCGTATGTGTAGTGCCCATTTTGCTGCAAGTGAGACCACTTCAACCCACCGTGAGCTACAAGAGCCACGGTAAAGGCTGCCTCTTCCCGTGTTTAACAAGAACGAGGTGTCCTATAAATAATGAACTGCATAATGGCTGGTGATTACGCTGGGGCAGAGAATGGGCACTCCTGGTTCAATAGCAGACAGGAAGGTAATTACATCTACCTGAGGAGACATGGGATAGGCAGAGTGGTAGCGAGGCTCCAAGGGGGAATTCTCATTAAAAGCTATTACAATAGCTCTAATGAAACAACGCACATTCGCAGGGCTGCTTGTGATTAGGGATGTTCGGTTTGCAATGGGCTACAGGCAGGTATTGTCACAGATACAAAGTGTGCTCTAGGGTAAATTCTGGTAAAAGTTAATATAAAATTGATGATGAAATGACAAGTATTAGTGCTGTAGCTTGTCATTAGGGTGGTGATGAATTCAGCTCTCGACTGCCAGCTACAGTTAGAATGTGGTGGTTGAGGAAAGATGCAGTGTAGCATGTGATTAGAGAAGAATAGTATTGTCTTATATAGTTTGTTCATGTAAAAAATCACATGCTGTTGATAAGCTAGATAACGTCCCAATTATTGAAGCCTAAACGATACATACAGATACAGAGATAATGTAGCATGTATAGACTTTATCCAGTTTATTGTTGGCATACATAAGGGAATTTCCAATGGCAATATTCATACAAATCTGTTTATTCTTGAATCTAGGTATATTTGTGTATTTTTGTCCAAGGTTTTGGAAAAGATCCAGTAGCCAACCAGTGAATTATTATGAGTAGTAATGGTCTCTTTGAGAGGTTTCAATCTAGTTTTAGAGCTCTTCACAGCTCCTTACTCACTTCAATAAAGCAGATTTCCCTGCAACTCTGTAACTGTAAAATGCAGTGTGGTAGGCTGGTAGAGGCTGCCAATTTCTCGCTGTTGGTCTTGTTTGTTTATGGTAATTATTCCTATGTCTCAAAATTAAGATAGATAGATAGATAGATAGATAGATAGATAGATAGATAGATATACAAGTAGGGAGCAACTTGTGAATGAATGGATGATACATATATACAGAGTTAAAGAATGGTAATGGGTGAATGAATGTGAAAGGGAATGAGAGTGGCTATTGAATTGAAGAAGAAACCCTAACACACACCACGAGTCCACCTCAGTGCCCAAATGGCCATCATCTAAAGTGACAAGTGCATTGTCTACTGTGCAGTGTAACTGTAACTATTCCAGGTTATCCATTTTGCCTTGTGATAGCCACATTTCCAACATTAGCCAAACGAAAACATCAATGCAACGGGGTATGGCAGCTGCATTCTTCAATAACCACACTCCCTGAAGCTGCACTGTAACCCAGCTGTCAATGTCAGTTCTATGATTGATAATCATAGCTCCCTATATGATTATTGCATATGGGTGAAAAATGGTGAGTCTCGAGAAAAGGCCTCCTATTTTGTTCTAGAAGGTGTGATTTAAACTTGATGGCACATCTTTCATTCCACCTTCAGTCAACAAAATATAGATCTAGGCTATATCACAGAAGTGCCTATAGCATAGAATGGACTAAATAAGATCGACAAGTTGACCTTACATTTGGGTAGTAGTAATTATTACATTAACAAGAAAAAAGCGTTTTTATGTAATAGGAAATGTATTACATTAGCAGGATGACACTATCAGCTGCAAAATGGTATTACATTAATGGTTTATTACGTTAGTGGGAACTTATTGCATCGGTAGCCTGGGGTTATCAGCCCATATCACACCACCAGGCTAGATACTGATTCCGGTTGGTTATTTGCCAAATAAATATTTGATTGACAGCTCAGTTGGTAGAGCATGAGACTCTCAGTCTATTTATAATTTATAATCTGGAGATTCGTCACATTAAGGGGCAGGATGATTTAGTAGCAGATGCCTTGTCCAGGGCTTCTTGTTAATGCCTGCTCTGCTCTTTCCTGCTTCCTGCTCTTAGTCCTACTTGTCTCTCTCTCCTCCTCTTAAACTACCTTCCAGGTACCAGGATTGCTGAGGATGGAGAAGGAGTTGCAGGTTAGGGGAAGCAGTGGTTGCAAAAGGTCACTGGCAAATTACATTTATTTTGCTTACATCTTTCTATATAGGCTGTAGTAAGAGAGAAAAAAACCTCTGCTCTATATGCTTCTGTGTTGCAGGTGATTGTCCTCAGCACTGGTGAGACACACCTGAGCCTGTGTTGTCTCAACTATAAAAGCTGGTCCATTCAGTTGCTTTCTCTCTCTCCCCACATGCATCCAGTGTTTGGTTTTGATTATTGGATGTTCCTTGTGTGTGCAAGGCTGAAGCACCTGATGTATACCAGTGGCAAGTGCTTGCTTTCTGCACCACATGCAGCCCATGTTGTGTGACCCTTGCTCTACAGAAGCATGTGAGGGACAACAATGAGGGGAATGAGGACATACTTCACTTGAGCGATGCACCTGTGTAACTTGTGGCTTCTTTGCTCCATCCTAACTTTAGATCTTCAAATTCTACAAGACCACTACACATTCGCTTTGTTCTTCCCTTTTGCCCTGACTCCTACCTTTTTGTTTTTATCCGAGCCTGTCAATTTTCACCAGCCTATTTTTAATATCAGCCACCGGCTGAGTCGTGTCGGTCAGTTAAAAGCGGATAGGCCGATTACCTTAGATGAGATGGGCACCCCAGACAATCTAGATACGTGGCCACGAGCGTTATCAATAGCCCGATCGTTAGTGCTGGAGCTAGCCCCGGCTTTAGCCGAGACAGCGTAGCATCGGCAGTGGGTGATGAGTTTGTCCCGGTCTCTGGGTGTCGGAGAGCTCGCCAGGGACAGCCGCCAGTTGTGAGGCCCGATCTGCCACCGGTGCATAGTCAGATGTGTCGGCAACGATTAATTGTCTCTGGCCCCTTACCTTTCACGAGGGGCAATGATGAGAGTTACAGCAGATTAGTCTCCCTCAACCACTGACTGGCTAAGTTTTGTGAAGAAAAGGGATTAGTCTTCTTAGATAACTGGCCCTCCTTCTGGGGCAAACCCGGCTTGCTGAAAGCTGACGGCCTCCACCCTAATGGGGTTGGCACTGCTTTATTATCTAGCAACATAGACAGATGTCTAAGGGAGAGCTGACACATGTCCCCAGAGCTCGCTGGGTTGCAGGCAATTAGAAAACCTGCCAGGCATATAGGTACAAGGTCTGCCAGGTTAGAGTGTACAGTAGATCAGACTGAGACTGTGTCCCCCCCCCCCCCTCACCATTTTTCCCCCGTATCTATTGTCGATTTTTACCAATCTGCATTTATTTCACCCTCTGGCAGCAGTATCTCTCGATCAGAAAATTACACTACGGTCTTTTCAATTAAGAATGCATCTTTCTCCCACCGCGCCCCCGTCAAAATTTCCTGCCGACCCACAATAAATTGCAGCAACTTAATTGAAATTAGACCCACACATACTGCCAGAAACATTGACAAAAACTCTAGCAGTACTGAACGCCTCACTGTGGGCTTCATCAATATAAGATCATTGTGAACAAAAGCGCTGCTGATCAATGATCTGATTATTGAACATAATCTAGACATGATGGGTCTCTGTGAAACCTGGCTAAAGCCAAACAATTTTCTCCCTCTTATTGAAGCCTCTCCTCCAAACTATCCTAGTTCTCAGGTTGCCCGGGAGACAAAACAAGGTGGGGGTGTTTGCTCTTCTTAGAGTTCTCCAATTTCATCTCGGACTTAGTGACCCGAGCTGATAATATTCTCATCATCGGTGATTTTAACATTCACCTAAATAACTCCACTGATCCTCTCAGTAAGGCCTTCCTAGATCTTATTGATACTTGTGGCCTCACTCAATTTGTTCATGAACCAACCCACCATGGCGGCAATAAACCTTGACCTGGTTTTGGCCCGTGGCATTCCTGTATCTGCTTTAGTGGTCTCCTCTTATGTACCCGCCTTATCTGATGACTATCTCATTACATTTGAGATCGAAATGATCTGCCCACGCAAAACGTGTGATGACGAGGAGATGGAAAGTACCCAACCACAGCCCAGATGACAGAACCACACCTGTCTAGGCCATGGAGGAGGTCTGCAGAGTAGGAGAAACAGACGGACACCAGGGATGGACACAATAATCATGCCATTTGTTTTTTTACCCTGAGTGCATGGCTAGAGAGAACATTCACTATGATGTTGATGAAATACTCTAGCTTGACAGAAATAAATGTGTAGTTGAGGAATAAAGTCGATAGTTAAACCTGTTTGTGGTGCTTTCTTTTGAAGTAAATTGTGGTTTGCTCCGTAAACTAGAAGGCACTCAGAGAGCACAATTTCATGAAAATCCATTGAGATACCCTGCTGACAGACAGACAAACAAACTAATAGGGGGGAAAACATGCTCACTGAATTGAAACATAGACAAAGCGAAACAAAAATGGCACGTTGACATTTAGTGAGTATGCAAACCTGCAAACTTTTGGAATTGCCCATAATTCATAGTGTCAGTGATGTTAATAAATCAGGACACTGGGGAAGCCAACCAAGCATGGCGGGCATTGGCAAGAAAAGAGCTGATCTGTAAATGTAAAATATCTTGTTAGTGTAGTGGTTTATTGCACTGTTCTATCTTTAGACAAGCATGTTTTATGTCGCTGTATCCAAGGCAACGAAATGTCATGAAGTTGATCCTGTTGATCAACTTTTTACTATTACTATTTCCGGCCCTGATACCCGCTCACGCTTTACGGATGTCACCCATTGTCTGTGAGGGCTCGGGCTACAAGATTCCACCAATAGTCCAACTTGTATTCTGCTTTCAAATCCCCCATACATTCATATCAGTCTACCAAAATACTATTCTACACCCACTGCACTATGCATTTGAATTGGCTGCATCTGTATACACACAATGTAGGCGTTACACGAAGAATGAAAGACAAGCAGGGCTGCAAAATAGGGAACGTGAAAAAAAAACCCCAGATAACTACAAGGCAGAGCTGCTATTTGACGGCTGTTGTTCCACATGCAGATGAATATTCTCACCCAATGTTTTATTTATAAGCCATGAAGGCCACGGATGACAGAGGATCGTAACAACCTGTTTTTTTTTTGTTGCATTATTGGCCTTCACCGTGGCACTGCAAAGACTCCTGTGGTTAGCTACACTAGGCTTTCATCCCATAATTAACACATGCTGTGTTTCTAATACCGGCTATTTGCCATGCACACACTGTTTCCCTAGTCCTTCGTGTGGTCATTATGCATTGGGGTGATTTTGGTTTTCCAACTGTCATCTTCAATCTCCCTCCCTAGCTCGGTGACTCACTCAGCATGGTCTACCCTCGGGGGGGGGGGGGGGGGGGGAGGGGTTTGCAAATCAAACATGTCCCATGTGATCCGAGTTTGACAGGCCAGACCGATTCATTTCAACCTCTTTATATATACTAATGTTTGTGGGAGCATAAGAGGGAAACAACAGATGCCAACAGAATCATGGAGATTCCACATGGCTTTGTTTGAACCATTAAGCTTCATGTGTGTCAAACAAGTGTGCTAGAGCTTTCTAGAGCTTTCAAGCTGCTTCCTGGTCTGTGAACGCACCGTGCACCTTGTATGACTTCTACCGTACCGCTTGGTGTGCGAGCACACACTGGATTTCCCTTAGGTGTATTCAAGTATGTGTTCTTTAGGCACAAACCAACAAACACACAGACCCCATAGGCACTCCCGGAACCTGCAGTGTACCTGTAATGGTGAGGTTTTGCATGGAAAGGAGCCAGGAAAGAGTGAATGAAGAAACAACAGAAACAAAATCTGATCTCCAGAATATAAATGCCTAAAAAATTAAAAGGAAAACCAGGAAAGCAGCAAACCAACCAACAAACACTCTAAAAATAAAATGAGCATCCCTGTTTTGAGGTTCAAAAGATATTTTAACTGCCTTCAAAGGCAACTGCAAATTCTTTTGCATAACCGGCAAAACCCCTCGGGTTTGCAGTTTTTGGTTTGATGCCGGTGCGTTTGTCTACCTCTTCAGCTAGTCAAGGACATCCGAGCGGTATACACTAAGAAGAGGGAACTTCAAAGCCAGAGTGTCAGAGGAATGAATTGGGAATAGAGATAGAACTCAACCACGGTGAAAGAATGTAACTGATCTTATTAGTCGGGAAAGGTTTCGGGTGTCAAGATGCTTTTATAAAAGCACCCGTTTTAATTTTGCTCTAGATTAACCTTCTTAACCTTCTGTGTCCGACTCACCAGAACTCAACTCCGCTTCGCCACCAAACCACCAGCGTTCCAGTGTACAGTACATGCAAACTTGAAACAGGAATCTAAATTCTCAGGCTCAGATAAAATATTTCCAGGAGTTCAAGTTTAGAGAAATGCACTGCAACTTCATGCCAATGAGGGAAAACAGGAAAATAACGTTGTTTTTTTTTAATATATAAATGACTAATTTCAGCTTGTGTGGAAAGGTGTGAGGAAAGAGGGTTAAAGGAGAGGAAAAAGCTTCCATTAGCATGAGCAATTTCGTCCTTGACTGTATGAAATGCTCTCCAGGAGACCATTTAAATGGCAGTTGTTCCTTCCCTGCTTATTCGCACCACCATGACATCCGTTCGCTTTAGAAGTACACAGAACACCTCCCGTGCTCACGGCAAGCCATTTTGCTTTTACCATTAGTTTTTCATGTCGGTTTTATGGATTGTCTTAATTAGATAGCGCTTGTATTTTCTTTGCTAAGAATGCAGGAGGCGCAAAAAAAAAAGACACAAAATACAATAAAACCTCAGCATACATAAGTCAGAGTCAGACAATTTCAACACTAGACGGCCCGACAGCCACTAAACAGGCAGTAAGTTAGACATTGAAGTGTCGTAGTGCAGTGGAGAGTAAGGGGGTGGTGGATGGGCAGATGCATTTGCCTTCAACATTGGCGACCCGGGTTCAGGTCACGACCCATACGAAGAGGTGTTCTGCAGAGGAAAAAAAACTTTTCTTTTTCATCACATTTTTCTTGTTTAACACCTTACCCTAAGCAAATTGTTTTATTACCTTACCCTAACCAAATTGTTTGTATTTGTAAGAGGTGTAGCTGCCGAAACCCAACTCTTACCTTAACCAAAGCAGTTTGATTTGATTTTGGCACACGCGCAGTGATTGGCTGTGCAGTATAAGATATGTAAGATTTGTAACGACCGTTGTGAGAACACGTTGCACTAGAACATGTTAACATTAAAACAATAAATAGGCTATATTCTACATGATCAGACTGTCTATGACCCTGTATTCATGCCTAAATCACCTGTTTGCCTGAAATTGGCTTTTCAATGATGTTTTTTTGATCTGCCATCTGCTTCTTCAACGCCTGTGGTGGCTTTACGGATGCCTGTTACCTCAGCCTCAGGCTAGATGACATTTCAAGGTAGACAGCTCATCAAGATGAATGGTAAGTGTTAGGGGGGGGAACATGACCAACTGAGGAGGAGGAGGGCGGGACTAACAACACACTTCCTGTCTCAAGGAGCATTGGTGTAGTGTAGCTTTAAGCAGAAATGAATGAAAGTATGAAAAGGTATTGAGTCAGTAGAACTAACTGAGACAAAGACAAAAAATATGATATGAGAACAAACCAACAATATGAAGTATGTGCAGTATTAATTACATAAGTAAATTAAATATAATTAGAAATATTATAAATGTTGTATCTAAAAAATATGTATCTAACAAATGAAGAAAAGAATGAGAACAGAAAGAAACTATGTTAAACTAGATTAGGTGTGCTTGCTGCGCACACACACACACACATACAAACATGCCTGTTCTTGTTTGCACATCTACAGTTATGGTTGAAAATGTGTGAAACCTCCAGGGGGGGTGGCAATTATTTCATATATTATTAAGGAATAACCTTATAATACCCTTATTTAAACTTCACTTCTTAATGAAACACGCTAGTATCACACTAATTGGACTCAATAGACTGCATGATGTGAAGTAAGTACAAGTCCTGTGTGGAAAGCGGCGTATGCATCATTTATACCTTTTGGCCTCAGAGGTGTGCATGTGTGTGAGAGGCTGGAGGCAGCGGCCCTCGCCTGGATCGCACCGCTTCCTGCTGCGCCTTTCTGCATTACTTAATTCATCATTTCTCTTAGTACTAGTTCACTGTTTGTGTTATTGATTAAATATGTACATTTGTTGACTTATCATGCAATGAGGTATTTTCACTAAAATATATTTCAAATGTGTTGGACACATGAAACGAATGGACAGTTCATAAAATGTAAGCATGAAGTCAGTTTTAGTTAATTCTGTAACCGTATTCTAGTGCTACTAAACAGCAGTTGGACTGTAAGGAATGATTCCTGATGCTCTACAACACTACGGATTGACAACAGCAAACAGCATGCTGGGAGTCACATCCACTGGAGTGTGTAGCTGGTTGTGCACCAATTATTTGCTTATGAGATCCAAGTAAAATTCATGCTCCTCTGCAGCAGTGACCTCCGCTGGATGTACAGATTTCATCTTCGCACTGCATTTGCCATGACCACAGCAAGGTAAGTGTTAACGACGGGGTTAAAAAGTAAGAGGGGGAGTTTATCTGTAGCGTGTAGGACAAGGAATATGTTCAAATTCAGACATTCAAGAGACATTCAAGACATTCAATTCTTTTATGGCAAAAATATGCAATACATTTAATACATTTTCCATCTATTTCTCAATGGCTTAATTATGTTTTTTTTTTAAAGCTACAAAAGATAAGATATTCTGTGAAAGGCACCTCTACTAAATTACTATTACTACTACTACTACTACTACGTGGGATAATATGTTGTAGTTCTCTTGTTGGGTTGGCTGGAAGGGTTCCTCACTGTGAAACTTGGGGATGTTCAAAAAGCATAAAACTTCAGGGGAATATGAGAGTAATTTAATTTACTTTATTTTCTCTCTGTTTTGGAAAATATTTGTGAAACTACTATTCTATATTCTTCAATATAAAGATCAATCAAAAAAAAGGGCAAAAAAACTGAAATCTTAAGCTATACGACAGATTGCATACAAAAGAAATGGCAACTTATGGAGCGTTACCCTGTGAATTTTGTGCCACAAAATGCAATCAAACACCTTGTTTGAGTTCGTCCACAAAATGCAGAAAACACTTTCGTGCATGAAATTGAGTTTGAGACGTTGATTTTTGTGGACAAAATAATCTTATATTTACACTATATAGATTCATTTCAATTATGAAAGTTTATTTTGTGGTATGATATCCATTTTGTGAAACACATGGCATGCATTTTGTGGACATAAAGACTTGGCACAACAAGGTGCCACATGTATACATGTGGTGCCCATTTTCCATTGCGTCGCACAGTAAAGTGTGACTTGCTCACTCTCCACCCCCTTGCTTCATTTAGGTATACTTCCAGCTCTTTGTAAAATGTGACAAAATCTCCCAGGGTGTGCTAAGCTTTCCACAGCACCTACTGGGTGAAATATGTGCTCAGGCGAGTAGAAACACCTTGATATGCCAAAGCTCCCCTTTATTTACCGCCAGAAAATGCATTTGTCCCACGAAAGGGATTTCGCACAATGAAATAAACTGTGGCGGTTTACTTACTACACTAATAAGAGCAACAGCATTACTGTGCTCGCCTTCATTAAGCACAGAAATTGCAGCATATGATCAGAATGTGCAAAAATGAGAAATTATATCTTCCTCAAGCCAAAGTGGTGTCTCATAACTGAAATTCCTCCACCACTGACATGTGGAGGATGAAAATTGTGCATCATGACATTTGGTACACGCTGGGCTCAAAGCATGTGTACAATCAGTTTTTTTAACACTGATTGCATGCCTCAATTTCATCTGTTATCTTATGTACACAGTGCAGGCAGTCTTGCATTGCTCAATTTGCATGTTTTGGAATCTAAAAAAATAAAATAAAAGCCTTAAACATGACCATTTAGATTTGTACATGAAAGTGTAGGATACAGATGCATTTATTCTTAATTTATGGTTGTGCAACACTTTGATAGCGTTTGAGACATGATTATGTAAAAACTTTAAAGGTCTATGTAGATAAGTCAATAGGATTTGCTCACTTCTTGGTAAGAACCTTAAAGGGCCTTAGAATACACCAAGGGAGGAAGAGATGCTTATTAGAGGGAACACAGGGACCCCGCATTGATAACTATTTCTTAAGAAGCATGTCAAGTCAGTTGGGTGAAGTCTAGCGGCAGGAGGTAAACCACAGCTTGCAGGACATCAGCACCCCTGATGTAGAAGCAGGTTCTAGCACCGAGGAAGGCAGAGAGGCTAGCCAGCCAAAGAGGGAGAAGATTAGTCCTCAGAAACCTAGAGTTAAGTCAGAAAGCAGGAAATGGGAAGATATCCATAGTGACTTGGTTAGGGTATTAGACAAGCTTAAAGGAACTGCTGAGAGTAAGTTAGAAAAAATGGGAGCTATTATTTATGATTATGGAGTAATCATGGGGCCTTCGCATCTTTGAGGTTGAGAGATTGAGAAAGAAGGTATAAATAGTTTGCAGTCAGATGTGAAGGATCGATTGGCAGGGTTAAGAAGAGCAGAGAACATTAGGAAAAACAGGAAAAAGAAAGAGCGAGCTAGAATAGAATTTTACAAGGATCCATTTAGATTTGTGAGGTTTAGAGAGCTAGCGGTCTCCCCCGATATTCCACCTATTGGCGAGATAGACAGTCAATGTGATGTTAGCCCACCAAGGTGGAAAGAGGTACAAGAAATAGTAAGGTGTGCAAGTGCCTCTTCAGCCCAGGGCCTAATGCAGTCCCCTACTGTTTATACACGGGTGCACAAGATGTGCTGAGGTTTCTGTGGAAGTTGATGATGGTAGTCTGGAAGAAGCAGCTTATTCCTAAGGCGTGGCGCAGAGCAGCGGGAATTTTCATTACCAAATAAAGGGACTATGTAGAGATAAGTCAGTTTAGGCCTATCAGCCTACTTAATGTTGAAGGGAAGGTTTTCTTTAGTGTTGTGGCACAGAGGCTGTCTAGTTACTAAGAAAAGAATAGGCTAATTGACACTTCGGTGCAAAAGGCTGGAATTCCAATATGATTTGGCACCAAATTGAGGCAGCTAGGCAGTGAGAAAAGAGACCTGCAGGTAGTATTTTTGGATCTGGCAAATGCTTTCGGGTCAGTACCACATAGTCTGCTGTGGGAGACTTTTGATTTCTTTAGGGTGCCGGATAGCATAAAGAGGTTAGTTAAAGCTTACTTCTTAGACATTCAACTCTGTTTTACCAGAGTACACTACAGCTTGGCAGCAGCTGGCGATAGGCATTATGGCAGGATGTGCAATTTTCCCATTAGATTTCACCATAGGCAATGGAGGTCATTATTAGACCAATTAGGGCTTACATGGACAATATGACGACTATGACGTCAACAGCTCCATGTACTAGTAGGTTACTGGATAAGCTAAATAGTAATCTACAATGGGCTAGGATGAAAGTAAAAAAAAGCTGGTAGAAAAAAGCTGGAGGAAGATGGTACGACGCAAGCCTCAATTTCAGGAGTTGAGGCAGGAAATGAATCAGGGCTCCCAGGAAAGCTTGAATTGGGCTTGGATTATGGCACAAGGGATAGTAACATCTTGTCCTGTGTATTAATGAATGCTGAACAGGTTCCATTAATTAACATAGATCGGTAGACAGACAGCGCTGTAGAAGGGCTAAGTAAAGAGACAATGCCACCTTGGGAATTTCACCCAAGGAAAGAAACCCTGGCTCCAATGCCTCGATTAGGAAACACACGTTCGTCAACTGAAGTGAATCAAAAACAAGAGTATTGCAAATTTTGAGGACCTGGAAGTAGCTGTGGGGAGAATAAGGCAATAAATAGCAATTGGACTAAGAAATGGAAATGTCAGTATACATATTACATTCTTTTTTTCCCACTCACAACAATGCTTGCAGTATTAAAAAAAAAGGGGATAACAGCCCAATCTTAATTAGAAAAGAACAGTCAAGCGGTACTAATGGAGAGTGGGTTGAGGCTGACTGCGGAGAGGCAGGCTACACTAGGAGTGTCCTGGGGTGCAGACATGTACCAACCACACGTGCTTTCACAGCAAACAGGTGTAAAGTTAGTGTTTTTAGCACAATAGGCAGTGAAGGGACCTCACAAGTGACTAGCCTCCCCAACAGGACACCACGCAGCTCCACTATAAAGGGAATACACTAGAATACACTAGAAAATAAGAAGTTTACCCTACTCTACTCAACACTGCCTGATCTATGCAGAATAGAATACACATAGGCAGGGGAATGACATGCAGTGAGCAAATACAGGCACCGCATGCAGGACTGGCTGGAGGCGGCTAACATGAAACCGCCGAGAGTACAATGCAACATACCTCTTAAGCGGCACGATAAGGCAGCTGCACAATCCGCCACACAGCTGTCCTAAATATACCCCTGAACTAATTGGACGATTGGATTAGGAGTCGTAACCTTTCAGGGCTGCGTTCAAGAACCAGTAACGCATAGCTGTTCCCCATCACGTGCTGTGCATGAGAAACAGGGGGTCACACTTTGTTTTTGAGTGTCAGTACAGACAAATTAAGCATGGAACTTTTATTTTTGTAAACATCCACTCTGACAAAGCAGCTGAGCACGTTTTGAATAAGCTTTGATTTCAACTGTGACTGGGTTGGGCTTCTCTGGAGGATTGGTGTCTTGTACAAACCTGATTTTGTCCCATAACCATGGGCATTTCTGACTGTAGGTGTTAATAATCCCCACACATTTCCACACATTCTTAGAAAGACTAGCCTGCTAGATGCTATCTTACTGAACAATGGGCATTTTTTACTCTCAAACTAGTGAGTAGACAGGCTGCATTGCATGTGTGTTGGGGCGTGGGGGAAGGTGTTAAGGTGAGAGCATGTGTGTCCATGCATGTGAATATGCATCCTGCGGCATGCACAGTGTCCACACATGCTTGTGCGCATCTGTGGTCTTGCTATTTAAAAATGCATAGCGTATTCTCCCTTGCATGCCTGCTTTGTCATTGTAATATCACATCATCTTTCTTCAATTAGACCATAAGGTGCCTCTTGTGCTGTGGGGGGGGGGGGGGGGGAAGCAACACATTTTCAGGATAATGCCAATTAGCTGTGTCTAATTCTCCAGATTTCAACTGTAAGCAACTTCCACCGGAATCTAATTTGAGTGCACCTACAGTCAGTGTCTCAATGGATGACAGACATGCGACATGCATGGATCTTTTTTGGGGGGGGGGAGGTGTGATGGATGTGCGAGGAGAGGATATTGGACTGCCCAACTTCACTGATGACTGGTCCATTTCATCCTCTAATTCCGGCTTTATCCATCTTTATCTCCCTTTCCCTCCTCCTCCTCCTCCTCCTCAGTTCATCCCTTTCTCTCCTTCTCCTTGGTCTCCTCCCTCATTTTATATTCAACTCAACTCCAGTCCCTCTATTCCTACATCCATACTTATCTCGCCATGCCTTTTACCCTGTTTCTTGGTATGTCTCTCCTTCTTTATAACAGTAGCCTTGAGTCATTGGGCCTCATTCACGAAACATGCATACGAACGTTTCTACGAACATAGTCTGATTAATCATTATCTGAATTTACAAATACAATAACATAGTCCTACCATCTGATGAAGATGCAGCCTGGATTTGATCTGTGTCCAACTCCAATGCCGACTGGACACCCGACAGTGAGGTCTCTCCTATTATTAGTTGATCCTCTGATCCATGTTGGATAGCACCACAGTGCCCTGCCCTCCTTCTGTGGCTGATAATATGTGTCTACTTCTGCTTATATGTTTTTGCAATCTGGTTTCATGTCGAACCATTTCTTTTTTTTACCTCAGCAACGGTATGTTTTTCTGCTGAAACAGACAAACGTTAATCATTTCTTGCCATGCTTTACTTTTAGCAGTTCTTGTGACTCCGCTGCTTACGCTTCTGAAAACTGATGTTTTTTAGTTAGTTATCAATGAGACTGTAGCTTTGTTTGTTTGTTTGTTTGTTTGTTTTTTTATTACAGGTCTTACATGAATTATTTGAGTCAAAAAGCCAATTGTTTCCCTGATTCGTTAGAAGTCAAATAACAAACCTTAGCAGAATTAAATTTCATAATCATAATCCAATTTTAAATTCTGTAGTTCCATTAAAACTACTCTTACTACTCTTTTTCTTTATTATTCATTGCATTTAACAATTCAAATCTAACCTAAATATGATCATAATGATAATGATACCTCTTAGATATGATACCTCTTAGATCATATGAGCTGGTGGTTTTTCAGTATCCCTTACATTCCTTACATTTTTACAAGCAGATCAATATGGAACTGTCCTTTTAATCTATGAATCTTGCAAATGTGCTCTATTCCTTATTGGTAATAACATTTGGAGACAATACAGGAAACCTATACAGGACACTGGGGAATGGTCAGACATTATTATATCATGAATTTTAAATACTGAATTTCTCCTTTTATACATACAAGTACATCAGCTCTTTTCATTTTCTTAAACTGTCCAAACTTTTTTTGTCCTTTTGTGCAGCCCATTTGTATTCCATGCAATAAACTGGATCTTGTTAGATATGATCTGCTTCAGTTGCACCTCATTATCTACATCTTGCATTATAATCAGTAGCGGAAGGGGGGGGGGCAGCAGGTGCAACCACCCCGGGCACACACATACCTAAAGGGCCCATGTAAGGGGCCCAGTCTTACTGCATATTTTTGGGGAAAAATGATTGTATCTGCAGCACAACGTGAAAGCAAACATGCATAGCCTATAATTAATTTTAAATTTAATTTTGGAAATCTCCCTGTTTGACACAATCTGACGTGGGTGTCGCTTAAGTCTAGTATACTCTGTAGTTTGTCACAATACGCCCTTGTGAGGCCCCTTGCCTTGGTGCAATTTTCTCACTTTACTTGAGTCAGTGATGTTTTCCAGCTCTTTTTGGATCTTTCCTTGGTCCTTTGGATTATAAAACCAGTTAAACATCTTTAAATGGAAAGCACACCGGGCATGATTATTGGCAGGGATAGGCCTACAACTTTTTATAGATTAGAGAGCTAATTTGGATGGACACTAATGTCTGTTCTACCATTAGGCTAAAGCCATGCACAGTGCCTTGAGAAAGTATTCAAACCCCTTGACCTTTTGCTGCACTATTAAGTTCCTATCTCCTATGGGCTACTCAGCTCATGACAGCATTGACATATGAACACACTGTAGCACCCGGCTCCGTTGTGGCACTTTAACAGAAGGAAAACAAGGCCGAATCTTAGTTGTATACTTAAGACAGTCTAATTTAGGAACGTGGGGAACAAGGAATGAGGATGAAGGGAAGTGAAGATCTTCCTGGATTTCTGGATTAAGCGTTGGCGCCGGGTACAGTCGACCCCAGGAAGTGTCAGTTGCAGTCCTTAGTTTGTTTCCAGAGGCATCGGTTTCCAGTATCTATAGCCCAGGTCAAACATCAGTTTACTTCAACACCTTTTCCACTCCTCACACGTTCCTTACTGTACCAGAGCCGCTCTCCCGTCTTGCAACCACCTTCCTCTCTGTCTTCTGGGGGTGCTGGTAGAGCTTATACAGGACAACTCCCTGATTACCTGAAGAGCATCAGCCGTGTTATCTCTACCTCTACCAAACCAGGGCGGGAAAGTATTGTCCCTTGCACTGTCTGCCTAGCTGTCTTTGGTATGGGAATGGGTGCTGTCCCTGGTGCTGAACTGGTGCTGAACAGTGAAGCTGTCTTTCTGTCCTGGGGCTCCAGAACACACATACGTACATTCCCCACACCCCTTGCCCTCAATCACACACACACCCTCACCCGCTGTCACTCAATCACTATATGGGATAATTAAATCAAAACAGTTGACGTTTCGAACACACCCCCTTTTCCCAGGTCAAAGAGAGAAACACACTCCTACACGCTTATGGTTGCTAGCTAGCACCAGGAGGCTTTACGGCAGTTTATCTTCACTTTCTAAGTGAAAGATGTCAAGTGACAAGGTAGTATTTTAAGCAACATAAGGTATATTAGCTTACATATTACGGTGGAGTAGTGTTCAACTTGCTAAGTAACGTTAACAAGTTTTCTACCATCTGTTCGGACTGCCGAGTTACCTAAATCCTTATTTCACTAGTAGCAGTTTGCTAGCAAGCCCGCTAGCTAGCTAGCTTTCAAAAACGCAATGTAACCAGGGCTGTTTTATGATGCACCTTCATTCCACATGTGACATGGTGTGTTTACACACACAAACACACACACACACACACACACACACACACACACACACACACACACACACACTTTTTACAAACCGTCTCCGGCTTCAGAACATATCGTCACCTGGTCACCAACTACAAAACCATGTTATTATTTTTACAATATATACACTATATTTACTGAGACGAATCACAAACAATAAAATACATTGTCAGCAAGGTAGTAGATGTTTCTTCTCCTGTATTCCCCTGCATGCTCCAGGCCTATGGAAGAGGGTCAGAAGCAGGTGTAAGATGACAGTACCACCTGGTTCTAGAAATTTCAGTCACTCATATTATAAATACCATAAAACTCTAAGTCGCTGAACAACTCTGTGTGGTATACCTGTATGAAGAGACAAGTGGTGTAGAGATCAGATCGTCCTGTTGTGGACACCAGGGCTAGAAGGTGGAGAGGAAGAAGGGGTGATGGGTAAAGAGGTAGAGGACTCTGACGGTTTAGGCATGGAGAGTCGGCTGCATTTCTCAGGGGATGTTCCCTTTGCTTAGCCAGGTGATAGACCGACAGAAGGGTATGTCTGGCCAGTGGCACGGTGCTTTTAGGATAACCTTGCACATCATCTGTCTGCCAATCAGTCCTTCCACTAGTCAGAACAGTGGCAGCAGCCCATCAGTCAACTGGTATCTTCTAATGCCACCAATGACAGAGAACACTAATTAGTAAATGAGGCAATTCTATCATCTGTTTCCTCACTACATTTAACCGGCATCAATAACATAATGACATTGTGAAATTGTGAAATTAATACCAAGACCTTGTCTGACGAGTTCTGCAGTGGAAGTTGGAGGAATTGAGGAGCAGGCCCAGCCTTCGGGGGTCATCAGGGTGAAGAGTGAGCACAACTGGCGATGTGAAAGAGAAGCGTTGCTGACGTACATCAGGATGTGGGTCTGAATGCCTCAAGGTATGCAATACATGTATGAAGACATTAAGAGAATTTACAAAGCACATGTTAATTTCTCCCTGATGGGTTGGACTGCATTTTCCACAGGCTCTTAGCCAATGGTAGTGGTGGCAGGCTATGTTCCCACACCCAGGAGTGGTAGAATAGAGGTAGAATAAATATGTTTTATTTATCTAATAGCTCTCGCTAGCCTAGAGATAAACATTACAAAATGTTTGGCTCATTTAACCAACCTTACAGTCAGTGTGTGGATCACTACAAAGGCACAAAGGTAGCCAACAATGCTAGTGTTATTAGCGACATAGAAGAAAAATAATGGAACTGGAAAAACATGCTAGTTAGAGCTCCAGAATTGCGAAAACATCGAAAAGGCTGTCCCATTGTGTTACTAATCCTGGTTAGATGCCAAGTGTGATTCATAAGCTAAACAAATGCTAATGTTAGCTACTAACCAGGGCCTGCTCCCTAATTCTTATTCTTATTGATAATAAATGTATCAATGTCAAATATAATATAATATAATAGTAGGATGTAGCTGAATGAATGAATGAATAAATGAATAAATAAACAAACAAACATTATTACAAAATACCCCCCTGAACGGAAATGCTAAAATAAGACAACTCAAATTATGTTTCTGTTTCTGTCTCCTTCAGCATTAGGCCCCTTTTCATTACCAGTCTGAGTAGACCTATAAGGATCATATCAGTCGTCATATCAGAAGTCTTTTTGGTGGTTTGTTAATTTCGTACCAGTACCTCAAAATGAGTCTTTTTCTGGTTTTTGAGTTGTGTGCCATGCATTAATTGTTATTATGTGCTGTTCACCTTTTAGGCCAATAGAGGACAGGGCATGCTAATAATATTTGCTACTATTGTGAGGGAGTAAAAAAATAATGACACACTTTTAATATCTAATGAATTTAAAAGTCTTTGTTTTTAGTTTTTGAGAATTCTGACATTTCTGCTGAGAAGTTGACAGTCTGAGGGTATGTAATTGCCATG
The DNA here is from genome assembly GCA_034670405.1 of Hoplostethus atlanticus. Taxonomy (NCBI): domain Eukaryota; kingdom Metazoa; phylum Chordata; class Actinopteri; order Trachichthyiformes; family Trachichthyidae; genus Hoplostethus; species Hoplostethus atlanticus. The sequence goes on along the minus strand of JAXDDX010000079.1, from coordinate 1,061,832 downwards.
GTAACTAGGGACTCAGTTGCAGTGTTACACCTGAATTTACAGAAAAAGACTAAATGTAAACCTTTGGTCAAAAATGCTATTTAAGAATCAACATGCAACACTAACTTTACGTGTTTTGAGAATATTTAGATTAAATCTAGATTAAAATGAAGGATATCAGTCTATTCTGAAGGACACCAGTTCTATCTCAGTGACTGATTGGTAACCAACACAAAGACCACAAAGGCGATGCTTTAAATGCATACAAAGATTTATTACTACTCTACGTCAACTCTAACTCTAATATAAATTTATTAAAAATAAAAACGTGTGACAAAAGTTAAACAAAGAGTGAAAATGTACTTGGGACGCCAAACAAAATTTGGGACTACTAAGGGTGAGCAGGATCAGAACCATGGACAGCACCACATGCTGCTGTTAGGCTAGGTAATCAAGGGGTGGCATTTCCAGGGGTTTCCAGGTAATACCCAGACCCACCTGGACCCAATACCATCTCCACAGATAAGCAGGTCTCTTTCACTCTCTTTCGGTCTTTGAGACTGCAGCAGCTTCACAAGTGGAAGTAGGGGAGATGCCATTACAACTAAGGAGAAAGCAATTAAGTCTTAAGTACTGTGTTAATTTAGAGGAACAAGAGGAAAGCCACCCAACATTTTTATAGATCATAGTGGGAAATGGCAAAGATTAGAAAAGAGAGTTTTATGTGGTCAGGGAAATGAAATGGCAAAAGGAAATAGGGATATTAGAATGGTTGTTCAGTCATACTATATTGTGGTAGCAATCCCACCTTGGATCTTACCTCAGCCGACATGAGATTATAGTGTAATGGATAGAATGCACCAAAATGAAATAGGTACTGTTGAAGTTGTAGGAAAACGTTTGGAAACTAAGTATAATACATAAAGTACTGTGCAAAAGTTTCAGGCAACCTAGATTTTTTTAATAGAAATTTGGTCTTAGATGGTTATTTTTTTGTTTTCTGCATTAGGAAGATTTCCCCTCGGGGATTAATAAAGTACCTACCTACCTAACTACCTACCTACCTATTAGTGTTTTATATTACTGTTCTTTATAATATTTTTTTTATATTTTGGAACTTTTCATTTAATTATTTTTGAAAGCATCTTCGCTTTATGGATTGTTTTACATGCCTAAGACTTTTGCACAGTGGTGTACATAGTACACTATAGTAGTGTATATCCCAATATATACATACAGATCAAAATACCTTATCACTGGTTGTACAGGATGTGCATTTAGTGTACCAAAATTAGATGTTGTGCATGAAAGAATTTCTGACCATTTAGCAGTATGTATTGTGATGATGCTGGCAATCATTGTGGCATTACAATGGCTAGAAGTACAACCAAGACTGATATTCTATGAGACGCTGCAGACAGTATTGAGAATAATTTGGATAGGTATTGATGTTCAGTTTGTACATGTTGGGGTTGAGGGAAATGAGAAGGTTGATGAAGTACCTCTGAAACAGGATTGCACTGACATTAGCATATCCGTTAGCAAAGCAGAAGAAAAGAAAAAGAAAGAAAAACTTTCCTCTGGAATGAGATAATCAAGCAATGGCAGGAAAGATGGGACAAAAAAGTAAAAGGGAAACGTACATATCAAGTCCAACAGAAAGTAGGAACATGCAGGTCTTTAGTGAGGAACAGGAAAAAGGAGTGCATCATAAGCAGGTTAAGGTTAGGGCGCACAAGATTAAACTCTTTTATAATTGTTGAAAAAATCATCATACAGGTAAATGTGAATATTGTCGTTAGAAAGAGATGGCAGAGCGTGTGCTTTTTCAATGTTTCCACAATGTGTGGCCATTAGCTCCTCCCTCACTCTTTGAGCAGTAGTGTCTTTCTTCTAATACAGGGGAAAGAAATGATGAAACCAATAGTAATAGTAAACACTGCTCATCGCCATGTGTTTTTGTTGTTGTTGTTGACATCAAAATGCACCCATAATGCAAATCTGAGCTTGTACAGACAGAAAACAAATCAAAAGCGAAAGGAGGAAGATGTAACCTGTTTAATATGAGAGTAAACCAGACATCCTAACCAGGTTTCTCATAATTGCAATATGAGTTTATGAGTTATTCTAACCCGGTTATGACATCTACGCGTGTCGACACGAAGTTACTCGGCTAATTGGGTTAAAGAAGGGAGCATGTAAACATAGCTGATGACAACCGCCCTGAAATAGAGATTAATGGGAGACATGGCAAAGGGAGAAGCCAAACAGGAGGACGTCTCTGGCCTGAATGAGACCACTTGGCTGCACTAAACGGCCAGATGGCGGGGTGCCTTCGCTGCTAACGTCAGGGTTTACAAAGCTGTTTGACAAGGAACAGGAACACAAAGCGCTGCTCTCTCGGTGGCGGCTTCTAACACTCAGGGTGCGTTCAAGTCTTTGAATTCTGGTTAAGATATTTTGAGAATTGTTTCCGACATGTAATTGAAAGAGCGATCCTGTCTGTGTGGGTATGAAGTTATTTCTAAGGGAGAGAGGGAGGGAAGGTACGGAGGTTTGGTTTTGGTGGGTTTGAGAGAGGGAGGGAGGGATCAAGTAAGGATAGATGTGTGGGAGAGCGGATAGGGAAACACATTGAAAGGTGTTAAGGTAGTAGGGGTTACAGGGAAGCGAGGGGGGGTAACAGGGTAAGTGTAAAAAACACAATGACAAATTGGAGGTGGAGAGGGAGGAAGGGACTTAAGGGAATGAATTGTGAGGGGAGAAAGGGAGGGGATGAGCGAGGGGAAACTGGAATGGAAAATGAGAGTTGGTGTGAAGTTACATTGAGAGGGTGATTGAGCAGTAGAGAAAGAGGAAGCATGAAAAGACAAGGAATTACAGCATGAAGGGGTTTCGGGAGGCAGAGGGGATTGCGTGGGGTTAGAGGAAACAGATGTAGGGATAAGGAGGGAAGGGCTTGGGAAACGGGAGCGTTCGAATGATGTGGGTTTTTTAAGGCAGATGTTTTTGGACTGAAGCTGCAATAATATTTTGTACTGATATTCTGTTGAAATTTGACAATTTTCAGGTAAAGTAAAATTAAGTCAGTGTCTCCCCCAGAACTGTATTCTTGTCAGGGTGGAAAAGCCTCTGAACCAGCATCTAGACCATCATGGGACACTAAAACTCTCTACTGAAAGCCAGGCTGATGAAATAGTTTAGGTGCAGCTCCTTAAGGCAGGTGAAATGAAACGAAGAGGAAGAAACGAAACAAAACGAGCGAACGAGGCTTAAGGTGAAAGTGTGAACGTTGAGCTAGAAGACGTGACGGGGGAAGAGAGGAATTGGAAGGGGGAAACTTTCACCTCCAGTGCAAAAAAATAAACCCTGATTAGTATTTTATTCCACATACAAACAACTCAAAATGTGAATGTAGGTACCGGCTTGTCATTTGCCTAGAAGCCAGTGATATTTATACAAATTCAGACGTGGCCTGGGGGTTATTTACCCAAGGTACTGGGGTTTGACTCCCCAGTCTATCAGATCAGCCCAGCTTTCATTCAGTCCTTCATCCCTAACGGGCCCCATAAGCCCACAGTGTTAAATCTCTAAAGTCTCTCTTTTTTAATAGGAGTATGTAAAAATGGGACTAATGCTCTGTTTTAATCTATTCTATACTTTTTATTTGACATTTCCAGTTCAAAGGTAATGCAATGTTTGATTAGTTATGCTCTGCTATGGCTGATCTATGAGCATCCTCAGCCGCCCTGTCAAGAGTCTGAAATGTCGGTTATGAAGGAAAACTACCATCTAGTGTTCGCAGATGGTAGTGCACTGCAACATCAAATGGGGAAATGGAAGAAAATGAGGATTTGGGGCACAAACAGAGTGGGTAATTTGGTTGTCAACTCCATGCCATCTTGCCATCTTTCTAGTGAGTAAAGACTTTGCCTCAAAATTACAAGACATGGGCCAGTAGGCTGGTCAGCAACCCACTATCTTCCAGCAACATATGTGTTGTGTATGCATGTATGTATTGCTCATAGTCAGAGACCACTGAAAGCATTTACAGCGACCTGTTGGCAATTTCTAATATTATTATAATATAAATAATAACAGCTTTTGTCATTTTTTGGAAAATAGAAGTTCTTAACATTTTCAGAACACTTTCAAGAAACACCCAAAGTTGTTGGTTATTTGGAAATGTCACATGAAATTAAATTAAATGTAGGGTCACAAGTTTAGGGGTACCGTATATGCAAATAAATGCTGTGCAAGGCGCATCAGTGTATGATAATGATCAAATATCCGAGAAACGTATGCTTGATTTTGGTGACATTTAGACAAAATCTCCAGTCACACTTGAGCTTCCTCCACCACGGTGATGATTCCGGTTCAAGAACCACTGGCTTCAATCTAGAACGATCAAGAAAACCTGATGTCTTTTTGCAAATAGCAAATACGCACAGGCTGAATGAATCCCATATGAATGAATGTATGAAGCAGCGCACATAGACAGCTAGGCAGACAGATAAATAAATGAACCACATGCATAAATGCTAAGCGGTACTATAATACAGAAACACAACCCAGAATAATACATATTACATAACAATTTGTGTTGTGTGTCAGTCTGGAGGCGTCGAGGAGGTTGCTTCCCCCGCTCTCCTGTCTGGTCCCTGCTCTAATTAAAACCCATGAGCCATGAAATTAGCAACAGTGGGAATCTATCCTGCTGATTAGAGAGGGAGGCAGGAGCGTTAGATGGTGCAACGGGGCATTTAGGGGATATCGTGAAGGTTTGTTTCTGTCTTAATGTATCGTAAAAGGGGGTTCGAATTTGGCCTCAATAAAAAGGTTAAATGGAAAACTACAGCATTCTCAACTAAACTAGCAATGCAAGTCTTATTTGGAAAGGATTTGCACTACAGAGGGCGACGGAGGATATATTAACCGTGAGAAATGGCCGTACCACGTGGCTAGTAGGTGACGATTGCATGCTGATTAATTGGGAAGTATTAGCCTCCGGCCGTGGTTTTGCGTGCTGCAGAAGCAACCGTGTGATTGAGCTGTTAAAGCTTTCTGTGTACTCTTTCCCCCTGTGGCTCCACAGGTATGCAAAGCACTTTACAGCTTTACATAGCACTGTGAAAAGGTACAGACGTCTTCAGTAAAGGTTGATGCAATTTGATGGGTTTATGCAGGTTATGCAACGACAGAGTTGGTAAATTCAGTGAGCAAACGTGGCAAACGTGTATTATGGGGACGTGGTAAAATTCACTATAAGTACTATTTTCTTGAATTTGGTTTGAATTTGACGGTTTGAGGAGAAAACAGAAGATTTGATACATCAATTTCAACAACAATAATAATAAATAATGTAAAGGATTTTTAAAACCAAAGTTAAAAAGTCCTATGTGGGAACTAACAAATCAAACAACACTTAAGACAGTCATAATTAAACTTATTCACAGGCTGCATGACGGATTCGACATTGATGACGGATGCATCGGCAAATGAGCATTTTTGGGGGTTTAAAGCATGAATGAATCAGTGTACACTTCTTAATTTTGATACTAGAATTCATTTTGGATTAAGAATTGGACCAAGACTAAAGAATTTAGTTTATGGAGAAAACAATGTGAAAATGTGAATGTGAGCTGTCCATTCTAACATTTTCCTTATTGCTCAACGGGCTATCCGGCAGTCTTGAGTGCACGTGAGCCACTTCCAGCTTGGATTCACTCGGTCAATAAACTCGACAATAAGTAGGAGGAGAGATGCACGATTTGAGGGGAGCTAGGGTCATTTTGACGATGTTTTCTTCAGCATCAGTGAAGGAGGGGATGCTGTTGAGCTCCACGTCCCCAAAGGTGTTGCACTGTTCCTCTATTGTCTCCATTGGTGAGAGAGATTGTGGCTTCATGAGTCTGTTAACAGTGGGAAACAGCTGTCTCGAATTTCCAGGGTTGTTGCTGATGATGGTTGGAGTTAAAGTGTCCCCGTGCCTCATAAAGGGACTTGAGTATACATCAGTTCCCCCAGAAATTCTTCTTGTAAGAGCGGAAAGGCCTCTGTATTAGCATGTAGCCTATGTGGCATGAAAGCTCTCCATTGAAACTAATGCTAATGCTAATTTGTTTGCAGGGTCCCAAGCCAGGCTGACCATTTGCACTGAAAAAGGAAAGGAAAAGAAAAGTACTTGTTCACGTCAATTCGGGTTTCCCAAAAATAGGAGCTGCCGACTGGGTGGTAATTACAAGTAGGGCGTGGGAATTGTTTGTCGGCTTCAATATCTGTCAACACAGGTGGCAAACATGGTAGTGAACCCACTGATGTTGGCAAGCCAAGGTAATAGAAAATCCAAATCAATTATATCAATAATATCAATTATATCTATTATTTGAATTATAGTCATAATAATAAAAAAAATCAACTCTACTTATGAAAAGTGAGCAAAATCTGCTGCATCCAATTCTTAAATGATCAATACGAGACATTTAAAATTGACTTGATAATAAGATTCAGTAGTCTCTAAAAAAATGGGTAAACTCAATTTTGGAAAATAAAAAGGTGGTTAAACTGGGTTTAGGTACCCATCACTAAATCCCTGCACCTGCTTCCACACACTCACTTCCTATGCACCTTACAGGGAGAAGAGACAAGACAACAAGAATGCAAATCCTCATCATTACAAACCAAATCAAAATGCATTGAAGGCTTTATCGCTACAACGCCTCAGCCGCCCACCCAGCACCGCCCCTCTGCTGCTAGGTGACGGACAAGAGCAAAGGTTAAAGGGCACCGCAGCGCTACAGTATGCACGTATGCATGTCTGTGTGCGTGCCCGTATGCTTCAGCGCTCAGAAGCACACGTTAATGACGGAAACGTTCAAATAAATTAATCAGATCAAGGAAGAAGCTGAGGTGGCATCTAATCAGATGGGAGTCAAACTCAGAGCGATGAGTGAGTACATGAGTGAGTAGCCTTCGTCACTGAGTGATAAGATGAATGATTTGAATTGGATGAGTGGGTGGGTGATTATTGAATGAGGAAATTAGTGGAGTGGTAGAGCACATGTCATAATTAATTAAAGGGAGGGAACGGATCAAGAGGAAAAAAAAGAGGAAAAAGAACCAGACTGATCGTGTGCTGCAATTTCTCTATATCCTGGTCTAATCCTGGTCAGGTGAATGCAATAAACTGCAATTAACTATCTGGTAGGAAAAGCAGCAGCACTCCCACTACCACTATAGAGCACTGATGGGCAACCATGTGCCATAGACTTCAATCCAGAATACTAAATGTCAAGAAATTTCTCCTGTCCTGACAATCGAACCCAGGCCTCCTGCACCACAGGCATATACTTATACTTGAGTGAGTAGGCCTAGACGGTCGTCAAAAATCTGAAAAAAAGCACTGTAATTACATTCTTACAGTTGTGAAAATAGGTACATTTAAAGGCCCTAGTCATTTATCTGGTTACATACATTTTAAATATGTGCACATAGATTTTTTAAAGATTTTTTAAAAAAATTCAAAAAGTGAAAAATACATAAAAAGTGACTTTTCCACAACTTTCATAGCCCATTGTCACTCAAAATATTGGTCAGTCATTACTAAAAAAAAGTTCAGTCAATCAAACTGAAATTGAAAAAAAATGGCTTCAATCAGACATTGAAATGTTAACCAAATAATTCAATAACCAAATAACTAGCGGTACACCATACTGCAATGGCAGATTGAGGATTTAAAGTGGGGTCCCTATCAGAGGAAAAATTGTTTGACCGCCACTAGACACCACACCACTAGATGGAGCCTGAACCTAGGCAGATGAGCAGGGCTTCAAACTGTTTTGTAAGCTACATTTCAGTCTTCTATCAAATATTCAATTGGGTTATGCTTGACAAGGTAAGAATTCCTGCCCTGCAGATATTGCAGTGAAATAACTCTGGGCAGCAACTCTGCTGTCCTTACATCAGTGGGGAGTTCATTCCACCACTGTGGGGCCAGGACAGAGAAAAGCCGTGACCATGTAGATCGGCTGCAGGGGCCTCTGAGCGACGGGGCAACCAGTCGCCTCGAGGCAGCAGAGAGAAGTGGTCGGGCGGGGGTGTAAGGCTTGACCATAGAAAGTGGATAGAAAAGAACCCCAAATGATTTCTGGTTAGAGGCTGGTAAACCTATCAGCATTTGCTTGGTGCCTAGTGGTAATTTCCCACCCTGGTTAAGAGATTAACTATAATCGGATTACTGTGATCTGATTACAAAAATAGTAACTGTAATAACAGTTATAATCAGAGACAGTTTACCTAATCTATGATTAATGATTCGTCATTCAATTTGACACGATTCCTGGTGATCTATTCTTTTCTATTCTATTGTGAATAACAGACAGTTTTTATCTACAGACATTTACATTACAGTCCTGGAGTCTTGTGATGTTTTAAGCTGTTTGTGTTTGCTGCATTATCTGAGTGTCAATATTGTCACTGTAAACACATTCAGAAGGTAGATCTGTCCTTCAGTGTGTCCTTTGGCTATGGGAATAAGCTTTCCAAGACAGAAAGACTGTGAATACTCACATGATAACTGCTTTACACCACAATAAAGTATGGAATAGTTCTAAGTGTGCCAGTTGCAACACATCCATTAGATGTGTGTGGGCCTACACGTCTTGTGTTAGATTTCAATGGAAAATGTAATGGCAACACATAAATACTTTTCTCTTTTTGCTTATTATGGAATGTTTTTTTCCATAGGTCTCTGTTGGAAAAATTATTTTGGATCCTAATAGGGTATCAGTAAACTCCCCTCGCATCCAAATTACACATTCTTTAAAAGGAAATACTCCTTTACAAACTCTATCTGAGGTCTTTATTTATGCTCTTTATTTATGATACATAGGACCACCTCCCTAATACTGAGTTGTTCCCTTTTTACAAGATCCATGTCACTAATCTCTCAATGTTTAATGCTACACCAGGCAAATTTGCACATTGGTGGCCCCAAACGGCAGTGAAAGGTAACTGTTTGAATTCTGAGGACTTCAATACCCAGAATACCTGCATGGTGACGTCAATAAACTCCACACAATGCCCACATGCACACACAAAGAATACAAAAGGAATGAGAGACGGATTTGCAGCTTTGAAAATCCTTCCTTAAGCTGTCTCCTCCCCTTTATCTCCATCGCCCCTTCATGACTGAAGTGGAATTAATGGGTGACATCAAAAAGGCATCATATATTTCACCTGGATTCGCCTGTTCAGGTCTAGTTCAAGGAAGGAGCAGGTTGTCCTCATATATTGCACATTCGAGCCTGCTGAAATCTCTAACAACCATGCTTTATCAACAGCAACATTTCTTCAACTGTCCACATCCAGTACACAGGCTCTCTCTCTCTCTCACACAGGTTTTATTTCCTTATTCCATTTAATTGCACTTTATGATATAATTCAAATAAACCACAACACAGAATGTGGAGTCCAAAAAGCCCAATACAAAATAACGAAAAATAAAACTTTGTCTCTCTCTCTCTCCCACATACGCTCATAGAGTGCATTGCATGTACTGGCAGTGTTGCTAAGCAGACAGCCTGTACACCCAGCAGTACATCTTATCAGGGTTGCCTTTGTATTCCATTCACATTGTAATCTACAGTAGCGGGCCTGAATACACAACACCAGGTGTATCACCAGTGTACACACCACTCTTGGTAGAGGTGAGAGTGTGTGTGTGTGTGTGTGTGTGTGTGTGTGTGTGTGTGTGTGTGTATGTGTGTAAGGGGAGCATGCATGAATGTGTGTGCGTTGACTGAAATCCTATGAGAGAAAGTGTTTTGTGGGAACAATGGGACACTGAGTGAACACCGGGTGCAGAGTTCCCTTGACGTATTTTATGCTTTTTTTAAAAATGTAGTTGTGAAACTGGGACTATGAATTCTACGTAAAGTCCCGTCAACAGAACACAAAGCCACAGCTGTACGGTCTATTGGGAAAGTGTGAGGGTCTGAGGGTCAATTTCAATTTCCATAGCATCACAAATATTTCACGATGGGGGAAAAAGTATCTTCACCGCACAAAACATTTTAATACACACTGCAGATCCCAACCAATGTAACGTAGCATACCCTCTTGCTGCAACTCACTTCACACAGCTTTTCACAATAAGACTAATTTCAGCGCCCAAATGATTTCAACGCACACCGCAGATCTCACAGGGACCCGAGAAGGCCGTATTGCACTTCTTTCACATTTCACTCATATCATGAGCCTTTCGCAATAGTGTGAAAGTCATTTCAATAAATAAATCATATCAATTCACACTATCAAAACACTGTGGCTGTGGACCTCACGTAGGCCCTGTGGCTGCCAGCGTGTGTCATAGCATTCTCCAGGCTTTATCTCCCGTCAGTTCTGTTACAATGAAACAATGGCGCGAACATTATCTGAAAAGTCTGACGCTTGATGGGAACTTGCTACGACATGGACGGTGGACAGTACAATGCAACATTTTCATTTTCTGTCAGAACAGATAAACAGGAAGTAAGCAGGATGTGACATTCAACTTTCTTTTTTTCTGTCGTTTCAGTGCCCGAATCACTTGTGAAGCCGAATTGATTGTACAAAACAGAAATGAAGTACATGTCCCTGTGATAAAGTTAGTCCCTGGCCTAAAGGAATCTGGATTTCCACCCACACACACACACAAACACACACACACACACGCACTGTACATGCACTCATCACATAAAGGATAATACACAACGAGGGGTGCAGTTATTCAAAAACAATATAAACATTTTTATTATTTTTCTTTTTTTTTAAGCCATAAAATGGCCACCTTTCAGGAATATAAAAAAAGAGATGTTAAATCATCTATTCTAGATATTATTTTTGCTTTGTTCAGTCTTGCCTTTCAACAAGATAGTCCCATTGTAAGTAGAAACTGTTTTGGCAGCCACCTGCTACTAGTATAAGTGCAAGCTCATGCTAGCGTGCCTGCTAGCTTAAATAGTCCTGCTTTATGGTTATCCCAACAGGATAAATACTGCATTACCCTATCACCAAACCACTTTGCCATCTATTTTGTTGCCCAGTGGTCTTGCTATGCAGCAATAAGCATGGCACTGAACATGATTAGCAAGCATATTAGGATGGTCACTGGAGAGCATTTGCCTCGAAGCAATCAGGACTAAGCTTATTGAAATACAGTGTTATACTTATTGAATATAGCGTTAATGCGCAGTGGAGGACAAAGCACCATGTCCAGCGTTGGACACAGGTTTGGACTCCTGGAATTTGAAGTGAGAAAGAGCATCAGCTATACTGTTCCCATAACTTGGGATACATGCAGTGCACAGGAAATTTCCCATAATGCATGGTCATGTTAAATGTTAAACCATTCATTATTATACCGAAACCAATAGGAGGTTTGGTTGCATCTTCCTTGAACTGTGAAGTGGCATCTCACTGTTACTCACAAAATATTTCTACTGCAGAAACAATGATGCTGCACATGATGAAAAAGGATGGGAATAAGGAACTAACGTTAACGTCAGCATAAAACTGGGATGAAACTGTTACTTTGACCAAAGATTTGCCCATGACCTACACACAAAAATATATGTCCTAATCCAATGAAAGCACGTCATGGGTGGGTCTTGACTAGTGTAGCCCAACCCAGAACGTCATGCCCTGCCCAATGTGGCTCTTCATCGAGGGGAACTTGGAATCGGAGCCTGATCCCTGTTCATTTGAATGCATCAGTATCGGTAACAGGTTTGATCAACCTTTGAGCTATTTTATTTTATTTTATTTTATTTTATTTTATTTTATTTCTCCCCTCCAATCCATTCATGCAAATGCAACAATTTGTAAAGCAAACAAGTGGAAGCACAATGAGCACTATATTTGGGATCACTGGAAGACGAAGAACAATTTACAACCACTGGTTTCAATACTTGAGACAATATTTTTCTTATTCATAACACATTCACATTACAATAGCTTGTTGGTGACATCCAGTTGCAGCCTAAATTCATTCTCATCTCTGACATCCTCCTGATTATCTCTGGTTGTTCATTTCCCATGAGGGCAAGTAGCCACAATGTTTTGTTTATAGATAAAACACCTCTCTAATGTCTACCAATGAAATGTAAGCTCTCTCTCTCACACACACACGCTGTCTCGCTATGCCACCCCACCCCCCCCCCATTCCCCTGTTCTTTATTTCATGAGGAAATATGAACATGCAGTTGCCATGGTTACCACCGCCACCGGGCCGTGGAGAGAGTGGCATTGTGTGTGATTGAGGGGCGCTGGGGGGAGGGATGGTTGTGGTGTGTGTGTGTGTGTGTGTGTGTGTGTGTGTGTGTGTGTGTGTGTGTGTGCGTGAGCGAGTGAGAGAGAGAGAGAGAGTAAGAGATTCCTGTCATTATGTAATATTTAGTCAATTTCAGCAGATACGATTATCCATGCATCTCCCCATCACTAGCCCACAGACAATTAATGATCTCTCTCTCTCTCTCGCTGTCATTGTCTCTGTCACCCCCCCGCCCAACAGTGACCCAGTCCATGAAGCAGAAAGTCCATTCAGTTCCATCAAAGCCTCTTTGATAGTCTGTCAGAGGACAAGCACACTACACATACACAAACACACACACACACACAAAGTAAACCCTCTTCTCTCCAGCCTGCCTCTGAAGTGGACCCGATATGATTGTGCCAGCCAGGTTTGCCAATGCTGGGTCATCCATTCTAATTCTGATTGCGTTTTATGGATTTTCAGCTTTAACAGACAGTAAACAGTGGAGAGAGAGAGAGGGTGGCATGTAACAAAGGGCATTAGCAGGACCAAATCAACATTATTAATAGTTCATAGCATGGAGGGTGGAATAAAGGAGCATTATGTAATACTATACTTTAGAGAGTGACAGATACAGTACCAATGGAAAAGGGAGCAAGGCAGCAAGCAAGAGTAAGACCGTTGGGTGTTGATTGGAACTGAAAACATATGTGCCTTAGTCCGCTAAACCAAAAGGTCACCCCTGTCACCCTTGGTTTACAATTTCCCTTCGGTTTTTCTCAGACGCTGCAATGTCCCCTGCCTAACTATGTACAACACCTCCTACCAAACCACTCGTACAACCACTTGGCATGTTTTTGGTCAGTAAGGCCTTGAGGTTGAGGTGGCCATCTTTGGCCGGGAGAGTTAGAGGTTTAAAGCTGCCCTCCAGTCAGAGAACTAGCATGCTAATTCTCACCTTTAAGTGGTAGGCTGGTCCTGTGGCACCTCAGACCACTGCTGAGCTCCTTGGACCTCAATCGCAATTTGCAGACCAGGCCAGCATAGGTGTTGACAATGCAAGAGCAACAAGGCTTATTTCCACCCGGAGAGGCTGGGAAGCGGGTGCTTTCAATATCAGCCACAAGAGAGGGCAGAGTTGACAGTTCTTCTTGAGGCAACACGTTCTCACAACATTTTTATGACATCTTACGGAAAGTTGTGCACCTTTGATTTGTGCTAGACTTATGCATGGCCAGCTGGATGACCTGTCACTGCACCCTGTCACTGCACATGTGGCAAAATGAAATAAGTACTTTAAGGTTAAGGTTAGGCAACTGAAACAGTTTGGTTGGGCACAGCGCTGTGTAGAGGTGAAGGAATTCAAAGTTGTGTGGGTAAAACACCACTGATTTCTGCCCAGTGCTCAAGAATGAAGAAATTCAATAATCATCTACTTAGTGACACATGAAAGCATGAACAAGGCTTGGCAGAATCAGCAGGAAAACAAGACCCTATTGACCTTCACGCTAGTCTGGCACAATAAGTGGGAGCCTTCAGCCAAAGGTCAAGTACCACTACTGTTAAACAGACTGAAGAGAAGCACTACCAATGAACCAAACTCTATGCTCAGCGGAGAGTAACTTCTGTAACAACCTTTGTACGATTGTAACAATTCCTTCCCATCTTCAATTTAGATCAACAAGACGTTGATCTTGGGAGATTGATCTTTGACTTAGATCTTCCCAAGACATTTACCTGGAGTGCGCAGGAAGACTGAGCACCGGGGCACAGTTTTTGCAGACGAGTTCAACAGTCTTGCTGCCAAGTGATCTTCTGTCTCAAAACTTGCCCACAGGTAGACATCTATGTCAGTGCCATATGTAATGGTAAAATTTCTTTCGTTCTTTCTTTTCTTGACAGGAGAATTAATCTCCTGTCAATTTTACCCCACTCTACTACATCCTACCTATAAGGGTGAACCTGTGTGCTTGGTCTGCAGCTAGTTCTATGTATCTAGAGCTTCCAGTAATAACCGGGTCTCAAATAGTAGCCTAATAGTAGCATGGGAGTGTTTATATGATTTTTATATGAGCAAATGAAGGCCAATCACAAATAAAAGCTGGGTTATACAACATATACAACATCAGACATTACCAGCATCGGCACCTGCAGCACTGCTGCTATGAAATTACATTATGAACGTTATGAATGTATGGGCTCATTGGTTCAGAGAAGTTTATTGCCAAAAGTGCATTTAACTGTTACCTTTAACTGATTGCTTTCTATGTTAAAATCAGCAGGACATTTTCTCTTGAGGGCCTTTGCTCTTACACAGAAATGAAACTATGGGAGCCGTGGTCTCACTTTTGCTTTATCGATAATGAAAATGGGACGGCTTTGGAGAGATTTGGTGAGAAACCAGTGAGCCGCGGGCCACAACATATGAGCTTGTCACAAATAATTGTTAAATGCAAACTTTCGTACAGTTGTTATCAATGTGTTTTTCTCAATGATCTCCTACTGCAACTGTTTTCCCAAAAATCACCTTTATTAAAGATGTTTCACTTTTCACTAACAGTAACTTTTGTTGCACATATTACATATCCTTGAAAGTTTATAAATTACCAAAACGTATGGCATTTCTACATACTGTATGTAACTTAAGGCTTTTTAACAACAAAAAATATAAAATCCAACATTCACTCCATATTGTTTTTAGCAGGCACTGATGAACATGCTTATCATTTCAGTTACCAAATGCATGGCAGGCAGTACTATTTGTAAACTCACATTAACTCAAAGTGAAATATAATCTCTCAGTGAGAGACATGCAGCTGACTCTTCCTGTGTATAAATTTGTTGTCAGGCTGTATGGGTGACAGAGAGGGCGCGACACATCCTGCAAGTGAGAGTCAGTCGTGTCTGCTCACACTTTGTGCATGCCTCTTATTGCAGTAAACTTATCTGGTGACTTGTAGAACTCCTGTAGGGGAACAGAGCCGGACTTTGCTGTCAGCTCAGTATCGCACTGCAATGCTATCAACTGCATTTGCATTTCCTCTAGGGCAGCGTCCACAGAGACAGGAAACGCTGTGCCATTTGTTTTGGAAATCTTCAAAGCGGCTGTTGAACTCTTGCTGAAGATCTTCAATGAACTTGCCATATTCATGGAATTTCTCAGCTGCAGTTCTCGGCACGCGATCCACTACTCTCAGGCTTGGAAAGTGTACACGTTAGCCTGATTGAAAGAGAGAGAACTGATATTAAAGCCATTATTATAATGCTGTCGCAGGTTTCTGCATTATAATACTGATCGTAAATTGTTGCAAATGCCTACGGATTTATATGTATAATGCTTCAATAGCAAAATGTCCACCGCTCCAAGCATTTCCCATTGTATGAATATTGTATTTGTATGTGTTGTATTGAGCTGCGCAGTATTTGGTTCAGTTACAGAGGCCCAGTGGCAAGGTATTTTGAAGGGGGGTAACAGAAAAGCAATATAACGAAAAGTTTAACAAATTACTTTACTATTACTATTACTTTTGAAATGAGTACCGAGTAAAGGGGAATATATTTCATGTTTTGAGTAACAAGCCCAACAATTGTTGTGGGAATGTGCCATATCAATCCATAGTTAGGTTACCGCTTGGGTTTTAACCCATATTGTTTGAGAGCAGAAACAGTAGAGGTGATTTGGGAAATGTAGACCTATTTGCATCTCGAGGTTTGACGCACTGCCCATTGTTGTTTTCTACAAAGAAGGATCAACCTCCTCTGGGAATGAACAGAGGTGGCCATCCTCCTCCTCCTATATGCTTTCCCTCCCTATCCCAATCTGCAGACCCACAGAGGTTGGAAGCTCTGGGTTTGATTGATAGGGCAGGGTATCCCTCTCTCAGTTATCTCTACAAGTCAGAGCGCTAGGGCAACATCGACAAGAGGATTAACTGGAAAATACTTCAGCAGTGGATAAGGGTCGCATGCCGTCTACCCTAAAAGTGTACCTGGAGGCCATCTCAGGTTATCATTATCACCTTAAAGGCACCCGGAGGCTGGAGCCGGAGCAGAAAACCTTTGATACCTATTTAACATTGGTTTTGCCCTGCACTTTATCCATTCCTTTTCACATTCATTCACTGCCCTGCACCTTATTCACTATCTTTCCCTTTCACATTCATTAACTCTGTATATGTGTACCATCCATTCATTCACAAGCTGCTCTTCCCATTCCCATTACTTGTATACATGTAAACATGCCATCCATCCGCTGTACATCCTGGTTCTATGTCATCTAGTATTCTAGTATTTAGGCCTTCTTATTTTGTACATTCTGTGTTTTGCTGCAACCCCAGAATTTCCCCCCCGGGAATCAATAAAGTATCCATCTATCTATCTGAAGGCTGTTACAGAGCCCCCATTCGAACCACTGGAGTGCGTGGACATTAAATCTTTGCCTCTTAAGGTGTCTTACGTTGGCTTTAACCTCGGCAAAACGCATAGGGCACTTGACAGCCCTCTCTGTGAGCCTGTCTGCAATTCTCAGCAGAGAATTCTCAAGTGGTGTTATGTCCAAACCCAGTTTATCAGTCAAATTCTCTCTATAGGACCAGGATTATTGAATTGGTTGGCTTTTACTCCGCCCCCCCACCTTTTGCATCTGAGGGGGAGCAATGGCTTTGAGCATTTATGTAGTACCGTACCAAGGAGGTGTTTTTGGGGCTCAGGCTGTTGGCCGTGTTGTCTCCAAACAGCCATTGGCTCACTTGATAGTGGAAGCCATTCAGTTGGCTTACTCCTCTTCCAACATTCGGCCCCCCAGAGGGTCTATGGGCTCCTTCAACTAGAGGAACGGCGGGCTCATGCACCATTTTTAGGCATCAGTGGAAGCTAGATCATCAGAGGCAGCTAGTTGGGTCTCTCTTCACACCTTTGTGAGGTTTTGTAGTCTGGATGTCACTACTAAAGGTGTGGGTAAGAGTAGTTGCATACGCACTTTCACTTACACACAGTTAGGTGTTATCTTCTGTACCAAAAGATGCAATTTATAAGAAGTCCTGAAGTATCTGAAGTTGGTTTGGCTGGGGGGATATTCTACCCCATACTAGGGTGACGTGGAGGTCTCGAAAGAGCACATCGAGGTTACCATCGCAATCACTGGCTCTCTGAACGAGAGGACCGAGACGCCACCGCGCCTCACCCGCTCTGGCGCTGCCACCCAGGTGGGTCACCGCGAGCGATGTGCTTCACCTGTGAGCCGATATTTATAGCACTGGCAGTGAAAGCAGCCGTAGTTGTACACAACTTTGAGGCAAATTGCCCCAGAAGGTGTATCCCTGTCTGCCTGTCTCTACGTATCTGTCTGCAAGCTGATAACAGTTCTGTGTAATCATGTTCTGAGCTCATGCTCTTTCTCTGTCCTATCTATGGCTGTGGGAAGATAACACACACACACACACACACACACACACAGTTTCCAATAGTGTATTTGACTTTCTGTAATCCAGGCATGCAAACTGGTTAGGGGTGAAAAAGGTGAGAAGGATGCGTGAGCAGAGAAAAACACATGTACCTCCGGATCATTTAAAAAAAAAATAAGCTACTAAATGTTCATTTCTGATGACTTTTAGGATTACTCTGGTGCTGGTCACAAGCTAACAGAATTACAAGATTGAGCAAAATAAAGTACAAAGTATTAATTTATTAATATGCTCACATTTACAAAGAAAATGAACAAAGGGCAGCCCCACCAGGTAAACAACTAATTACAATTATTTTCAAACTTATTACTCTCCATATCCGCTCTGTGCCAGAAACCATGTTAAAATGTGAAAAGAAAAATTACAAATGTGAATATGAAAGAGTATCCTATGCTTTAGGACGGGTGGGGGGGGACAGGGCTTTTTCTTCTTGGCCTGGACCAGTGTCTCAAGGGCCCACTTTCGTTGTTTTGCCGTATGCCTCAGCCTTGCCCTCTTCTCCTCTTCAGCCGTCTGCCTTTTGTTGCTGCAAGAAGAGAGAGATTGCGACTTGGCGTATTTTGTTGAGGGGTACGTTACATCAGGGTTACTGCCACTGTTCTCCATAAATGAGCCGATCTATTACAGCTTATAAAATATATTTAGCTAACGTTACTCTTTTCAGGTCTATCATATATCAATTTGTTCATTGAAATGTGAAGAACAACGTAGGACCACTGAACCTTTGCCACCTCAGATGGTACCGATACGTGAAATTTCCAGGTCTGGCCCATGGACTAAGGTGGACATCGCATGTGACGATCATGTTGTAAAATTAGATAGCTTAGCTGTCTGTCACCCTGAGTGAGTATTTGGTCGATTATCTAGCTAGCATTAGCCAACAAAGCTATTTATCTAGCTATCAAGTTATCAAACTGGTAACATTACTGTAGCTAACAGGATAGTTAACAATGTTAGCTTGTTGCCAAACCAGGCAGTGATGCTTCCTGTCAGGATGCTCCTTCTACTCTGGAGCTGTGGAGAGCATCCTGACAGGAAGCATCACTGCCTGGTTTGGCAACAGCTCCGCTCAGGACAGGAAGGCTCTGCAGAGAGTAGTGCGTTCGGCTGAACGCACTATTGGAACTACACTCCCCACCCTGCAGGACTTATACACCAGGAGGTGCAGAACCAGAGCCTGCAGGATCATGAAGGATCCTCACCACCCCAACAACGGACTGTTTCAGCTGCTGCGGTCAGGCAAGCGCCTCCGTAGTCACGCTGCCAAACAGAGAGACTGAGACGGAGTTTCTTTCCTCAGGCCATCAGGACTGTGAACTCTGACCTCACCAGGGCCCCCACCAAGACACACACACTGCCCCTCTTATGCACACACACACTTAGGTAAAGACTACACATAATTTATCATTTATATTATATTATACATACAATTTCCCCTTTTTTACTATATTTTTTTATAAAGTGCTCTTATTGTAAATATTGTGTTGTTTTTTATATAGAGCTCTTAAAAACTGTGACATTGTAAATATTGTGTTGGTTATTGTAAATAGTGTGAACCTGTTATTTTGCACATTTCTGCTGAGCATTGCCACTTTGCATTTCACTGCACACCTCGCGTGTGTATGTGACAATTAAACTTCTTGAATCTTGAATCTTGCTAACAATTCTTATTTCCTCCAATTTGATC
Organism: Hoplostethus atlanticus; assembly: GCA_034670405.1. Taxonomy (NCBI): domain Eukaryota; kingdom Metazoa; phylum Chordata; class Actinopteri; order Trachichthyiformes; family Trachichthyidae; genus Hoplostethus; species Hoplostethus atlanticus. Next base: position 1,042,412 of record JAXDDX010000079.1, on the reverse strand, counting down.
TCTTACGTCAGGCTTTCCGACTGGCAGGTAATTTTCGGTTTTCAGTTGACGCCTTCTCCACTGTGGCAACTTCGTTTAGGCTTTTTCCACAGCAGGTCACAGACCGATGGTCTGGGCTCGCGCTGTACTGTGACTAGCTAATTCAAATTGGTTGGCTCCATTTCTTCAGGCGCATGCTGCCTTGTGTTGACAGTCGATGCATGCGCATCCACAGCATCAGATGTTCATGTCTCGGGAACGCGCCTACATTGTCTTTCTATGGAAGTCGCTTTGACTAGGCAGGCTCTCGCCTCCAAAATTCTCATTGGATCTGCACGAATCACGTAGGTGACCTATTTTGGATTCAAAGTAGCAAATTTCTCTCCACTTTTGCTACTGCTCTTTTCAGCATGAAATTTGTTTTTGTATGCCTGCTCTTTGCTTGCTTAAGAAGGCATCTTCCATGTCAGAATATTACAGTGTTCCACAATTTAAATCCTTTTTATCTTACAGAATTGCTTGAGTCTATACAACTTAATTCCCCCCCTGAGATTACATTACAGTCATTTAGCAAACGCTTTTATCCAAAGCGACTTACAATAAGTGCATTCAACATAGGATAGGCAAGAAAACTACTAGTCACCAGAAATCGTAAGTGCATTTCCTTCCTAAACAAGCAACTAAGAGCATAACTAGTGTTAAGGTAAGAGTGCAATAAGTTAGCAACCTACTTTATCTTAAACAAATGAGACAAATAAGAGAATCAAATAAACAAGAACTAAGACAAATAAGTGAACCAAATAAACAAGAGCTAAGACAAATAAGTGAACCAAATGAACAAGAGCCAATAAACAAGAGCTCAGACACATAATTGACGACAAATAGGCAAGGCTAAGGGGAAGGGTCAGGGTAGTGTTTCCTGAAGAGGTGGGTTTTCAGCCTGCGGCGAAAGATGGGCAGCGACTCTGCTGTCCTGACATCAGTGGGGAGTTCATTCCACCACTGTGGGGCCAGGACAGAGAAGAGCCGTGACCGTGTAGATCGGCCGCAGGGGCCTCTGAGTGACGGGGCAACCAGTCGCCTCGAGGCAGCAGAGCGAAGTGGTCGGGCGGGGGTGTAAGGCTTGACCATAGCCTGGAGGTAAGAAGGAGCTGTTCCTTTCACTGCCCAATAGCACCAGGGTCTTGAACTGGATGCGAGCTGCTACAGGGAGCCAGTGTAGAGAACGGAGAAGGGTAGTTGTATGGGAGAACTTGGGGCGGTTGAACACCAGACGAGCTGCAGCTTTCTGAACGAGCTCCAGAGGTCTGATGGCAGACGCCGGGGCACCAGCAAGGAGGGAGTTGCAGTAGTCCAGGCGGGAGATGACAAGAGCCTGGATGAGCACCTGCGCTGCCTTGTCAGTGAGGAAGGGGCGAATCCTACTGATGTTGTAGAGGAGGAATCTGCAGGAGCGTGTCACTGATGCGATGTTTGCCGAGAACGACAGTTGGCCGTCCAGGGTCACACCCAGATTCCTCGCAGTCCGAGTTGACGTCACCACAGCATTATCAATGGTGATGGCCAGGTCTCGGTGCGGACAGCCCTTCCCCGGGAGGAACACCAGCTCAGTCTTGTCCAGGTTGAGCTTCAGGTGGTGCAGCGACATCCACTCCGAGATGTCTGCCAGACATGCAGCAATGCGTGCCTCCACTTGTGGGAGACTAGTGTGTCAAGCTCCTCCAGGAACTCACCAGCAGGGCCTGGTGGGTGATACACAACCGCGATGGTGAGCTTGACTGGATGGGAAACAGTGACAGCATGAAATTCAAAGGAGGGATATATATTGCAAACACAGTGTGCCTGCTGAAAACTGAAATGTAAATTTCCAAACAATTCCTCTTGAAGGTGCAGCAACAGAGCAGCAATAGTTAAATGAGTGTAAAATGAGAATTCTGCAATGCTCTACACATGTTAATAGAGTTGCCTATATAAAAATAAGAGATTTGAAACGTTATTTTGCTGCGGTTCAAGCACCAATCTGCTGTTTGGAAATGCCAACAATGGCAAAATAGCATGTCAGCATTATTCTTAGCAATACTGGGTTAGTGTTATTTGAGATTATGACTTCTTATTCTTATTAATTCTGTGTAAAAAAAAAAAAAAAAACCCCAACAGGAAAAAACTCAGCCTTCAACCTTTCACCTGCCACTGCTCAGTGATGCACAGCAACAATCATAAAGACATCAGTGATGTGGCAACATGGCACTATTTTCCTTGATAATAATAAAAAGGTCAAAAGGAAATTGGAAGAAATTGATTTTGATGGTTCATTTGAAAGGAGGAAGTGATTTATAGGTGCACTGAGTAAGATTATACTGTCCCTTAGCACAAATTGATCACAATATATCTGCCAGGGGTTGATAGGGTGGTGATCAATACTAGTGGCTCAAAGGTTACTTGGCAAGAGGTCTTGCCCTCAAACCATGCAAAGATTTCACAAATCAACACAGTCTGAACACCACTATAGCACTGCAATCTCATAAAAGTGAAGAACTGCACTCAAACCGGAATAGCACTGCAAACTCACGTGGATGATGACTCCCACCGCTGCCCTACGCTGCCTACCCCTGTAAGGGGACCCTCAAGCTGCTGGGATAATAAAGGGATTGGAAGAAGGACAACAGGACAAGATAACATAGAAGAGCCACCGAGAACCAAATCCCCACAAAAAATAAAAGGAACAAAAGCCTCCGGTGGTCAGGATTCAGGCGTCGCACAGCACCTCTGGAACACGGCTCGGCATCGTCATGAATGGGTCCACCGCCGAAGATGACCTGGAACAATCTCTGGTCCACAGCCGCCACGACCAGCTCCAATCAGCCCGGCTTTGCCGCTTCAATAGGCTGCTAGCTTGCTTGTTACCGATACGTTCTCTGCTCAACCCATCCTGTCAAACTCAAAATACAGAGCTTTTTTAAAGGACCGGCAACCAATCCCCTGACTATCCCACTAATAAGAAAACACACATCAGGTGTGCCCACTACAATTAGCCATCTCATTCATAACTAGATTGGAAAATTCAGGGTTGACAGAGAAAATAGATAACCACCTTTATGAAACCAATAAACCAGGATTGCAATTGTGACTTATTTATGTCAATTACAGTCCACCGTAAGTTGTGCCATTGACCTGTTGATGTTGTTGGAATTCCTATGGTCACTGATACATAAAATACATAATGCACCTTTAAAAAAGAAATTTCTAATGGGACCATCACAAGTGTTGTGAAAATAGAACGTTGGAAGATTGTTCCTAAACACTCAAAAAGAGAATAAAGAAAAAAGAATAAAATAGGCAATACTGTCTCTACTTGCCCTGTTGACTTATGGGACAGCGGGGGAATCTCTTCTATCCTCTTTTCATTTCACGTTTCCTCTCTTCCCTCAAGCATTCCTTTGCCATTCCTCTACCTTTATCCACGTTATTCCTCATTTTCTGCCTCACACCCTTCTTATTTCAGCTCTCTTTCTCTTTCTTTCAGTGATGAGGAACACAAAAGACAGAGAAAGACCAAACATTACGTACTCTCTTATTTGTCTCTTTCTTTGTCTTCATCTCCCCAGCCATGCATCGTCCCCCTCTCCCCTACCATTTTTTTCCATCAGTGGAGCTAAGAAAGTGAAAGAGACTGTGTGGCTGTGTGATTGCCAACTAACCAACAAAGACCTTCCAGTCTATGATGATGAGGACCCTGACAAAGTGGTGTTAGTAGAGACATTACCGTTTGGTGATGTCTCTGTGTTAGCAAACAGCCTTATGTAAGGCCAGCCACGGACAACAACAGCAACTAATCCTCTGATGAAAGTACAGTTGAGATACTCTGATAGACGTCCTCCAATTAAAATACTATTCAATTAAAAGTATTGAACGTATTGAAGTTGAAGCTGCATTATGTAAGATTTTTATGTAAAAGTACACCTCTCTTATTGGCTGGGGACTGGGGCTGGGGACTGGGGCTGGAAGTCCCATCCCCTCAAATTGACATGCTGTAGATTTGCCCTATTTTGCCCAAATAGGGTTAGCGTGTATTCTGCGCATTCTGGTGTTGGGTATGGACACCGACGGGAAATCTTCTCCACATACAGGAAGTGATGAAAACAAAACTTTTTTATTTTATGAGCATCTTTAAAAAGGTATACTATGTATGATTTTCATCTTAATCTAGAATCCAATATTCTTGGTCTAAACATGTGGTGGAAGGATGAACCTCTAATCTATCTGTTCCCTATTTGGTTTGTTGTTGTCCCCTCAATGTATCTTTTTCTGGGTCATAAAAAAGCTCCTCCTCCTATAGCTGGAGCCCCTCCCACTCGTTATAAACATTCAGACTGAATCAATAAGGCAGAGGAGCATCCAGTCGTGAAGCCAAAAAAATGGCCTCACAAACTGGTAGCAAGGCACTATGTCATTATTTGCATGCACTTATGCACTTTTATGCTCGGTGTTACATTAAGATCAGTTGTCCACTCTAAACAAAGAAACTTGATATTAACAGCCTTATTTGTGTGTGTACTCATATGGTGCTGGCTGGTGTGGACATGGGGTATGACAATGCTACATCCCTGAAGCTAGACATTTACAGCTTAACAGCTAGCCTGTATGGACATGCGCTACCACAATACTACATCCCTGGAGACATAGGGTTAGGGTTAGTTTTTCATTACCTGCTGCTAGCAAAATAGCAGCCACAGTAGTCACTATCAGCTTGACCTAGCTCCTCCTAAGTTACCTAGGATATAAACAACATCTATTATTGACAGTAAACTACAGTACTTCTCTTTCTGCTCGATGAGAGGGCGTGTAAGCAACACTGTTGGGGAGTCGGGGTCTGGTGGAGAGGGGTGGAGAGGGGTGAGAAGTGTTTTGATATGCATTAATTTTGTATCAAGTTACCTCAGTACAAGACATTTCCAGTTTTTGTTGAAAGCGTTAGGGGTTCTGTTTTCTTGGCAGTGCACAGTGGATGCCGTCAGACGCACACATGTGTTTCTCACCTGCGTCTGTTTGGTATTTCAGTGACTTGCTGTGGGAGGAGAGGTGCAGTAGGGGGCGCGCCGGTAAAGATCAAGCAGTGCAGTGTAATTTCAGTGTGGAGGAATACAGAGATTTGCGCTTGTGCTCACCCTGTTTGATCATATGTTGGGCAATGTGACTTTTATATAAATCTTTTATATAAATAAGATATAACATTTTTCATTCTAACTATATACACATGTGGCCGTGGTGTGAATGATTGTCATCCAACATAGAACTGTCTGTCACGGCTGCTCTGCCTTCACACTCATTTGCCCCTGTTTCCTAGTCCTCTTCTTGTTACTGTCTCCCTGTGTTGTGTGTGTGTCTCTCTCTCTCCCTCTCTCCCTGCAGGTTGGTGGGCGTGTCCCAGCTCAGCTTCTTTGTGTAAACTCCCTTTACACAAGCCTTATCTTCAGCTTGTGCAGAATGGAGCAGGTAGGATCTTAAATGGTGCTAAATGAAGAGCTAGAACATAGAACATATTACTTATTATTTTGGCATCTTTACATCTTTACACAGTCAGTTTTAGATTTGGATTCAAGATTTTATTGATCACTTTAAAAGGTCAGCAGGATGTGGCCCCTATTGATGACCTTTTAAACCCCTTATGAACCTCAGGACAGCCTGAAATCCTCTGAAGGTTTATTATTATATTTATTGTTATTGTAATTTTGTCTTCATACATTTATTGTCTTTACCCACTTATTCCTATTCAGAGTCAAGGGGGCTGGAGCCTATTCTGGCATGCATTGGGTGGATGGTAGGGAGACACCCTGGACAAGTCACCAGTCTATCTCTGGACTAACACAGATAGACAGACATTTGTGCAATTTAGAGTCTCCTGTTCACCTAACTTGCAAATCTTTGGTCTGTGGGAGGAAACCCACACAAACACAGGAAGAACATGCAAACCCCACACAGAAAGAGAGGGCCATACAATATACAATGATGGGTACCATAAGAGTCACCAGTCACCAAACTAAGAGCAGAGGGGTAAACGGCATCTAAAGGCTTAAGGGTGGTAGGTAACTGACAGAAATATATATAGGTATATTTTTCATAGTTCTCAGTACTTGTAGAGGATCTTGAGCAGTGAGGAAAATTGTCTTCTAATACATATAATAACTAAAGCGGTTTGACCTAAACGTGTTGTCGCTTGACTTTATTCAGTATTTAGATTTATAATTATTTAATTAGTATTTATATGTTTTAAAACATTTTAAATAATCTTACCTTATAGGAAACCTGATCAATGCACACGTCAGGGTAAATATAATGTTTGACATTGACAATTAACAAAGTCAAATAGGATATGGCATGGTGGCTCAGTGGTTGGGACACCCTGCCCCACGTTCAAGCCCTAGTATAATATATAATATAATATATACAGTATATAAATATAATATATTTAAATATGTATTTATATTGGTACTTGAATGCTAAATATGCTACAATATCTGTGGATAACAAAATAAGCAATTGTCATTTGAGAAGTTTGGATGTCATATCTATTTGCGTGAAAGCGTGTGCGGTTAAGGTTTTTGTGAGAAAGAATGGTGAGAGACATAATTCATAGTCAGCCATTTTTTATTGATAAAATCTTTCAACATGACAGATTCACACAAAATAGTTTTTTCAATAGTGATTTGACAATAATTCTAAATGATGCTTCTTGTTGTTCCAGCTGAGCCACATTCTTAAAGCTTATTTTTTGCTAAGACGTTAATATAAAACCTTAAAAGATACATTGTGCTGGTCTCTTATCAACAACTATAAATAATAATATTTTTTAAATAATAAAATGAGTCATCTCATTGCAGTTGGATGGAATAATGATTTGAATTCCAACATTTCCGACAAAGCATAAACAATCCATGTAAAAAAAAAAAAACTTTTGTAACCATGGATACAAAAATACATGAATTATGTTAATAGCTTACAAGAACCCATAGTCATAATTCAAAGATTATCTCTCCAATGCGATTGCTATCTCTTCCATGAGTCTTTAAGACACAATGATAAATGCACTGAGGTGACAGGTAGTTCAGTTGTCATAGTTACAATAAAAAAAAAAGAATGAAATCTCTTTCATAGAGCCTCTGCTAGAAAGAGTTGGGTATGTTTGTACAATCAGTTGGAGATATGTAGCACTGTCTTCCATAACATCCTCAACATCAGCATAAAAGAGGTGAGTGCTATTCCAAAAATCAACTTGCATAGAGATGCATGCAGAATTGTAGCCACCATTTGAAAAACTCCTCTCATTGCTGGTATAATCCCCCTGTCTCAAATTGATCAAAACAAGGCAGACATAAAAAAAATCAAGATCTCAGTCGGCAGAAGAATTTCAGGACACAATAAAATGCATAGAAAGAAGCATTAGGATGAACTGGATAAAGGCTTTCATTTTCAAAGTAGGCAAGTAGCGTACTGTTTTTTTTTTTGCGATAATAGAATAAAAAAGATGAGGAAACACACAGAATAAATGTAGGACTGCATGTAGCTTATATCCACCCACAATGGGCTATGTGTGCTTTTCAACCTTGACATGCCATATGAACCATAATCATAATCTGGCAGTGACATCATCATCATGAGATTACGGGCTGAAGGGGAGGCGTGTGTGTGTATGTGTGTGCAGGCAGAATGACCCAATTGCTTTACTATCCACTCCAGCACACATAATCTCATAATACCTTGCTGCCTGAGTAGTCCCGCTTTAGTGCTTTGTAATACATTATGCATTATGCTCTATATTTCTGTATACACTTCCCAATAACAGGGCAAAAATAAATATTAGATGATTTCCTATTTAGTTTGGACAGATATTGGTTACGATAAATGCAGCCTGAATTGGCACACAGCAAATGCTATGAATCAAAAATGTTGATTTACATTATATTATTGCCAAGTGCTATGGAGTGGAGATGGGGAGAAGGCAATAGCGGCCATGCCTGAAGGGAAACTTGAAGATCATGTCTGTCCCATTGTTAGTAAAGGTGAGATTTTGACTAGACTGCTAAACCCTGGCAACTATAATATTATTCCGTCAGGCTTGTACAATAATATGCAATAAATCCTAATAGTCAGAAATGATCGAAAGATACATCAGGCAGATAATTCTTACACTCACTGTCTGAATTGTGCCAAGGCTTAAAAATCCACCTTTAATGCTATTTTTAATCAACAGAGGATCATCACCCTGGATTGACACAGTTATGGAAAGAGCTTGTTTTATTTCTTACTCTTCGATTGGAAGTAGGTGGAGCAAATGTGACCTTCGCATGTGGAAATCAATGGGAGGGGAGTAAGGAGATAGGTGGGAGGGAATGGAGGGAGATGAAGAGGGCTTTATTTGAAGGAGGCGCGGACCTTACGACCCTTCAGAGGCTGAGGAGGCCGGTAGTTGTCCACCATGCAGCATGGTGCCTCTCCTTCATTGGTGAAGAGGAGGCTGCGGAACTTCGCCATCTAACGGGGAGGAAGAAACAAGGATGAAGCAAAAGAAAGAGTTTTATTTCCATGGAGGGAGTGAACTGGGAGTGGACATTAACAGCAGCTGGGTTTCCATCCAAGGATGACATTTTTTTGCAAATTATGATGCATCGAATTGAAAAAGCTGAATGGAAATGGCAGACTTCTTGATAAAGAAAGTTTCGATGAATAGCGAAGCGTTGGTCAAATAAATAATGATGTAGGCTTGGCATGATCAGCCTGACAAATTCTTCAGATTCATTGCCCAAATATGGTTTGGGGCATTCTGAAATGTCTGTGAAATATCTTATATTCTTTCCACCCCTCTTTCCAACACACCTAATTTACATTTTAATTTTTGGTGACATTTGAAAGGTTTGCGCCAAATTTGCTTGACGGTCGGGTGGAAATGCAGAGTGTAAAATGATACTGAAGGTTACACTTCAGTTCAATAACGTGGCATGGCAAGAGCGGGTTACGCTTTCACGCTGGAATTGAGGACATTTCGGAGTCAAAAGTGCTTAATCTAAAAAATAAAATGGAATACACAAACAGAGCGGGGTCAGGGGCCGTTCACTTTCAACTTCGAAATGTCAACAGCATTGGCGGAAATAATTGTGGTATTACATTCTCAGTTATTTCTTAATCGCTTGGACATGACTCAGGCCAACACTTTTGAATTTTGATTCTCAAGCTGAATGAATTGAAAAAGGAATAGAATCTGATGGTTTGAGGTTATGACCAGCAGATAATAGAAATCATGATAGTTGACATACTACAATCATCGATGTTGAACAACATTAACCATCCCATACATTATATCAGTGTGAAAATAGTCCTTAAAACGGGCTCTATCTAGCCTGAGCACTTGGTCGCTCTGTTCTCTCTATTAGGATGTCATGTAGGGGAGACCAGGGCGCTGTGGGACAGACTGAAAATAGTACGTTTCATTGGTGAAACATTCTGTGTGGTGCCATGAAATCTAAGCTAGGACCACCTCTTATCAGGTCTGTGACTCATTCACAGCATTTTTAGTCTGTCCCTCAGTGCCCCTGTCTCCCCTTACTCCACGTTAGCTAGCTAATGCTAATTAAGTCAAACTTTGTGTTGCACAGGAATAGAATGGTGTAATGCTCCTTGCACCTGTTGAGCTCTTGCTCTCTCAGTTTCTAGTGACGCTCACAGCTCCACTTTGCGGGAGAAGAAGAAAGCATCCTATCTGATCACAACCTCATTCACCTGAATTATAGCTAACGTTCATGCTACGACTCCGCAGCCCCAGGGATCACGTTAGTTGGTCAAAATGTATTAGCGACCGCCACAACGTGAGCCAGTGCATCAAAACGGTTCACTTGCACCATTTTGTTTTCCTCTCAGTGTAGCACAAAGCAACTGTACCTCACACACACAACTGATCTACTATCTAGTTATCTCTATAGTGCACATGGTTCAGCTAAACTCCCTGCACTGGAGGCCCTTTTATGTTGCACATAGTGTGTGTCTGTGTTGTGTAGTGTAAACAAGGCTCCTCTGGGAGCCATTGAGCCATTAGGTAGCTGGTTAACTTGGACTCTGGGATTTAATTTCCCACAGGCTCATTCAGTGACGGATACAGCCTCCATCACAGAAAAACATACGTAGTGCTGAACTTTAGTGTGTGTGTGTCAGTGCATGTATGCATGTCTATATGGCAGACTGGAAACCAATAGTATTATTATAGTAGTATTATAGTAGTATTCTAAGTAAGGAAGGGTTATCTTTAAATAATTCTCTATATAAGCAACATTGATAATCATACATTCATGCAAATTTGAAATTATATATAACCATGTATTTGTTTTAATTGACAAAAGGAATAGATTAGAACAACTGTACATTATTCTTATTCTTATTATGTAGTAATAACATGTAGTAATAATAATAATAATAATAATAATAATAATAATAATAGCACTATTAATTAATTGAATCATAATATTATTATAAAAGATAGACAAGGAAAAAAAAAAAGCGACAGGCCTATTGCCTGCTGTATTGGGGCTATTGAAATATGTCTGGTCATGGTACACTGGTGTGGGTGGGTTAGTTTTGTGGAGAGATAGAGCGCAAACTACCCACTAGTGATACGTGCAGCTTCAATACAAACCTAAAAAAGGCCCACCGAGATAGTGTAATCAAACTTCACGGGGCAGCTGAGGCTTGGACCCTCCCTGTTTTAAACCATGATATGGCCTTGCACACACTTGATCTTTAAAGTAGCATTTCTGGGCCCATTTTGTGGTTTGGATGTATGATTGTTTGGCCAGTTATACACAGGAATAAGAAAAACACACCACCAATCATAAATCCATCATAGAAGAGGCAGAGATACGAATTTCTCCAATGACAGTAGCCTCAATAGACCAGAATGCAATGCAGCCACAGATCTGTCGTTAGTAGCGTGCAAAATACAACGCTTTCTTTGATGTTTTTTTGTAATTTTACAACCGGCACCGTGGCATTATTCTCTCTCTAATCTTGTTTTTTTGTCAACTGGAAGAAAATCATATTATGCTATTGCTATTGAATTTCTCTGTCCAACTACACGTATAACTCATAACAAAACACCTGGAATAGGGGAGACTGGGGTACTGTGGGACATGGGCACTTTGGGGCAGACTAAAAATTAATGATTGATTGATTGATTGATTGATTGTGAATGATTGACAGGCCTGATAAGGTGGTCCTAGCTTAGATTTTATGGCACCAGGCAGCATGTTTCATCAATTGAAAACTTTCTTTAAATTTTAAGTCTGTCCCAAAGTGCCCCTGTCCCACAGTACCCCTGGTCTCCCCTACATTGGACATCACAAATTAAAATCTAACAGTGTAAGAGTATCTGAGGGTGGTTTTTAAAATTAAAATCCCTAAAGAAGTGAGTGTGCACGAAGCCTCGCCCAGTCTACATCGTTTGGGAATGAGTGGGGAGAGTTGAGAACTGTCCCGCAGCCTTCGCCAGACTAGATGATTGAAAACTCCTGCACTGAACTATAGCGCGCCCTTCCCACACAGCAGCAGGTAAGACTGCCAAGAAAAAGGTCTGCATTCAGGACTGCCACAAATACACTCGTACATGCACTGACACACATGGCACACAAACGCATACACCCGCCCTCGCCAGTTATATTTAGATTATATCCAGTGTGTAATCCTGGGCAGCTGTGGCTAAGGTTCGGTTTAATCTTTGGCTCTGAGCTGCAGTTCAATGCTACTTGCCCTGCATCGGTCACTACACTGGAGTGAAGAGCATAAACCTCAATCTCAAAATGTTGCATGTCAGAAGTGTTTCTGAAGGGACACTTCTACTGCACTTCTACTTACAGCCTTCGCTGTAAAGGATCATCCATTTATTTATTTATTATCTTCAAGTAGCATGATGATGTATTGGTTTTGTTAGTATGTTGGCATTATGGTTTGGTAGCACAATCTTATTCCTTACCAATCCATGTTCCTTAACCAGGGTCTGTAGCACTATTCCACTCAACATTCAATGTATTGCTTTTATTTTTATTTATCCTATAAAGTACTTTGTAACACTGTTTTGATAAGTGCTCTATAAATAAAGCTCATTACATTAGTAGCAGTAGATTTAGTCGTCGTAGTAATATAAGTATACAGTAATTGTAAGCAGCAAGTACCTGGGCAGGGCTGACACTGATTGGCTCCTTGAGGACGATCCAGGTGACACTCTCCAGCAGGGGGGGTGTGGTCAGGGAGCCGTCATAGGTCCAGTAGTCCAGAGAACCAGGAAGCAGGGTCTTCGGATCAAAGTTAGCAAAGGTCGTCTGCTTGCCCTGCAGGAGGGAGGAAGGAGGGAAGGAAGGAAGGAAGGAAGGAAGGAAATAAAGAAAGGAAGGGAGAAAGGAGGTCTCTTTATATTCACAGCTTTAGGCAATATTGACAATTGCTGCTCATTATTAAGTATGTTGAACTTGTTGGTTCACTGAGCTTGAAAATTATTCTTAATGTGGGATATAAATGACATAAGCATAATTATATTCATCAAATCTGAAAATAAAGCTATGTATTTGTGAATATTGTGTGATGTTTGCTTACCTTTGACTTGATGGCATCCAGGGCATCCAGTACTTTCTGCAGCCTGGGGTTGGCACTACCAATCTGAGGCGTGACACACACACACACACACGCACACGCACACACACACACACACACACACAATTGAATTCCTGATACATTATTTTCCTAGAATTAATAACAATGAATTCCATTATACATCAAGAACAGTGTTGATTAGCGTTTATATGATATTACAAAGCCTCTCTGCAGCCCCAGCACTGTAACCATTTGACATCCCCACTGGTCACGTTACGTTAATAGGATGTCAGTGATGAATCACCAATGAATCACCTTGAGGAAGACCCCGACCACAGCAAGCCCATCAGGCTGGCTGGCTGCCTCTCCAAAGCTGGGGTACTTGGTGTTCCAGTGCACCAGATGAAGCTGGTATCGGAAATAAAGAGAAGAAAGATTAGATATTGGCTGCATTGAATCCCCCCTGTATATTAAAGTAAACATATTTGATTGTTTGATTTTACATAAGGCACTTGACCAAGACAGGATAGTACTTTGCACCATGCATCCTAGCGACAGAAGTCTCCGTATTAATTAGTAATTACATCAAGATAAACATTAATCCCTTGAGAGTGTACGTGGTGTGAAAGCACCTTTGTCTCCACTTGTAATATCCCAGTAATCATTACCACTCCTGAATGGTTAAAGCTTCACTATTATGTCAAAATCTTAAATCATGAAGCGGGGCTGCATCAGAAAAGAGCGTCCCATCCCCCACCAATTGAGACACTGCAGATTCACCCTATTTGCCAATGGTGGTTGGACCTCCTCCGCCACCCACCAGACACTAAGAAGAAGACATTTAGGTTCCAGATTCACTAAGATTGTACTGCAAGTTTTCATCTCATCCCCTAAAAAAAAAAATGCAAATCAAGTTGTGGTACAAACAAGCCCTTGCAAAGAGCACCGAGCAAGCAACTAGCCTCTTTTATCACCAAGTGCAAATTGCATGCTTCAGCTGTAAGACAAATCCACCGAGGCTGGCACCCTTATGCCCTGAAGCCTCTTTATAATTGGAGCGTTCTCTGATCTGATCTGAGGTTCTAGGATGGAAAAGCCTCTCCCTTGCTTGTCTGACTTGCTGCCGATGCTTCCTGTATATTGCAGCAACGAGTAGTAACCATTCTGAATGGACGAACTCTGTGTGCAAAGTCACCGACGCAGTCTATGTCGCCATTCAAATTATCTCTACAGTAATTCGGGGAAGTTGGTGTTGGTGTTAGTGAATCTCGATTTGCATGTCCTCAACTACACATACATATTATGTGAGTAAAATAATAAGATTTACATAGAATTTACATATGCATGACCATGAGTGGTGACATTTTGGCAACATAGTGTGCACGCTTCCCCGCACAAACCTTCAGTGAATCTAAGCCTCAGTTTACTGACGTCACGTTGGGTTTTGAAGTCTTTCGAAAATTCAAACCTCATGGGATCGCCGACGTGTGACGCAGCTTTAATCTGTGTGGCGTCATAAACCGCCATGTTGGAGTGAACTCCAGCGAATCAGTACCTCGCAGGGGAACTTGATGCTGTTGACGGTGTGCTCGGAGCCTCTCTCATCACTGGCCCCCCAGTGGAAATGAAACTGCCTCAGACGGTAAGTTCCAGAAATAGGCCCTCCAGTCAGGGCTGAGGAAGGAAGAGGAAGAGGAAGAGGACGGAGGGTGCAGTAGAATAATTAGAATGTTGTTCAGGGGAATACAAATTTCATATTTAGTAATCCATATTTAAGTAAGCAATCCATACTGTCAATAACATCTGTAAGTCAACTGTAAATCAATCTAAATATGTCCCTAATCCATACTCTCTACCATACTTCCCAGTCATACAGTCTACTTAACATGTGTTGGCTGAAACCCACTTGTTTATATCCAATTTGTATTGTTTTGATTGTTCTTTTTTTCATTGTTGTCATATTCTATTTTACTTTTTCATTTATTTATTGACAAATTTCTCTGCATATTCTTGTATACATTTAATCATTTTTGTGTTTATTAACAGATTTATTTATTTATTTTATATGTATTTATTTATTATCTATTTATTTATTTATTTATTTATTTATTTATTCAGTCAGTCATTCATTTATTTATTATTTATTTATTTATTCATTTATTTATTTATTTATTTATTTATTTATTCATTTATTTATAATCATGGCTGATTCCGTCCCCCATATGATTATAGGGAAAAGTGTGTTAGAGAAGCGGAGAGAGCGGTGGATATCCTGTCGACCTCCAGATAATGAGAGCACCCACTTAGGAGTTGATTAGGATACATTCAGGCATATCTCACTCCATCAGACAGTCTTATCTGCTGCCACATAGGAGTGTCGCATGAACAAGAAGGGCAGACACCGATAAAGACAATGACTGACTAATATTTGTTGTTACTTGAACTGTAAAATACCACTGTCATTATGACACAGCATCAAAGCGCGGTTAAATTTTTTTCACATTGTTTGTAGTGATATATTGTTTTTCCTACCACTTCATCTGATTATGACACCCAGTGGCATTTATATATATTTGGATAGCATCATATATTTTCATATTTGGTTTCCTTGTTTGCTTTGAAAATGAAAAGACATGAGATTCAAGTGCAAATTGTTGGCTTTAATTTGCATTTGAGAACTTTCAGGTATGAACTTTTTGTCAGGTGGCAAACGTTTTTTTTAGACAGATGAAGTTTAAATTCTACAATATAGTTATTTTACTGTGTAGTCAAAAAAAAAAAGATTAACTTGCAGAGTCTGAATTAGATTTAGAAATGTCCGAGGGCCAAAACATCAAACAAGATGTGCTGTCTTAATAGGATACTTAGGGAGCTCTCTGTGGGTGCAATGACACATATAGGAAAAAATAAATCTTTAAAATTATAGTCCTAATCCCAGCATTGTAATTTACATATAGAAATTTAAACCTGGCTATTAAGATGCCACTCTTATCCAGAATATGTGGATGAGGAGAAAGTCACTACTGGTGAAAAAGAGCTGCAAGGAACAACAAAACAATACTGATAAGAGTAAAGTTACCAGAAAAAAACTCAAACTTCATCTCTAGTTCCAACCCTTAAAAAAAAGAGCAGAGCTGCGCTTACTGGAAGTGTCTCCATCATCCACAAAGTCCACCTGGAAGGAGTGTCCGTTGTTGAGGATGCCCTTGGAGTCGGACGGGTTGTACCTTAGCTTCAGGGCCTTCAGAGAGGAGTCATACGGGGCCTCTTTGGGGACGACATTGATAGGAGACTGCCTGGGCCCGTTGGCGATGGGGAACCCTGCGGCCCACTTATCAGGCCCTGCAGAAATACTCATGTTAGAATGTGTAAGTGGATGAACTGAGCATAAAATCACACTTGCTGCAAATTCTATTCTATTCTATTATTTATATGCATCATTCTCCTGCTGTTCTGGTTATCCAACCTTTAAAAAAGGGAATGAATTCTATTCTGTGGTATCAGGAAATAAAAAATATGCCACTGATGTATAAAATGGCATTTCTATTTTTATCTAGACTGTTGGGCCTTTGTTAAAAAAACAACATGTCCTTGACCTGTTACATTGCAGCTTTCCTCAAACCCTTACAAGAGCCCATGGCAGCAGCAATCTAAAGGGGCCACACGGTGTCAAAATCCCACACAGAGGGTACCCAAACGCCTCACCGTCAGTTGGTCCGTATCCCCATCCGTGAGACATGGCGATTGGCTGATGCTCCTACTGTATCCCGTATAGACAAAGAATGGACACGGATAAGTCTCTGCCTTTGCAGCTCGAGCAAAAACGGGGGAAGAGTTGAAGTGATGGTCGGGTGACAGAGTCCGTGCAGAGGTTTATATAGGCGGTATCAGCCCTCGCACCGGTGGGCTTGGCTTGCCGGTACTGCCGGCGGCCAGTCATCTAGGAAACCCAGCATCCTGAGACTCGACGGCGTTTTACCTTTGAACGTCCTTTCATTTTTTCCTTTCCTGCTCTGCTCCTTATTTTATCGCAATATCCTGAAGGAGATTTTTTTTCAAAGATGCAGCGGCGGCGTTATTTGATTTTGGATCTCCTCTCCGCTCTTAGAAGGGATGGATAGAATCCCCAGTGCGTGTCATGCTGACGCATCCAATACACACATACATAATATCTATCCTAACACCCCAGCGCTGCTTTCTTGCTTTGATGCAGAGAAACCCGATTATTGTTTCGAGGAGTGGATGATTGTTTTCCTTTTATCGCAATACCCTGAAGTAGTTTTTATTTCTCCTATTGTCACACTTCGTGATCTTGGTGTAAGGCTGTATAGTCTGGATGCCTGGGTTACCTGTATTTTCCAGGGAAATTCGACTTTTCTCATGCAACACCCTGCTTCCCATTCATCCAGTTCTACACAATCACACTGGGAGCTGCCCAGTACAACCACAGTCTCCTACTGGTGGCCACTGAGCAGCTCTCACTGGAGCATTTGGGGGTTTTCAGGGACGTATGACATATAAGCACCATCACCTATCCTGCAGGGTTTATTTTTAAAGGGGCCACAATGTAAGACAAACTGTGGTAGGTTTAAGGCTTACTATAAAATCAGACAAATGTGTTTTATGGTGGCTAGTGTGGTGTTTTTTTTATTAGATTGATGTTGGCCTTTTTTAATAGGTGGTCATCTTAACTTCACAACTCAGACCAACTAGTTGAATACACTAGTTATTTGCTGCCGTCTTGTGGCTCAGTAAGAGATAGCTATGATGCTCCGTGCTCCTTATTTGTGTTTCTGCCAGTTCAACAAATAACTCTTGAGCTTTTTCCAGTCCAGGAACTCAAATTGGGTATATATAGTGTCACCCAGAGGCTCACTAGCTCATGTAGTATGGAAGTGTATAGTTAACTTAATTCAAATGTTAATGCACTTTTGCATGCATTATTTGAGTCAATATGAACATTTAAGTACAATAATCTGATTTGAATTTTCATGTACTGGTATGCACATTCGCTGACAATATTAGGATGTTAATGAAAAAGCCATTTGACATTACATTTTCAAAGTCATGCCCTGCTCTTCCTCAGGGCTAGAAATCAGAAATTTCCCCTAAAATGAAGTTGGTGACATTGGTGCAGAGACAACTGTTACACCTGTTAATGTAATGACTCCCCATTGATGTAATAAACCATCAACTATCAATTATCAGGCTTATATTGGGTTTCATTACATTAAGAGGACTGCACTATTCCCTGTTGTAACATTCATGCTTTATTACATTACATTAGTCATTTAGCAGACGCTTTTATCCAAAGCGACCTACAATATTGCATTCAACATAGGTAGGCAAGAGAACTACTAGTCTAGAAATCATGAGTGCACTTCCTTCCTAAACAAGCATCAACAACAAACAAGCAAGTGAAGCAAATAAGCTAGAGCTAAGACAAATAACATTTGTGTAAAAACCATTTAGATAATAGTAATGCATGGTAATAAATAGTAACAGTAGTAAGGTTTCTAATTTCTATTGGATGGTGAGTAGGATGGTAGGAGTCCAGTGAGTGTGTGTGAGTTTGAGAGCAAGAAAGTATGCAGGGAAGACCATCAGATATGTCAACCATAGTGCATTTCATACTTTATGAATTCATAGAGTACAGTGTATACTCCTCCCTCTGCCACTGCATTAGCACAGTATCCTGAAGTCCCTGCACCTTGCATCTATCATATATTAGATCTGTATACTGTGGTACTGTGTGACAAATAAAGTTCCCTTAGACAGATCTGTGAGGTAAGGGTGCCATC
The DNA here is from genome assembly GCA_034670405.1 of Hoplostethus atlanticus. Taxonomy (NCBI): domain Eukaryota; kingdom Metazoa; phylum Chordata; class Actinopteri; order Trachichthyiformes; family Trachichthyidae; genus Hoplostethus; species Hoplostethus atlanticus. Next base: position 1,024,008 of record JAXDDX010000079.1, on the reverse strand, counting down.
TATTGGCCTTCATATACATCTACTACTGTGGGGTGAGATTTGTGCCACAAGCAAACTGAATGTGAATTTTGTGTTCTGAAGTTGCACAGTGGCGGTCCAAAAGTCTGAGTCCACTACCAATAAGCTTGTTTTCATCATTTATATAAAAAAACGAATACTAATCCTCAAGAACGCATTATTTAGAACTGATACAACTTTAAAAAAATAAAATAAAATAGATCTTTGATTATATGAAAATGGAATATATCTGTTTATATTCACACCAATTGGTAAGGTTTTCTCAAATTGTTGTCACACCATATATAGTAGACGGAGAGGGAAACATATAATGTGAATGTACTGCAATCATATGATATTTGAACACATGGAATTATATAAGCACATGATTATGGCAACATGACACTGTATCTTCAGGAGTGTAATAACCTGAAGAAATCATTGGGATGGTTGCTTACAGCGCATACCATGTAACATCCTGGGTTTGAATCCGGTCTGAATCATTCATCGCATGCTGTAAACCATCAAATAAACTAGGATTTTTAAGATTTATTTCAAGGTTGATTATGTAGGGAGAATATACACAGATTTGACAAAAACACATATTGCCACATGCAGGTGTTCCAACTCCCATGTTCGTCATCAAGGAACTGGAGGCTCTCTATGTCCTGAGGAAATACCGAGCCATGAAGAAACGCTATTATGAACCAGAGAAATAATTACAGAAACACAGGGAATAACTACATTTTGTTCTTCTTCATTTAACACTTCCATGACAGCATTACAGGCCCTTCAAGACTTCCCATATGTGAAATAATGTGTGAAAAGTTATTTTTTTTCACGTGGCTAGCACACTGCCTGCCTCAGAAAAGGATTGGGTTAAAGTTTTTCCTGAGCTGAATGTCAGAATACCAATGGAAGAACTCAAATGTCAAATCTAATAGCGGGTGGATGCAGAAAATTTTACAAATGCACTCTTGACAGAAATAGCAAATTGACAGAAAAATTGTGTGGTGTATGTGAAATAGAACTGGAAAATGTATCACATTTCTATTTGGATTGTGTACAATTAAATGAAAAAGCAGATAAGGAGTGTGATGAGGATTTTGTAGTGTGAAATATTCATGTTTGGTACGGAAGACTTAAAAATACATTTGAAAAAAAAATCCAAATATGAACAGATTGATTTTTGCTTTAACATGTAGCATCTTGAAAACACCAGCCAATCAAGTCAGGGGATAACATCGCCTTTCAGGAGCTCACCCAATCCATGCATCCCCTTACTGGAATGCTTTCCGTCAGTCATGTTGACAGGTTGCTCAAGCTGCCAGCCTATTACCACGATAGCTTGTTAAAGGATGGACAATGATGTATCATGGTTACAAATCAAAGCACAGGCTAAAAGGATTGCCAACCAGGGGCCTGTTCCAAGAAGCGGGTTTAGTGAAAACTCTGAGTTTGTTAACCCTGAGATGAGGGAAACTCTGGGTTTTCCGTTCCAGAAAGAGAGGTAACTCAAACTCTGAGTCAATTACCATGGTAACTGACTCTGTGAACCTAACCTGCTCGCTGGCAGGTTTTCTTGAACAAACCCTGACTTTCTCCCTGTCTCCTCCCTCTGCTGAACCTGAAGCAGCTGTCGGACATGGCGTGTCCTTTCCTCGGTAACCCGATCGATATTCAAGCGGAAGTAATTCGCATAGCCTTACGTCGGGAGAGGATTTTGAGACCCCGATTAGATGTTCTATGTCCAGGATGGAAGAGCTGTCCGAGATATAATATGCCGTTTAGACTTCACGGATTAAGCTACCACCACCCCGAGCAGTCAAATAAAGACACCTTTCATTTGGTCTTCTTTATTTCCTACAAATACAAAAGCAACAGTTAGTATTTTTATATTGTTCCAACAACACATTTCACCTGTGACCATGCACCCACCTCTAACTTATGTTCGAGTAATTACATTTCTAGATCTGCCTTTCTAATTTGCCGCCCCAAGTACACCATTTGAAGTATGTCTGGTCCAGACAGCTCAGTTGGTAAAGCAGGAGACTCTCAGGGTTGTGGGTTCGATCCCCACATAGTAGTAACTATCACCTTTGTAAGTCACTTTGGATAAAATCGTCTGCTAAATGACTCTATTGTAATGTTTTTATATTTCATTTTCAGCTGCTGCCAAGTGCGCTTTGCGCCCGTGGGATTGCACCTAAATGAAAATATTTTTTTCCCAATACCATTCCACCACTTTCTCACATGTAGGTAATATTATAAGAAAGTGTGGTTAAATGTTAAATGAATACACTGCTGCATTCAAACGTACGCATTGACTCGGGCAGCGATTCTCTCCCACGCCAATTCCCTCTCCTTTACGACCCTTCTGCTTGCTGGTTGCCATGGTGAATCGTAGTATCGGACCTCCATTGATGATGGCTTTTTATTGTCGTCGCGCACACGCTTAACTCAAGGTGAACATACTCAAAATTGATTGAACTATCTCAAATCAGCCGTTCTGGAACCGAAACCTCAGACTTGGCCATCTCGGAATGAATCAACTCAGAGTGCAGGGTTAGACTCAGAGTTTGCTGAACCTGCTTCTTGGAACAGGCCCCAGGTGTCAAACCCAGTGTTGATAAAAGGGAGTCCAGTTGGAAGGTGCTTTGGTGACCTGTGATGGTATTATTGGTTGGAATTTTTATGTATGCCAACTGCTGCACATTGACATAACCACTATAGATACACCATTTCCCAAGTAAAAGTAATGGGATTTTGATATCATAATATAAGAAAGAATGCTGTGAATTTTGGGGCATTTATTGTTCAATAGGTGTATGTTATATGGACAATAAAAGCCATTTTTCCTTTCAGACTTCAAATCCATGCCGACAGAGCAATGAATCTCAGAGCTGGACGATCCAGAGGTCCAGGATGCCTTTTGACGTGTTAGATGTGGCTGCCATCCACCTCAGTCAGTGCTGTCCATAGCACCGGCCAAATCACAACTTGAAGAGCACTTTTCATGGATTTGATCTCACATCCCCATTCCATTACATTGGTGGGCTAGCACGATGCCTCACTGCCCCAGGCTATGTTGGCCAACAGCAACCTTATTTGCAGATGCAGGTGGGGGCACAGCCAATTACAAGCGGATCACCCATAGGCAAGATTTATTAAGGATTATCTGTAAAGAGCCCCAATTTACTCATTAAATCCGTTCCATTACCTCAGAGTAGTACTTCATTTGGTCAGCAGTTTGTCCTTTAATATCCAAACTCTCTCATACCTTGGTTGAAACCCTCCAGGTGCTGATTGTCACTGTTGGAGGCAAAGTGAAAGGACATTGCTGGACTCGCTTTGTAACTGTGAGTAACTGGATCCAAATCTGATGTGTTAGATGTATCAAGGAATTGTTTTCTCATAAACTGGAATAACCCACAACTGCAACCATTTTATCTAATTTTTTTTTTTTCCCTGTATACTGGTATTCATTAAAGATTGGTGTTTGAACAATGTGATGGTACAAGCTCTTCGGTTTGAAAAGCTGAAATCAAAATATGCAAAATGCATTGCAGTACCCGACAGTGCAAGGGAGTTCAGGTGTAGTGCAGGTGTTTGAAGCCAAGTAGCTCAATTGGAAGCATATAAAAATTTGGTTTTAATGTTTATTTTCTTGTTTTCTGCATTAGTGTTTTACATTACTGCTATTCATAGTATTTCTTGATATTTATCTCATTATATTTGAAAGCATGTTTGCTTTATGGATTTCTTTTATATTTTGACTTTTGCAGAGTACTGTACATAGATACATAGATCTATGTATGTATCTATAGTTCCCCTCCCCATGCGTGCTTCCATTCAGGCTTTATTTTATCATTCAGTTATAAGTAGCTGGCATTCATTTGTAACTGGTAAAAACGGTAGTCATTGAGCATTTTCAACAGGTGTTCCTCCATTTGAAAGACTGAAATGTAAAAGTGAAAAAAAACCAACATAGCTGTGTCTGCAAACGGATCCAATGCTTTTTTTCCAATTCCACTGCAAGATGGCAGAATGCTTTGTTTCAGTACATTTGTTGCACAATTCTGGGTGTGATTTCTTCACAATAGGCTTGCTAGCTCAGACAGTAGTCTTAGTCTTTTAATCTGAGGATCCATCAGAATACTGCAATAACATTATGCTGTTACAAAATAATGTACTAACACAATATTACATATAAATCAAAATAATAAACTATTTTATTTGACAAGATCTTCATGAATTTTAGCAGTTACATCAGGAAGTCTCAGGCTTCACTCAGTTGCAGAAGGTTTTGAGACATCCAACATTTAATGTCAGCTAGGCACTCCCTGAGAGTGTCACGACTCCTTGAATCACTGGATGTTACTGTTAGATTTTACACCCAGAGTCTCTGAAAACAGAGCACTCCAGTTCTGAACCATACAGCACATTGAGGTGTAAGAGCTCAAATGACAAATATGGGTCCACAAAGTCAATATCCTCATTGACTAAGATGCAGCCCCAACTTTTCCAGCCAGATGACAAAACTGTCCTCAGCCATGCAATTAACATTCCCACAAAACACGTGGGAACAGACATAGTGGGGTTTTATACATCTGAGCGTATGCATTTTTCCTGTTTTGTGCGTACACAGATTTCTACACCAAAATCTACACAGAGTTTTATACATTTGGCCCCTGGAGTTGAAATTCAGTGTTAAATTTCTGGTGTTACAGACCATCAGCACTGGTGGGTGCTAAATTCAGATAATCCCTAATTGTGTATGTGCAGGATTGACAGACAACAGTTTCAAACCACCACGCTCTTGCTCCAAAGAGACTGACAGCGAAATTGAATTTTGATGGAAATTAAGTGTTGTTCCTGCAATCTGTGGACAAAATCAAACAAGGCATTTTGGGATTTTGTGTGACGAAAATGCATTTTGTTCCCACGAAATTAAACTACAAGGACTGAAGTTTCATTTTCAGAAGCACATGTACACAAGTACTTCTGTAGACTATGCCTGAGTGACAAGACATCAGCAATTTTTTTCAGAGGATGACCCTGGTTTGACTCTTAGAACACAACATTTGAATGCACTGCTTTACGCCAACCTACACAGCAAATTCGTCAGTGTTATTAAGTGTTGATTTTCCAGTTAGTTACTTAGTGTTGTATTTGGAGTTGTGTGGTCACCCTCAGTGCTGATATTGCTCTGGGGGGAGGTGCTATTTCAGAGAGTTTGGTTGGTACACTATCAGTGGAGTTAATTAACCATCCGGTTTTAGCCCGCTTTATTTCTTCATCTAAAAAGGCAGAGAAGTCTCATCTCACATTGCGTCGTCTTTTCCTTGTAAGGTAAGAAATGTAGCATATATATATATATAAAAAGGTATCTATCGCCATATAAAATTAGAATGGTGGGTTCATTGACTGGAGTGTCGCAATTAATATAGTAGCCTAAGTAATGAATGTGACGCACACACAAGTGGAGGCACGCATTGCTGCGTACCTGGCAGACATCCTGGAGTGGATGTCGATGCACCACCTGAAGCTCAACCTGGACAAGACTGAGCTGGTGTTCCTCCCGGGGAAGGGTTGTCCACACCGAGACACCGTGACCCTGGACGACCAACTGTCGTTCTCGGCAAACATCGTATCAGTGACACGCTCCTGCAGATTCCTCCTCTACAAGACCATTAAAATCATTCAGTTTGGGCAATGTGGAGAATGGTGAGATGCTGGCAGAGGCACTGGAGGTTACTATGCAGAAAGACATCTTATTTACCAACTGGGTTAAGACTGGAACAGAGTACAGGGCAGGACTTATCATTTGCATTGAGATTGAACATGATACGGAAGTGTTTTACAGAATAAAAAAAAAAATACTTTTGGTTGACAATGTTATCTATTTCCTAATGAACAAGCTTTTGGTTGACCATTTTAGTGAACATTTCCATGCCTACTAAGTATTTGGAAGTGATGAGAAAGATGTTATTATTAAAGACAGTCTTATTATTTACTCTTATTATTTACAAGCCTTTTGATTTACAAAGTGCTTGTGGTGCAGATGAGAGCTTATATATTGTGCCTTTGTTTTCTCTGTAAATGTACCAATGAAATTGTTTTGTTCAATGCCCATGGTGCTTGCCAGAGAGTCTTTTGAAAATAAAAGGAGTTCAATGATGGTTTTGTTTCTTGGAATTATTTATTGCAGCTGTCTACTGCAGGCTTGTTTGTGAGGGGACATCTTTGCTTATCTATTTAAACTCATAGTGCATTATCCAAGATGTATACGTAAGATCGGACCTTTACTCCACGTCTGGACCATGAGATTCGAAGCTAAAACCAAGTTCCAAGTGTGTCAAAAATTTCAAGAATCTGACTGTGTTGCTTGCAAAGAAGCACCAGTTTGCTGTAGAGTATCACTGGGAGAGTATTACCTTTCGGTCAGTTGAATCGGTCCTGTCAAACACCAACTCAAAAACACAAGGTCTCAAGAACATTGTGAAGACATCTCTGAAAAACTGAACTGAACAGGCCACAGCCAGTCTCACAAATTGTTCTGGCGTTGATGCTCAAATATCATATGGGACTGACCATTGCTTTTATATTGTCAGAGAGGCCTGTATCTTTTGATTCCTTCTATTAGTTATATGCCTCACCTAGGAGTGAAAGAGAACTGAGAATTTAAATATGTTGTTGAAATATGTTTTTTTGTGTTTATTTTCTATTACAATAAAGTTCCATCATTTGTACGCTTTCAACACTGGGGGTATTAAAATAAATAACACCTTGTAAGTTCAAATTTAACATTTGGTGAGTAAATATTAGCTCTTCATATTGTAAATTTAACACTACCTAAGTGTTCAGTTTTGACAGCCAATATAAAAATAAAATATAACTCCTCCATAGTGTTAAAACATCAACACAAGTCCTACATGTACACCCAAATAGTGTTAATTCTGACACCTATAGTGTAAAAGTTGCCATTCAGGATTTGCTGCGTGTTTTTAAGGGCATTAACAAATGGTTGTATTGATAGGTATTGCAGTTTCCAAATCAAAAGGAATAAAGATAGTAATTTAAATGGATTTACTGAGCACACTCAGGATATTGTTTTACTGTACTCTCTGACCTGAAGGAGCATAAATAAATAAAATTAAGTTTGCAGTTCATGTGTACAGTTTTCTATCATTTAGAGTACCTCTTTTAGATATAGTTATTGGCTTTTGCATGTTCGATACTGTTTGTCCTTAAAGAATTTGCAAACTCTGATGCTTGAATAGTCAAAGTATTTTTGTATTGATTTACAACACTGCAATCTTCGCTCTCCTGATCATGCAATTGGGAAGTAATGTAATTCTATCAGGGTACTCCACATTTAAACAATATTTGGTGTGCAACTCCCGCCCAAAAATCACCTCCTGGCTACCTCATATGAAATGCTCTGCTGGTGCCCCTGGAGCTTTGGTAGTCAAACGAAAGCTTTGATAGTCAAAGTTTTCTGGTATGTTTTTTGTGTTTAAGTCATCGAATATGTTTTTAACCTCAAGTTTACCAATCCATAAGCAATTCACAGCTAGAGTCTCCCTTAATATTTCATGTATTCTGCACATTTTTCCTGTTCTGTACATCCCAATACATGATTTATCTTTTTTTCCCAAAAGGTTTTACCCCAAAGAAGACCACCAGAAGACCAGAAGTAAGGCTTTACTGCAGTAATGTTTTGGGTCATCCCAACCCACGCAAAAGTAGTTAAATTAATTTTAAAAAGAATTGTCTTTCTGATGTCAAATTGTATATGGATTGACACAGCTTATGATACTGTGCCATAAAACCTGCTTTTATAGTAAATACAGTAATGTCATGGCACGTACTTTATATAAATACATACACTTACCACACTTACTCTAGAAGGGCTCCTCTCATATGACACTTGATACATCTGCTTCATGATGGCTTTCCTTTCCTTGATTGTGGCCAAACAGCAGTGTTGAATGTTGAAGACTTCTCTGGTGAATGTCGAAGACGTTACTGTCCTGAATTATCCTCTGTTGTATTTCTTTCAGGTGCATGGTGTTGTTTTGTCGGACCTTGTTGCTCTGAAAGAAGCCGTACTTGTCTACCTGTGTTCTCTTTCCACTCTGATGAATAGTTACTACTGTATAAGGCCATCACAGCACTATTAGATGGAAACGCTCATTTATGTGATTTCTTACTGCCCTGTAACAACTTAATACTAATGTAACAGTGATGATTCATTATCAGGAACATCCACCTACCTGTTTTCTTCCTGTTATGTACGAATGATTGAAGCCGTTAGAGTTATTATTAGACTTGGATCTGAAGACATTTGAGACCCGTCTTACTTTCCTTCTGCCTCCTTCTCTCTATCTTCCTCCTGTCTTCTACTCTTCCTACCCATTACTTCTTTCCCTCTTCTTTGCATCCTTCCCCATTTTCTCTCTTGCATCTCCTCTTCCTCTCTTCCTTCTCCACTTCCTCTTTAGCTCCTCTACTTCCCCTCATGCTCAATCTTCTTGTCACTGTCTCATTAGCTTGCTACACAGCTTTCACAACTATGGTATCTCAGGTGACTCAATTTTCCACATAATGAAGTGCTGATTGCTGAGTGTGAACAATTTAGGCTTTAGCACTTCCTGCGGTGTGTTCCTTTCAAACCTCGCTGAGAGGTGTGGCTGACAGTTCAATTTGGAAATTTCAGCATACAATTTTAGAGTAGACTTACTTTTCTTATGTATACATTTCAGAGATGTAATCAAGAAAGTCATTCAAGTATTTATTTATTTATTTATTTTTTTAATTGGATGGGCTGGATTTTATATATATATATATATATTTGCATTTGTGAATATGGTATTTACCAAGTAGAATGAGACAATGTGCCACATATATTCTGGGGATTTAACCTCGATTGGCAAGACTGTCTTTCCATCATTACAAGAGGAACAAATAAAAGCGTGGTATTTTATGGACTTGCGGTCAGCCTGGCTCAGATAAACCCAATATTTTATGGCTTTTTTTGTTGTTGTTGCTCTTGACAAAATTAATGAATAGGCGACAATTATGCATGACCAAAATTAAAGAGAAGAAAACCCTCTTGATCAATAAACAATAAACCCTCTTGGTCATCTAGTTCAGCATCTACCTCAGATTAGCTTCTTAAATAATCCTGTAAAACGCCATCACTAAACATAAAACAGCTTTAATTCCATATTGAAAGAAAAATACTGGGGGAAAAAATAAATGAAAAGCAAACATAGGCTCAAGCGCTATGAGGAGAGTGCTCAAAACTCAAAATTCAGACTCCCAGATCATAGTTTTGAGATTCAATGGGGAAGGCAGCAGACCAGAGCCCATGTAAAAAAAAAAAAAAGATGCCTCAAATATGACAAACAAAGTTATAAAAGAAATGTACTTTTATATAAGCCAGGTTTTGACACCAAATTTCTCTGCCCTCTCCCAGGAAAAAAATGGCCCTATGAACTTGGAGACGGGGGCTGATCTGCTATCCTCCATGCTAAATATGTATCTGCCTGCCAGATGGCTAGAGAAATTACTACAATTAAAAAAGATATATCACTGTATTGTGCTACACTATGATACATTTTGTTGCAGCTAATGAAAACGTGCACTGCTGTTTGAAAACATTCTACATATTTCCTTATTTGGATTTGATATTACCACAAGTAAATAATGATTTAGAACTGTATATTAGCATAATTAAAGACCAATAATCAATGTAAAGAAGATAGATTTATTATGTCACTATTTAGATGATTTTTCTTGTTCTTGTTTAACATTTTGTTTTATGTTTGTGTTGATTATGTTTGAAATTCCAATTCCATGGTAATAAAGCTAATTGAATCCATCTCGGGTCTTACCAGCAACTTGCTTTAAGCGATGTGGCTCTCTGTCTTCCCTCTCTCTCTCTCTCTCTCACTCTTGCGGGGAACGACCAGTATAAAGCTCGCCAGAGTAAAGACTATGACTTCCGGTCATAGCTTTCAAAATAAAACGTATTGACCAACATGTTGCAACATTTTTGCGTATTATAAAGAAAGTACAAAAGGTAAAATAAATAATATATTTAAGGAAGAAAGTGCAGTAAATCAAATTCCAATTTATGTCTTTTTGAGATAACTTTTATGGCATTCCTGCCAAACATAGGACATCACTGTTACATGTTATTGTAATTTACTTTATTTGGAAGAGCAAGGTATTTAAATATTTGCAAGTTCAGATGACTTTACACAACCATATTAGTTATACTCTCATTTAAATAAGTCTACCTGTGGCTGTTTAAATATTGCATCAGTGGAGCATGAAACATTTCCAACAAGTATAAGTTTATGTCACAACTAGCAATATGCTTTGATCAAGTATTAAAACATAAATGTACAAACACAATAACAGTAACATTGCATCATAGGGCAAACTTAATCATACGGTATTTTGTCAATAATTTGAGGTATATTTCATATCAATATAATATTTTAATAGGCTCTACGAAGAAACTCTTTAGCAAAGTAAAGGGCCTCACCCACAAAAATGCCTTAAACTAGACAGAACTTCTGATTTTGTACAAATCATCCATTGACACACACAGGGTCACAGACACAGATCATGTTTAATATATATTACTTTTATACTTTTTTTTCACGTGACACAATGTATGCTTTTATTGTGAAGGCAAATTCGCCCTATTTCCCGGTATTATTCTGGCTAACTCTGGCTAACTTGACGCAGCTAATGGACTGCAGGCTTGCGCCACTTGATGCCCACACACTCATGCACACACTCACGCATCCTACCCGTCGGTCTTCGTTATCATCGTTTTTCTTCCAGAAAACGGACGTCCTTTTGGATTTACCTGCAGGACACTCCATTAAACGATGATCTGAGGACGTAGTAGAGGTAAGCTTTCATAAACGTGTATATCGACTCGGTTTGTAACGCTTGATTGGCACAGGATTCAACAGCTTATCAATACGACCACTGCCTATTGACGAATGACCCACGCCGATAAGAAGAATCCCCGGCTCTGTCTGATGAACTGTCTCGTGACAACGGTGTATATTGTAACGTTACTATAGCCAGCATTAACCCATTCACTTGGGTGTCTCAATCATTTTGCACTCAGCTATATTAGCATTAATGGAAGTGTACCATAGCAGCCCTAATGAGTGCCGTTCCGCCTAGTACGGAGATACGATTATGCCGAATTACATTAAAATCTCTGGCAATTTAGTGTGACCTTGATTATCTGTCAAAGTACACAAGCCATACCTACGCGTAAAATATCGTTCGGAGCCAGTCTTCAGTTCGGCGTACATATAGTCCACATAGCAGCACTTTTCCAATAAAATTCCAACTTTAAGAATTGGTTGACTGCTCCCTAACGGCCGCCTAGCTGCAATAATGTGGAAGAAGCTTGAGCTGACTAACAGCAGAACCAATTCTAGTTGACATTTTATTGGAATAAAGTGCTGCTTGGTGGATTATGTATACCGAACTGAAGAGTGAATGTAACGACTCAGAATACGTCTTGAGTCATATTTTATGGCGGCATGATTCTTTGCCGATAAAAAAGGCCACATTAAATCGGCAGATTTTTCAAATGGAGTTGACGTGCGCTCCGCGGCAAGAGCGAGCGGTAAGTACTGGGGCTTCCCTACAGATACTGTGGGATTGAATGTACAAACACGAAGCTACTGCTGGATAAAAAGTGGCTAGGGAGTATTCGTGCGAAAAGCAAGAGGATTATCATGTAACTATTCTGCCTGATAAGTCGTAATTGATCCACCTACATTGATCTCAGAGGTGTTGTATGGAGTAGTGCTGCCCTCATCTTCCCTTTCAAGTCCTCGAGTATCACCCCTTTCACATTTCTAAACCTTTCAAAAAGTGACGTCTGAATGATTTCCACCAATCACGGTCTCAGTCAAAAGAGGCTCAGGTGTGCCAGGGGGAGGCCAATCAGCTGCGTTTTTTGTTGTGATTGGTAGAAATCAGCTGTCACTCCTACTTTTTTTTTTATTGTCTGAGGTTGGTGGAGCAGGGCTTTCAAGTGTCAGAAGTTGTTAGCATGGAACTGGTGACTTGACATGTCACCGGTGGCTGAGAGCATGGGAGGACAGGCCAATCCAAGGATAATGTTTCTTCACAAACTGATAAGGATAAAGGCTCATGTTTTTTTTATCATTGTCATCCTGCACAATCAGTATGTAAAGGTGCACTAAATACACATCACCATCTTTTTGATTTATCTTTTACCAAGAGGTTGACTGAAATTGACTGTATTGTTGTGAAAATAAATCAAGAATTGTGGGGAAAAAAACAAAATAATGTATCCCCATCCCCACCACTATTACAGAAAACTGCAAGTGATTTGGCACCCTTGCTACTTTTCAGCAATGACCTGCTTCACACTCCTTCAGTCACACACAGCCACGCTTGGGAGATGCCCAATAACACAGCAGCCTTTTGATGTTGGCCGCCGAGCAACTACATGAGCTCAGTTCAAGGGCTTGTGTTAGTTTTTGGGAGAGAGGGTCCAGAAGAATTTAGAATTTCATATGAATGACTTTAAGAGGAGCATAATAGCTGCCTAGCTGCCTCTTGGTACCTAGCTAGCAGTGCGCGCTATTGGACTAAGGACCCCGCAAGAGGTCGTCACACATGCCTGAGAGAAAAATATGGGAACTATGCTAATTCATTTAAGGTTATGAGGTACTTTCAAGAAAGTTTACGATCTTCTCTACCTGCACCAACCCTTGATTATTCAGAAAGTTTTTTTGTATAGTTGGCAAATCACCTTGAAAGTGAAATACATTCACTAAAAACACCCATGCCTTCATTTTCACAAAGAATACTGGTTACATCTCCCCACATTTTTACATCGAGCGCCTGTCTTGATAACTTTAGGCGTGTCCTTTCCATTCACAACAGAGCTCCGATTGACAAGTTGACAACCAATCACACACTGGGGGGTGACCACGCATGTAAGTTGGAAAAGTTGGAATGTCTTGGACAAACGCTAGTGTATGAGACACTAGGATATGAAAGATAACATTGCCTATAAATAAAAACTGGTGGCTTCTTGCAGATAGTAGCTAATTTGAGTTGAAAAAATGGCGTCAGGTGTCAACCTAGCAAACTTGGCAAACCCCATGGAGTGAGTAAAGTTAATTTTGTGCAGGTTGACACCCTGGCATTTTATACAACAACGACTGCCTTGTTTGATTAGTGATCTTTGACTCATTATCTTCTCAGAAGTAATTATCTAGCTTGCCACAACAATAGACCGGTTACACGTGGTGAGACGGAGGGAGGAGCGTTTGCTGGGACTAAGAAAGGTGGCACAAAAAATGCACCCACTTCCGATTAGGAAACCATGAGCGAGAAAGCTGAGGCTGTGGTCACGCAGTATTTATTTAAAATTACATTACATTACAGTCATTTAGCAGACGCTTTTATCCAAAGCGACTTACAATAAGTGCATTCAACATAGGTAGGTAGAGAACTACTAGTCACCAGAAATCGTAAATGCATTTCCTTCCTAAACAAGCATCTAAGAGCAGAACCAGTGCTAAGGTAAAAGTGCAGTAAGTTAGCTACCTACTTTTTACTTAAACAAATGAGACAAATAAGTAAATCAAATAAACAAGAGCTAAGACAAATAAGTGAATCAAAATATCATAAACCCCGATTTCCAATATTTACTCATTCCAATTTACAGTCCAAATTTCTAATAACCAAACAGAAAGCTGGAAAATGCTAGGAAAGGAAAGTGTGATAGTGAACTAAAAAGACCATAATTCATTGCACCTGTGAACTTATCTCTGCCCATAGAGTCTGCACACTGTTGAATGCTAGCAGCTATAACCATGGTAACAACCAGGTTAAACTTTGTGTTAAAAGAAAAGATCATTGGTCTGGAAGTCTGTGTGTGACAGACATTTTTAGAAGGTCAGTATGGCACATGGCTGTACCTTTTTTGTATAGTCAGGGGAGATGTGGTCTCCACCATTGGAAATGAATTGGGAAAATTATTTTTGGACAGGACTGCAGTACCGCGACCGGCCGCTTGGTTTCTGCATTCGTAGGTCACATGTCAACCCCTAACCCCCTGGAATGCTTATAGATGCATTGGGAAATTCTGGGTTTTGTTTGGTTTTGTGTAGCCAGCTATTGCAAAGGTACCCCGACTATGTTGAACTTGCTTTGTGAGACAGGCCCCAGGAATTAGAGATTTTGAGATCAGAATAATTACTGCAAATTCAATCAATCCCGGCAAGAACTTATTTCATGAAGAGTGCTCGTAACTTAAAAATAAAATGGTGCAATCAAACCAGAGGTCAACAAACTATGTCTCACTTGGTCTTTTCATACATGAGACTGAGCTTCATTTTCACAATATGTATAGGTTTTATTCACCTCTACATATAGTTTCCATTTATCCTGCTCTTTTGGTTTTCATATTGTTAGAATAACACAAAGTCTACACGAAATACAAATGACACTCTACAGTTTTGTAACCAGGAAGCATTCTTGTGGAGTGGTTTTATTTGGCGCTTACTGTGCTGATGTTGAGTTGATATATATATATATTTATTTAGAGTGGAATTCAAGCACAGTGTACTTTGAGCCCATGTTTTGTTTTGTGTTAGGAAAATGAAAAAGGATGAACACTAAACTAATTGTTTCAAACTGAACAAATGAGTTTCATTGTAAAACTATCCACTATTCTAAAACGTCACGCAACTCTTGCCAAATGATTGAGTGTAAATTTCTATATTGTATTGTATATTCTCTAGTTAGCCAGAAAGAGAGAGTATCGTTCATTATTAATTAGGCACTGCCTGAATGGCTATTTTTTAATGTCACTTTGTTTTAGCCAGTGGCCCATCATCTGGCAAATGGATACACAGTACAGCTTGTCCTGGAGGAGAGAGGGAGAGTGAGAGAGTGTCATAGAGACAGAGTGAGAGTATGAGGGAAGACAGATATACAGAACGGGGGCGGGGAGCAGGACGCTGACTGAGAATGACAGAGATTGAGACTCGTTTGTCCATGTGGGAAAATAAATGGGCAGGGGAGGGGGCAGGAGATGGAGAGGAAGAGAAGATAAGAATATGTAATGGCATGCATTAGAGCTGAGGCAGCCAGTCCAGAGTGCAGTGCAAAGTGTCCCGCTCCCTGCCATCTACAGGGTTTTTCCTGCATCGGGGAATTTTTGGCGGTCCCCAAAGGCTTATCTATTAGCGGTACGATAAATTGGATCACATCACTTTTGAATCGTTTGACTTGTGTGCAACTGGCCATCCAACCAGTAGCACAACTCAACCAATGAGAATTCTGCTGTTTCTCCTGCTTGAGCCAATTGCTGAGTAGGTGGGGCTGATTGGCTAAAAAACAGTAACCGAGTTGCCAACAGAGTTCAACGCAGTTCTGATTGGCTGTGTAGATGGGGGTGGCTTCCCACAGTGCTGCTTGTTTGGTAGAAACCAGAAAATTACTTTATTTCTAAAAAGCGACTAGCAACACATCTACTTATTTAATCCACGCTGGAAAATGTTAAAGCTGCACTCTGCAAGATTCTTATGCAAAAATACACCCGTCTTGCTATTCTAAACCACAAAATGGGGTTGCAACAAAGTCGTGGTAAATTTGTCCTATTTGTTCCAAATTGAATTCTGGTGTTGGATATGGTCTGGAGGGAAATCTTCTCGTTGCACAGGAAGTGACAAAGACACTACCAGACATTAAGAAGAAGACGCTTAGTTTACTGACGTCACCTTACAGGAAACCTGTAAAACGCAGCCTTGAAGTCCTCATTTCAAATGTAGACTTTTCTTGAAAATGTGATTTCTTGGTGTGCTTGGTGTGCTGTGTCTGTTGGTGTGTGTCAAAATCAGCCCTGTCATGCAGACCTCTGATAGGACAATGTTTCTTTTTTTTTTTTCTTTCATTTTCATGTTCATTTCAGTGGCAAAAATACTCTTAGATTCATTCTAACTGCCATTAAAAAGGTGTTGGAAGAGACTTTCCTTCATGAAACTTGCAGACTGCAAACACACCAAACCTATTTTAAACCAGGAAAAACCCCTGCATCTATCACCATCTCTCTATGAATATTTCACTCACACATGGACACACTGTTCACTCCCTCACATCCACATACATGCCTCTCGACTTCACAGGCAGCGGGGGCTAGAAATAGCAACAGCGTTTCAGTACAGTACAGCTCTGAAGGCAGCGCTCTCTCTCCTCGCCCGGAGAACTGGCAGAGGCAACAACCCCGGCTTTTACGGAAATGTAGAAGGGAACTCTCCTTTCTCTCGGGAGGCACTGGATTGGAAAAGACAGAACGAAATGCCAAGAGAAAGACCAGAGGAGCAGAAAAAGAAATGGCCGGGGGCAGCGGTACATCCATTCACTTCAATTTCATTTGAGTGCTTTATTGACATAATGCGATTTTTATCTTGTAATACAGTTGTGGCTCTCGGAAACTCGGTTAACTATGATGTATATGAGGATGCTGCAGTGCTGGTCGTTATTGTAGGAAATGGAGGATTGGTGAAGTGTCTATTTTTACCTCAGGGGTTTCAGTATATTGAGAAAGGAATATGTTGCTCTCAAATCTGATTCTGCTGATGTGACTCACTCTTGAAATCCCCTCCTATTATCTCTTTGGTGATGATAACCGGTTGCTAATACCAGCCACTTGACTCCAACACTGATAGTTGTAATGAAATCCGTGTGTGTGTGTGTGTGTGTGTGTGTGTGTGTGTGTGTGTGTGTGTTAGGGGGAAAAAAAGTGTGTGTTCCTTTTGGGTCACTTCAGTGTACTTTCTCACAGCAGATTTTGTTGTTGTTTTTTTTTAATGCAATGCATTCTCACTTCCTGTAACCGGCCAGAATAGCATCATCTGATGTTCTTACAAAGACCATTTCTGACTAAGTGTTAAAGGCTGGCGCTCTGTCCACTGACATCACACATCATTTTCCAATTTTTTTTGTTCTACTTAAATAGCCATAGCCAGACGGGAGGCATTGGTTCAGCAACAGAAATGAAGATTAATTTAATGATGAAGGAAAATGAAGGAAAATGATTCAGTGTCAGTGATGGAGAATTGGCATACCAAGCCAGGCCAGAATTCTGTCAAAAGAATAAATTATAAAGGAAATGTATTAACTAATTTGTTACACCACCCCAAATGTATTCCATTTAAAACTAATTTATAATAATTCTCAACACCAAAAAACACATTTTGAAGTAGAGAGATAAATGCTTTAATAGACCAACACTATTGGCTGAAGATAATATAAGCACATTTATTTAAAATTAACTAAAAGCCCATCTGACGGAAGGGAATTATGCAACCTGTATTCTTTGCAGTGTTTACAGGTGTACATCTTATAAGGAAACACCAGGTGTATCTGTTATTTATATGTGGAAAAAATTAGAAATTAATGAGAAAGTACACACGTTAATTAAACATGACCAGCAGCAATATCTGCAAAATTATCAAAAAATAGCATATTTTTAACCTTTTTTTGATCAATACGGAATTGTGATATCTTGTATGAGTGTTTTTACAGGTACTGGGCTAATATGTAATCACATACTGGTGGAGTGGAGTGGATTTGTGCAAATGGCCTTCAGATGAACACCTCTGATAGGTTTTAACATTACAATTCTATTCATTTTCAATAAAAGCAGCAGTCTTTGTGGGACGTGTTTTGTCCCAGGTCTCAAGAATCAGTGATTAGTTAATGGTTACACTCAACAAAATCCCAAAAGTGTTGCATATAAAGCTACAGCACTCTCTTTACAAGTTAATTTTCAGAGCTGTTTTTTTTTTCTTTTTTTTTTTTTTATACTCTGACTTCAATCCAATCAATCCAGCAAATGGCTGGGTTGTTGGATTGATTGGCTGGATTGATTGGCAAGACAATATCAATACTGTGCTAGTTTACAGCCAGCTCATGAATGAAGCCTCTGACAATATCAAAACAACATGAAACGTCATCAGTCATCTTTTAAACAATATGTTGATGACTGCAGTCTCTATATGGCTCCTTATGATATTGTCTGTACATTCTGTTCAACAATTTTCTTAATGTTGATTTATCACTGTCTGTGAAGATTTATCTCACTGACCAGTCTCCCACATATTATATGGAAACTTAATCCACCTAGTGAGAATAAAGTCATGAGAAATTCAGCAGCATAAAATAAGATTAGTTCATCACCAGTGAACTGGAGTTGTTCCATAATGACTGAAATAGTGCGTCTCTTAAAGTCAGTGGACCCAAGACCTTTTAACTATTGCCCTTCTCTGTCCTCCCATACTAAAAGTTGATGCATCTAAGAATTCTGAAGCGTCAGAATGCTCACACCATCCTGTATGATAGTCAGCATGGATTTGGAGGAAACAAAATTCCCAAATATGGCAGTCCTCCAACTTATTGATAAAATCTAACCAATGATCATTATGTTCTTGCATCTGCCTCCTATAATTTCTTCCTGTTATTTTCGCTCATGATGCCAACTTGAGCTTGTCGCCTAAAAGCACACACATACATAAACGCATGCATGCACAAATGCATAAAAAAGCCTTTCACTTATATGTGCACGGACACATATATAATGCCAGCATGCACAAACACACACAGAGACATGCACACCTCTTGGCCTTTGGATGAATCAAATGTAGCAGTCTATTTTGAGACCCACTCATCCGCTCAGTCCTGTAAGGGGGAGGAAGAGAGATAGGGATGAGAGAAAGAAAGAGAGGATGGACACAGAGAAATGGCGAGTGAGAAAGAATGAGAACAAATCGTTGAGAGAGAAGGCACATCTAACGTCACATCATCGCAACATTATCAAACGTGATTCACCCTCTTTACTGCAGCTCGGTAGACAAACAGGAAATATTGTTCCTGCTACTCTTTGGTTTCTTTGTTGGTTGTACATCAGTGGCTGCCACCATGTCTGAATGCTGGAAAGTGCATACACAAGTGTAAGACTGTAAATAGTACCAATACTGTTGCTATATGCAGTATTTTCATTTCTTTCTTTTCTTTTTTTCCATACATAATCCCTAACCCACACATCCTCCCTCCCATTCTCGTGCAAACAACTATAATATTATGGACAGTCTTGTAAAGATCCAGAGAATACAAAAGTAAAATAAGTAAATAATACAATAAAAATACACACACAAAAAATACAATTATAAATATTAATAATAATAATAACTAATTATGTAATGCCAAATAACAACAATAATACTAATTAATAATATATAGAATATTATAACCAAAAGTTGTTTCAATTTCCATTTATTTCAGAAGATATTGGACATCTGCATAAAATCCAACTGTCAGAACTGTCGCTGAAGACAATTGAGGTTATGCATTTTCAGGACAACATTCGCACTCCACGTTTCAGTAACAGTTTTCCTATCACTTATGTCACACTGCATTATGAGTGATGAGGCCTACATCTGTGTCTGAATTGATAAAGGGGAGACACTAAAGTGCTACCAGAGAAACCACATAAACGAGCCATGATGGTTGCTCGCCTGAAAAGACTGCTCATTGAATATGGATCAATCTCCTGACACTGATGTGTTTGTTCATTGGTCCATATCCACATCACGTGTAACTGGAACTGTGACTAGAACCCGGACTGAACCAGAACATCAGTGTCCTATAGATACCGAACCACGCTGCAGGTTTACTGATGACTACGCTGTAAATCAGGCAAATAGTTTAACACCATTTCAGATTTTAAGAATACTGATGTTTGACAAAAAATCTACTATTAAGCCATTGTGTCATTCAGCATAGTTGGAAAACCTACTGTTCTTTAGGTATTACAAGGTGTCACATTACGTACATGTATCACAAGGTTTTTGGTGGTTGTGGATAGAAGGCCATAGTTGAATTCTTCATTGGTTGTTCACAATAGACCAAATAGATATTGTTGCCTGCAAGTAGGAAGAATGTTACTATAGTTGCTTGTAAATTGCAAAGCATCACGGTGAGACAAGATCAGCAAATATTACATTGTTTGCAATCATCTTAGATGAAAGGTGTTTTTAATCAAGTCTGTTACTGCTGTATAAAATTATGATTGCAGAGGAATTAAGATTTAGATTGGGGGGACAAGTAGTCCCCTGGGATCAATTCAATTTCCACCTCCTTGGATTTCTTAACCTCTCAGAGGAGACTCAATCAAGGGTGGTGCCTTCTCTGTTGGTTGAGGAGAGAAGGCAGGCAGAGGAGAAGTGATTCCAGTGGTGTGGAATGACTTGCTGTGTTGGTAGAGGAGCTGTGTTGGTAGAGAAGTCATCGCAGTCAACTGCGATGACTTCTTCATGGAATGGTCCTCGGTGACTCCTCAGCCTTCAGCGGCCTCAGTGGCTTTGACTCTGCGTGCATTTATGGCTCATGCTGTGACTCATCCACTGCCTTTCATCTGTAGGAGAAAAATAAAAGATCTCTGTCTCTTTCCCCCGCTATCTCTCCCTCTGTTGCCATGTCTGCCATCTCTGAGGGCAAACCAAATCAGGCAACAAATTGTTCCTGTGTTGCATCCACACATTAGTTTGGTTATGTTTCAAATGGCAAAAACATTTCAAGCAAACCATAATTTATCAACCAAAGCCATGTGCGAGCAGTCATTTCCTTCCTTGGCCAATTTGGTGCAGGAAAGGACTCTTCTGGGTTAAACCTACATGGACCATCACCATCCGCTGCATTTCAGTTCCATATTTGGCTCCTGGTACCTGTTTGGTCAACCAGTTCAGTTCAAGATCCAGACACAATCCTTCTGCTTTTAACTATTCAAATCCACGTTGGGCAATTGAATCTGTGATCACTGATGATGTTTATCGGCCGATGAGCAGCTGATCGATCGGTCCCTATTTAAAATTCTTTCTTTTAACCAGCTTGGAGTATCTAATGGTCTAAAATCTGCTTTTATTCCAAGCCATAACTGAGATAGTAAAGTAAAAAAAAACTTAAAGACTGTTGCTTATCTGAAACTACTGTTTGCAATTATTCTTAAGGGAACAAGAGAAAATAATTGCTGTCTTAATGAAGAGAACAGCATGGCGATGTTGTAGTGAAGTAGTATTTACAACACTAATGATTTCCATTATGAACTTTCATAACTGATAATTAACAGGAGTGTGATTGAAAACCTAGAAGCATGCAACGTGTGATCAAAAGGCAAAAAGACCAAGAAAACTTTGCCATGTAGTAGACTTTCTTCTAGACCAGTTAAACAATGGGTAATACACCCACTCTTCACTCTCTTCGCCTGTCATGGACAAGGGAGATAATTAGACTTACTAGATGTCTGGCAGGACTATTACTACTACACACGCCCATCTGGGATTCTTCAAATAGCAGGTAATAACCAAAGAGAGGCGTTCAGGGTTCTAAGTAACACGATCTAGCCCAGAAACAACCTTTTTTTTTTATAGAGAATACATCTAATAGAATCGAACAACAGTCTTTGATACAACATTTATGCAAAATTCATCCTTTCTCGGCCAGAAACAACAACAGAGGAAAGAGATAGCGAACAATTAAGCTTAGCCCTCATATGCTTGCAAAAAAACACAAAGCTAGAATCATACAATTTACCCCTGATCCCCCATGGGTCTTTGTCACCCCTGTCAGGAGAGCCACCTGACATGTGGGCTCTATTTTCGTGACGGCGGTTTGCGAGGCTTTGTTTAAGTGTCTTTGTGAGAGTCTCTTGTTTCTCAAACTGAATTTGTACAACTGAGAAATTAAGCGAGGAGGTATCAATTGATTTATGATTTCAGTCACGTGTTACTGCTATTTTGGAATTTTACTATTTATGCTTGCTGTGCACTTTTACATGATGTGCCGCTGCCACAATCGGATCGGCAATCGGCTGATCGCTCCTGGCATTCACCTTTTCAACTACCACTATCCCCCCGGGTCAATCCCCTTCAGCCCATTTGCACATTTTGTTTTGGCATTCCTCCTCCGATGCTCTCATTGAAAGACTCATATAAACAAAGCAGATCTGTTGCCCTCCCTGGAGGAACATTTCCTCTTTATTGCTGCTCTCATCCATATTGTTCAGCAACTTAAAGCACTCGGAATTGTGTTTCTCATTTTAATCCCCGGCCAGATACCCATGCTGAATCTGTTTATATGCTTGTTAAAAGATTATAATCAGATGGTTGGATGAGAGAAACGCCACATTGGATATAATGGAGAGAATAAGAGGAGGTAGGGAGCAAGGAAGCGGGAGAGAGAGGTAGAGATTAAGAGGGAGAGAGAGAGAGAGACAAAGAAATGGGGGAGGCAGGGAAAATGGGAAAACTAGTTTGGACCAACTTGGATTACAGCTGCTTTAGGCAAGGTTTTTATGTAAAAATCTGTCTTATCAGCCTGGATCACAAAGGCAACAGAGAAGAGCGTCCCATCCCCACTAATTGAGACTCTGTAGATTTGCCCAAATGAAATCCTGGTATCGATATGGTCACTGCTGGGAAATCTACACAAAGGAAGTGAGAAAACAAAAAAGATATCCAAACTGTCTCCTAAATAGCAGTGAGTGAGCGCTCTGTCCAGAGAAAACTGGACTCTCCAACGTTAGATCTTTTGACTCTCTTGTCCCTTTGGTATAGTCAGCGTCCTGACCATAACCCTGTTGCGGCATGACCTGAAAGCAAGCCGTTCATGCAAGACATCCCATAACATCAACGAACTGAAGGAGGAGGAATGGTCCAAAATACCAGTTGTGCAGGTCTGATCAGCAACTACAGGAAACGTTTGGTTGAGGTTATTGAAGCTAAAGGAGGTTCCTCCAGTTACTAGATCTCATGGTCAGCATACTTTTTCCCAATCCAAGCTGTTAATGATTGAACAATATGTTCACTAAAAACATGTAAAAGTATATAAAAGTTTATTTGTTAAATCACCTTGCGATTATCTATTTTTATGACTTAAATCAAATCACATCAAATCACATTTATTTGTATAGCCTTTAATCACCGTTACAGTCTCTAAGGGCTTCACAGTGCCCAACGTGTGAAAACAATAAATGGTTAGTACACGACATTGGACCCTCACAGAGGACAAGGAAAAACCTTTTAGGGAAAAATTGGAAGAAACCTTGGGAGGGGCTACTCAGAGAGGGATCCCCCTACCAGGACGGTTGGGTGTGCAATAGATGCCAAGTTTGGCCAAGCAGCGTATACACAGTGCATAAAAGTTTATTTGGGTGGGAAATCCAGATCTGATGTGGGGCATCACAGCAAACAGCAGCTCAGTCGTAGGACTAGGGGGCGCAGGCGCCAACACTGCTCAGTTGCAGCCTGGGAGCACTGCCAAGTGTCTACAGCAAATGCTCACTCAGTCAGCATCGTCCTAGGAGTGGGGGACCACACAGACGGAACAGATAGGAGACACACCCACACACACCCATACACATACTCTCACTCACAGACCAGTGTCAGTGGACAGGAGCAGGTTGACCAGGAGAATAGGACATGTAGGCAGGATGCTAGTATCCATCGGCAGGAACCTGAGCTAGGGTGTGCTAACTGGTCTAGCCTTACTCTGAGAAGAGACTGAGCCACTCCCTCAAGGCTATGTGTGGTCAAATGATAAAGAGAATAAATAGGATTTTAGCCTTGACTTAAAGACTTCAATAGAGCTTGCCTCTCTGATTGAGGCAGGCAGACTGTTCCAGAGATAGGGAACCCGGTAAGAAAAGGCTCTGTTACCTGCAGTTTTCTTTTTGACTGCTGGGATAGCCAGGTAGCCAGGGTCCTGTGATTTGAGGGCGCGTGGCGGTTTATATGGTTTGATCAGATCTGATAAGTAGGACGGTGCCATCCCATGTAATGATTTATACGTAAGTAGAAGCACCTTGAAGATCAGACCATATTTTAGGAGCCATTTATACAGGAATGTAATGTAATGTAAGTAATTCAAAAGGGTTCACAAACTTTTTCTCACAACTGTATTGAGATTCTCATACAAATATGAAAATGCATCTACAGGCATGCCAAAATTCTCTGTACAGTCTAATATTAAGATGAAAAGTTTTCAGTTGAATTTGAGGAAATTCCAACAATTACATAATAATATATTTTTGCCTTACCACATTATCCTCATTTTGCCTGTTAAGTAGAGCAGTTAGTGTGGAAGTCTGAAGATTAATGTTTCTACTCCGAAGACATTATTCTACCGTCATCTTGTTCTCTGAAACAATCCATTCCTTTCACTTGATGTCACAGGTCCCCCATACAGCTATTTAGTGCCTGAAAAACCTTTGTTCAAAACAGATCTATATTTTGAGTTATGATGCGTTGAATGATTACCAATGTATGATGCTTCTTTACTTCTTCCAGACCACAGTTTGAGCGGTATTGACAGAACAGTCTCATCTTTTGCAACATCTACATCCCATATGAGTAATTGCTTGTTCCGCTGTCACATAAAATATATAGAGATAACTGCCATACAAGATTTCCTTAGATCATTTTTACTTGCTAACATGTAGTTCTAGGTGGAGGAAATGTCTGTCTAGGATTTGTCTCTGCACATCATTTATTTTGGCTTGAAATAAGCCATAATAAAAGCATGACCCAGCCTGATTATTTTGACATAAAATTACTTTATCCCTATTGCTCATTGTTTTCCACAATGAAAATGAGGAAAACAGCTGTGTTTTTTGTATTATGTCCTCCATGATTAACGATTTTCTGTAGCACTGCACTTCATCAAATTGTTGGCACTGTGCAATTACAATTCCAGAGGGTAAAATCAGATTTAGCTGTTGTTTTATCCATAGTGATTGCCATTTGGAGGGACTGATATAATTCAAACCATGCAAGTCCAGTACAGCCATTGTCTGGCTGCAAAACATTGTCAATAATTATGGTGCCCATCAATAACCCAGCTAACACATTACATACCTATTCAGACCTTTTGGTAATTTCATGACTATGTTTTATGGTGGTAATTTTACTGTCCATTTCAGACTTCCCAACTCATGTGCTCTGATAGTAAATACCTAAAGTATTTTGTATGGTAGTTCTATATGGTTGGGTCAAGTTTACTACACATTATGAACAAACCCAATGACACTGCAAAAGCTGAAAATGTTGTGCAATAGTAATAATTTCCTGTTATGATTAAGATTCAGATCAGAATAGTTTTAATCTCTTGTTGGACATCAGGACAAATATGTGCCATACCCACACTCCCACTCACCTGTTGAGTCAAAATTACACCCATTATACACAGTCACAAATACGTGCATGCTTGAAGGTTTTTTAACCCTACGGCGGCTTGTCATTATTTCATAACATTTTAACATTCATTTAAAACGATCGAAATGTCACTTATTTGACCAATGGACAAAAGTGCCATTTACATTTCCTTTCTTAGCCCTCAAGACACACATACTGTACATGCTCAGCCATTTGTATTGGAGCAGGCAGGTGCACTGGCTGTTGCAGGGCTCCAATGGCTTTCTCTAACCATCAGGCCACCTTGTCACCCAGTCATCTCTCATTGCAATAGATCCGTGGCATATCGAAGCTGTGGGAAAGAAATATCTAATAGAAATATCTAACAGTAGCAATGTTTCCTCTCTATTTCTTCAGCTAGTTACCATAGCTAGAATATTGCAACAATCATAAGATAAAAAAATATATATATATCTTTCTTCAAATTTCCTTTCACATTTGCAAAAGGTCTGAGCTCTCATTTTTGTGCCACAGATCTGATGTTTCCATGGCCGTTCAAACATGGAGAAACCACAGAAGTAAGTCGGATTCCTGTTTCTGAAGTTGGAAGAAAAACGTCTGAACCCTATAACTCAACATTGTAAATTCCCACCTTGAGTAGAAATATTCCCTTTTGCACCATCAAACAGCCTTTTTAGTGTTTTTTTCCTGTTAAGAAAGCTTCAGATGTTTTAGGAAAGCTGTGGTGGGCATCTTTCACCGACCTTGTTGGATCACACCAAACAACTTAACTACAAACAATCTGCATGGCGGCGATAAGCTGTGTTCTTCAAGGAGGAAGGATGCACCAGCTTCAAACAGGCTTTTTTTTTTTGGTGTCTGGCCTAGACCGGTTTTTAAAAGCACCGCAGCACGCTAAGCCAAAGCCAAGGAGTTCTACGGTGGCAAGGTTTTCAAGAGCTTCGTTATTGATTCCACTCCCAAACAGCATGGAGTCCGGCATTATTTGACTAAATTCAATAGAGGGGATAAAAGCTCATTACACACACAGCATCCCCCACCTAAGTAACATGCCATGTGTAAATGCGTAGAGAAAAGTCTGTAATTCAGCAGATCTTGACCATTTGTACTGCAGGCATTTCTGATTATCTGTTTAAAATCAGTCAGTAATCTAATCATCTGGACTCCTACAACTCAGGGTTACTTTGAGTTTATTGCATTCTAGGAACCAAATGCCAGTTAGTGCACTGTTAGAGTCTGTGAGTACTTTAAACAAGTGTTGTTCCATGTGTTTGCAAGATATTTCACAGTGAAATGCAGGGGGTGGACTAAATAATGGAAACATCTAACAATATATGAATGTCAATAATGTCAGGGCCTGCTTTTGCCTTCAGTACAGCTACAATCCTTCTTGTCCCGCTGTCATAATGCATCCTGAACTGTGTGTACTGGGATATTGGACCTTCCTTCAACAAGCCTCCAGTTCTTTGAGGGATGAAGGAGGAGGAAATCTACTTCCCGTAAAGGTTCAGTGATGTTTAGATCTGCTGATTGGTGAGGCCACGAAAGGACTTTGACTTTATTATCTTGGAATATGGGAACATCATGAGGGAACAGCATTTGCCCCTGAGGGGGCTCCTGGTCCCGTAAAATGACCATATTCATGTCCATTCTAAGACCACAGATGGCAATAATCAGATGTAATGTCTCCCAGTAGATGGCTGCCATACCATTACAGATCCATCCCCATGTTTAACCGTTGTATATCGTGGATTGAAGGCGTCCTTTGGCTTTCTCTATACGTCTGGATGTAGAAAAAAGACAAAGATGACTCATCCAACCAGATTCCTTTTTTTTCTGTTGCTCAGGACTCCAGGTTTTGTGATTCTCACACAGGGGTGCTTTCCCAGGGCTTGTGTACAATGAACTCTGATTATTTTGTTTCCCTGCCT
The DNA here is from genome assembly GCA_034670405.1 of Hoplostethus atlanticus. Lineage (NCBI taxonomy): Eukaryota > Metazoa > Chordata > Actinopteri > Trachichthyiformes > Trachichthyidae > Hoplostethus > Hoplostethus atlanticus. The sequence continues at coordinate 996,776 of JAXDDX010000079.1, read as the reverse complement.
CACACAAAATGACAGATGCTTGTTGGTATCACCTATCATACTGTTGGTACAAGACTGCAGAACCCCCCCCGCCCCTTCTAAAGTTTTTTGGTGCTAAGGTAAATTAGAGCTATTTTTATTTAGAGAGCTTGGCACTTCAGCTAGAAAAATGCTGAACTCTCAGTGCTGTCAGGGAACCTTCCCATTGAAAATGACACGAAAAAGATGGAAAGCGATGGAAAGAGAGGTTCCCAGAAAAAAAAAAAAAAAAAAGTCTTAAAGGAAAAATCCATGCTAAAACACTCGAGGCAGAGAGTTTGTACACTTTTATCACTTTTAAGAAACAGCTATAGGGAGCCGAAGGGGAAGTTAACCAAGACCGTGGTGGTTTTCTAGCAGCTAGGTGTCTAGCATGATTTTCCATAGGGGGCATGACGTAAACAAAGCAATAGATTTTTTTTTAAATCACCTGGCAGCACTTTAGTTATAAGATATAAATATTTCTGTAAATGTTATTGAAAAAAAATAGTGCAAAATTGTGTCAATACATCACCTCGTTGTATGACTACTTTCACTTTCACAATCGGTTAGTAGCTTCCTTATATCAAGTAATCTGGAATGTATTACGATAGGCAGAAGTGAACCAGAGGCGAGCGGAAGTGATGTCAACTCCGGCTCCGGCCCATTTTTGTTGTTTGGTGGTGTATTTTCTTATTCCTGCAGATAATTGGCCAACGGTAGTGTTGAGATATTTCCAGCATGACTCAGCTACAATGAGTTTGATAGCAGATTTTTTTTTTCAGCTATCTAAACCATCAACGGTATCAGGCCTTGGTGTCAGTCCCTCAGATTCAAAGAGCAAGGGGCTTTTTTCTAGACCCTAGTTCAAGTTGCTAGAGTGTATAGTTAACATTTTACACCTTTTTAAATGTTATATGAGCTGCGGTGATGTAAACGGCGTGCAAGAAAATAGCCAAATAGCGGGTTGAAAGACACGAAAGGAGGGTTTCAGTGTTTCCCTTATTGTAGCTTAGCACTTTACTTGTGGTGGTAGGGCATCAAGCATTAACAGCTTGATTCTGTCATGGCTTAAACATTTTATTTTAATGCTTTCCAATGTAATAACAGATATTTTTGTAGCTACTCCTGAATTCATTTCAACTGGTGGGGTTTAGGGCTGTTAGGTTTAATCGGCATGTTTTGCATCTACTTCAGGTTCGGACTCCCTTTGGCTTTCGAGGCTGTTTCCTTGTAAAAGCCTTCTTGATGCTCATGTTTAATAAATGCCGAATTCTGTGCGGATATAACTTTTGCCCCTCGAATGCAGCGAACATCACAAATTGATGATCTGGCGGTGGATTTTTCTTGATTTGTCCTCTTCAAAGATGTTAAAATTACACTGACAAACAGGCATTTCACCTCATATCCTATAGATTTTAGGGGCTAGGGGTTAGTCAAGTAGGTCGAAAGTGAATGGAGGTGGAGTAGTTCAATGGATTACTGTCTCTAAACGTGTAAAGGGTAACTGCTGCATTCTTTCTGTTGAAGAGACTCCCTGGTATCTCTTTTCCTCTTTACCTCCCTCTTTCTTCTGCTTCCATCCTTCCTCTTTCTCTCTCTCTCTCTCTCTCTATCTCGCCACTGTTCAAGCCTTCTCTGGGCGGAGGCAACTTAAGTGGGAGTATTTGTGGTGTACTGTGATGAATTATACATCCTCCCTAACTGAGCAGTCCAGCAGAAACATTCTGGCATTTTAGATTTCTCCCGTCCTGAACACGGAATCTCCTGGTTTTTACCTTTTTTCTCTCTGCACAACATGGGGGCAACATTTTCTTTAACCGCTTGATAAAGTGAATTGTTGTGAAGAAAGTAAAGGAGGGTGGGGTATGAACACACTCCTTGTTATTTGATTAATATGGTTTTTATTTCTATGATTTGAATTGCAGTCTGGATCTCTCCCAAGGACAAGTCTATCATCAGAGGAGCATTATGTGATGGAATAATGGCTTTCTATTGAAATCCATTCAATTCAATTGTTTTTTTGTTATCCCACATGCAATGTTAAGGATGCAACACATGCCTATTTCAAGTATGCATGTTTTCAGTGATCAGCAGCTGTAGTTGGTTGGAATAAAAACCTGCATACTCTCGGCGCTCCATGGCACATTGGTTGAATAGCCCTACTGTGGACTCACTGATTTGTTGATTTAATATTGAATAGTTGAAATATGAACCTCTCTCATTTTCCTATATTCTCTAATTATGCTACTTTCTAGTGAATGCAATTAGAATATTAAATTATTAATGTTAAACTATTGTTAATTTTGCTGGGAACTCCTTGAATCCTGCTCAAGGACCCCTGGAACCCGCTGAAGGACTCAGCTCAGTACTGGGAATAGTGGTTTAGACCATGCAATAGTTGACCATGAGAAACTGGACTTGCACACATCCCTGGTGGGGGGGTGTGTAAGATGTTGAAAGGATGAGAGGGAATTAGGGACTGTGGAGCGAAGGGGGGGGGGGGGGGGGGGAGAGAGAGAGAGAGAGAGAGAGAGAGAGAGAGAGAGAGAGAGAGAGAGAGAGAGAGAGAGAGAGAGAGAGAGAGAGAGAGAGAGAGAGAGAGAGAGAGAGAGAGAGAGAGAGAGAGAGAGAGAGAGAGAGAGAGAGAGAGAGAGAGAGAGAGAGAGAGAGAGAGAGAGAGAGAGAGATTTGTGACAGCATGGCGGTGCCAGCAGCCCTGCTGAATCATCCAGCTGACAGCTACAATCTCCTCACTGAGGAATAAGGATTTGGCATCTCTCTCACACACACACGTAGACACAAAAGAAATGTATGTGTGTATATATAAAATTAATCAATCACATGTTTATTTGCGGACATTAACAGACGCAGCTGTCAGTCTTTGTTGCATTGTCAGGGTTTTTATTTTTTATTTCATAACCATATAGTATATACAACACTGTGCAAAAGTATTGGCACCCTAGATTTTTTTTTTATATAAATTTGGTCTTAAATGTTTTTTTTTTGTTTTCTGCATTAGTGTTTTTCATTACTGCGCTTTATAGTACATTTTCTGATATTTAGAAGCTTTTCATTTTTTTTGAAAGCATCTTTGCTTTACAGATTTTATTTTTTTTTAAAAGACTTTTGCACAGTACTGTATATGTTTACCTGATACCTTATTCCAGCTGACAGTTTGGTCCCAATCAAATAAATGAAGACAGAATTTTTATTGATTTTGCGGGAATTTCTCAGCCAAGGTGGTCGACAATTCTTGCCAAGGTGGCCCGCCTTGCCCGTAAAGCGCAGTGGGAAAACCTGGATATAGTATATCTATATACCAAATACATTGTACATTCACAGAATTACTGCCTAATCATTTTTGTTCCCATCCCATATGACTTGTTTGTGTAGTCTGGCGACTATCGGGAGCCAAAGAGCAAGCTAACCGTGACTTCACACTATTTTATTAGCGGCTAGGTGGCTAGCAGGATTTTCCATAGATATGGGGGCGACACGTCTTACATCAGCTAAACAAAGCAATAGACTGTTGAAAATCATCTCGCGACACCCAGTTACATAAGCAATTACGAGACATTTTTGTAACATTTGAGGAGAAAAGGCTTGGGTACTTGAGCGTACCAAAATTATTGCACCTATTCTGGACCATAAATGTCACTATCTATACAATTTCCATGGTGCAACGTTAGCTAGTAGGCAGTGCTTAATTTGTGCCGGCAAATGCCAAGAATCTGATTTTGCGCCCCGGCAAATGTCTTACTCAGAATCAGAGCCCCGGGCTCTAAAGTGCGACAACAACGCGTATTTTAAACTGGTATTAAACAACGTTACGTCCAGTGAACATTACAAGAGTAGGTGCGTGAGGCCGCGAGCCAATCAGGGCCTAATATGTAAATAGATACACGCAGACAGACAGACAGACAGACAGACAGACAGACGGACAGACTGGAAGCTTAAAAAAATATTACAACGTCAACGTTTAGTTAGCTACTGATAGCAAGCCGACAAAACAGATTCACGGTTAACGTTAATGCAGCACAAAGCTGGCTTCTGGGCTGGCGACACAGGTAGGAAAAGTTTACCCTTTTTCCTCCGCCGGGGGATTGGTTGGGGGAGGCGAGTTGAGCAAATTAAGCACTGCTAGTAGGTTTACTAGCTAGCCATTGCCATTGGGCTGCCATTGCGGTGCTGACATGAATGGATCGAGAGCAGTTATATTGTGGTAAGACCAATGGAAGTTAGTGGTCTACCTGGAGATTTATTGGAGATTGATCACTGAATAGTTTGGCACCAATAAAGTAGTATAATGCATTTTGAACACTTCCAGACATTATCACTGCACGGAAGTCTCATTCATTTCGAGTATTATTGATTGATACAGCAGATGTCACACTACATGGTACCTGACTAGGTAATTGTTCTAATCTGTGAAACTTCTGTATGTATTTGTGAGAGTATATAATGTAAGTATATAACTACACCTTGCCTCAGTTGTGCCTCTTCAACAATAATCGCCCATTTCACCAGAAGAGTCAGTCCATTTTACAAGTGAACAATTATTTTCTGTTTTTTTGTTGTTGTTTTTTTTCAAAACAGAAATATTAAAAGGTTGATGATGCAGTACCAGCATGATTACATTGGATACAACTAAAATCTGTTCAGGGACTAAATGGCCTAAACCATGCTGCATTTCATTTCATTTGGTGAAACCTCTTTATTATGGATAATGTAATTATCCACTTACATCGAATTAATTAACGTCGCTATTTTGAGTGCTACATATATTATATATATTATATATATTTAGTATTGAACAGAAGATGCAGGAAGGTTGGTGACAGTTGACCCCCCCACTGGAGCACTAGCTTGACACTTTTACTCAGCTCTTACTCACACACACACTGTGTGGGAGAGAGTGTGAGAGGCATTGTTGTTTAACAACAACATTAGCGTGTAAGTGGACTGATCATCATTGCTCTTAGAGGCAGAGTTAGTCTATTTATTCCTTATTAGAGAGATACATCTAAACATCTGTTTTTCATTCCTTTAGCCTGCCATGGTATCAGCTAAGCTAATGCTAGGGCTGCAGTTATCGATCATTTTCATGTTTTAATATTAAAATAATCTATAATTAAGAAAGAAAGAAGAAATTAAGAAATGTATTTATTTTAATCAAAATGTCACTTATTTGACCAATGGACAAAAGTTCCACACACTGTATTAGCATATACAGTGCTGCTTGAAAGTTTGTGAACCCTCCAGACATGGTCATTGTTTTTGTAAAAAATGTAAAATAACCTTATTAAATGTATATCCAAACACCAATTTGTAAAGCAGACTTTCCAAATAATGGACACAAACAAAAAAAATTGATGTATTTTCATTATTTATTTAACAAAAGTGGTTTATCTCACAAAAACTGAGAATTTAACATGTGCAAAAGTATGTGAACCCTTTTAGTTAGTAGCTTGTGGCACCTCCTTTTGCAGCCATTACTTCAACCAAACGCCTTCTGTAACCACTGACCAGTCTCTCGCATCTGCTGTTGGGGATTTTTGCCCACTCCTCCTTGCAGAACTCAGCCAGTTGAGAGAGGTTGGAGGGACATCTGGCATGTACCGCCCGCTTCAGGTCTAGCCACAACATTTCTATAGGATTGAGGTCCGGACTTTGACTAGGCCAATCCAGAGTACGAATCCGCTTTCTTTTAAGCCATTCCTTGGTAGTTTTGCTGGTATGCTTTGGGTCGTTGTCTTGTTGCAGAACCCATTTTCGGCCCAGCTTCAACTCCCTGACTGATGGCAGGAGATTCTGATCAAGAATTTGTTGATAGGCATGAGAATTCATGTTTCCCTGGATAATATGGAGTCGTCCAGGTCCGGAGGCAGAAAAGCTGCCCCAGACCTTCACATTTCCACCACCATGCTTCACTGTTGGGAGGAGGTTCTTTTCTTGGTATGCAGTGTTGGCTTTTCTCCAAACATGGCGGTTTTGATTGTGACCAAATAATTCTATCTTGGACTCATCTGTCCAGAGAATGGACTTCCAGAAGGCCTCTGGTTTGTCCAAGTGTTCTCTGGCAAAGTTGAAACGGGCAGCTTTGTTCTTTCTTGAGAGCAGAGGCTTCTTTCTAGCAACCCTCCCATGAATGTCATGTCTATTCAATTTTTGTCTGATTGTAGATGCATGTACATTAACCCCAGATGCTGCCAGAGAGGTCTGCAACTCTCTAGAGGTGATGTGTGGGTTGGCCTTTACCTGATTTATTATTTTTCTGGTGCTTCTTGGTGATAGTTTTGATGGACGTCCACTTCTAGGCAGAGTTGCGGTCATGTTGAATGCCCTCCATTTGTAAATGATTTGTCTTACAGTGGATGGATGGAGCTGGAATCTTTTGGAGATGGTCTTATAGCTTTCCCCAGACTGATGGGCTGTCAGTACCTTCTTCCTGATGTCCTCGGATATCTCCTTTCCTCTCGCCATTGTTGATCTGTGTAGGTACACCTTGGCACTACAGTGGTTTGGTTGGTTTCCTCTCTCTTTTAATCTGTGTTGCCCAACCCTTTTCCTAAGGATGTCTCATTTGATTGGTCTGCTTAATTGATTAATTAAGCACCCAAATGTGTTTCACCTGAATCTATTACCTACTTGATTTTACCAATGCAGCTGGGGGTTCACTTACTTTTGCACATACACTAATTCCATGTTTCATATAGTTTTTTGGCTACTCACACAATTCCCTCTAAACAAGTACATGCAATTGATAAACATAAACCTGACATTTCATATATAGAAAACTGGTGATGATAAAATAAGAAAATCATGGTAAAACAACAGAAAACTCTAAACTGCTCAAGGGGTTCACAAACTTTCAAGCAGCACTGTATAGATTAATCTATGTCAAGGGTAAGATGACACATTTTGTGGTCAATTCTGAAGATTTATTACAAAATGAATAGTCTTCAAAGTAAACACATTGTATTAATGGCAACCAGAAACAAACAAAAAAATAGTTCGGTACCAACAAAGCAGCGTAAAACAAATCTCAACAATTAATTTACCACGTGGGTTGACTGTTGGCAACTTTGACTGTTGGCAACTTTCCTGTATCTTCTGTTGTGAACCCTACAGTGGGTGGTCACTGTTTCATATATTGTAAATGAATAACATTACAAAATCCTTCTATAAACCTCAAAGAAGATATCCCAAATAAAGAACATGCACAAATAAATGATATACTTTATTTAACAAAACTGGTTTATTTAATAAAAACTCAGATATCCCTGCATGCAAAAAATGCATGCACTTTATTTAACAAAACTGGTTTATTTAATAAAAACTCAGATATCCCTGCATGCAAAAAATATGTGAAGTCCTTCAATCAATAACTTGTGGCTCCTCCTTTAGCAATGATGACTTGAGGTAAACGTCTCCTCAGTCGCTTCATCTTCCTGGAGGGATTTTATCCCACTTCTCCTTACAGAACTCAACCACCTCAGTGAGGTTTGAGGTCTCAGATGAACAGACGCTTCAGGTCCTGACAGCATCTCAGTTGGGTTTAGGTCAGGACTTTGCACTAATTACCTTTATACTATTTTCATTTTAATACAATTTCCTTCAAAAAACATTGATAATTGTAGAGCCTTCATTTCAGTTAAGAAAAGGGTAATTTTAATTAAATAAGGATTGCATGGTAGAACAACAGTAGGTTGATTGTGCTGTGCAGTCTAGGCTATCATTCTTACCACTACTTAGCCATTCTTGTCCATACTCTCAAAGCTAATGTCAGATGGCCCGTGGAGCTCATTACTGGTAATTGTCAGTTTTTTCACTGCTTCGAATTTAGCGAATGCACGCCTTTTTCCCGGCATCATCTTTGGCTGTCTTCACTGCAGTCTGACTGTGAAACTGAAACTACTAACAAGCCCCGTGTCGGCAGGCATCCACCCTACTGCAGAGTCCTTGGGCAAAGTGCTGATCCCTGCCAGCTCCGGGGGTGCTGCTCTGCAGCTGACCCTGACCTCTGACCTGGCAAGAGAAATGCCTATTTCCCTACATGGAGAAATAAAATATTAGATTATTAACAGAATAAATGCTGGTCTAAATGTTTTGTACACTCAGTGTAAAAGGACATGGAGAGAAAATGTTAAACTTGTCAGGAGCAGGCAGAGAGCTGAGGAAGTTGAGATATTCTGCCTTCTCAACACACTGCACACTAACTCACTTCTCAGAGGACAGATGGAATGACAATAAGCTCTCGGGGTCACTATGGAAACAGTCAGAAACAAACCACAATCACAAATTCCCACATAAACTCATCACACAGGAACTACATTCTAGCATCGTGTCAAACACATTGCCCTTGCGTTTGGTAGACGATTTCTGGCGAGTCAGGAGCGAGCGAAGAAGAGCCGCTTTTTGTCAGAAGGCAGAATGCAGCTCCTTACACACAAGCCGGCGTCGTGAGCTGCTGCATAAGTCCCGTTTTTGAGTTTCCGCTTGCCTACAGTGTTGACACATTGTGTAACTTCAGACACGATTACAGAGTTGTGTGTGACTGCCATGTGGCTCGGCTAATGCGAACGATAAAACCGCTGCGGATGACGAGAGCGCGGGAGCCTCTGTTGGAAATGGCTCTGGCAGAGCGACTGAGCTGCAAAAGGAGGACAAGACGGTCTCAAGAATTTATGAAACTGTGTCTTTAAAAATCTCCAACATTTAAGTGATTTTTTTTTTTGTGAAAATCCAGTTTATATCAGGAAGTGGGGCTGCAACAGAAATTGAGCCCCTGTAGATCCCCCTATTTGCACTGGTGGGACATCTCAAAGGTTTACTGAGACGTTTAATGTTTAAACATACAGTTTACTGACTTTCTGGGTATTGAAGTCCTCACAATTCAAACAGTTGGCTCTCGCTGCCATTTGGGTGAAAATTGCATAGTGCAGCTTAAAAAAAAACAACTGATGCTGCAGCATAGTGTGGGTATTTGTTCTACTGTATAATCTAACCCAACTGCACTGAACTGCATGACACTTATGGTTATCGGTATGATGGTGATTTCACAATGTGTACCATCTCATGTTTTCTTCCTGTTAGTGTGCATACATACAGTACATACACATAAAAAAACAAAAACATTTTTTATGAAATAAAGCTAACCATGCATTACAGAAATCACTGTTGTATAAATCCTTTTCATAGTTTGGGATTCTTGCACACTGCCTCGTGTTGCCAGACTAAACTTAAGTGAGCAGCGTTACGCTATAGCGGCCTGGTGACCCATTCCGCTACAATACGTGGGATTGTGTGATGTGAACATCATTGTATCTGGGGTGCAGTACTAGTGCACATAAACACTGAGTGCAGTGTGCAAATGCCCTAATTTCCTCCAATTTGATTACCTTTCTTTAACAGGGCCTGTCTATGGATTTGATTTCCCTGTGGCGCGCACGCACGCACACAACCACAGACTAATATCAAGATATATGTTTGTGTGCAAGCATATAGGGGCATATGTATGGAATTTCTTGTATGTTGCTTGCCTTCTCTCAGAGGGATTACACCAGCCATTGTGGGTGGCTGGTTGACCCTACCCACCCAACCATATCCACGTATGGAGGTGGAAGACAATCAGCTTGGCCTCTTACAGACATATTCAGTTATATTCATTTATGGGTAATCTTGTAATAAGATATTGCATATTCTGTGTATATTCATTTTATCCACCTTCAATAACTTGTAACACACATTAATGAATATATTTGCGATTGATAGAAGAGGAAAAACCATTTAGAACCAGAATCAGTATAAGAAAACATTTTTCTTACTTTTCTTACTTCTTACTTATGTGACCTGCAGTTCATATGGGAAACAAGCCATTGAAATATGAATGTTTATTACAGTCATTTACATTACAGTCATTTAGCAGACGCTTTTATCCAAAGCGACTTACAATAAGTGCATTCAACACAGGTAGGCAAGAGAACTACTAGTCACCAGAAATCATAAGTGCATTTCCTTCCTAAACAAGCAACTAAGAGCAGAACCAGTGCTAAGGTAAAAGTGCAATAAATGAGCTACCTACTTTTTTACTTAAACAAATGAGACAAATAAGTAAATCAAATAAACAAGAGCTAAGACAATGTTTATGAAAAATATTTTCTCAAATATTGAAAATAGTGATTATAAATTGTTCTTCCTCTTAGAGTATTTGAAATATATTCCTCAATGTGCTTTTACTTGTTATTGAAGCTGAAGCTGAGCAATAGCGGTAGCCTAGCTGTTGTTGCCAGTGGAGGAAAAGAGACAGCTGTGCCCTTATGCAAAATGCAACATGTCTTCACTGCATTGCATTCTGGACAATTGAGGCCACTGTTGGTGAAGAAATTGCTGACTCTTCCTCTTCTATAATGGATTTCTCCCTGTGTGACCGTCAGCGCAAAATGGTGAGTCTAGAAAGAAGCCCTTGCTGTTTGATTTGGAGGGGCTGAGACCAAAACCCTGACATTTACCATTGACGTTACATTATCTATTGTGAACAGCCAAAAGTCCATTCTGAAAGCAGATGCATGGCACAAATCACACCATACGCAGGATTGAGAACAAAATCCTACTTTTAATTCGCTCACTTATATTATAACTGAAACTTGTTATCAGAAATCAAGCTGGAGGAGGACTATCGTCTCTCTATGTGGACCGTAGATTCCACTCTTTAAGTCTTTGCCAATCAGCCCGCCTGGCTGATTGTAATTCCCTTTCACCTGGGGCAAGATGGCCGACTGGGGAATGCAGTCCTTCCCCGCAGTTTCTCTGTGGCAGATACCCCAGTCTGCCACACTGTTTAGCCAGTTATCTGCAGGAAGAAGAGTACACCACAAAACAACAAAACGGACCCAGGAATGCAAGGTACATCGCCAATAGCTGGTTTTATACACCGTTATTGTGTTTTAGGGTGGATTTGTCCTGTAATGCCAGGTCAAAATCTCCTTCCTGTAGGCAATGAAATAACTCTATCATGCTGAGAGTTTTGCCTGCTGGATAGTTTGTCCTATTCTTAGATAGTTGCCTTTTATATGCTGCGAAATGTTAGAAAAATGTCAGAAAAATCTCACAATAGTGAACTTTTTAGTTATTGAGCAAAAGTGGTTGATTTGCCCATTCACACCCATGTAGATTTAACATTTTACCATGCATTATGCATTAGTTTTGGTTCAACATAAAGCATCTTCTGCATATAGGAGACAATGTTACCCTTCAATTACTTTTAAATAAATGCAAAATTGGATGCACAAGGTTTCTGCAGGACATCAAAAACAGCCTTTTGTAAGCCTCCACATTATGAGGCAACATGGTGAAATAGAAATACTCTGCCCCCCAATGCCTCTTTTCAATAACCCCAAAGACCAGTGAAGAGGGCAATATAGAGATCTTCATTAGGCTAGGTATTGGAGAGCTGTCACCTCCTCCATATGCAGCATTGTGAAATATCCCTGGAAACATATCCTCCATATCTGTGTAAAGGAGCATGTTGCAAAACCAAATTGATTCATCATGATCCTCTTGTGCATATATTCCTCTGTGGTTATCATGTAAATTCCCACCCCACCCAACCATATCCACTTCACTGACCTCCCAAAATCCAGTTCCACGACTTGCCGATAATCAGGGTTATGGAAAACGGATTGAATACTAGACCAAACTAAGTCCCAGTTTGTTGTAAGTAAAAGACCAAGTATGTGGTTGGCAGGTCAAAACTACTCCTCAGTGGCCACTTTATTAGGTACGCCTAGCTGATACCGGGTAGGTCCCCCATTTGGCCTTCAGAATAGCCAGAATTCTTGAGAGCAAACTATGCAACCATCCTGAGATGATGCATGCTTCATGACATTATCCTGCTGGAAGTATCCATTTCACAAAGGCTAGACTGTGTCTCTCTCAAAGTCTTCTGCAGTAAAATGCAAGCTGCAGACCCGACGATTGTCGGAGTGCTCTCCTTATACTTAGGATTTAGTATACGCCTGAGCCATTCTTTACAACTTAGATCATCTTTTATGAGGAAATGGTGAAAACTTAATCCACCCTCAGTCCTTCCGTCCTGCAGCTATTGCAGTTGGGCACTACACATCAAGATAGCATATTCCAAAATGTGAAAATATGAGAAAACAGTTACAAACGTTGCGTGGGGGTTGGTCCTCAGAACGCAATGAATACTGGGTATTCATGTCTTACAGACATATTCAGTTATATTCATTTATGGGTGTCATTTTTCTTGACAAGTAATCTTGTAATAGGATATTGCATATTCTGTGTATATTCATTTTATCCACCTTCAATAACTTGTAACACATTAATGAATATATTTGCGATTGATAGAAGAGGAAAAACCATTTAGAACCAGAATCAGTATAAGAAAACATTTTTCTTACTTTTCTTACTTCTTACTTATGTGACCTGCAGTTCATATGGGAAACAAGCCATTGAAATATGAATGTTTATTACAGTCATTTACATTACAGTCATTTAGTAGACGCTTTTATCCAAAGCGACTTACAATAAGTGCATTCAGTGCATTTATTGTAGGATCTGTTGGAGAAGCTCTATAAGCAGCAAAATAGCTTTTCCTCTGTCAATATTGGGTGTATTTGAATGATTTTTGCTTCTATCCATCAAGGTAACACACCACTTTGATATAATCTACATTAATGATGGTGGAGTGTTCCTTTAAGTTTGCTGTGGTGTTGAAATGCTGTGGCCTAAAGACCCAAGAAAACCTACAGCTTGCCATAACAAAAAAAAGAGCAGGATTCATTTGACCAGTTGGCATCTTCTTGTTCTTATCTGACAGGAGAGGAACCTGATATAGCTGTAGCTCATCCACTTCAAGGTTTGATAAATTGTGGTACTGAGATGCCCTTCTACCTATCACTGCTGTACTAAGCTGTTATTTGCATACTTGGTGCCCATCTGTTAGTTTGAACAAATGTTCCTCCTCTGACCACTCTCTTCAACAATGCGTTTGTGCCCTCAGGACTGCAGCTGACTGGATGAGTTTTATTTCTCACCATTCTCTGTAAATTCTAGGCACCGTGGTGCACAAAAATCCCCCCCCCTTAAGAAAAAGTCTTTGCACGACAAGCACTACCACGTTCAATTCTCAGAGAGATCAGTCTGCCTGAAAGAGGGCGAGGCAGATTTACTCTGCCAAAAAAATAATCATAGAATGTGTCCTCTGATTGATGCCACTGAGGAACATTGGACCCTGAAAAGGTCCTAAGCAATTATGAAGAAACTGAAGGGAAAATATGTTTCTTCTCTAATGAGCTTAACCACTGTGCAAATATTTCTAGAAGAATCTATTACACCCAAAGCAGGGAAAAAATAACTATGCAGAATAGATATATAGCAGATTAAGGCCGAATCCCATTTCTCATTTTCACCCCTACGACTCGTTTTTGAGTGCCCCTCGCCCCTTCGGCTTGGCCCTCGGAACAGAGTTACAAGGGGTAACTCTATGAAATGGGACAAGCCTTCAAGACCCTGATACGTCATTGATGAAGTTTACGTAAACAGACGCGACGAGTTTGTTATTGGACATTACACACATCACAGTGACATTTGCCATTCATCTGATGGAGATAGAGAAGCATGGACACTCGTGATTCGTTCACAATTTATACGTTCCACGCTACTAATCGATCAAACAAGTCATCAAATAAAAAAGACCACTGCTTCATTACCGGGCCACTTCATGACAGAATAGCGTTAGCGGTGCTCTGTAGGCGCCGTAACAAGTGCAGCAACTTCGCTGCTGGACTTTAGTTATATTTCGGGCATCATATGCCATCAAAGGGGGGAAATGCGACATGGAAATATGTCAAAATGCGGGACTGTGATGCACAAATCAGCCTAAAAACAATGTTGTAACGTTAACTAGCGAGGTAGAGACATCGGCATACTAGCGATTTTTTTTGTTATGCTTTTTTTTTTTGTTAGGTCTATAATACATTGAAACGACATTAAACTAAGATAATACGATGGTTAGAATATTTTTTAAATCTTTATTAACGAAGAAAATACTACATTTGTGGTTTCTTTTGGATGGTAGTGTAGTGTTCGCCATGATCTTCCAGTTGATTCGCAGGTCATTCTGGGAGATTTCTCCTGACCCTCGGTTTGTAGTGTGCCCCTGAAAAATCTCCGTTTGGAGGGCCATGTAGCCCTAGCACTTCGCCCTACCCCTCGATCACAACAAGAATCGGGACACCCTACCCCTTCACGTGAACGCGCAAAACAGAGGGAAAGGGCTAAGGGGTAGGGCCAAGGGGTGAATTGGGATTCGGCCTAAATGGCTCTCAAAAGATGCTATGTGTAGGATTTTCACTAAATGAAAAAGTTGAATATGAAATGCAGACAATCCAGTTTGTGTTATAATTTTGTCAACCTGCTAGTGCTACTTTATATAGCCTACCAATCTTTTACTAGGAGTGGGTGTCACTTTCAAGTGGCAGATATCACATTTTGGAACAGTACTTGTCAAATTCATCAGTGCCAAATGCTACAATGACCAGTGGTTGCTACAGTCTATAGCCCTGATGAGCCAGCATTTCCACTAGTGACTTCTCAGCCATATATCAATAAGAAAATGTGACTGTGTTCCCATTAAGGCCACAGGTAACCATGTGATGTCAGAGACGGTGGTGACTCACAATGCTGAGCTTGAGACCCAAGGAGGTCTCCCACAGCTCCAGATCTTTATTGAATATCGGCCTCCCCTGCTAGTAACAGAAGTACAGATAACTGTGTGTGTGTGTGCGTGTGCGTGTGCGTGTGCTCACCCATGAAGGATGTATACAGAGCTTTGAACTCTGTGAGATCCCCCTCTAGTACTGTAGATTCCTGTTGAATTTCAAAGACCACATGACCTTTACTCTATCGGATAAAGGTCAATAAGTCGGAGGAGGTGACTACTGTCACAAATCTTACTTTTGATTAATCCGCAGTATATGGTTTTAACATTACAAAAGAATACATAGCATATTCCATTTGGTAGATGCTTTTACGTGTAAATTCTTTGCGTGGGTGGCTCCAGTGAGAATCAAACCCTGAACTCTGTCTTATTGTCAGTAGCAGAAGTAGTGCCAGTTGTAAGTTGGCTAGTAAATGCACTGAGAGCTTCTGTGTGCACAGTCAGAAGGTTGGGCCAGTGAGCTTGAATTGCTCTTCTTTCCCTCGGCACGACAGCCAGTGGCCAATGGAATCTGTCTGGCTCTGGTCCTCACATTCAGGATGAACAATGCAGTTTTCTACTGGTCGCAGAACAGTGAACCAGCTTTTTACCCTCTCATAGATAATTGACGGCTCTTGAGTTTGCTAATCCTGTCTACTGTTTTGTGGATTCGCTCTGTTTGAGAGCCGTGTTCACATTCTTGATTTAAGTCGAGGTCGTTCAAGGTGAGCATAGGACACTGACAAGGATGTGCCTTGTCCACTCTCTTATTTGTGGACAGGATATCAAGGTACAGCTTGAGGTCTGGAGAATGTCCATTTCAGTGACATTAGGGTGGCATCTCTGCTTTTTTGCAGATGATGTCGTCCTTTTGACCTCATTGGACTGTGATCTCCAATGTGTGTTCGGGGTGTTTGGGTTGGGGGTCATCACATCCATCCCTCTGGTTCTCTCCTTGAAAATGGAGGTGCAGCGGGTGCGGTAATGAGAGCGCTGTGTCGGACCATGGTGGTAAAGAGAGAGCTGAGCCGCAAAGCTCTTGATTTACAAGTCAATCTTTTTTCCGGCCCTTACCTATAGTCACAAACCTTTTGGAATTGACCGAAAGAATGAGATTATGGATACAGGTAGCCAAAATAAGGTTTCTCCGCAGGATGGCTGCCCTCACTTACCATAACAGTGAACAGTCAACTGGCTGAAGTCAACATCTTATTGGCCTATCAGGCCATCCTTCTCAGGCAATCGTCTAAACATTTAATATTGGAAATTTGTAAATGTGCACACTTACCAGCGGGACAGTAAATGTAGAGTAAGTGTACATTTCCCGGTTAATGTGAGTGAAAAGCGCTAGTCAGAGTAGCACAAGGCTACATCTCTCAGTCCTGTCCCTACATTTTGTTGTGGGTATGGCATACCACATGGCCAAAATATCTCTTCAGATTGGCTTCTGTAGTAAACTGAGATCCGAGAGACTTTAGGATTCATTCATGTAATGCTACGACGTCAGAAAACTGGCAAAGGCAGACCGACTTTTGGTGAGTCATGCATCCCCTCCCGGTTGACCTGCATTACATAGTGTGGCTGGAGCATCTGAGGTCATTTGTCTGCAAACTGGTGCACAATAGCGTGTGTGCCTCTTTACTTTTGGTAGGCAGATGATTTGGCCAATATATTGATGCCTGATTGATTACATATTTTAGTTGGGTTGGATGCGCTAGCCTACACAACTCATTTCCATCCATGTGTCAAAAGATGTGGATACCAAAACATGCTTGCCACTTAATTAAATTATTTAAATATGATTTTAAAGAATCTAGTATCATAACTATCTTATCTGTTAATAACATGTTAATAAGGCTCTACTGCAACAAATACTTTTCGGACGATATCAGTAGGACAGTGCGCAATCAACGTGTTCCAGAAATGTACACATTTACCGTAATGTATGCACCATGGGACTCTAGAGAATCTGTACTTGTTTGGGGTTGTCTGAGTGTAATATGAAGGATTCTGAGTCAAAAGAAACCGACTCCCAGTTTGACTAATACATATTTAATGGTATAAATATTAAACGTGTTGGATAACAGCACAAAAGACCAACTTGAATTCACTGCTCCAATACTACTGTTTTTGACTCGTAAGTATTGCCTGTTATTCAGAGTTCTGATTTACAGACGAAGCCACTGTGTGAGTTCCACCTTTTGCTGAATGCAACACTGCTCTAGTGGTTCACTGTTGCTCCGCTCACGGCAGAAATTGTTGAGGAAATTCAAATGTAGTTTTCTTTGTGTAGATTCAAGGAATGACCTGGCAGTTACCCTGTTTCAGTCACAAGCAAGATCAGGTGCAACTAAGGAAGGAAATAAAAGGAGAGGGGATTTCTAGTATCGAGTAATGGACATCTGTGGTTGTGTGTCTGTCTTATATGATACTGTAACTATAGCTTGTTATGAACTGGGCTAGTATGTGTGTGGGGGACACAGACAATCGCCTGCCATTCTCCTGCAGAATAATTAGCTGCGATGATAAAGCCTGTATATTAATGAGACGTTCGCCATGACAGTAGGTACTCTGAGAACTGAGACTGAGAGAAGAGGCTCATTTCTTGAAAGCAACCCTGGGTGGCTGCCATAAAAGCGTCCACAAAATCAGCTTCCTATTAGGCTCTTGTCCACAGCTGCACTCAAGATGGGCATAATGAGGAGAACCAAGGGTAGAATTGACGAATTACAGCTGTAATTAGGGTTGACGACTTTCAGAAATGAAAGTAAGGGAAACCTAATTAAAGTGGCATGAAGTCATTTATGACTTATCGTCCCCAATCGGTGGCCAAGGAATTGCAACAACATTGACAGGTCTCTGGCACAGCTTATGGTGTAATAGACAAAAGTAATAAAGTCACATTTTCACAATAGAGGCGTGTAAGCTAGCTAATTAGAACCGAGATCCAACACAAATGTCTACTGATGCGGGAATATATTATTATTACATTTTTTTATTACATTTACATACTTTTATCTAAAGCGATGTGCAAAGGTACTTGACACTATGTGGA
The DNA here is from genome assembly GCA_034670405.1 of Hoplostethus atlanticus. Taxonomy (NCBI): domain Eukaryota; kingdom Metazoa; phylum Chordata; class Actinopteri; order Trachichthyiformes; family Trachichthyidae; genus Hoplostethus; species Hoplostethus atlanticus. The sequence goes on along the minus strand of JAXDDX010000079.1, from coordinate 978,996 downwards.
GATCGAACCCACAACCCTGAGACTGAGAGTCTCATGCTCTACCAACTGAGCTGTCAAAACGCAGGCCGGGCCGGGAGGTGAGTTTAAAGCTAGAATTCTTAGTACCTGGCCAAGTAATTGTTGCGTTATTGGTATTGATCAACCCCCGCAGTGAATTTAAGAATTGATGCTATTCCTAGCTAGACGCCAAAGGACTAAGCTGCTCCACCTACCATGACCAAAGGGGTATTACTTTATTACTTCTGAAGACCTACAGATTGTTTGGCACTGATAATACTACCCTAGGATTGAGATTATGTGGTTATAAAAAGCCACAGGTTCAAATTTGAGTTCTCGTTTTTTGTGCGCTGGGATAGAATTGTTCACAAATTATAATTAGACTGTCCTGGATAATAGGAATAATACAAATTCAGAACTGTAGAGGTTTCCACTTTAAGTCAAAAAGGCTATTCTTTACCTAGCTACTATGGCCACAGTATATTCTGTCCTTAAAGGAGAATTCGGGTATTTTTAAACCTGGGCTCTATATCTCCAAAATCGCCATTTATACCACAAAATAGGTCCAAAAGGTTTCGGAATTGCTCCAGTAGATCGGCTCAGTCGCGAAAGGGCTCAATGGCTACAACGTAATCTGTAGGGGCGTACGTGCGCGGTCAAAGTACGTCCACTAAAAGTGCTTGATTTTGCCACTGACAGGCTCAGATTGTTATTCGTGTTATTCGTCTGACAACATTACTGAAAGGATCGCTACAGAAATGGACCTTTTTTAACCGGAAAACACCTAGTCTCAAGGAGAAGTCTCGCTCTGAAATGGACGGTGGACAAAGGTAATCTATAGCGAGAGGGTTCACTTGTTGCAGGAAGAGGACGGTGGAAACATGACAAAGGTATTCTATGAAAGCTGCGCAAAGTCTTCCTCAACATTTTGTTGGCACAGTTCGGAAATGCGCAAAAACGAACCGTTGTTGTTTTTTATCTTTGGGAAAAAACAAATACTCTAAACTACGCTTTCTGTACTCCAACACACGTCTCCAACGCTGACTCAAGTTTCCACCATCCTCTTCCTGCAACAAGTCAACTTGCTTTCATAGACTACCTTTGTCACGTTTCCACGTCTCGCGATATTTCAGAGCGAGACTTCTCCTTGAGTGAGACTAAGTGTTTTCTGGTTAAAAAAGGTCTATTTCTGTAGCGATCCTTTCAGTAATGTTGTCAGACACTTGTCAGACACACGAATAACAATCTGAGCCTGTCAGTGGAAAAAACAACCACTTTTAGTGGACGTACTTTGATCATACTTTGATCATACTTTGATCATACTTTCATTGAGCCCGTTTCGCGACTGCCGACTGAGCCGATCTACCGGAGCAATTCTGAAACTTTTTGGACCTATTTTGCGGTATAAATTGCGATTTTGTAGATATAGAGCCCAGGTTTAAAAATACCCGAATTCTCCTTTAAGCTTATCATGCTTTAAAAAGACTACCAGTGTCTTAAGTGCATAATCCAAAAGTCAAAAGATTGCTTGATTTCCATGACCAATGGAAAGCCCTCCTCAAATCACTCGCTATTCCACCATCAAGTCAGTGAAAACTCTGCCACTTTTACGCATAACAGACATTGACTTACTTGAAATGGCAAGTATGTGTGTGAGAGAGGGAGAGAGAGAGAGAGCCATCACAATAGGATTACAACAGAACTATTTCCATATCCATTTTTTTTGTAAATGGCACAACACCTGATTGGTGGGATGTTGCCTGTCTGGAGATCACCACTTGGATAGATTTTGAGCAAAAGTTTGGAGCTGCCTTTCTGTCAGAGGATTATCAGGATGAGCTGGAGAGAGAGCCTGGATTCCTGTCCAAGGAGATGGGGAAAGTATTTGTGATTTTGCATATATATGTATAGGTCTCTATGTAAGAAACCAAATATTCAGAAGGACGAGGAATGAATGGCATGAATCAATTTCATAAATCCCCACCAGGCGAGTCAGCTGCGGAGCCATGACCTTGTTGATGAGCTTGTTCATCTAGGCAAACAGTTGGGAGACCTGGAAAATCAGCTGCAATAAGAACAAAGGGGATGCAAAAAGCATCAAAGCCTGAAACTTCACCTCCACCTACCGAGCCTAACCCAAGTGAAACCCCATAAGTATTCTGTTATCAGGGATAACAGACCCTGGATCCATTCTGGATCCAGGGTCTTCTTTACTTAGGTGATAGCAAGGGAGCCTTTGGGGGTTTGGTGTGAAGTAAAGCTCATCCTTCAAGGCCAAACTGTGAACCTTCCTTCCACTGACTTGTCTTCACCGAGCCTGGCTTTTACTCCAGTGTTGGGACTTGATTTCCTTGTCTTCTGTGGTTTGCAATTTGATGCCTCTGAAAATGCCTATTGGTTTAAATCAAATACTTCTTCTAAAATTAGCTAATGACACTGCATAAAGGTGACCCAAAGCTACCTGTTGCTTTCTTTTCTGCTGTTGATTGTGATTTTGCACCTTCTACCACCATGTGCAGACCTCCGGGAAGATTTTTCTCACACAATATTTCCTATTCAACAAAACCCTGCCGAACTGATGAAGATGAAGTGATGAAAGAGCACACTGATGAGGTGTTGACTAAAGGCATCATCAAGCCTTCTACCTCTTTTATGTCCTTTTTTGCAGCCCCAGTAGTACTGGTACCTACATTTTTCTACCTCAGACCAGGAGACGGAGCAAAGTCCTGCCAATGTGGATGGATCAATTAGCACTAAAAGGATGTGTGAAATGATGCCTAGCTCAGGCTTTTCTCAAGGGGTAGGAATGTGACTCGCACCAAGCATAATACCCATGCATGTATAATAGCAACATCCACAGAAAAGTCAGTCTGTTGTTTCCACGGCATATCCATTTGATAGTCCAAGGTAGTTTACACCACATTCACGTCATATCAGATTTACCACGAATACCAGCTGCCGACTGGTAAAAGCGTCCACATCAGCCTCCTAGTGGTAATTCCGAGTAGGAATTTTTGTGGGCGCTGATTATCTCCCGCTTGGCACCACGAATTGCAGACATAGGCATTGTGTCAACATAGGTGGCAAACATGGCAGTGAATCCATGGTTGCAGTCCAAGGTATTAAAAATTAAATGATGTGTTATATTCTTGCTAATACGATCATCAAAATGAAAAAAAGCAAGCAGTTTATGGTTGATTTTTAAATTATTTCATAAAAATGCTTTTAGCTGTGGCATTCCAAGGAGTTTAACACTGGATAGAATGCTTCCCAAGTTGAAGCAACACTGTTATCCCATTTTTCTGATATGACGTGAATGCGGCATTAGTCACTCATTCATTCAATTCACTCACATCTCCACTAATTTTTTGCAATCTTCAATATAATTGATATTGCATTGAAAAGTTTGTTATTGTGTGGCTTGTCAAAGGTTAAACTAGGTATTAGGTTGTGAAAGGGTTGTTATACAATGCTGTAAGGGTACCCGAGTTGAATCACCATCAGAATGACTCACAGTCAAGACATACCAATAGAAATCTACTTCACTCAGACGTCTGACTGACTGGTACAAGTATACCGCATGTACATCATCCTCTAAATGTACATTATCCTCTTGCTTTTCTGGCTAAATGAGTCTTTCATCAAGAGTTGGTAGCTTCCTGTTCATTCAGCGACACCACTCCCCCGTATTCTAATATAGCCACAGTACTCCGATGTAATTATACTCTCTCTCTCACACTCTCTGCTGTTGTCTAGAGAGATTAATGAGTTTAGACTATAAAGAGATTTTGTGTGTGTGCTAAGCTCTAGCATGTATGCAATGTTTAAGTAGCATTTTAGAGCTTTTTTAATAGAAGTACTGTAGCACTACTCAGTATTGATTAGTATTGGTCACACTGTTATTATTTTTTTCGTGTCAGCTAATGTTGGCCAAAAACAGACATGCACTTGGTGATATTCTAATGCACCAACTAAAGGTCATACAACCACAATGGAGACTTATGCATGAAAGTATAGGTATGACATTTCTGCAGGTTGTGTTGGACCGATATTTTGCAGACAACATTTCAGAACATCCAAAGTCACTTTGCACTGTTGTACAATAAAACTGAACCATTCATTGGGCAATTACATCATTTATTTATTTGACAAATGGATTTCCATCGCTATTTATTGCACAATTCCTTTAGTGACTTTTGTTTTTGCAATATTGAGATTTTATTTTTAATTTGCTGTTTCCATTCAGTGTTTTTCATGTGATCATAAGTTATGATATTTTTTTTAGCCCCCACCAGTTCCCTTCCATTGCATGAAAATATTGATGTGCAAACCTGTCTGTGTTTGTGTGTGTGGGGGTGTATGTACGTACGTGACTGCGTATGCGTCAGTGTTAATTCTTGTTTGTGTGCATATGCATCTCTGTTAGTGTGTATGTTACTGAAAGTCGAGGGATTCAGAGGGTCTGCTAGTGACTGATAGAAATGCCCTATATAATTTCCAAGGCTTGCTGTGTCTGTGTGTGTGTAGGATTGAGTAGGCAAAGGTAGAGGTTGTCAGTTATTATCCCCACTTACTGTTTGTGTTTCTTTGCATCTTCCTCTTTTCTCCTCTTGCACGCATGCTCTCGCTTCACCTTTTTCATAATACTCAAATCTCACATTATCTTTCTGTCTCAGTATGTTCTGCTGCTACTTACTCTACTGCTATTTCACATCCCGTTTATGCTGAAGTCCAGACCTGTTTACACATTTCCATTCATACGTTTTCGACTTAAAAGTAATCTATGACCTTTTATCAACCTCTATTGGCAACCAGCAGGAATTGCAACAATATTGATAAAATGTAGCACCCTGGCCAAGATTATTGGCATTCTTGCATTTTATGCAAATTATGTACAATATCTTCTGAAATTGGGGATTGAAACAACTTTCGGTCAACATTCTTCTTTTTTTTAATTTAACAGCACATAATCAAACAATAAGAATACAAATATAAAAAATATCTTTTATGGCTTCAAAATATAATTATATATACAGTATATTATGGAATTAAAAGGTCAAGACAGTAACAATTAGAGTAAAAAATACTAAAAATCTAAGAATTATACTGTAAAAATATCAGTAAAAATTATATTATTGGCTGATATTGCCATATTACAGATATATCTGTGTTGGCATACAACTTTTATATATTTCATTTCTGTTTTGTTTTGTTTAATTCTAGTTGTTATTTATGATTTTTCAGTTATGTTTAGTGTTCAAATATTAAATATTATCCTAACTCCAGTGCATTTCTTTGGGGATTTATGAGGAAGACAATGCATTTGTTTTGTTTTTTTGTCATTTTTGTTCTACTGTAAAATATCCTGCCTCCATCTTTGTCACAAGTTGTCACAACAAAAGGCTAAAAATGTGTGCATTTCATAAAAAGAATATCAGCAGATATATCGGTATCGGAAATTTTTTACTCCCAAATATCAGCATCAGTATCGGACCCAAAGATCCAGTATCGGTCGGGCTCTAGTCAAAATTGTACTATTTGCTGCTTTAATATGTGCTGGAATTGTTGGTTGAGTATGTTTCTATAACCCCCTTTGCTCTATTCTTATTTACATCCTATTTTTCTATGCTGTTTCCCATTACTTCTTACTTCTGCAAAGTTCCACTCAGGAATCATGAAACTTTTATCCATTCTAATCTATGCTGATGATGTACTCATCACATACAACTTGTTGTGCGTTGACCCCCATGCATCTCTCTCTCTCTCTCTCTCTCTCTCTCTCTCTCTCTCTCTCTCTCTCTCTCTCTCTCTCTCTCTCTCTCCCCATGCACCATAGTGTAGTTATATGTGAAGCTTATCATTCATGCGCTCTGTGTAGCTGAAGGCTGTCGATGTGACACACGCTATCGTTGTGCCGTCACATCTGTTTCCCTCCCACCGACTAGCTTGTCTAGCTGCTAACCAGCTCAGCGGCAGGCCAAACGAAATGTGTTATCATCACCGAGCTCAATGCAGCTCAAGGGGGGAAGAGACGTATGGTGTATTGCTCCAGAGCAATTTCACTGGAGGTGTAATTTACGCTGCATTCTACTCTCGAGTGCTAGCTTCAAGCAACATTTCACTTTGTTTTTAGCACAAACTTCAAACATTGGCTACCCTAAGGATTCGCTGCCACCATAAAAAAAAAAATTCCTCATTGCACAATATTGTATTATCTTACATATTTCTGTACTTTCGCTTCACAAGTTGGCCCATATGACACATTCTCTGCACAAATGTTTCCTCTATGGCTATCAGACAGCATTGAAAGGGGGCACAAATAAATTTGTATTTGTAACCCATCATTTTAATTTTTTTTAACTGATTTATAAATATGTAACATTTGTACATAAATGTGTTCCCATTTGTATTAATATATCATTTTGTGCAGGAATTTAACATTCATACAAATATATTGTAGTATTTTTTTTACATAAACATGGTCATTTGCATAGATCAATAATATTCACACTTTCATATTTGTGAATTGGCAAAATTGCATTTTTGGAATAAATCTGCATTTATTTGTGCAGATACTTTTGAGACTCATTACAACTGTTTCCATGCTGATTGGCTGATCTCCACGTAATCTTTGCTTTATTTCTTTATTTAGCAAGCCATAACACTTACATATTTACATATCAATTTAATTTTTTTTCAAATGATGTGCCTCCTTTTGATACTTTCTAATACCCATATTCCCCCTTTCATGTTGAGGAACAGTTAGTAGTGAACAGGTGGATACCCGTTACCTGTATCTGTAAGTGATCATATTGCTGTAAATTCACATTCATTGGTCTTATGGCTGACTGAATGCATAGAACCACTTTGGACTATCCTATGAAATCTTGGAAGTTCTTGAAGAATCTTGGAAAACACTTCCTGAACCGGCAGTGGGGATAGGGACCCTCTGCGATCCATTCCAAATCGTTCTCTAAATTCCAACCAGACCTTCTCAGGTGTGATTTCAAGGTTATGATGGGTTTGGCTTTAGAAGCTTACCTTACGTTGAGTTTGCTATACGTCAAATCATTGACCAGCCAATAAATGTAGTGTTAATTCACAAATTAAATTACATCCACAGAGATTTGCAATCATATGTGCAACTTTATTTTTTGTGTGCACATCTTTTGTACGTCCTCAAGATGGAACCTTGACAAAAAAAACAGGGTACTCAGTGGGACAAAAATAGATCTAGGAACTTGACATAGATGGACTCAGAGGTGGCTTCTTTTGTATCTGGCTTCATGTGCGTACATAGTGATGACCTCTGCAATGTTTGAAAGTTTCGACAGTGTTTCGGAGGCGTTGAGTTCCGGGCTGTTGTGCTTTCCCTTTTTATGAATATTTTTTGTGGCTCTGTTAGTGTCAGTGTTTGGGCTGAGGGCAGGGATTAAAATGGTTTAATGGATTATGACATTGAGACGATTAACTCCCAACAGTCCCCTTCCTCCTCATAAATAACACAAAACCCTCTGTTAACTGTCAAAAAGCAAATTCTACTCTGGTTTCCCCTAAACAAGCTTCAAAAATAAGAAAAAAAGCATGTGTCCAAGGTCGATGCACCGTAAATATTTATCCATGGATTTCCAACAGTTAATTTGGACAATAGCATATCTATCATGTTGGGGTTTATTTAAACCTGAAATGTAATTTTGTTACTTTCCACAAGGAGTGTCCCCCTCCAGGTACATTTATTTTCATTGATCATTTTAGACTACACAGGACGTGTAACAACCCAGATACTTGTGGCCGAGGGTAGTATAAAAATGATGTATTTCGCCAAATTAATGTCCTATCATCACTTACATTAGTGATTGATGATCAACGAAGTGAGTGTACCTGCAGGGGGGATGACTCCCGTTGTCATGTTGAGCGAAACCTGCACCTGCAACATAATTTCCCTGTCAAAAGCAGCACAGAATTTAACCATGTCTACTGAATTCAGTTGAGGTGGCCAAGTTGTACATTTAGAAATGCAATCGGCTCTTCAAAGCCATTGTTGGCCAAGAGTTAAAGACCCTCTAATATGGCCACTGGAGGGTGTGTTGTAAGGCCTCTATTGGCCTTTGGTTTACAAAGCGTCACCATTTCAGTCATGTGTTGGATTTCTGTATTTTGTTTCAAACATTAGTTGCCAAGTTGCCGTGTGGTCCATTGGACCCTCTATCGGTATAACAAGTTGCCATCAGATGGTCCCTCTGCCACTTGGCAAGCAATTCTCAGCATTCGCCGCATTTACACTCTAGCTAGCCGACTGTCTCCATTTCCATCTGTTTGACAAACCGGTCTTTGGACAAATATACATACATACATACATACATACATATCAGAATTATCCTTCGATATGGTGGAGAGATTAGCGGAGGTTTAGCTGGAAAAGGTCCAAATCAATGGCTGCAGCAACTGGATTGAAGGGAACATCCATGTTGTTGAAGATGTGACCTGCTCACACCAGGGGTTCACCTACCTCTAAAGTCAGCTAATGTTAGCAGTCAGCTACTTCATGTTGTTAATGCTATATTTATGTCTAAATAAACCAGATCTAATCCTTATTAACTGACAGCATTCATCAACAACCTTCATTGTCTGTAGTAGTAATATATTATACTTATATATATCATCTTTGACAGACAGTTGTCATTGTTCTTGATGGCTAACACTAGAATTAGATGAGTTTAGTTGGTTAAATCTGCTACTAATTGTCAGCTACAATTTGTACAATTAGACCTAATGACTGACATTATAGATCAATATCATGGAGGTTCGTTCACTTTATTTGTCCAAAGACTGGTTGAGTTTGCTCAGTTTCCATCTGCTTCGCTCTCATCCTGGTAGAGTTTCCCACCCAGTATGATCAATAAAATAAGGCTGTAAATGAAGCCTATTGGAACCTAGCAGCACCAATCAGAGTGAATGGTAGAATGTTGTTGTTAAGCGAAAGCTGGAATGCTGCAAATTGTCTATTGGACATCTTTTGGACTTCGCACAAAATCTCTGAAGAAAAAAAAATCTGTCTCTCTTTATAACTCTCTCTGTCAGTCTCTTCCTCTATCTCTGTTTCTATCTGTCTCTATCTCTCAAGCTTCCTGGGTTATTTCCCCTCTGCAGCAAGTGACCGTGAACGACCCAGCTGGTTGTCAATAAAGTGTAGTGGGTACTACAATTTAAAAACAAGACTGTAAACATGTCATCTCACATAAATGATGCAGTCTCCCTCTGGGCCAATCGGCGACAAATATGTCACCTTGTTTTGATCTGCAATTGTAGCACCCCCCCCCCCCCCCTTGGGCCAATCAGTGTAATTTCGAAAATGTTGGAACACAGTGGTAAGATGCATCATTGCCCCAAGTGAGATATTGCATGTGACAGATGAATGAATGACAAAAAAAAAAATTATTCTGATGAAATCTGTCATGTCAGCAATTGAAGGATTTTGATTTTAATCTTCTATAAATCTATAAAAATAAAGTGCATATACCTTGAAATACACAAAGAATTAAGTGCATAACATAAAGTCCAAATACAAATTTTGTTTGGCAGATGGTTGGCACCAAAGAAATAAACCCAATGTTATATCTCTACGGTTACAAAATTGTTAATAAAAGGTCGGTGAAATGATTTTTTTGAAGTTTTATCTCTTGGCACGAAGATACCGGCTTGTTGGTACTTGGCAGCGCTTGGCAGGCAGAGCTCAGACATTGCTTCTTCTACAGAAGTGCGTGGAAATGACAGCAGCGCCGATGTATGCCCCAATCGACCGGGCTGTCTAATAGCAACGACATCCAAAGATGACATATCGTCAAACAGACACAGGTTTATGATTTATAAATGCACAGTCCTCTTTGAACATTAAGAATTGCCAGAAATGTAAATGTGTTCTTTGATCAAAGGTGTTCTTTCTCTGACTACTGCTAAGAGACAGTATTTGAGACCAGTTTCATGCTGCTATATATATATAGCGAGAGAGAGAGCAATTAATAGTGATTTAGAGTTTTTATTGTAACATAACTTTTGTGCCACTGCTGCCAAGTGTCGTTGGCATGCAATTATCCAGTCAATAATGAAGGTATTTTGACAGTGAGTTTAAGTTTTTTCTGGCAGTTTTTTTTTCTGTACCCTTTTTTTCTTTAATCAGTTCAATAACTTTGAAGATGGACAGAAACTTTTATTACCTGCAGGACAAAGTTTCTCATTTGACTTGTATTGTCCAATGATTGCTTAGGTGAAAAATAAACTCTGAAGACTATACAAGTCTAGAGTGTTTATATGGCCCTTTATCACGAACAAACCTCAAAGGGCTTTACAGGCCTATCATGACAGAACAACTTCCACATTCAGAACAAAGGCACATAAAAACAGGTTGAAGAGGAATGAAAGCATTTAACAGAGTGGAGGACATATCGAGCCTACATAATCTGGCCGGCACCACCAACTGAAGGCATTCTATTATGCTTTTCACACTACATTTAACCCCGGGCTAACGTCTTTCTTAACCCTGGGTTAAGGACGCATTTAACCCCGGGCTAAGCAGCGTTTCACACTTGCATTTTTGAAAGAGGGTTAACACTGCTTTTAACCCTGGGTTAACAAACCCTGCTACGAAGCAGGGTTAGCACCGCTTTTGTGGTGCTATCCCCGAAACGCGGTGCTAAGAACAATAGTGTGAAATGTTGTGGGGTTAGACTGTAACAGGGGTTAGAATATAACAGCGAGTTAAACATTAGCATTAAACGTTAACCCGGGGTCTACAAGCTTACAGTGTGAAATCCTGAACACTGAATACCCGGGGTCAATTGTTAGCCCAGGGTTAAAGAAAACTAGTGTGAAACGTGAGATACAGTGCATTCAGAAAGTATTCAGACCCCTTCGCTTTTTTCACATTTTGTTACGTTGCAGCCTTATGCTAAAATCTTTTAAATTCATTTTTTCCCTCCTCAATCTACACTCAACACCCCATAATGACAAAGCAAAAACAATTTTTGCAAATCTATTAAAAAGGAAAAAATGAAATATCACATTGACATAAGTATTCAGACCCTTTACTCAGTACTTAGTTGAAGCACCTTTGGCAACAATTACAGCCTTGAGTCTTCTTGGGTATGACGCGACAAGCTTTGCACACCTGGATTTGGGGATTTTCTGCCATTCTTCTCTGCAGATCCTCTCAAGCTCTGTCAGGTTGGATGGGGACCGTCGGTGGACAGCCATTTTCAGGTCTCTCCAGAGATGTTCAATTGGGTTCAAGTCAGGGCTCTGGCTTGGCCACTCAAGGACGTTCACAGAGTTGTCCCTAAGCCACTCCTGCATTGTCTTGGCTGTGTGCTTAGGGTCACTGTTCTGTTGGAAGGTGAACCTTCGGCCCAGTCTGAGGTCCTGAGCGCTCTGGACCAGGTTTTCATTAAGGATATCTCTGTACTTTGCTCCGTTCAGCTTTCCCTCAACCCTGACCAGTCCCCCAGTCCCTGCCGCTGAAAAACACCCCCGCAGCATGATGCTGCCACCCCCATGCTTCACCGTTGGGATGGTATTGGACAGGTGATGAGCGGTGCCTGGTTTCCTCCAGACATGACGCTTAGAATTGAGGCCAAACAGTTCAATCTTGGTTTCATCAGACCAGAGAATCTTATTTCTTACAGTCTGAAAGTCCTTTAGGTGCTTTTTTGCAAACTCCAAACAGGCTTTCCTGTGTCTTTCACTGAGGAGAGGCTTCCGTCTGGCCACTCTGCTATAAAGCCCAGATCGGTGGAGTGTTGCAGTGATGGTTGTCCTTCTGGAAGTTTCTCCCATCTCCACACAGGATTTGTGGAGCTCAGCCAGAGTGACCATCGGGTTCTTGGTCACCTCTCTTACCAAGGCCCTTTTCCCCTGATTGCTCAGTTTGGCCGGGCGGCCTGCTCTAGGAAGAGTCCTGGTTGTTCCAAACTTCTTCCATTTAAGAATTATGGAGGCCACTGTGCTCTTGGGAACCTTCAATGCAGCAGAATTTTTTTTGTAGCCTTGCCCAGATCTGTGCCTCGACACAGTCCTGTCTCTGAGCTCTGTAGGCAGTTCCTTCGACCTCATGGCTTGGTTTTTGCTCTGATATGCATTGTCAGCTGTGAGACCTTATATAGACAGGTGTGTGCCTTTCCAAATCATGTCCAATCAATTGAATTTACCACAATATTCAAGTGTGAAAAGCCTATATGAAGACAAGGAAAAACTCCCAGAAAAACCCTATAGAATAAAAAAAAAAATGGAAGAAACCCTGGGGCGGGGCAATTCAAAGAGGCTCCTCCCACCAGGATGACTTGGCGTGCAATAGATGCCATATAGTTCTGTATATATATAGTTTGAATCGGATAGTTGTTCCTTGTATCCTTGTTCAGCCAGGGCCCTTAAGTGGTGCAGGCCATATATGTCAGTGTCCTCAGTAGACCAGGGGCCAAATCGATTGGTGTATGTAGTTCAGGTGTCGTGAATTCTGGGAATAGAAAGGTAGCCAGCATCCTGTGAATGAATTTAAAAGCTGTGCATAGTGCAGGCAAACGTGGGACGCAATGGTAAACGTACAGCACCAGAACTGATGGGTGGCAGTCTGGGCAGAAGAAGGGTGCGTTTACTCTCTCTGTCAAAAAGGATGACACGGTCACTTAAAACGAGGCAATCTTAGATTTCAGGCGATTTTCAATGTGTCGGTCACGGTTAAAGAGCTGTTCAACTACAAGAACATTTTTGGCGAGGCATCACGGGTGGCTAATCAGATTTCAAGGGTAGCCAGTGCCACCCCTTTGCCTCTTCCCCCTGTGCTGTGATCTGGTGGCATAGTTACTGCAGAGCTGTGAGATACAGGGAGCCTCATAGCCTTCCTGTTGTTAGAGAAGAACTTTTTAATATAAATCTGTCTGGTCTTCTTTAACGAGAGGGGAAATGCACATAACGTTTTTTACCACCAGGCGGTATAAACCGCAGTAAAGACCATAATCAAAAATTGGCAGATAGCACTTTAACAAAAACAACAACAAGCACTGTCCTAATACACTTAATAACTATCTCTTTAATGTGCCTGTAAATAAGGTGTTTATTGTCCTATAGCTTGGTCTGGGTGACTTATTCGAAGTTCAGGAGCTCTTGGATCCTTTCATCGGGTAGAGTACAGCCCTAGGTGGGTGAAACACACACGACTGACGTTCAAATTCCACGTATGCAAAAGCTGCTTGTTTTTAATAAGCCTATTTCTAAGCAGCCACTTCGCTGTGTTTCCCTAAGAAACGAAAAAAAAAATCTTAATGGGGCCCCTGGGTGTCGTTTTCCCATCACCAGTCAAGAGAGACGAATCTTAGCTGGGAAACAAATTAGTTTGTGAAACAATAGACAGTAGAAATTGTAGATTGTATGTAGACAATTAGGAACCTGCTGTTTGTGCGTGCGTGTGTGTGTGTGTGTGTGTGCATTCCTGCAGGTGTGTTAAATGTGCGTGTTTGATTGGAGTGCGGTCCCATACTGTGACTTGGAAACAAGTCATCAGTTCCAGACACATGAACTCAATGTGGGGGGCTATTATTACCATTGTTAACATTACCATTACGGTTACTATCAGAGCTTTTTTCCTAGCGGTGCACTAACTGTATCTGTAGTATGGGAAATGGTGCCGATCCAGCTCCCAACTTCTCAGATCGGCACATGAAGCTGTCCTGATACTGAGACTTTATTGCTTTGGCGCAATAAAATACTTTTATTTCCAGTGGGAAGAAAGAAAAAAAAAAAAGCTTAAGTGTCTGGTCGTGTTGAGAGTGGAGGAGAGGTGAAGCAGCTCCCTCACAGCAGACAGACAGAATAATGCTGGAAGTGAGGTGATGCTGCCTTCAAAATAAAAGCATAACATTTGTCACAAAGAATAATTATGTAATCTTGGTTTAAATATATGGTGTGAACAGGATTTAAAGAAATCAAAATAAAGAAATCATTCACTATTGAGTCCTGCTTAAATATATTCATTTAGGTTCTTGTATTACTCAACAAACTGCAAGCCATGTTCATAAATATGGGTTTTATTCTGACATTTTGTTTCATTACCCAGAAATCACGTAACCTCAAACTGCAGTCAGTCCAGTTTTCTCTGCACGGTTTGCTCGCTGCTTTGTACTACAGTTTGTATTTCACTCTTAAGTTTTGATTCGTCACTTCCTGCGGGCAGAGAAGCGTTCATACCCGACACCAGCATTTCATCTGGTCAAATAGAGTAAATCTACAGTGTCTCAATTAGAGGGGATGAGGCAACTCTTCTCTCTATATAAGCCTGATAAGACTGCATTGAGAGTGCATTTTTACATAACCTTGCCTAGAGCAGCTTCAGGGCATTTATCTGCAGCAAGCGTAGCGGCTATTTCCAGGAGGAGACAGGTTTGAGAAGGACTTTCAAGATTCGAGACAATTGAGACATTGATTATGCCTCTCGTTTCTGTGCGTTTGTGTTTGCACATACAAAAGTTTTCATGCGCCTGTTTCTTGTGGACGTAGGATATATGCGTTACGCTCTTTTTCAGGAAGACCTGTCCACGCATCAATGCACTTGGATACAACAGAGCTAGGAAACTCATAAATTAGCCTCTTCCATCACCTTTCCCTGACAGGAGATGAGGAGAGACCAAAACAACGAGTCCAAAAGCAGAGATCGTCTCTGACAACCTAATTATCCCTCTGCTCTAGGTGGCCAATAGGGTTGGCAATCTTTGGGAGTGTTCCGATTCATTTCAATTTCGATTCTCAGGCGATTTGAATCCCTGATTCATCGCAATTATCTACTCTGTGTGATTCTGTACATAGATTCTAGATTGCCATTTTAAATTATTTGCCACTTGACTACAGCAGACAGTTGAATATCTGTACGCTGTAGCAGGTAGCATAGCTTATATGTACTTGTCGTTCTGATCACTCTATACCACGTCCTAGTTATGCTCCAAACTGAAATTACATGAACTGGATACAAACATTATTCATCCTCTGTATAGAAGCCAACCATGGTTGCCCATCATAAATAAAACCATAAGCCTCCAAATCAAAACTAATGGGGATGTCGATGTCGAGCTCCTTCAGATGGAAAAAAACCTCCGCCAAATTTACAAGTGATGCCAAACTGCATTGCAACTGACCACGACAATGAGAAAGCGGTTTGCTGTTGCGGTTTACTGGTACTGACATGCTTTTGATTACATGTATCAACTAATGTGGAATTTTGCCACTGAATATATCGCTGTATGCTTTTGTTGTGGTGATATTCTAATAGAAAACAACTTGATTTTCATCACTAGAAAGAGTTTTTACTTGGCTCCATCTCTGAGCTCTTGGGCTCAATGCCCTATATTAAATCTCTCCTGATAGGTGCAAAAGTGGTAAGCTACACATTAAATGGATCTGGACGGGGAAACAAACAGTTGATTGAAAGCAGCTCAAATGGGGCTATTGTTAAGTAATTCATTTGGCAAATGATTGCTTAAGAAATGTTTAACAGGGTCAGTTTAAAACACTCAAGATTGAATAAAGTGGATATCCTGTATAACTGTACGAACCTTGTAGTAATGCTCTGTGTGTGTGTGTGTGTGTGTGTGCACTCTGTCTCTGTTCCTAGATTACTGGAGTCAATGTGAGGCCAATCACACAGAGATGCCAGTGCCTTCCAGTTAACAGCAACACTCAACGATGATAGGGAACTAAAGGGGGTAAGTGAAGATGGACATGAATTTCGAATCGACTGATTTCACTCCATTATAGTTCACTATGGCTGGAATCATTCACTTTCTATTCAATCCATTCAATTGAATTGAATTTAGCACTTGGTGGACTGACTTGGGGTTCTAACACACTGCACCATCTTCTAGAAACAAAACAGGAACAAATCCCCTGTATTTTTTCTACTTATTTGAAAGGAAGCAGTAGGGAAAGCTTACAAAACCATGATTAAAATAGAATTATTTCACTTTAAGTGCAGTAAATGTACAGGAAGTTGTGTCATTGGCTTTGGTGCAGAGGCACATTGCCAACTTAGTTTCACGATGCATATCAGACCTCATAAATAGTTCAAAGGGTCAATGCAATACATACAATGACTGTAGAAAATACGTATCGCCCTACATGTACTCCCCAGGCCACTGAGCCATCATAATTCAACTCAGTCCACTTGAACTTTATTAATGCCCATGGAGGGTAGTTGTCTTTTGGGCAAAATGATGGCTTAAGACTGAAGGGGGTGTGGGGTTTCAAGTTCATACATGGTTTCCATACATGAAAAATGTCATACCCCAACTGATGCAATATTTAAACAGTCATGTTTCAGACACATTCACATTAGAATAGCCTATAAATAATTTTAAAGTACATGTTGGTGTAAAGCCTTCTGAACGTGCAAACATTTGATGTGCATGAATGTGTGCATGAATATATTGCTCTTGCTCAGACAAATAAATTAGATACATAAAACATCAAAAACAGACAAAAATAAAACAAACATTAAAGTTTTGTCCTTTTTCTTATGCAATCTCATTTCTCTCCCATTTCAAGTGTCCTGTGCAGTATTTCTCAGTACCTAAGTGCATGTAAGTGATGTAAGAATAGGAAAAAACGTAGTCCAATAACCATATACCAGAACGGCCCAGCAATCACTTGGGACATCTAGCCTTGTTTTTATTTCGTGTTCATCTTTGGTGCTAAGTGGTCATCGCTGTGGTGTGTCTGCACTGCACTTCTCAGAGATCACCTGTCAATCAGACAGCGTGGCCACTACCCAGTTCTTCTATTTGATCCAAACAAACCGGAAACATAAAACGCATTACTTCCTGTCTCCAGATAACTTTTCCCTGGAAAGTCCTACCTGACACCGGGTGTTTAGAACAGCAGATGTAAAAGCTTTCATGAACTGGCTAGAGGTTGAATCACTAATGTGTCATATCAATCAGAGATGGAGTAGCAAAGCGGACATTAATTATAATATAATTAATGTCATTTTCATATAATTATTATATGAAAATGTCACTGATCATTAACTTAATGTAGGATACCCTGGTAGCCAAGTCTGCTACTACCCCTGGTTTTCTATCCTACCAGGTCGTTAATTGCATTCACCTTGCATCCAATGTGTAAATCATTCTCTAATTAGATGGCTAAAAGGAAATTCATCAGGGCTCTAGGTCCCAATGACCAGGATTGAAAACTACTGAGCTACAACACTGAGCTATGCCCTAAAACTTTGGCCCTATGCCCCAAAATGTTATATGAATTTAGTCCACCAGTAAATTTGGTATAACTATAATCCACCAAGCAGCACTTCATTTTAATGATATTTCAACTTGTAGAATTCCACTGCTCACCACAATGTATTTTTGCTGAAGAAGAGTGTTGAAATAACAGGCGAACAAATCGTCAAAGTTGAAATTGTATTGAAATAAAGTGCTGCTTTATGTATTGCAGGCATGCCGAATTGAAGCGTGGATCCTCAAGATTTGCTAAAGGTCCATGAGCACCGTGTAAACCTAAGATAATTAAAGTGTTGGGATGTTTTCTGGCACCATGTCATCAGTTGATATAACCATTTAGCAATAAACAGGATATGATGTAACAATCCCTTGCAGCACACTCCATGGAGAGCATTTACAGAAATCCAATTCATACCTAAAGAATGATGTCCTACCCTACCAATAGAGTACAATATTAGGGCCCCTAGGATTCCGTTTTCACAGAATCGCGGACGGAATCGCGGAATTGGCCTTAGATCATGGAATTTCCATTTTTTCACGGAATTGGCCATTTTTCTTTGAACCAACGCATTTTTGTGTGGAGGGAGGTAGGCCTATACATTTTGTCTGACATTTATTGACACGACTCAGGCGCATGATACATTTTTCTGACGCATACGCGCCCATGACGAGACAAGCTAGAGAGCGGGGAAGGAGAGATGGCGCCTCCAATGAAAAAAATGTAAATATCCGCAGAAGAGCGAGCCAAGACATTTAAAGAACTTTATGCAGATGGAGGAATATTGTTTTGTCGCGTTTGCTCGCATTCCCTTGACCATGTACGCGTAAGTACAATTAATGACCATTTAACGAGCCAACTACACCACACTGAAAGGGCTCGACATGGCAGTGCAGGATGACTGGCTGGACTACATTGCACTTTCAAAAAGAGAGAGAAACATACACATCCGTTTGATCTTGCAGAATTTTGGAGGAGCATTGCTGATCGCGTGCCACTGCTTTATCCTGTTGCATGGAAGTACATCTGGCTGATCTCCTCCAGTGTTGACACAGAGAGATCTTTCTCTCAATACAAGAATCTTGTCACAGACAAGAGAGAATCCCTCAGTGACATTTCTACCAAACAGCTAGCCATCCTGCATTTCAATGGTGAACTTGAAGCAAAATGAAAGAGCTGAACTTGAGCTTGATCTGAACTTAACCTGGTTAAATGAGTTTAAAATAAGAAAGGTTAAAAAAGAAAAGAACTGCACTTAATGGGTTAAATGAGTTAGAAAGGTTAAAAAAACAAAATAACTGAACTTAATGGGTTAAATGAGTTTAAAATAAGAAAGGTTAAAAAATAACTGAACTTAACCTGGTTAAATTAGTTAAAAATAATAAAATGGGTAAAAAAAAAAAGGAAATATCTGAATGAGTTTTAAAAAGAAAAATGTTAGAAATGAAAAGTGATAATTGTTTGAAAATCATTATTTGAAAGCAATAAATATTTGTTGTGTACTTGTTTTATTTAAGTGCATTTATTACATTGTGGATTTATTAAATGTATCAAGAGTTGCAAAAGTATTAGCAAAAGTAAGAAAAAAACCAAAATGTGTCTGAAAAAACTGAAAATTTCAGCAAAATTAGGTAAAAACAGAAAAAAACGGAATTGGCCATTTGGAAAACGGAACAAAACAGAATTGGCCATTTGGCAAAACGGAAATGGCCTTTTTTTAAAACGGAATCCTAGGGGCCCTACAATATGTTAGTAAAACACTAACTGGACAACTGCTCAAGTTAACTAGTGTCAACTGCTAGCAAACTAATATGCTATTGTTCATAAGTTGAGACAAACTAACCAACAACCCCTATGCAATGACTGAAGGGCACCTACCTAGCTAACGGTACAAGCTAACGCTAAACAGTGGCAGGTAATATAGCTTTTGCTATTCTAGCTATCTAGCTATTTATAGCTACATTAGCAAACCTGTGTGTTTAGCTGTCCAAAGATATGCCTGTCCACGAATGCTCCACTAGTTCACCTCTCTCCCTCCCGAACAAAAACAATTTTATCTTCTCCTATCAGCTAAAGAATTAACAGCTTACTCTCAATTGCTGCTTCCAGACACCTTGATTATGTCGCAGTGTGTAGCATCCTTGGGAAAGACTTCTATTACACCCTGACAGTATGTGTCCAAGTGTCACTATGCCTGAACACAAAAGCCAGGCAGGGTCCTCACCTACCCGCTGATTTAGGGGGGCAACGGTCGTCCATCACAGGTTGCACCTAAGAGTTTAATTTATTTTGCCTCCATAAGGCTGCTCCCTCTAGCCCAATTCTTCCTCTCTACACTTTCCCCAATTGACCCATTGGGATTTATTCTGCCCCTTTAAGCCTATCAAGAAAACTTACCAGCCCTAGGTCATTTTACTCTGGGTCTTTGCCCCACTGTTCTTTTCCTTTCTTGGCTGGCTGACACCTGTCCTCCCCATTCTTCGTTTCCAATAATGTATGAGAGAAAATATGGCGGCAGAGAAAGCAGTGGCTTTCAGCTCCAATATTTATGAGATAGGATAAGAAAGTGCAGCATTTGTACTGCTTGAGGATTGCCAGAGTGTTTTTTTCCATAACTGGCAAATGGTAAACTTCTTTTGATGTACACATCTTGTTTTCTTTGCTCATAGCACTTGCATGTGGTTTTCAAGCTGTGGAATTATTGCGACTGTGATATTTGTTCTAACATTCCTGTCTTGCAACAAGAAGGGAATGCTGGGGACACACTTAGCGTGCAGACCCATGTGTGTATTAGCGAATAATGAAAGCGAGGAATTGCAGGAATCCACTATCTGTAGCTCCCGTTTGGCCTCCCACCGCTACTCCCCTCCCCAAACACGCAGCTTCAAAAGATAGAGATGCAAGGACAGGATATAAAGGGGTAACATACAGAAAGTCTCTTCCCAATAGTTGGATAAGCAGTGGTTTTTAGCCAAAGGCCAAGTGAAGCACAAGTTCTGACTCAGTGCTTTATAACACAGCTTGTGTCACCATCTGAACTCCTCGTGAACTTTGCTTATGGAAATGCTAGTCATCTTTCTTCTGATGCTAGTTATGGTTTCTCTCTCCTTTCTTCTTCCTCTCTTTCTTTTTTCTTTCTTTCTCTCTCCCCAGTCTCTCTCAGAAGCATACATATATTTTAGCTGAAAAGTGCCTGCCACAAAATCATTCTCCCTGACTCTATTTCAAAGCCGGTAAATCAAACATGAGGTTTTGGTTGAAGTGACTGCTATGAAAAAACAAACAAACACAGAAAACACAAGCAACCTTTAAAATTTTAGCATAGCTGATGAGAGGTATTGCCACGTATGGTGCTGTGGGTAATGGGCAAATGATGATCATGACTTTTCAAACATACAAGAGCTTCAACTAGATCAGGCTTTGACTAGATAAGAAGACTAACCTCCTCATGGTGTGTTTTAGGAATGTCTAACTCAACAATAAAAACTACTACTTTGTGAATGGTTAAATTTTTTTATGAGGTTTTCAGTATGAATTATGTATCATATGTATTTCTTTCCTCTTTTCTTTCCCAACAGGATAGAGAATATAATAGTATCTATACTACATACAGGAATACAGTTGAAGATGTACAGTGAGTGTACAAAACATGGGAACCAGATGCTCTGAAATCGTAAAGTGGCAGAGAGCCAATACCTCCATAGATGCAGATAGATGGCTTCACCATGTTTCTCATGCCGTTTCATTCATTAGCATACACAATGTTGAGTGATAATAGACTTCATGCTAACATTTTAGCAAACACTGTGTTGAGTGATAGTAGACTTCATGAAAGGCAGGAGAACGGTTAAAAAATATTTTTTAAGCTTTGAAACATTTAAGACATGCATTGTGCAAATCTCGGGGTTAACTCAATATTATACACCTTGGCAGTCCAGCAAAATCTCTCTCTCTCTCTCTTTCTGTAACATATGCTACATGCAGTTTATCTTCTTGAGAAGTGGAGACGCTTGAATTGATGTTTTGAGGATTGGAGGATTGTCGAGCGAGGCTCTTCTGGGCTGCAGCGCTTGAGTGGAGAGTCAGAACAGCCAGAGTGATGGAAAGCTCTGTAATTCCCCTTTTCTCAGTGGGAGCATGAGGGAGAGAGAGAGAGAGATTTACCTAGCAAATTTCACACCTGCAGAATAAGGAAAGCAAATTAGATAAACTGTCCAGTTTAGCCATGATTTCAGAGGGCCTTGAACCTCTCAACCCTCTCAAAGTGTGAGTGTGTGTGTGTGTGTGTGAGTGTATTTCAGCTCATCTCCAAATATCAGCACAAACTCTATAACAGAACACAGCACTCCTTTATTATACCAGCTACTGGTGGACTTATCCAAGTCATTCATTGCGCTGTAATAATTAAAATCAACTCTCATTTTGGCTTTTAACATTTTGATAAACAAAAACAGCATCATGGCATAGTTGGATCTTATTCCACCTACTAAAGTGTACAGCCATTTCTGCTCACCCTGTCATGAAATTAGGGAGTTGATATTTCTTTTTCCTTTATTTGAGAATACTTCTAACCAAGAATGAGAGACGCACAAATCTCGAGCACTCCAGAAAACAGTGAAAAACTGTTTCTCTCTGTGCACTGTAAGGGCAGTCATGACTAACATTTGGGTTTAAAACTGAAATAAAAGCATTGACAGTCACTATCCCATGTAAAACCCTCCACTGCAGGTCACCAGCTGTTTTACAACTCGCCACTCTAGTTTGACTTCGTCACTCAAGCCTACATGGGCTCTCCAAGGAGTGTCAGCTGTCCTGGTCAGTTTCTCATTGTTAAGAATCTTATATAAAGAGTTACCATTAACCTCATCTAGAACTGCAATGGAGGAGTCTCCCATTTCTACAAAGAGCAGCTAAAATCAGGCAACAGTTTCAATGAGAGAAAAGTAGAGTTTTGTGAATACAAATCAGATTTTCTTGCTCAAATTGTTTTTCGCTCTTGCAAATCATGAGTTACACTTCTGAAAATAGTTTTGGCAAGGAAATACCTTCATAGAAAAGGATCTTCATCACTAGTATGCAGAGACCCATTACAATACAGTGCCAGTAAGGAGCATTCTGTCTCATTGAGTGCCTGCCTCCATTTACCCAGCTTCAGGCTTACAAGACGAGTGGATTTTACCTCCAGATGAGACGCCAGTGCAGCAGCATTGTCCATGCTCCATGTACCACTGGCTCCTTTAATAGTACAGGGAGCCTGAGCAGTCCATTCTTTTTTTTCTTGAACATATTCCATGTCTTAAAAAATCCACAATAAAAAGCAGGCAATCCATTGATGCGAACACTGCTAAAATCCATCAAAAACATTGATTTGCACAGTCCTCGTGTGTACCATTCTGGCACAGTATGGTACAACCCACCGATCTCCACACTCTCTTCAGCTTCAGTAATGAATCTTTGGATGAACTGGAGGCGAAAGGTTGTGCCCCTGCTGCCAAGATGTATGAGTCCTTGACCACCTTCATTTTTTGGCCGGTACAGCGCACTCTGGGGCACCTAGTGCAGCTTATCCCAGAAAAAGTCCACAATCAAGGCTTGAAACTTTGAGAGAAGCTTTGTTGGGGGATCAATATAAGCCAGACGATGCCATACGGTAGAGGACACCAGATTTACAATAAGCATGTGCCCCTATACAACATTTTCAGTAAAATCCCCTTCCATTTTTTTTGTCCTTTTAGCTTTTTCTAAAACATTTTCCCAGTTCTTAATTATAAAAGTTGTCCCCTAAAAACACCAAATATTTCATCCCTCCTTTTTGCCAAGTCAGCCTCCCCGGTAAAGAGTGCCTCACTTTTCCCCAAGTTAACTTTTGCTGAAGATATCACTGCCAACTTTTCATTTTCAATTCCTCTCTGCTCAAACCACTGTTAATCTTTAACACACTCTCAATGTCACTGTACAAGGCCTCTTAGGATCTTAGCTATAAGACCTGGGCTGAAATCAAATTGCCACAAATATCGATGTTGAAAAGCTTTTTCCTGGTCTATGGAAATAAGACCAGTTTCAATTCCCAATGAATCAGAGATGTCCAAAATGTCCCAAATCAAAGTAATATTATCACTCAATCTGCCCGGTACACAGTAGGTCTGGTCACCTGCCCCATCTCACCTCTCTGTCTGGTAGCCAGTACCTTTGAGAGGAGCTCATAGTTGGTGCACAGCAATGAGACATGCCGCCAGTTCTTGATTTCCTGCAGGCCATCCTTTTATAGGGAACAGGGAGAGTAAGGCCTTCCTGCAGCTCAGTGGCAACTGCCCTAAAGCCAGACTGTCACTGAGCACAGCTAGAAAATCCTCCCCAATTACTGACCAAAAGGACTTATAGAAGTAGTCTGTCTATTCCTAGACCCTTGACACTTTCCAGACTTTGCAGAGCACCATACAGCTCACCAGGAGTCACAGCTGCTTCCAGCTCTGCATTGGACTCCTGTTATATATTTGGTAGGCCTCCATAAAAAGCTTGTGACACCTCTCTCTCCTCCCTGTGTTCTTTCTTAAAAAGGTCACTGTAAAATCCGACTGCATGCTTGCGGGTCTCAGTTGACTCTGACAATATCTGGTCTGTGTCTGAATGCATGGTGTGAATGAGCCTCTTCTGCCCATTCTTGCGCTCCAAACCAAAGAAAAGGTGAGAGATGGTGCATCCATTATGAAACCCAGAGCACCCTTTTGGACACGTTTCTTTGAAAGATCTCTTGATCAGACAAAGTTTCCTCATTCAAATCTCCAGGGGGTTTCATTAACCATTTAGCAGAGTCAACAAAAGGTTTCAGATCAGAGAAGAAGTTTTCAACTTTAACAACTCTCTGTAGAAACTTTGAAATGTCTGAGTAGAGGGCAGTGTGACTAAAAATAAAGTGCTTACTGCTTAGTACTGTATGATAAGAATAAATGTAGCCTTTTCACTTTTCCTCAAATAATGCAAAAGAAAAATTGCCCTTTTCAACAATTCCGATTTTTTTACTTCCAACATCTCTTTTCGCTGATTCTAAAACTAAGTTACTTTTCCCAAGATTACAAGGTTACATGCCAGGAATACCAGCCTGTTGACAGTTCCTGGTTTGAGCGCTGCCCCGTGGCATGTCATCATATTGCTACCAGTACTGAAAGCCCTTTCTGATGGAGAACTGGCAAGGATGCACACAAGCAACAACTTGGCCAGACAGCTCACATGTGGGAAGTCGGTGCCTGCCACCATTCCAAAGGATCTGCCTCGCTGTCTGCTGCCATCATCAATATGTAGCTGTCCGGCTCCTGGTCAATTACCTGCCTCTGTGTGAGTGAGGCTGTGTCAGGTGTACTACTGGTGCTGTCTCCCCAGCTCCTTCACCATCTGTGGTACAGTGGCAGCTTCTCTCCCCCTCCTCTATCGTTTTTCTCAGCACAAGAAAAGCCTACAGCAGATGGGACCCTCTCCCCAAGGTAATGTTAACTAGACTAGTTAAGTACATTCTATTGTAAGTTTTTAATTTCAAGCAATTTAAATACGTGTTAGTATCATCAATATAACTTATTGGTGGTCTTGATCTTGGAATAAATCTGGACCCATCCAGATGTGGGGTCGTAAATTTCAAACATGTTATCAGGGCGACTCAGTTTAGTCTGTTAAGATTGAAACTGTAATCTTGTCCACACTAAGCCTCAAATTGGCATTTGTTGTTCTCAGGATTCATATAAGTTGTCTTTGTCTAGAAAGGTAGCAATTGCAAACAGCTCCTCTGTTGGGGTCAGAGTCAAGGTCTTGATATAATCAATTATGATTTGGATTTCCTGAACGAACTTTCTCATTGTCATCGAGCATCAGCACCTCCATGGGCTTTAAACAGGATACACTAATGTAGGTATCTCCTGACAAGGCATCCGTGAAGTTACTGAGGGCCTTCAGTGCTGCAGTGATTGGATTCAAGGACCTGGATAGCTTGCCACAAGGTGCCACGTTTTCTGCTGCAAGCTCTTGAGTAATGGCCCTTTTCCTGCACCAGCATCCTTTCCGTTATCTGCAGACAAGATCCACATTCTTTGATGAGTTTGTGCCTGGGTAGGTTCAGTTCATCCTGAGCAGTCATCATGGCGTTCTGCTTTTTCCAACTGTAGGAAAATGTGCTGACCCTAGGCTTGTCTTGGACACTGCTCTCTATAGATTATGAAAATAAATCCAAATATTAGAAATATTAAATTTGAATTACAGTAAAAATCATGATACAATAAAACCCCAATGCTATTACATAATGATTGAAAGAGATACGGACAAGAAGGGGAGACAGAATATAGGCATGGATGACATGGAATAAATTTATCTTTCTGCATTATTATGTTTCATCTTTTTCATCAGAAACCTTTGTGTGTGGGCTACTATTCAAGCTTGCCAATAGCATTGTGTAACCAATGTACAAAGCACCCAAGTGTTGTCCACTGGTGCTCCAGTGCCTTTTCACAATGTTGGTTCCACTGTCAGTCGTCATACACACTTGGCTCAACTCCCTTAACCCCAGGACAACAGTGCTTCCCTCAGCTCAGCTGCCATAATTTCCCTGGTATGGTCCTCTGGGAAATACAATGTCTGCAGGCATTTGCTTAGCAGACTCTAATCGTGTAAGATGTAGTGAATTTTAAAACCTAAGAAAAATTCCATCCTTGGATACACTTGCACTCATTTATTATTTCATATTTCAAGTATTTTTGTTATGTGACCTCCGGGTCATAAGGGAAACCCTATCGAAATTTCAATCTGTTTATATAGAAGAAAGGTGTTTGTGTAAAGTTTTGAAATCACTGGTTGTAAATTGTTCTTCCCCTTTTAGTAATCACAAATGTATTCAACAATGTCCTTTTTATTTGTATCTTTTCCAAGTTATTGAAGGTGGAAAAGCAACTATCCGTCAAATATCTAATATTAAACTTCACTCTGGTTTTTAAACAGTATTTGATGTTATATGTATATCAGGAATGATAGTCTTATCAAAGAAAATACAGAAATGGTCAGATAAGGCAGGATCAATTATATCAACATTTGAAATATTGAGACCCTTAGTGATAATCAAGTCCAAGGTGTGCCCCCGACTATGGGTGGGCCCTTTCACATGTTGAAGCAGTTCAAAAATGTCCAAAAGAGTTCCTTAGTATCATTGTCGTTGGAATTATCAGTGTGAGTTGAATACACCTTTTTCACTCTATTGCTAGTCAAAACAGGAATAGAAAAAAAAAGTGCCGGGCACTGACGCAGACATTATTTATTGGGAATGTCTGCCAGCTCTTGGCTCCAAATGGTTAACAGAATGTTTCTGAGTACCATATCTACAATTGGAGCCTGTGAGAGGGGGGGGGGGGGGGGGGGTGTAGCGCCGGAGGGTGAACTGGTGATATAGAGGGAGGAGAGTGGCCGTGAAGACTGTGGTAAATCCAAGGGCTGAGGATGTTTGGTCTGGCAGATGTTTGGTGTGTGGCAGAGGGAGATGAGTAACGAAGGGCAAAGAGAAAATTGTCGATCAATACTTTTACCCCGGACCTGTTTAGGAGAAGGCCATTTGCTTTGAAAAGATGTTTGCATCCCCTGAACAGATCAAAATTATTAATCAAGTTCTGTCCCATTGGGTTGCAGGCTGCGGTAAGCCATGCATTCAGTCCAAGTAGCCAACCCAAGCTATTTGTTCCTCTACCAACAGTTGGTAGGGGTCCACTGATGAATGATTCAGTTTTTAATTCGCCCAATGTGTTTAAAGGTTCAATAAAGTCCTGCTTCAGCACCTTCGATCGCTCTCTGCGGGTATCAGTATAGCCTACAAGCAGAATGATTTTAGTGGCGCTTTGTTCCTGAGACAGTAATTTGGGTATTTTCTTAGTAATATTACTGACCGTCGCACCTGAGAAACAGTATGTTTTAATCTTCTTACTGCTTATGTGTCTGATGTCACTGACAGCATTATCTCCCACGATCAGAATATCCGGTATATCCACTTGCTCCTTTTGCTGAGATGAGGACCCATTAGTATTGCCTGCGTGCCTATTCCCAGGCCTAACAGCGCCCTTCATGGTCCGTCTCCTTTCTCCTTTTTACAAGTGGGTCGTTGTATCCGGTTCTGATTCCCGTACATCCAATGGTGCGTATTTATTCTGCAGTGGTATAGTCGGCGGTGCCTGTTCTTTGATCGCCTGGTGTCGATTGCCGTGCTGCACTTTGCTGCGCTGCTTTATACTTAGTTTTGTTATTTATTTTGGGCATGCCAGAGGACAGTATCCTCGGTTGGCTCAGTTTGTTTCTTTGCTGCTGTCTCTGCCTTGCAAAGTTTAGGAAACGTCATAGTATCATTTAGATCTGGCCAGTCGTTGTTAGCTAACTCACCGATGACGGGCGACAAATTAAATGAACAAAATATCAATGTTACTATGCAGTACTATAT
Organism: Hoplostethus atlanticus; assembly: GCA_034670405.1. Lineage (NCBI taxonomy): Eukaryota > Metazoa > Chordata > Actinopteri > Trachichthyiformes > Trachichthyidae > Hoplostethus > Hoplostethus atlanticus. The sequence continues at coordinate 951,278 of JAXDDX010000079.1, read as the reverse complement.
CGTAACTAATGTGATTTGTGTGCATGCTCGTGTATGTCCGTGTGTGAGAAAACAGAAGAAAAAGGCAAAGAGAAAGAAAGACAGCCACATGCATTTAGTATGGTTCACTAGACAGGTCCCTAAGCCTATATTTGAAATTGTCGATGGAGGAAGATTGAATTGCAATGTTGTCATAGTTGTTCCACAGCCGAGATGCCCTATATCTGATGAAGAATTGACAGTGAATAGTACAAGGTCTTGGAAGGTGCAAATCATTACCATATCTGGTGTTGTATGTATGTACCTCAGAGTTTCACTGGAAGAACACTTTGCAAGGCCTGGGAATTGAAACATGTTGATGCATACACTTGTAAATAAAGACACGCGTTTGATATATATTTAAATTTAAAGATGGAGAGAATATTTAAGTTACGGAAAAGAGGGGCTGAGTGTTTAGTCCGGCTGCCGAAAGTGGAAAGTCTAGTGAATCTTTTTTTGTGAAGTATGAATCTTGATTTTGCAATATGTGAGTTATGGTTACACCAAGCTATAATAGATAGTTAACAAACATGTCGAATGAACCAAACCACTTACTTTGCTGATGATATTGAGGGATTTTTGTTATTTTATTACAGACTAGGTGAATATGGTTGTTCCAGCTCGAGGTTTCATCAATCAGGACCCCAAGGGATGATTGGGCTATTTCCAATGGAGAGACAAAAAATAGATTTACAGTATCTTTTTTTTTTTTTTTTTGCTGTGAATATTATGAGTTTTTGATATTGAGAGACAGCCTGTTTAATTAGAACCATTTGGAAGTTTTCTCTAAACCAGAGAGTTGCTTCAGCTATGAGTGTAGAGTTTTTATGGGAAAGAAACAAGTTGGTATCGTCAGCGAACAATAGAGGGAACATGGATGAGGATGCAGCAGCCAGGTCATTGATATAGATGAGGAATAAAAGGGGCTCTAGAATAGACCCCTGTGGGACACCACATGATATTGTGGCCCTATCTGATGTTCAACCATTTACATCCATTTACAATTTTTGCCGATTAGGAATATAATTACAAACACATTTGTAAGTGAATCCTTTAAAACATAAAGTGATTATGTAATATGTATGTAAAGCAATATGTCATGATAAACATATTCATGATAAAACATATTCATTATTATAAGCAGTTGAAGAACAGCCACGTCTGTAGAATGTTTTTTTTTTTTCTGAATCAATACAGGATGCTGCGCCTGAAGATACTTCAGCATTCTATTGCACACTAATATTTCAAGAACCTTAGAAAACCAAGGACAAGATGATGGGAAGATAATTATTAAATGATCTTGGATCCCCAGATTTAAAAAGGGGAACTACTCTCACAATTTTAAGGTCATAAGGAATTATTCCTGTTAAATATATGGGTAAGAGGCTCGACTATTGTGGAACTGATGTTAGTGACCAAAGAAGATCTAACTTCGTCATGACCTACTGCTGAAATTCTCGTTTTAGATATGGTGTCAATGACCTCCTTCTCTGCTGGAGGATCAAAGCTCAGAAGAGAAGGATAGCCACCTTTCAAAAAGTCAGATGGAGAGCCATCAACATTGCTGATCTTTGACAGAATTGTGCCAATGTTAAAAATATATCTGTTAAAAGCAGAAGAAATATAAAATGTGTACATTTCTAAATTAGGTAGGAAGAATAGAGGATGCCTTCTTATTTAAGAGCTGGTTCATGACGTTCCATAACTCAATGTATTGGAATTTGTTATGTAAAGAAATAGATATTCCACCACCAGTTCTTGCCTTCCTACAACAATGAAGAACATGATGATTAGGAATGTCATGAAGAGATACTGACTCTTCCATTTGCCACGTTTCTGAAAAAGCTAAGACTGAAAATTCATGATTAAGTGAAGACAAAAAGTGCAAAAGATAGTCCTGATTCTTGGCAAGACTACGAATTTTTAGATAAAAGGTTGAGAAGAGCTTTGAAGTACTTCACGTAGTCACAAGATACAAGTTACAAAGAACAGACAGAAAGACGTTAGAATGAGGATCAAAAGGACCTATATATTTGGTACCATTGTGCTGGTACAAATCAAAGGCATTAAAGAACAGTTGGTTTGTAACATTTGTCTTCTTATAATCACAGATTATTTCAGCAGAAAATAAATACTGTGATCGGGAAACACAAATAGAGCAAGTCCAATATATCCAATTTTGCATTTCATAATTGGTAACAGGTGTACATCTCAAGTCGTCTCAAACCTGAACTTTGAATAGTTGAAGACAAGTCTTTTGAGGCATTCATGTGAAAGAGATCCCTGTTCCACGGGCATGGCAGTGCTCATGAATAGACAGACATGCTGAAATTATTTGCACTAATATTATGTGTAGGAATGCATTGCATAATGGAGCTAATGTTCAGAGGACCGGGGTCTGGCACTGTCACTTCTAGGCTTATGTGATGGTTTATGTGGTTGTGAGTGTACAGTGAGTTTGTCATACAGGCAGCTTTCATAGCAAGTTCCCCTCGCTTCAAACGCACAGCTTCCGGGAAATCCTCACTGATGTAAATATTAGAGCCTTTCAGGGGTTTGGCTTTACTAAGCACATCCAATTTAACGATGATAGGCCTGGTGGTGGATGGAGAAATCTTTTCAGTCCTATGTGCCGTCTCCAACTCAATTTTACGATGGACAATCTGTAGCTTTTCAGACGGTAGCTTTTTTAACTTTGTCCTCTGAATCAGACCATTTTTCATTGACTGATTCCCAAATGCCATCAATGACAACATTGTTGCGTCTAGACTGGACTTGTTATTGAGTGAGGAGATTTTTGCAGATTTCGCCAACATTAATTCCTGGTATCTTTGCAGGTGTCAGCCCATGTCTTGCACTGATTTTTAAAATCATGAAATTCCTGTGGCACTGCAAAGAAAACACAACCCGATGCTCTCCCCTTGCTCAGTAACTGCTGTTGAGGTTCACCTTGAATCTCAAACTGCTCAGGGACCAGGAACAGTTGACAATGGTAGTTATACTGGATAGATCCCAGTTGTGTGTAACTCCATGAATGTGAGGCTTGGTGGTGCGTGTTATTTAGATTTAGATTTAACAAAAAAAGTGATGTATTCTACAACCTCTCCTGTTTCATCACATTCAATATGTTCACCTTCCAGTTTACCAAACCCAGTAAACTTTGATGACTTTGTTGTCATTGCCTGGGTGGCATTTCAAACTCATTAACTCTTGACTTGACTTTTGTGGATTCTTTGTTATGATTTGCTCTAGCACTATGGATGGTAAATTCCCCCACGGTGGTGGCCCACCATAGAGAAAGTATAAGCAGCCATGTCATAAATGGCATGTTATGCAGTGAATGTAACATACTTTAGGAATATGACAGGAGAGGAATAGGTGTTATGGATATGATTCACGCTGCTTTCACAGTCGGCTGCTCATTTTGGTCCCCACCTCCTTCACACGTCCCACTGTCGAGCTGTTCCTTTTCTATCTGTCTATTTATCTGCTCTAGGCGGCTATGTATCAGAAGCAGCTGTGGATGCACAAGCGCACAATTTAATTTCATGTTGAAAGAGAGCAGCTCTGAAGCTATGTACATAAGGGAAGCAGGTACAGAGAAGGAGTGACGGGGAGAAGCAGTTTAAGCCCACGCTCTTCTCAACTCTACTCTAAAGGCTGAGTTGAGTCATTACAGCGAGTGGGCGAAAAGTGGAAGAAACAAAAATCTCTATTTTGCACAGATTCTGACGTATATCTTCCTGCTGATTTGGGGTCATGTTGATTGGGATGATGAGAGGAAAGACGAAGAGATGGAGGAATGAGAGGGATTGGACGATGGCCTCTAGCAGTGCTTAGTCTCTCTCTCTCTCTCTCTCTCTCTCTCTCTCTCTCTCTCTCTCTCTCTGCCTCTCTCCCTCCCAAGCATTTTGGATCCCCCCAAAACGTCCACGGCTTGTTGAAGAAGGCCGATAACCAATTCACAAAACATGCCGATGAAAAGTGTCTGCCAAAGGGTCAAGCACATCCAACTTGCTACCGGGTCTTCGAGATCACCATCCATCCTTGCGTGCTCAAGTCAAGATAATACAATAAAGTAAGTTGAAACATGTTTGGCTTGGTGGCAGGTTGCTTAATGGAAACTGTACAATCAACAAAGTAGCGGGCTTTCAACGTAACATAAGTCAACAAAGCGGAGAGTATTACAGGGTTCGTCAGTCACTTTGCATTCTAAAAAGCTCACCAAAACATCATGTAATCCAAGGATAAAGCAATCCAAGGTGTCTTTCAATCGTTGTGTGAGCCGTGAGAGGTCGTTTGTTTACTTCCTGTTTGCTCATTCCCATCTGTAAAAATATAGGCAAAGTGTAAAAGACAGCACACAAAATCAGATCCATCATTTTTGTGTTCAAAAGGCAGCACCTGTGAATTATAAAAGGCAGCTACATGCTGCGATACTGACTCAATCCTTTCATGAACCTTCATAAGGTGTACAGTACCTCCGCCATTTGTGATAGAGTAGTCGATCAATATAGCAATTTATCGAGGAGAATAATAGTGGAAGGAGCTGTTCCTCTGACAAATTGAATGATACGGTGGCTAGCAATGTGAACACATGGTGACTTTGATGTCCAATAGATCAGGAGGTGGTATTCAGCCGAAGCACTCAACGGCTATTAGTTATATATACTGTAGATCGGCTTGTGTTTGTGAAAGCTAGACAAAGAGAGGAACAAAAGGAGAATGACGCTCACAATGTGCTCTTCCTCTTGGCATTTGAACAGGGACCTTGCATCGCCTCATTCCGGAGATCTGCGTATTTGGAACTGTCAGAGAAGCATCTGCCTTTTCTACTCAGTTACATTCAGACAAACTGCTGTGGACCCATGTGCAAAAACTGGCAAGATTCGTGGCAATCTGAGCCTCTTCCAACTAAAAGATACAGTAGCTGTTCAGAGACCGCAGAAAAGGCCCTTTTGCTAGAAAGGACGATTCAAGGCATTCCGAAACGCTAAATGGCGGAGACAGGAAACTGTGAAAGCAGCCGGGGTCATTTTCCAGCAGAATTTGGAGATTTTCAGGTTCACAGCTGTTAGCTGTTATAATAGCACTGCATTTGTTTTTTTGTTATTTGGTTTGAGGTGATCTCCTGATTCATAATATCCACATTATGCATGACTGTTTTTCCTCTGCCTCCCTTCCTTTTGAAATGCCGAATGGGAAACCAGTTGTGTAACTGAGCCAGGTCCGTTAAAGTGCAGTTATGTGAATTTGAATTGGGGACACTTTTGAACGTGTTGGTTTTTACTTGGTATTCGTACTGGAAAAAGCAGGCGGAAGTATTGTCCGTATCGCATCAGTCAGTAAACGAGGAAAGCATGGAAATCTGATTGGCTGTTGGCAGTTGAAGTTCAGCCGTGGTCAACTTATCTCAGCCAAGAAGCTTCTTGAATGTCCACACATCGGCCGAGTTTCTCTGCTCTATAGAAATCTAATAGACTTCCGGTAACTTGTTGATCACGAAATCTTGTCTGTGCTGCGACTGCTACCTGCACTCGTGTTCATACTACATGTACTATAATGCACACCGATGCCAATAAATCTAAGTATAGCTAGACGGAGAGAAAACAATTTCCCTGTTGCTATGCGCTTTCTCCTGATGTGGAGGAGCAATGTGTTTCTAACCAGCCGACATGACATTTACGCACCTGGTAGCAGATTTGCAGAGTTTCCAAAATCACCGCCCACCATTCTTTTGTAGGATTTCACTTATTGTAAGTATGTGCAAAAAAAAGAAGAAGCAGGAGATATCGACACAGAGAACCTCAGTGAAGAAGTTGAAATGATGACACACTATGTTCCAGACACATCCATGCAAGATTGGGAAGAGCCTCTGACCTTTGATGTTTACAGAAGAGGGTTTTTGTTGTATTGATTGATTTTTTTTTTTTCCAGCATCAATAGTGTGTGTGAGTGATTGTGTAACTGTGATGTGGAATGGCAGAGGTGTAGCGACTGTTTTACATTTTAAATTTACCGTCTGTTCATTCATGTCGGTTTCACCTGCCGCTGTGGTTACCATGGTGACACATCCTTTTCCCTTTTTGGCAATGTGTAAGGAGAGTGAGTGATAGAGAGAGAGAGATTTGCTGTGATGAAAGATACACGCAAACACTTGGCGGCAGATGTCACCTATTGTTTTAATATGTAACGCTGGTTCCCTTCGGGGGGGGGGGGAATTTGCTTTATTCACATGGTGGCCATATTGATGATGTCACGCTAGGTTGGGGGAACCCTACCAGACATGAAAGCAGAAACGGAGGCAAACTCGACCCGTTTCAAGACAACAATGTTCACCAAATCAGCATCAGATTAGCAGAGCCGGAGAAGGTCCAAATCCAAGACTACTGACTGGATTGTAGGGAGCATCCATGCTCAAACCAGGTCTAAAGCAAGAGCACGTCAGATGTATTTTCTCTCTGTTGTGAAGTTGGACACCCTGCGTGCATGTGCTCTTCGGTCGGGAGTGTAATCATGAATCGTGACATTTTGGTCACATGCAGCGTAATGTGAATAATGTATGCAGCCAACAGACTAACTGATGATGTTGTTGACATGTTGGCAAGGCAGTTTTGTCATAAGATTTTGAACCATCTACAATGTTAATTTCACTGACGTCAGTGCCTGACTCACACCCTGGAGGGAAAGTAGTATTTCCAGTAATCCCTACAACAAATGAATACACTACAACTCTTAAGAACTGAGCCTCCAGCTCCACTACTCTTTCAACGATATTAAAGGATAATTTTGTTCTGTATTTTAAGACACAAACACCCCCCCTCGCCCCGCCACCTTCTCAATGGCTTTTCCAGGGGTCCCATTTTGTATTTATTTCCTACTGCCAATACAAGGATGCTTGCTGAATATTGACCCTTTTGCTGCATGTAATCCATGTCTACAGCCCATTATCACCGTCATTAATCCTTATCCTGAGGAATCATACATGGAAACACACACACACACCTCTGAGATGTGTTCTGTGGGTTGTGTGTGCGTGTTTGCATCTATGAGGTTTCAGTGTAGAATAGTAGATTATTAGTCAACTTTATTTACGTAGCCCTTAATCACAGTTACATTCTCAAAGGGCTCTCGCGACGCCCACATTGTGAAAACAATAAATGACGACGCATGACTAGTCTATTTTTTGTGTGTGCTTGTGAGCGTGCACGTATCTGATTGGGTGTGTATCCATTCAATTTTCGATGTGTGTGTATCTGTACCTTCTGTTATATGTGTGTGTGCATATGCATCTATGGGTGGGCGTGTATCCATTCATCTTTGTGTGTGTGTGTGTGTGTGTGTGTGTGTAAATGAGAGAGTGGGTGTGCGTCCACTCATTGGACTCCATGTAAATGAGTATTCCTGCCTGCATGTTCCCAGTGCTGGTATCCACCCTCACAGGGTGACTCAAAGGCTTTTTGTTCGCCGGTTTCCGTTCAGCCCAAAATAACTTGATCTCAGCCCTATTTTCATTTCTCCTTCCGCCTACACACACAGCATCAAACCCTGCCTGCCTTGCACATATGGCGCTTTGAAAAAATGCAGCGGGAGGTGGTGGTTAAAGAGGAGGGAGGGAGGGAGGGGGGGGGGGGGGGGGGCGATTCAGCTGTCAATCTCTCTTATCTGTTTTTTTTTTTCTTTATCATGTCTGAATTCTTTTTCCATCCTCTGCCCTCCTTCCCTCTTGTCCTCTTTTTTCCCCCCTCCATTCCCACGTCACTTCTCCTTTCTCTCCCCCTCCTCCTGGAAATTTACATTCAAGTGTCAGTTGTATAAATAGCTAATCTCCAGTGCAGAGAATGGTGTGTTCACCAGGACGGTATTGCATATTCCTGCTATTCCTGATGTGTTTTGATTATAGGGAACATAGTCTATTGGTTGTTCTGTGTTATAGTCCAGCCATTATGATTAGTGGTTTGGTTGACATCTCCCTATAGTCCAGTCATTATGATTAGTGGTTTGGTTGACATCTTTCTATAGTCCAGTCATTATGATTAGTGGTTTGGTTGACATCTTTCTATAGTCCAGTCATTATGATGAGTGGTTTGGTTGACATCTTTCTTATAGTCCAGTCATTATGATGAGTGGTTTGGTTGACATCTTTCTGTAGTCCAGTCATTATGATTAGAGGTTTGGTTGACATCTTTCTATAGTCCAGTCATTATGATTAGTGGTTTGGTTGACATCTTTCTTATAGTCCAGTCAGTATGATTAGTGGTTTGGTTGACACCTTTCTATAGTCCAGTCAGTATGATTAGTGGTTTGGTTGACATCTTTCTTATAGTCCAGTCATTATGATTAGTGGTTTGGTTGACATCTTTCTTATAGTCCAGTCATTATGATTAGAGGTTTGGTTGACATCTTTCTATAGTCCAGTCATTATGATTAGTGGTTTGGTTGACATCTTTCTTATAGTCCAGTCATTATGATTAGTGGTTTGGTTGACATCTTTCTTATAGTCCAGTCAGTATGATTAGTGGTTTGGTTGACATCTTTCTATAGTCCAGTCATTATGATTAGTGGTTTGGTTGACATCTTTCTATAGTCCAGTCATTATGATGAGTGGTTTGGTTGACATCTTTCTGTAGTCCAGTCATTATGATTAGAGGTTTGGTTGACATCTTTCTATAGTCCAGTCATTATGATTAGTGGTTTGGTTGACATCTTTCTTATAGTCTAGTCAGTATGATTAGTGGTTTGGTTGACACCTTTCTATAGTCCAGTCAGTATGATTAGTGGTTTGGTGGACATCTTTCTTATAGTCCAGTCATTATGATTAGTGGTTTGGTTGACATCTTTCTTATAGTCCAGTCATTATGATTAGAGGTTTGGTTGACATCTTTCTATAGTCCAGTCATTATGATTAGTGGTTTGGTTGACATCTTTCTTATAGTCCAGTCATTATGATTAGTGGTTTGGTTGACATCTTTCTTATAGTCCAGTCAGTATGATTAGTGGTTTGGTTGACATCTTTCTATAGTCCAATCATTATGATTAGTGGTTTGGTTGACATCTTTCTTATAGTCCAGTCATTATGATTAGAGGTTTGGTTGACATCTTTCTATAGTCCAGTCATTATGATTAGTGGTTTGGTTGACATCTTTCTATAGTCCAGTCATTATGATTAGTGGTTTGGTTGACATCTTTCTCATAGTCCAGTCATTATGATTAGGGGTTTGGTTGACATCTTTCTTATAGTCCAGTCATTATGAGGCCTACATGATTGTTGTATGACTCTTAAGGCAAACCAAATAGGTATATTTGAAAAAATGTATTGTGACTGTGTTCAATGTACTTCCTTCAGTCACACAAAAGTGTACATTTTAACTGTAGGAAATAAGTAATATTCAACACAGTTTATGTTTTGGGGAAAAAAGGGGGAAAAGTGCACATTTCAGGCCTCTTAAGAACAAGACTGATTATTTAGTTCATTCTGTCAACAAAACAACTGGAGTGCATATTTTATATAGAGCCAAGGTCCAATAATGATAGGTGAAAAACACAAAGTGCTTATTTTGACAAAGCAGACAAACCACTATTTCACATTAACACAGCCTCGATAGCTTTTACGTCCCTCTGATTTTCCCCCCTTTCTCCCTTATATGTCTTCCCTTTACTCCTCTCATTCAATAAGAGAAAATAGCTTTTCTTTGTCCTTGCAATATTTTGAACGTCGACAAGAATGGAGTCAGTGCAACCCTCAAGTGCATGTGTGATCAGCCTTGTATGGTATTTAGTTTGAATGAACTTCATTGTTGAGAAATGTTGATTCGTAACTGTAAGTGGAGCCCGCCATGGTCACGATCCTTGAAGTTTGCAATCAGCTTTCATATGAAATCAATATGTGGGAAACTTCCAGTTTCCTCCGAAAAGAGCGGACAGTTTTGATCAAATCATTGTTCTTTCCCTGCAGCCTTAAATTGATCTCATTAAGATGTGATGTCTACCAAAAAGGGCAACAATATCCATTTTCCTCTCACCAACGCAAAAAAAAGAGTAAACCGAGTTGCCTTCTGTTGAATAAAATCATTAACTAAAGATTAAGAGTTCAGACTCAAGTCATGATTTACTTGAGTATATTTATTTGCAATAGCTGAGCGCTCAGGAGAGATCCACACACAGTATAGGGCATACAGATCTCTGAAGTAAGAGCAGTTGGGAGTGAGGTTTCATAGAGACACAATTGTTGTGGAGCAGTAAGTCGACCTCTTTTAAGAACTCCCTAAGCCATCGATGCTGACGGGATGAAGATGCCCTGAGAAAGTTGATAAGTTTTATCATTGTGTCCATGACCTCAGCATACTCCTCTGCCAGATTGGAGCACAGGACAGCCTGGTGGATCATAAGATGGAATGGTAAGAGGAAAGGTCAGGCTGGTCCTCTTTCATCCATGCCATCCATCTCTCTTCCTATCATTGCAGGAGCCCCATTTGTAGTGATCGAGACCACTGACTTAAGCCCCCCTCTTTCTCAACATCTCTTTTATTACCAGGTATTTACCCTCTCCTCTTGTGTATGCTTCAAGGGCTGTCACACCGATCAGGTCCTCACCGAATTCCTTCTTTTCTGTGTGGTAAAATCTCACCTATATTCAGATTCATCAACAGCTAAGGCATGGTGCATTCTGAAAGGCTGCATCAAGTTGTGATTGCACATCCTCTGCTAATATTTGAGTTGTTCTCGTTGCTGCAGTAGCTGACAGTGAGATCTGCTTCATTTTACCCTTCAGTTCATGTTTTTGTTTAACATCTAGTAATGTCTCAGCAACTGCACCCATGCACTCCATGACAATCTCTCCTTCAGTGAATGGCTTTTTGTGTGCCTCAAAATCCGTGCTATCCTCAGTCAACACTCGTTTGCACGTTCTTGGGCTGTAAATGAATGGGAAAGGACCCTGGTGGACCGATTGTACCTGGCTGTTGTGGTTATGTTTGTAAGTGTCTGTTTTGTTTCATAGTGACATTTCACATATCAGACACATCGACCTTGCACTTGTTGCAGGGAGAATAAAGACGTATTTGTTGGCCCACTCATCTTTGAACACATTTCTGCATCGACTTTTCTGCCATTTCTTTGTCACCGCTCATCATTTTCTCCTCTTTCTCACCCCAGCTGCGTCTGTCTGTCTGTCTGCCTGTGCTCGTCTCTCACACAGTGTAAACTACCGCTTTGCCAGAGGCACGGAAGTGATTTTAAATAGCTCACGCAATTGGACAAGATGCTGCTGTAGAAGGAGCCTCGCAGCTCCACTGAGGTGGAAAAGCTGCGACCATTTAAAAAGCCAAACTCATATAATTTATTTATATGAGATGCTTTGCTGTCCAGATAGATTCCTCTCTGGGTCCAAACCCGGACCGGAGTCCACTAATTGGTGACCATAGAAATAGACTAACCAGGTGAATCCAGTTGACAGCTACAAATTCCCCTTATTAGATGGAGATAAAGGGGAGGAGATGGTTTAAATAAGGATTTTTGAGCTTTCAGACAATTTTTTCCCTTGTTTCCCTTTAACCCTTAACGCAATGACTCCTCTATCACAATTAACATGAGAATCTCAAGCAATGTAAATCACTTCTCTTGAAGAAACCTTAGTAACTACTTGGTAATGGGGAGATTTCTTTATTCCCAGAACAGTTAATTGCAAGCAAGGTAATTTTATGACCGCAAGCTTTACTGTCATGTTGAGTGCTGGGCTCATTACTCAAAAAGGTGATATATTACTTATTTTCGGTTACTCATTTCAAAATCATTTCAAAATAACATCACTACCCTACTTGTTACCCCTAGAAGCAATAATTCTAACAAGCATTACTTGTTATATTGCTTTTTCATTAAACTTTCTCGCAGCCACCCTAGAGGATCATAATTAATTGTATTAAGACCTGTTGTCTTGCTTCAGATATGTGACTGATCTGAGCCCAAAGATCAATCATTTTTCGGGTCCAATGTACAATCAAAAATCCCTGCAATATAATTGCCCTATTAGTGAAAAGGGTGAAAAACAAATTGCTTTAGAACTTTGGATAATCAAGAGCGTATATGTTAACTAAATTAAGGGTTTCAGTTAGTAGGGTACCTTGTAGTATAAGTATCTACCAGCCTTGTCCTTAATTACATTTGTGACATGAAATGGTCTTTTATTTATTGATGATAAGACCAGGATGCTGAGAACACTGTCCCCCACCACCTCCTACTTTTAGAGTCATCTTGTGCTAGTAAGCATTCTTTTCAACCTATTCATCACCTGTTTTTATTCATCAAGTTTTTTGCAAACCTCTGCAGTTCCAGGATGTACATTTAACCTCCACACCCTGAGAAATGACAAACATAGGTTTACCTATATAAAAAAAAAATTCAACCACCATCAAACCTGTAGAACACTGAATACATGAACCCAATCTAGTAGGTAACCCCATCCCAAACACTGAAATCTCCCTATATAGCTGCTGAGCCCTACACACATTTCCGAGGAAGAGTACAACTATGTTACTCTTATTAACTATTAACAATAATATACCCCATAATATCTCCCAGACCACTGACCATTAAACATAGTTCCAGTACCTGCTGTAATTTCAGCAAAAGTGTGAGCAAGCCCGTAAAATAATTTACCACTTCACCTCTAACTTGGAAATATATGTCATGCAGGGGATATTGTTATATTGTTAGGATATTGTTAGTGTCCCATTTCCCGTCTAGGCAGGCACATTCAAATGGCTCACAGCAATATCGATCCCAAACTTTGGTTAGTCCAACTAAGGGCGTTTTCACACCTGAAAGTCCGGACCAAGGTCCGAACCAAGGTTCATGTTTTTGTTACATTGTATACATTTGATCCGGTTAGTCTTGGTTTCACATTGCAATTTTGCGAGCGCACTAAAGACCTTTGGATGACAAACCAGCGTCCTGTCGTCATCACCTCCCTATACTTGACATTGATTGGTTTGTAGAGGGCCGTGTGTCTGACGTCGGCGTGTTGTCAATTCGGCGGATAGCCTTTTCCGTTTGAATGAAATGAATGAACAGATTCATTTCGTTGCCTCTGTACAGTCCCTCCAGTATGTTGCAATCGCAATAATTAACGCAAATTCAACTAATTGCCTGAATACTTGCAAGAGCTTCCATTTTGCCCAAAAATAACCCGCAATATTCCCGCATAAAACGGTCAAATTGGCACAATGCTTCCACATTAATACTCCTACATGTTCGGGAGGTTGTTTTTTTATTTAAATATGCAATTTGCACCATTTGCTTTCTTGTTATCCTGAGCCTTTGATAGGACAATGCCGGAGTGGCCAATCGGGACAACCGGGACGAATCCCGGTGGGCCGGTGGGTCTTTGGGCCGGTTGGACGGCCCCGGGAGGTATTAATATGTGACGATTACTCTACTACTTTAAAAAAACAACTTAAAAAACAGAGTGGGCAGTTTACAATGGGGGGAGGATGGGGGGCTCGAAATTTTCATCAATTCCTGCTGTTTTACCACAAGATAACACGAAAAAATATCACAAATTGCATCGCAATTTTTGATAAAAGCCACTGCAAATTCAATCATTTTGGGCCGCAATAATCAGAAAAAAACTCTGCGAAATCCTGGTGGGACTGACTATAGTGTTATTATTATTATGCCATTACTACCAGCAGCACCAACTTCAAGCGCAGTACTCTAGACTAGTTCGAATCCGCCAAATGAACGTCCTCATCATGCAAAAATTATATCATCGCCGACGATAGCCTGCCTCAACTTCCTGTAATTGGTCCGAAAGTTCGAACCATCCAAAAAAGTGTTTTCACACTGCAAACGAACCGAACCTTGGTTCAGTTTGATCCGGACCGAGACCACCTCTTTTGGTCGGGCCAAATTTTGATCCTTTGGTCCGGACCATGGTCCGAGGCACCTTTCACACCTGCCATTTTGGTTCGGACCAAACTGAAAAGTCCGAAGGTCCGGACCAAACAAGGTAGGTGTGAAAGCACCCTAAGTCAAGGGAATACAGTTAAAAAGGTTAAGCAAAGACAGCCTACCAAACAGAAATGCAGATGATTGTAGGCTAATTAAAGCAAAATCACCACTAGCATAGCAAACCAATTTCTAATTATACTTAGCTGTCTTTTAATCCATTTGTTGAAAACCACCATGTGTCTCTTCCCTCAACATTCTGTCAGATTTAATGGAGCAAAGCCATTTTTTTCATAATCAGTACGTGAGTTGTTTGACTGTACTAGTCAAAGCAACTCACGAAAGTCAGGATCTTGCCTCCAGGCCCAAGACTTTTGCTGCTAATATATTGTATCATCAAATCTTGTGGAGAAAGCCAACTTAATGGTGTTAAAGGCTTAGTTAGTTCCCTTGGGTTCAGTTTCCTAGTCTTCATTCCCCATCAAAGCTAGAGTTGAATTAGATTCCTTTTCGTTTGTTTTCACGTTTTGCATCCATAACCAGAAGTCCCGTTGTCACAAATACATCACCTTTGATACAATCACTTTCTATATTTCTGGTAGCAGAAAAAATTATACTTATTTGTGCATGTTTTTGAATATTTATTATCTTATTATCTAACTAATCACTGCATCTATACTTTTACTTCTTCCAGTAAATAAATAAAACTTTCTCTTCAAGAAAGTTTTATTTTTTACTTAAGTGTCATGAGTGTAATGAGATCCATCTTTTCCAGTGGAACATAGTCATTCCATACGTACCTCCCATAATTACCCAAAGAAAAGTTAGTGTGTTCAATCCAGGGTTATGTCCAAAACCAGGGGGTGCATGAGCTAGAAGAGAAGTAGAGATTAACATAGGTTGAGTCAGACTAGTCATTATGTAACAACCTGCCGAAAAGGAGATACTAGACACAAAATATATTTATGTGTCTGCATTTACTTATGATGTGTGGGTGCATCATAGATCTGCAATAATGGGTCAGGGCCAGCTGCATCAACCAGATAGCAGATGTCAAACTTAAGTGAGGAGATCCTGGAAGTTTAGGGAAAATGTGGAGGATGCACCTGATTTACTGATGAGAATAAATGGGAAGCCCCAAGATGTATTGCAAGAATGATACATCATGCACATACTAGCTGGCACAAATAAACTGGGATACAGTCTACTGTATAGTCTATAGTACAGAGCCAGTTGAAACGGCTGGAAAATAACCTCAGACACGCAGTCTATCTCAAACTGTAAAGATCTGAACACCATTATTGACTTTGAGTTCTTGGTATTTATAACTGGCTATTGTGTTGCAGTCGATGATGAGGTTAGGCTGAAGAAAAAAACAAGCTGACTGGTGGATGTGTTCCAAACAGCACATCTGAGCATTCCTGTCTAAGGAATAAGGAACAATATTATGGGTTACAATCAGTTAGAGCAGTGGTCTCCAACCCTGGTCCTCGGGGCCCACAGCCATGCTGTTTTTTTGGTAGTTAATTAGATTCACCTGGTGTGCCAGGTGTTAATCAGCCCCTGATGAGACGGCTGGAATGAAAACCAGCAGGGCTGTGGGCCCTGAGGACCAGGGTTGAAGGCCCTGAGAACCAGGGTTGAAGGCCACTGAGTTAGAGCCGTTTATTGCATGTCATTCCCACTCAAGCACCTCTTTTGCTTTGACCAGGCCTCTTAAAATAATAATCGGTGCCATTTTCATATAAATACATGTCCATTCTGCTACTCTCTATCGCCTAACACTAACACAGTAGTGATTCAATCTATGCCCAGTTCATCTTCATCTGTAAAGGGAGAGACTCTGGCTGCGCTGGGAAGTCTTTATCAATCTGTACAATTGGATCATGTCTGAGCAACTGACAAGATGGGATGTTCTTACCGAGAATTTTATAATGAAGTAATATTTCATGTACAAGAATGTTATGTAGACAGAATGAAGGGGAGTGGGGAGGGGAGGAGCAAAAAACAATGGGGATGGATGAGAGGAAAGAATAAAGGGTGAAACGAGGTAAACATGTCGTCAACCCATGGGTCCCCCCTCTGGGCCAATCAGTAAAAAATGTCACCTTGTTTTGACATTTAATTATAATGCCCCCCCTCTTGGGCCTGTCACTGTAATTTTGAAAATGTCACAATGGAGTGGTGAGATGCATCATTCCCCCAAGAATGAGGGAGGGTGAGATCGTTTTAGTGTTCTCTTCATTTTTGTGTCTTGTCCTGGGCAATGTGTGTCCCGTACCATTAGGTGGCGACTGTCTTGTCACGCCACATCTTTGTATGCATTAAGCATGAGCACATTTTTATTGGATCGGCACCATCATTTACGCATTGGGAAACAAATGCAGCTTTGTAAAATGATTTGAGGTTGTAAATGTAGCCCAGGCTGTAGCAAAATAACTTTTCAAAAACTGACAGAACGATGCACCATTTGACAGTCGGAATACCAATACCGTTTTGACCCAGCAAGTTTAACATTGGCTAATTGGCCATTGACAAAAAAGTTTTAGTCAAATTGTAGTAATTTTCTTTTGTCAATTTGGACTTTTTATGAAATGATTGTGTAAAATCATCTGTATGCTTGATGAAAAGTCATCATCAAGCATACAGATGATTTTACACACAAAAAAGATGTAATATGTTGCTGTTGCAATATGGAATACATTCGACCGCTTCCTGTAGAACCTCTTCAAATAAATTTGACATTTAACTCAAAACAAAGTGCCAATGTTGCTTTCATTTTGTTGTTTACAATGGTAGTGCAAATGTAAAACAAGTAACAAATAAAACAAATCAACTACAATGCCATCATTGCATAACTGTAAATCATAGTCTTTTTTTCTGTTATGTGTTTACAATGATACTATTTGTACTAAAACAAGTAACAAGTAAATTAGCAAGTAATTAAAACAAGGCCATAATGTCGTTGTTGTATAACCTCAACTATAACAACTAACTATAAGTCATTACAGAATATTGTCTTCACACTAGAATAGCAGTGTAAATGAAAACAAGTAACAAAATCAAGTGCTAGCCTATTGTGCATACAATCTACTCTGTAAAACAGTCAATGCTGGCCGTGGCTACAAATGTGGTACACAATTTTATTTGTTTCGCTTAATTTTAAGGAAAGAGCTTCTCTCCAGTGTGACCTTTCCTCTGTTGCACCGACAAAAACTCTCTGCAAATGCCTAGGAAGCTGGCATTGCCGGCATGTCTGAGGCAAAAGGTTCTGGTGTCTGGTGAACAGTTCCACTTTGTGCAAGCCAAAAGTCTTTGCCTTTCTTTATGCTGATAGGCTGTGAAAGCTCCTCTTTATACTGACCATTAGAAGGCCTTGCATTACGCTTTGACAAAAATCGGTCACTTTGATCATGATGGGGTGGCCTTTGGTGGCTCCATTCTCTCATCATCTTCATCGCTATCATCACCCTGTTGTTGAGAGGGGGCAGATTTAGCCCTCTGCTCGTTTAAGCAGCTCATGAATTTTCATCATACCTTTTGCCTTCATTTGTCTGTGATGACTGTTAGGATCTTTTCTTTGGGTGTACCCCACATACCACATCTGTAATGAACCCTGCCCATTTAGCAGTCTGATCCCTAGAGCATTTTTCCAGGCTTGCCTGAGCTCTGAAGCCATTCCATTCTGTTATATAAGGTCAGAGAGAAGGGATTTCCTACAGTGCTGTTGCCTACATGAATGAATGCAGGCAGAATGAATGCGTTTGCCCCATCCACCAGGCAAAAGTGATACTTTAAAGGTCCAGTCTGGAAATGGAGCATGGAGGGGATAAAGCCCTGCCTAACCTAGGATATTGTTAGTGTCCCATTAGTGTCCCACGCTGAGGGCGTTCTTTCAGGACGTAAGCCCCGAACCTTTTGAGTATTTTTTTGATTAGGAAATTCAAGGAAAGTCAAGTTTTATACAGTTCAACATTTGTCGCCTCTCACCATCGCCATTTTGGATATGGGCGTTCTAATGAGTTATTAAGCAGCAATTTTCCATTTTGAATTGGGTCTAGATAAAACACCCAGCACTCCAACCCCGCACACAGCAGTCATTCAGCCCCAATCCAGAACAATCTGCGACCCCCTGAGGTACTAAATGCCCTGTGACGGTAGAGCTACCACCCCCTGAGCCATTAGAGGGCCTCACCAGTCAATAATAGCCCAGTAATGACACAATTAAAGCTCAGTAATGATACGGTTGGTTACTCAGCCTCATCACCTTCTGTTGAGTCCCGCCTTTTCCTGTTGTGAGTGAGCTGCTTCTTGGCTCACATTGCACCATTATCAAACTCAGCTGTATGCACACACATGCGTAAGTAACAACACCAATAAGAAGTGCGCGCACACACACACACACACATATAACACTGCCCAAAACATGAATTATTTTCTGAACCCATTTTGTCTGTTGATACATTTGCATGTAGTTGGTAGCTCAGTGATAAAAGGCAGTATCTTGGCAGCAACTAAACTTTTGAAAAATGCTGCTGATATTTGTAGGGCAATTTGTGGACATTTGGACATATCAAGAAGAAAATAATTCATGAGAATGTGCAAAGGGGATTCCAGCATTGACTGGATGTTCTAAATAGGAGTAGCAAAGCTTACTGAGCAGGGTTCGTACAAGGTGCTTGAAGTGCTTGAAGTGCTTGAGTTTTGAGGGGAAAAAATCAAGCACTGGAATACCTTGAAAATAGACCCTTTTTTAACAAAGTGCTTAAAAAGTCCTTGAAATTCAAATGAACCACATAACGCTGTCTTATATTTTGACCAAAGTTTTGTTCATAAAGTCATTATAATTAAATTGCTCAGAATCAGAAATCGCTCAGCTTTTCTTTTTTTTTTTTAAATTCTCGCGCCATTCTGCGGCGCTCTCAATTCTTCCTGGCCTTGATGAACCCGTTACCGAAAACTAAATATGCCAGGGAAGTGTAAATTTAATCCAGCATGGCTGGAAATTGATCTTTATAGCGATTGGCTTTTGCCGAACACCAACCCTCATTGTGCAAGATGAAAAAATGTTCTAAAGAGTTTAACCTATCGAGTATGGGTGAGTCGGCCCTGAAGAGCCACATGAAGTCAGCAAAACAGTGGTGTTCGAGACTTCTTCGGGCCTCAACCGATACGAATTGAACAGGTAAGAAAGTAACGTAGTGAAAATTAAAATAACGTAGTACTCGCTACTACATTAACGTACTATTAAATTACAAAAACGAGATCTCTGCGTTTTACAAGCACTTCTCTTGGAACTATTTTGTCCTAACAAAGTAAAGCGACGTTGACAGAACTACAGCTAATAATCACTGTACAGTGACAGTGTGATGGAGAATGCCCTGATGGCAGCTTGAGAAGCGCTCGTTGTGGGGCGTTTTGAGCCCTCAGCGTTGTCTGAAAAATAAAATGCACTGTCACTTACTGAATCTATACGGGACGCCATTTGTCCCGTATTTTCGTGCACACCCTACTCTAATACATACACTACGTTTTCACATGCTTGGAATGACATGAGAAATAATAAAACCAAAAGAGTTTCACGAGACATAGTGTATTAAATCAGAATGTATTTAATGCGTATTAAGTATTAAATCAGAATGACAGGCAAGTTGTCTGTCACTCAACGACATTTTTAAAATGTCGGCGAATACCTCCAGCTCAAGTCCGTCTGTAAAAAGAAAGAGGCTGTCCAAATAGATCTCATTGAATATATAAATTATACTATAATATGAATACATATACACCTGTATGTAATATTTGAGCCTCAAACAGTGTTTCACTGAAAAGTTCAAATTGGTGAATTGAATATGTACATGACTAGTTTTAAGAGAGACGGACATTGATCACATAATTTATTTAGGTTTAATACAATTTATATTTGAAAATGAATTATTTGCTTTGAGTGAAGTCCTTGAAAATGAAAAATAGTGCTTGAAAAAGTACTTGAAAGTCCTTGAATTTCATTTTGTAATGTCTGTATGAACACTGACTGAGGCAGAAAGATGATGTGAGTTCTGTGCATTATGAAAAAAGGAAAAATATAAAACCAATATATATACAATATCTAAAAAAACATTGCAAAAACATATATTTGAATATCAACAAATTATCTAAGAATGTTGATCATTTCAAACAAGCCCAGCAAGCAGATAATTGGCTTCAAAATAAAAGTCCTGAGAGCACAAACCTCCACCAATGCTAAACAATTCTCCAACTCCAGCTGTTACAGCCGAAGACAACATTCAGTTAAGTGGATTACTTGACCCTTCAAGTATACACTTTGGAGTTGGAATCTCTGTGTTATGGCTAAAAAGCGATAATCATCTAATGGCCGAATTCCTAGGTCCGGATCACCAAATCAATTGTTCATTGGCCCAATGCCTATCTGTCTACCAAATTTCATGGAAAACTGTTTTTGAGATTTTGAGATATCCTGCTGACAGGCAGGCAGACAGGGGGAAAAAATGTAACAGGGGCGGAAAGATAATCTTAATGGCAAAGGTAATTAAATGCTTAGGGACCAGGTGCATGAAGTTGGAACCTCCTGATCTGATGTCATTATGTACTCCTCCCACAGTGCATCCAGAGTTTCTCAACCTTCAAACATCATTAGCAGATGTTGATGTTTGAATGCTTTGCACTGTGGGAAGAGGAGGACCACCAAACCAGAAGGCAGCCATTTTTAAGGCCTTGGTCCCATTGACAGAATATGATGGGGCTGATGGGGATGCTATAATTAAAGGTCACTATTTCAAACTCTGAAATGCCATAACTGTTACACCACAATTTGCAATCAACATCGTGCTACTGGCACCACCATGCCGGCGAAAAAAGCTGAAGAAGACAACGTCTCCATGTCTCAGGTGCGTGAGCTGCTACAGCAGCAAAAAGAGTTCTTCATGGAAATGTTAAAACAACAAGAAAGAACCTTCAAATAATTTGTGGAAATGATAATTGACACGTCAAACAAAAGATGTGATGAGACCATAAAAGAACTACATTAACTAAAAACGAGTGTGCAGTTCACTCAGAAAGAGGTGGATGATGTGAAAGAGGAACTTCCTAAACTGTCTACTGAAAGCAAGGCAGCGAGAGGTGATATTCTCACACTGAGTGAATCTTTGCTGTCTATAACACTGAAATCGGACTATCTAGAAGGACAGTCTAGAAGAAACAACCTGGTGTTTGACGGGATCGAGGAATCACCGGACGAGGGATGGGCCGAGTCCGAAGAAAAGGTGAAAGCGCTGCTGGTGGCGAAACTGCAACTCCCGGGGGACATCGAGTTGGAGCGAGCCCATAGAACGGCGAAAAAGAAGGATTTTAGAACGGACAGACCGTGGCCGATTGTGGCCAAATTTCTGAGATTCAAGGACAGGTCTGCAGTGTTGGAGAGGGCAAGGAAACTTAAAGGAACAAACATTTTTATCAATGAGGACTTCACCGAGGCAGTCCGACAAAAGAGAAGGGACCTGATGCCTGCTTTGAAGGCTGCACAAGACCGTGGGGAAATTGCTTATCTAAGGTATGATAAGCTAATTACTCACCCTGCAAAACCTAGGAAAGGTTGATGGTTATAGTGTTTTCGCTGTAATAAAATGAGTTGTGCAATGGCGACCTATGGTGGACATCAATACTGGCAACTCAGAACTGCTTAATATTCCAAAGAAGGGACTAAACATTGCTCACAAACATTTGCAGCCTTAGAAATAAAGTGCAGGAGGTTGGGAGCTTGCTACATGCTAACAATATACACATAATAGCTATCTCAGAATCACATTTAGATCAATCATTTGATGACACTGAAGTAGCAATACAAGGCTATAACATCTACAGAAAAGGCATAAATAAGTATGGAGGGGGAGTGGCAGTATACATTCAAAATCATATTCCGGTGAAACAAAGGGACGACCTTATGATGAAGGAAATTGAAGCTTTATGGATGCAAGTACAGTTGCCTAATTTAAAACCTATGTTAATTGGATGCTGCTACAGACCACCTAATGCCAACTTGTTATACTTGAATAACATGTGAGATGCTAGACAAGGTCTCAGATAGCAATAATGAAATGTATTTATTGGGTGACCTGAATATTGACTGGTTTTCGACGACCTGCTCACTTAAGAAAAAGCTTGAGGCTGTAATCAATGCGTGTAATCTGTCACAGTTAGTCAACCACCCAACCAGAATCCATACTAACAAAACGGGGAAATCCTCTTCTTTTCTTTTCTTTTCTTTATCCTTTATTTAACCAGGGTAATCACGTTGAGATTTCCATTTCTTTTTCAAGTGGGCCCTGGCCAAGAAGGCAGCATACAAATAATTTCACGTATAAAACAACATTAAAAACAAACGCAAATAAAAACAAGACAGTAAGAGTACACAGTAAAAAAAGTAGAGCAAATGTCTTCAAAATTCAAATAGAAAAAGACAGAATTAAAAACATGAGCACTCCATGGCAAGCAGGTGTCCAATTTGTTCTTTAAAAAGGTCGATTCTAATAAGGGAATCTAGCTTCAAATCTTTTTGTAATATGTTCCAGGAAAGTGGAGCAGCATAGCTGAAGGCGTGTTTCCCAAATTCTGTTCTCACAGTTGGGACATGATATAAGATATAATTTTTTGATCTCAGATTGTAATGTCCACCTCTAGGTTGAATAAGTAAAGTGAAGTGCTTAAGTAAGTTGGTAGCTGTCCCAGGATGGCTTTGTATACAAACAAATACCAATGTGACTGTCTTTTTATGTCCAGGGATGACTGACCTGACAATTCATACAGTACACAGTGATGTATGAGGGATGTGCTGTTTGTCACAAATCGTAAAGCAGCATGATATATTGTGTCCAAAGCACGAAGATGTGATTTTGGGGCATTCATATATAAAATATCACCATAATCCAGTATAGGCAAAAAAGTAGCAGCCACAAGCCACTTCTTTGCTTGAAAGCTGAAACAAGCCTTGTTTCTAAAGTAAAAACCCAATTTAAGTTTAAGGTTTTTTGCTAGTTGTTCAATATGAAGTTTAAAAGACAATTGTTCATCAAGATGGAAACCCAGATACTTGTAAGATGACACCACCTCTATCACCCTGTTTTGTATTGTAATGATTTGAGGCATAGTAGAACACTGGATATTGGATTTAGAAAAAAACATCAACTTAGTTTTATCTACGTACATTAAGAACAAGTTTAAGCTTAATTAGATTATTTTGAATGGTATTGAATGCTTTTTGTAATTTAAATACAGCCTCAGATATGGTGGGAGCAGAGCAATAGATTATGGTGTCATCCGCATATAAATGGGCTTTTGCATCATCAATATGTTCACATAACTCATTTACATAAATGGTAAAAAGCGATGGCCCCAAAATTGAAACTTGTGGCACTCCTGTATTTACAGTTAACGTATCAGAGATTTCTCCATCAATGTGCACACACTGTGTCCTAGAACTAAGATCGTTTTTAAACCAATCAACAGCCTTTGTAGACAAACCTATCTCAGACAACCTATTTAACAGTATTTGGTGATCGACAGTGTCGAAAGCCTTGGACAAGTCTATAAACAAGGCTGCACATTGTTGTTTGGAATCCAGTGTTTCTATTATGTCGTTTGTAACTTTCATAGTGGCTGTTATAGTGCTATGCTTCTTTCTAGAACCAGATTGGTACCTACTCAGGATACTTTGGTTGTGTAGAAATTATTTTAATTGGTCACTAGTGAGTGTTTCAAAAACCTTGGCAATGACTGGTAATTTGGAAATGGGCCAATAATTATTTAAGTTTGACGGATCCCCTCCTTTTAACAGGGAAAGGACCAAAGCAGATTTCCATACCTCAGGAATAGTGTTTAAACCAATGGACAAATTAAATATATAAGTCAGTGG
The DNA here is from genome assembly GCA_034670405.1 of Hoplostethus atlanticus. Lineage (NCBI taxonomy): Eukaryota > Metazoa > Chordata > Actinopteri > Trachichthyiformes > Trachichthyidae > Hoplostethus > Hoplostethus atlanticus. Next base: position 927,391 of record JAXDDX010000079.1, on the reverse strand, counting down.
TTCAACAATAATGTCTGCAGAAAGCTTTAAGAACCATGGATCAATGTCATCTGGACCTGCTGCTTTTTTTATGTTTATACCTTTCAAAGCTGAAAGGACCTCCCTTTTAGTAAAAGCTGAAAAATCAAAAGACCGTGGATTTCCCATGGAACCAACACAAGCTGTTTCATTTATAGGTTGTGTCCGTTCTTTATCTAAATTTTCATATGTAGCTGAATTACAAACAGGTTTAAACAAATTTTCAGATGAAACAAAATGCTGATTAAACCAGTTTACCATTTCCCTCTTATTTCTAACTACTTCAGAGTTCACATTTATATGCAGTGCTTAATTTGTGTCGGGGCTAGCCGGGGCACAGCCCCGGCAAATGCCAAGAATCCGATTTTGCGCCCCGGCAAATGTCTTACTCAGAATCAGAGCCCCGGGCTATAAAGTGCGACAACAACGCGTATTTTAAACTAGTATTAAACAACGTTACGTCCAGTGAACATTACAAGAGTAGGTGCGCAAGGCCGCGAGCCAATCAGAGCCTAATATGTAAATAGATACACGCACGCACACACACACACACACACACACACACACACAGACAGACTGGAAGCTTAAAATATTACAACGTCAACGTTTAGTTTGTTACTGATAGCAAGCCGACAAAACAGATTCACGGTTAACGTTAATGCAGCACAAAGCTGGCTTCTGGGCTGGCGACACAGAGGTAGGAAAAGTTTACCCTTTTACCTCCGCCGGGGGGGGGGGGATTGGTTTGGGGAGGCGAGTTGAGCCCCGGCATCTCTTATTTTACAAATTAAGCACTGTTTATATGCTTCGGCAGATCATTGTTAGAGGGGCTGCTTGACATGGACTTGATGACTTTCCAAAATTTAAAAGGGTCATTCAGATTTATGGTGGTTTCATTTAAATAAAATTCAGACTTTGCTTTTCTAATTTGCACTGTGCATTTGTTCCTCAAATATCTATAAGTGATCCAGTCATTTTCTATGTTTGTTTCCCGTGCTTTTGCCCATGCCAAATTTCTTTCATGAATAAGCTCAGATAAATTTTGGGAAAACCATGGATTGTCACGGCCCTTTATTTTGTAACTCCTATATGGGGCATGTTTATTTACAATAGTTAAGAACTGATTATGAAAGAAGGACCAAGCTAATTCAATATCAGGGATGAGTAAAAAATGTTCCCAATTACATTGATAAACGTCATGCAAAAATCCTTGCTCATCAAACTTCTTATAATCTCGTTTAGTAATAAAACGTGGCTTTACCTTCTGTAATTTGCAGTTTCGTACCCCAACCACGGCACAATGATCACTAACATCATTTGGAAATATTCCAATTTCAGAAAACTTATGAGGAGCATTTGTCAATATGAGATCAATCAGAGTTGATTTTTTAGGATTTTTAGGATTGGGCTGGGTAGGTTCATTTAAAATTTGTATTAAGTTTACAGAATCACAGTAATTCTTTACATCATCAGCAGCAGGAGACAGCCAATCCCAATTTAAGTCACCAATTAAAATAATTTCTCTACTTTTCAAATCTGACAGTAAGGTTGATAGTGACATCAGAGCATCTTTAACAGCAGACGGAGGCCTATAGCAGCCAACCAACACAATGTGACTGTCTGTAGCAAACTCAATGTCTAAAGCAAGCAGTTCAAATTGTTTGGGTATAGATACAGATTTTATCACTGTTGCTCGGAATTTGGTTTTGACATAGATAGCTATACCCCCTCCTTTGCCTTGTCTGTCTGAGCGAAACACATTATAACAACTCATAGCAATTTCACTGTCAGAAACGCTTTTCTTCAACCAAGTCTCAGAGAATACCATAAAGTCTGCATCTGTTGTTTGAGCCCATATCTTAATCATATCCATTTTAGGAATGAGGCTACATACATTTAAATGGAAAAAGCCTAAGCCAGTCCTATGTAGAAAGTCATCTGGTGTGAGCAAACATTTCCTATCGATAGGACCTGGGTTTGGTTGTATGTTATCAGCCAACATCAGTAGCAACATTACGATACACTTCAGCTTCATATTCTTGGAAGAGGTGTCCTCCTTTGATACAATGCTTTTCAAAGAATGAAGATGAGAGTCATGAATAGGAACTGTAAAACAGTCATACAGCACTAGCAGATACTGGAGCTGTGCAATGTTACAAAAATAATTTGGATGCAAATAAGCCATAAATCGACTGTGCCATGTTAAAGAGAAAGCACAAGTTGATTTTGTATATGGGTGTGCAATTCCAAGGGTGTGTGAGAGAGTGGAATTGTCAATAGCCCAGGTCTTTGGTCCATTTTCAGGGCCACATGTACTTGACATACTAGTCAAAAATGATATGATGTATAGCACTTGCAACATTGTGTCTTGCTTTTACCAGAAAATTTGAAGGTTGTAGATGGAGTCCTCATACAGCATAAGCCTCGATGCAGCCAACATGCATTGACCATATTTTCACTAATACAGCTGTTTTATGCTCGAAAGCTATATCTGTACCTATTGGGTGCACTGACCACAACATAGTAGCATTTACAAGGAAAGCTAAAGTTCCAAAAGCAGGTCCAAAAATTATTTATAAAAGATCATACAGGAATTTCAGTGAAGATTAATTTATAGAGGAAATAGGAAAAATACCATGGAACGGCATATGTGAAGAGGAAAACCCAGAAGTAGCATTAAACTTATTTATGAAACTATTTTCTTCAGTGGCTGACGTGCATGCACCTATTAAAAAATGTACGGTTAAAACAGCTAAGGCACCGTGGATTGACGATGAACTGAGAAGTTGTATGGCAAATTGAAACGCTGAAAAGAGAAAAGCATGTGGGTCTGGTTGTCTGGTTGACTGGCAGAATTACTGTAAGCTCAGAAATCAAGTGACAAAGTTGAACAGAAAAAAAAGAAAGTATATTTCCAAACAAGGATAAATGAAATAAAAAATTATGGCAAGCTATTGTGGAAAACAATTAACAATGCATTGAGTAAGGGGTTTAACAGTGGGTCTACATTTATTGAAGTTGATGGATCATTTATTACAAAGCCATATGAAATAGCTCAGTATTTTAATGATTTCTACACTTGTAAAGTTAACAAACTAAGGAAAGATATGTGTTTTGATGATGTGCAATGTGCTTCCTACATATTGGACTACATCATGAAAGATAAAAGCTGTAAGTTTGAGTTTAGTACAACTGAAACTACAATGGTGGAAGACCTTTTAATATCAATCAACAATGTAAAACCACCAGGCCTAGATAACCTGGATGGTAGGTTACTGAAAATTTCAGCACATCAGATGGCAGGTCCAATCACTCATATTGTTAATCAAAGTATAAAATGGGGTGTATGCCCACAGGTTTGGAAGGAGGCCAAGATCATACCATTACCTAAAAATACAAAAAACAATCTAACAGGTGCAAACAGTCGCCCTGTAAGCATTCTGCCAGTTATAGCAAAACTTATGGAGAAAATAATTTTTAATCAAATACAGAGCTATTTTACTGATAATAAATTGAATACAGACTTTCAACATGCATATAGGGAAGGGTACTCAACTGGTACAGCACTGACACAAATGGTGGATGACTGTCTAATGGACATTGATAATATAAAACTAGTGGGGTCAGTTTTACTAGATTTTAGTGTGGCCTTCGACGTTATTGATCATGGATTATTGTTAGAGAAACCTACGGCCTATGGCTTCACATCATCTGCAGTTACCTGGATAAAAAGCTATTTATCCAGTAGAACACAGAAAGTGTTTTTTAATCGTGGCCTATCTGAAACAAAACAGGTACAGTGTGGAATACCACAAGGGAGCTGCCTAGGACCGCTTTTATTCACAATTTTCACAAATTACTTGCCATTGGTCCTGGACAGGGCCAATGTGTCCATGTACGCAGATGACACAACATTGTATATGGCAGCCACTACTGTGGGGGACTTATCTTTCGCTCTCAACAAGGAGTTACAGCTGGTATCAGATTGGATCAGGAATAATAGAATGGTTCTTAACAGCTCAAAAACAAAGTGCATGGTTTTAGGGTCAAAATTTATGTTATGGTCAAACCCAAAGTTAAATCTATCATGGGAAGGAATTAAAGTCGATCAGGTGGAAGAAACAAAACTGCTTGGTGTCACATTGGACAGTCATATATCATGGTCAACTCACATAGACAATATTACCAAGAAGATGGGGAGGGGGCTATCAATACTTAGGAGATGTGCTGAGTATCTAACATCAACCTCGGTGGTCCAGGTTATCCAGGCACTGGTTTTATCTCATCTTGACTATTGTCCCGTTGTGTGGTCAAGTGCAGATAAAAAGGACTTGAGTAAATTACAAATTGTCCAAAATAAAGCGTCTCACCTTGCCCTTAAGTGTGGAAAGGTCCAATATATTATATATGCATAAATGCCTTGGCTTATGGTTGAACAAAGATTGCGTGCTAGTTTAATTGTATTTTTCAGAAATATTTGTGTTACCTAATTGTTTGTATAAATTGATTAATTACACTGGTAACAGACATAACTATTCTACCAGACAGGTAGTAATGAAGCATTTTACAGTGCCAATGCCTAAATCTAATGCAATGAAGAAGACTGTTATGTATAGAGCTATGTCAGAATGGAACTCCTTACCTACAGCCATCATAGAAATTAAGAGCAGAAAGTATTTCAAAAAACAGCTTAAGAGCAAGCTAAATAATTATTAATGAATTTCCTAAGGCTAGTCTGAGTTTTTCCTTTGATTTTTAAAATTGTCTATTGTTATTTTCTTTTCATTGTATCGTGATTTCTTGTATGTATTTTGTAAGTATTTTGTATTGTATTTTGTGTTCAATGTGGACCCCAGGAAGAGTAGCTGTTGCCTTGGGTAATGGCTAATGGGGATCCTAATAAACTAAACTAAACTAAACCACAGATCAGATTTTGATGAAACTTGAAGGGATGATGCATCTTGTTACTGATTGGCCCAAGAGGTGCCTGCACCCTCGTGGGCAACAACATGTTTGCTGTTGCCTTGTTGGTTTAACCGTTTGTCTTATTTTTTGCTTTTCCTTCCTGTCTTCCAGAGTCTGCAGCTCTCCTCTCAGGGAAAGTCTTCTGCGGCCCTTCTCTGACCACGGGCCTGCCTGGCATCTCTCCATCCATATCATTCCTCTTTCCATCCACCCATCCCTCCTTCTATCATGAAAGGTCTGTCCAGTAGCCGGAGCCATCATCATGTGGTCTCCTACGACCAATCATATGATCCACTTGGTCATCATGCTGACCGCAAGCCATATTTGATCAGCCAGATGGACATGCCGGTGCCCATTCCCATGCCCCACCCGGCTGAGCTGACCTACTACAATGCTCAGCGCACCCCGTACCCTTTGGACAGCAACAGCGTAGTCCCTTATGGAACCTTCCCAAGGAGGTGCCACTCTACCACTTCATCCCACCATCCCGAGGTAAAGGATGAGTGTATGGCTGTGGTACCATATGTAGGAGGTGGAGGAGGAGGAGGAGGCTATGGGGGTAAAACGCCCACCCGGGTGCCAGCAAACTATGCGGACCCGTTTGAGCGTCAGCCGTCATTTGCCAGGGATGGCTACCACACCCTGCAGTACAAACGTGGAGTGCTGGGTCACAGTGGGGGAATGGGGGCCAACAACAACAATGACAGCCCTGGGAGGATCCGCCACCTGGTCCACTCAGTCCAGAAACTCTTCACCAAGTCACATTCGTTGGAGGGGCCACACCACACACAGTCCACCAAGGGGGGCAATAACGGGAGCGTGAATGGTGGTGGCGGCGGTGGAGGTGGTGCTGGTGCTGGTGCTGGTGGTGGTGGATGTTCGAGGGCCAGCCCAGAAGGTGAGACTCCACCGGTGGGAGTGCGTCACCGGAAGCGCAGCAAGAGCCGAGAGCGCTGTAGATCAGCAGAGCCCAAGCATCGCAGCCACCACCACCACCACCAGCTCCATGGCTCGGCATCAGCACCGGGCTCTGGATACTGGAGCTCAGATGACAACCTGGAGCGGGAGCTGTGTCTCTATCACCCCCACCACCACCTCCCCCCCTCCTCACCCTCACCTTCCATCTCCCCCTCACCCATTGCCATGACAATGGGCCGCTACCCGGGCAACATCCCCGACAAGTTCCCCCAGTCCCCGCTCCCCGGTCTCCCACCCTCACAGTCCCAGCAGTACTTCATGATGGACCCCTATGGGACACTCAATGACCACACACACACCCACACACACCACGGCCACACACATCACCACACTGCACTCAAAGCCTCCCGGAGTAACAACGATGTGAAGTATGCAGCGTCGTCGGCGTGTGTGCCTGTTAGCGGTAGCAGCAATAACAGCGGCGTCGGTGGTGGCGGTATCGGTGGAGGAGGTGGCCCCTTGCTGCCGTTGGGTCTGGTGGACGGGCCCCTGGTGAAGAAAGGGGCATGGTCGTCAAGCCTAACGGTGAGCAGGGCCCGAGAGGTCTACAACAACAGCAGCCACAGCCAGCCGCGAATCGGTGCAGGATCCGGTAACCTAGACCTAGATAGAGCGCTAGTCAAATCTAAGGGCAGTCAGCAGCAGGAGCGCACATGCCATTTCCTACAGGTAAATAATACCTCCTCGATCCGCATTCAAACCCAGTCAATTCACCCTCCTCCCCTCTGTTGACTCCCCCTTCTCCCTCACTTGTCTCCTCGCCAATGCTTCCTCTAAACCAGTGGCGTGCAGTCCATGGAAGAGTGCAGGTTTTCATTCCAACCAAATGCTACAGCTGCTGATTTCACTGAACACACCTTCCACCAGAGAAGAGGAACTAATCAGTGAAATCAACTGCTGTAGCGTTCAGTCAGAATGAAAACCTGCAGTCTGGAGTAGGCTGGGGACACACTAGAAGATATAAGGGGTTGATTTACATCAGATTTGCCCAATCCCAATAGGAGGCTTGGTCAGGGCAGATGGTGGGCCAAGTTATCTGGTAGTGTGAGATGTCTGCGGTGTGCCCTGTGTGTGTGGGGGATCAGTCTGGCCCGGACAGCTCAGTCGGTAGAGCATGATACTCAGTCTCAGGGTCGTGGGTTCGATCCCCACATCGTGTCAACTATCACCTTTGTAAGTCGCTTTGGATAAAAGCGTCTGCAAAATGACTGTATTGTTAAATGTAATGTTAACGTAATCACCGCCAACAGCCAAGTAGAACCCAGTTTACAGTGAGTTGAGGCAGAAGAGTTAATGATGACATTAATGATGATAGTGCATATCTATTTGAGGTCCTTGAAATTAAGATCTTGGGGAATCCCTGTCATTTTGTGTTTAATGCCAGCTTGTTATGTAATATCTGGTTAGCTGAACATCACTGTCTTGTTATAAACACATCTAATTTGCACACTAGTAGCAAATGTATCTAGTAGAAGCTAGCATTAGCAGTGGCTAGTAGTCACGTTTCTAATTAGCCTGCTGCCCAGTTAGCTACCTTTTCTTATTAGCCTGCTGTCTAGTTAGCTAGCTAACTAATGCCATAAAACAACTGTTTGCTTAGGGTAGCTGAGCTGTTTGTTTTGGGTAACTGAGATGTTTGTTTAGGGTAACTGAGCAGACTATTTTCAAGTTATAACTTGTAGTGAATTGGAATATAGACTAGCATCACAGGGGCTAAATACAAGACCGTTTACCATTTTAGAGTAACATAAATTTGAAAACAAATCTACCTTATCAGACTATTCACTTATAAATTACTGAATGTACCTACCCCCACATCACAACAATCTTTTTCAGGTGTCTTTATTTTTCTTGCCTCTATGGCTAAGTGTGCGATACCCCGTCCTTGCCTAATTGTCTAGTTTGAGCCGATGTTCCACCGAAACACAAAAAGAAAAAATGTGAAATCTGTCGTTTTCCAGGTCAATGTTAAAAGTCTTCTGATGTGGCTCCAGCTTTAGAGGGAACATTGCTCCTCAACCCCACCACCATCTCCCAATTATCCCACATGCACCTCCTTCTCTTCCTCCACCAGTCCTCCTCCTCCTGCCTTTCCTCCACCCAACCAACTCACCCACACGCTTTTTTAGCCACCTAACCCCCCACCCCTTACCCACCCACCTACACCTTCCTTTACCCCCTCTTGGTTTGGAGAGCCTCCGTCTTCCTCTTCTTCCTCCTCCTTCCTCCTTTTTGAGTTGAAGAGAGAAGTAAGCGCAGAGCCAGTAGCAGCCTTACTCTCTGAATGCTAGGCAACAACATCAGTTTGGTTTGAGTTCATGGAGACCGGCATTCTTTTTTCCCGTTTGTAGACCTCATTTTTGATTTAGTAGAGTTTCCCTTCCTGCTTCTCTACCAGTTTTCCTGATTTTCCTCACTATTTCCTTCTTGACTGTTATTGTGCTGTGCTGTGTTGTCCATGTTGTGTTGTGTTCAGTGTCAAGATCTACTAAATGTAATTAAACCAGTGTAACTATATTTTTTGTCATTTTGGAGTGTCACCTACCTAACTATTTGGGGTATAAAAGAAAAGAGGGGAATTTCATTTTTATCATTTTTTTTCAGTGTTTGAATTTTATTTTATTTTATTGTCTTTTAATTGTTTACAATTGTACAAGTCCCTTTTATTGTTAAAGTTAACATCTTAATCAGTGGGGGTGGGTTGCAGTCATGTGATGTGTATTATATGACAGAGTACGATGATATGATCATTTTAAGTTTGAACTACTTTTTAGTAACTTAAGTAACTTAACAAAACTAACTTATACTACTATACTTATACTAAGTGAAGTAACTGGTAGCTTGGAAAATCAGACTTTCAAAGTAGCTTTTTTTAACAGTGACTGTGTTGTGTTGTTATTTGTTGTCCATGCTGTGTTGTGCTGCACAATGTAGTATTTAAGTGTGTGTGTGTGTGTGTGTGCGTGCGCGCGTGTGCGTGTGTGCGTGTCTGCTCATGCAAGTGACTTACTGCATCATAAAACAAACATTTTTGACACATTACAATACCAAAACTAGCATGACACTTGATTCACATGGCTACCATGAGAACGACAGACTCTTAAATGATCGCAAATATGTTTGTTCATTTTGGAACCTCAACCCCAATTAGCTCATTAGGTTTCTATTCTTTGTACACGACACAAAGCACAGTGCTTTATATTGTCTGTCAATATGTGTCATTTCTGACCTCAGCTGAGCAGCGTGGATCATTAAGCTCTGTGTATTTCAGGAACCGGTAGACCTGTGTGGGCAGGAGACGGAGAGATAATTGGGCCACTTAGAGTTGATGTTTCACATTCGCTCTCTGCTCGCCCTCCCTCCCCCCCTCCCCCTCTCTCTCTCTCTCTTCTCTCTCTCCCTCCCTTTGTTTCTTCTCTCTCTTTCCCCCATTCAGTCTGCCTCAACTAACAGCAGCGGTGACTCATTCATCAAGACATGCAGACATTTGCGAACAAATACTGTAATCACGTTCGCAGTTTGACAGCAAATCAGTCCTAAATATATTTGGCAGACATTTTGGCACTTTCCAAACAAACAAAAATACAGAAATATATATACAATTGAGGCTCAGTTGTGTCCAGTTAGGTTTTGGCAGTATTTTCTCTGTGCTCATTGCCTCTGCTGATTATTATTTTAGCCACAAGAATGTGACAACATAGAAACCATCACTTCTCCAAGATTATAAAATAGTCGCACACATTTGAAGAAACCCTGTGAAATTCAAAATTTGGTGAGTTGAGTTTTCACTTTTCTTAATGTACCTAAAGACAACAAAGTCAAGGGAGGAAAAAACAAAGTATAAAAATTTTGCCAGCAAGAATATTTCACTAAAACAGCCAAAACTAATTTTTCTTGACTATTTCGCTCCATTATTGTAGAATTCTGTTAATATTGCCCCTAAAAACACCAAAGCAAACAAGGTTACAGCGTTTCCCTTCAAAAATAGAACAAAGAAAATGTTGAATTCATGCTGCTGACAATTTATTTGTTTGAAATAAGGAATACGAGAGCTCATGCAGACCTTACACAGCAGTTATTTCTAGCTCAGTTAATGTTGTTGGCATGACATGTAGATTTTTTATTTCATATTTAGTTTGTTGTTAGGGTATTATGTTAGCTGACGTTGAAGACAGACGAAAGATGAACCAGCAGCAACGATGATAAACTATTTTCACATTTTAATTATTACTTAAAACAATTGTATGTAGCGACCTATTCAGTTTCTTTCAAATACCCCACAGATCTGCTGACCACCATAATGTGCTGTTGCTGAGCTGGGCAGTGTACTCAACTGAACATCCCTAGGCTGTGAAAATCAACCTTTCTCCTTCAGTTTCCCTTTCAAAATAAAATAGATTGCTCCTGATTTGTGGAAAAATGTCAACTTCATCCAACACATCGGAGGCGGCGTAGAGGCTCTGTTAAATCAACACATTAATGCCGGCATGCGGGCAACCTACTATCTAAAACGATAAAAGTCTAAAAGTCAAGGCTGCTGGCCTCACCGTTCCTTACCTGTTATTTCTAAAGCAGCTGCCTTAAGCCATTAAAGCAGCTGAGCGTCACCAAGGAAACAATCTACGAGCCCCACTGCCAAATACACAGTCAATGCTTTGCATGTACTGTATACACACTGAGCCACTGTAAATCTCCTATGCAAAGTGATGAGAGCAGATAACCAAAACATGATTTCTTTTTTTAACACTAAAAAATGCCAAAGGCAATCAATGGAATGGGGTAAATCTAATTATCACTACTATTTGCTTGCATGATTTTGAATATCTAACACTGGTCTGGACAGAAATTGGATCTTGGAGGAGCATTTTGAAAGATGGGATATTTCAGTTCCCAAAGAAAACAGGCAACAACCTGGCCTTTCTAGTGTTAAAATATGGTTTCTTTTTGCAAGGGTGCGAAATTGCTTGCATCAAAGCCTGTTATGCAATGTTTGGTATACCTGCGGCTTAGGTGCCCTTGGATACCAACCTTCTGCCAAGGGTTAAGGAAATTACACATCAAAGCTCCGTCAAACAGCCTGACTTGGGTCGAGTCATTAATACATTAATTACTGTCTTAACATTACAAAATACAAAAAAAAAAAAAACTGTTCCTCATCCCTTGCGGTGGAATCGTCGTAAGAGCTGCAGTGAAAGCAAGGCCTGTGTGTGTGGGTGAGCGAGGCGCTGCTGATGCTACTGCAGCTGATCTTTTCCCCGCACTCTCTTTTTATAGCCAACCTGCTCATTTGTGTCAGTTTGACGTCACGCACACAAACACACACACACACACATACACACACATCAAGCCCGGCGGCTCTTGTTCAGTCTCTTTCCCTCGGTGATTCATATGTAATTAGTCAGAGAGTAGCTGCGGAATTCTCCCGGTGTCTGTCTCACCGTCGCTATCTAATTCTCTTCCCTCACACTCTCTCTCTCTCTCTCTCTCTCTCTTACTCCGTTTTTATTTCGGTTTCTCCTCATCACTTTCTCGTACTCTCTGTATGTATTTTTTTTCTTTTCACACACGCCTCTCTGTGGTGCTCCCCCCCCCCCCCCCCAACTTCACATGGGGAAAAACGTGAGAATTACCTCTTAATGACATTTAAAACAAGCCGACATCGGCTTAAACTAGGAGATCAAAGAAGGCTCGGCTTTGTGCATAGATGCCGTCATTCAAAATCCTCAAATGATATTTTACTATATTTATGTATATGTGTGGGGGGGGGCACATATGGGGGGCCAAACAGGAAATATTTATTGAACTTTAATATATATATAATGAACTTTGATATACTGTATATACATCAGACTTTAATATATATACATCGGACTTTGATATATATACATCGGACTTTAATATATATATAATGAACTTATATATATATATATATATATATACATAATGTCCATCTTTCAATTCAAATAAAAAAAATAATCAAGACGACCAAAATTACCCAATTTCCACAGGGAGATTATTAAAGTTGCATCTAATCAAATCTAAAAGCGCAGAGGCGCATCACATGCATTTTTTTGGGAAGTGTTTGTAGAGTCTACTTTATATGATAAAAGATAGAAGACAAGAAAACTGCAGATGAGATGAGAACTGAGGATGAGGCTGTTGTGAGGATGAAGGAAAAGAAAAAAATCAATTGGAGCTATTGCAGAATGTTTGTGCAATTCCAAAGCAGACAATGCAGACGCAGGGGCGGACTTACTGATTCGGGGGCCCAAGGCAAAGACATGTATGGGGCCCTCACTCCCAATTCTCACCCTTTTCTATCCTTATTACTCAAAACAATCAGACCTATTTGTGACACATACCTTCTCACTGGTCCCTGGAGTGCCGAGTGGGACAGCTGCTGAAAGACCAGGGCGGCGAGCGGCAGCCAGGCCAGACTCCTCGCCGCGTGGCAAATTCGCTACCAGTAACCAATCGGATTAAAGACTATTGCTTTTTTTTGGTCCGCTACTACTAAATTCTACTTCAGAGGGAAAATGGAGGAAAACTTAATAATTGCGGTGTCCAGTTGTAATTGCAGTTGCAGTACTCTATAGTGATTGTTATTGTATGTTACGTTATTTTAACTCCTATGGTATCCCTATGATATCCCTATAATATTCCTCTAGCAAAGTAACTTCTAAAAATATTATAGGATTACTATAGTTGATTTTTTTCTAAAAGGAAAGAACATTTCGCCAAGTAGTTTTTTTTTTTTTTTTTCATTTCACTTTATCCTTTTTTGACTTTGATCCCACCTTTCATGCACCATGTAGCAGCCGTGAGAGCCAACCCTGCCCACCTTTTATGCACCATGTAGGATGTGTGTGAGGATAGCAGCTCGGCCATGGTAACTGGACCTCCATGACGAGCGACACGCCCACAGGTGGCGAGTAGTAGCAGGCAGTGGCGTGAAGCGGCCTTGCCGCTTCCAGTGTGTTAGTGACACACGCTGTGTTGTTTACATTTCTCTTCCTGTCGCGCTTCACACTTCAAATGGAATAGTCCATATAGCCCAGGCTGAGGGGGGGGATGGCACAGTGACAGTACTAAAAATTAAAAAAAATTTAAATCTGTTTGAAGGAAAACAATTTATATATACTTAATTTGTATTTTGATTAGACCCTTTGGGGCCCTTGGCATCTGGGGGCCCTAGACAGTTGCCTACCTTTGCCTAATTGTAAAGTCCGCCCCTGTGCAGATGCAGCAAGACGACGACCCAAAACATACAGCAACTGTCAGTCACCAGATGTAAACCCCATTGAACATGCTTTTCACTTGCTCAAAAGGAAACTGAGGTCCAAAACCCCCGCAAACACACGGCAACTGAAAGAGGCAGCAGTAAAAGCATCTCAAAGGATCACATCATGAAGCTAGTGGTGTCCAATATAGTTAAAGGTCCCATGAAATAAGTGTCGACATTGTCATCTCATAGTCAGAGAGTACAGAGAAAAACAACCAATTTGACACAACTGTCCCAATGCTTTTGTATTTATCAGTATATACTCACCTATAGTTTCTCTCTCTCTCTCTCTCTCTCTGACACACACACAGACACTCGTTATTGTGTTCGTCTAGCGTCCCGGTGAACCTAGGTAACTCCCGCGAAGCAGATGTATGAATTTGCCAGAGAGGAATTTCAAACCTAACCAAGCAAACTCACATACACATACTGCTCTCCATACTAATTAGCTAACAGATTGTGCCGAAGCACTGTGCAGATGTATATGTGCGTGTGTGTGTGTGTGTGTGTGTGTGAGAGAGAGAGACAGAGAGAGAGAGAGAGAGAGAGAGAGAGACAGAGCGAGAGTGAGTGAGTGAGTATTCGAGGACCAACCAAAGCCAGTCAGTCTAGTCTATTCTGTGTTGGTGGAGTCTATAACTTGCTGTATGTTGTTTAAGTTGTTCGATTGCATCTGACCTTGGCATAGATGTACCAACAGGACAGTTTAGCTAGCCAGGGTGGCGGCTGGGACTCAGACGGCGGCTGGGGTCCTCGCCACGGGGACCCGCAGTCGCCCGTGGATCTGCCTGATGTCGTTTCCCCATCCCCTCCACCCGGCCGCCAGGTACCCCAGGACGAGTGGAGCGGGTTCTCTCCCCTGGGGAAGGAGGACGACATCCCCTGCCGGCGGATGAGGAGTGGCAGCTACGTCAAAGCCATGGCCGAGGACGACAGCGGCGACTCGGACGGGAGTCCCAAGCCCTCACCCAAGGTCCAGGCGCGGCGGGCCAGCTACCTGAAAGCCACCCAGCCCTCGTTGACTGAGATGACCACTCTACAGTAAGACCTACCGCTCTCTTTTATTTTTTATTTTACTTTCCTTCCATGTAATGCACGGTGGGCATTACATGGAAGGAAAGTAAAATAAATATGTGCTTACCCTAAACAAACCTTAACCCCTAATTTCTAATTCTAATCTTAACCCTAAACCCAAATCCTAAACCCTACCCTAAGTATAATGCTAATTTTAATTTTAATCTTAACCCTAATCCCTAATCTTAAATCCTAACAGTTCTTTCTTCATTGTCACATCCTGTATTCCTTCTTTCACCATTCCCTTCCTCCATTCTTTAGTTCCCCTTACTTCTTTCCTTTCTTTCTCCCTTTCTTCAGCCATTTGTTTTGTCATCCCTTCCTTTCTTTCTTCCCATCCTTCCTTCCTTTTCCTTTTATGTACACGTGCAAAACATGTCAAATTCCCCTTAAAGTTTCATTTCTTGCTTAAATGCTTTAAGTTGCACGTATTTACGGAAATTCAATGAAGCGCAATTCACAGGCAATATTGCAATATCTCCTTCCCCCTCGACATTTATAAAAACATTTTAGAAAGAAAATAAAATCACAGTGCAAAAGAAATAGAAGTCATAGTGCAAATTTACAGTTAAGCAGAAACTTTTAATTAGATTGTCAAACCCCGACCCTGGTTACCTACTGTGCACAATTTTCAGCCTCAGGAACTATGTATATGCAATAAAATGTTCATAATAAATAATATAATTTATCTCCCACTCCTACTTTCATTTTTAATGTACTGTCCTGCACTATATATGAATTTGTATTGTCCCGTAATGTGTCCGTTTGTACCGTTGTTGAAATGCCTCTACACCACTTTCATTTATTTTACTTGCCGAAGCTCTTAAATAATGTAGCCAGCTCACTTTTTGACATCATTAGTTTACACACTAGTCCATTATTTCAGAGACAATCCGAGAGGAGTGAATCACAACTGTATTTACCGCCTGAAATCCAGCTTGAAGCCAGGGATATCACCTTCCTCTAATTAAGATCTCACAGCGCTCTCAGTAATGAGAGTAATTACAGTCAGTAGCCTAGATTCTCACTCCATTGCTCTATTTCCTTTTCTTGTCATCTCTCATTTTTCTGGTTATGGTTCAAATGTTGAAACAGTTTTAGCATGAGTAGGTCATCATATGATGAGTGAATTAATGCTCATATTGATTTTTTTACAAACCCTGAGTGTGATGGTCTCTGCTGTGTTTGAACACAATGCTTCTGTCATGTGTTCAATTTTGATAGGTGAAGCCATCGCTGACAAAAAATCAGTAATACACATGAAGCAAATAAAAATGTAAAAAATGACATTTTACTGAATTGTTTCTGGGGTAGCGATTGATTTGAACTGGGGTTTGGGTGAAGTGTGCAACCACCCTTAAAAGAAAATTCCACCCTTAGATACTATTAAACTGTTATATGTCAACAATCTGTGATGTTCAATGCATTCCAGGAGTTATTTTGTGAAGTTTTGTAATTTACCTTTTTATTGTACCCACTTGCCCTCAACGGGTGTGAACTTATTACTGCTGCATTCATATCATATCGGACAAAGTGGAAAGATGGGAAGATTTCCCATTGTGCCGACCTGGAAACAATCATGTGTTCAGCTAGCTCCATAGCAACAACTAGTTAACAAGCTGCTGCGTCAACCAAACAGAGTTTCAGAACCGTACTAGTGTGAATATAAGTAGTTATTATTCGTTTTATTATTGTGGACTGTGGACTTTGGTAGATTTGCGGTTGCCTTGTTTGACACTCCTCCGTATAATCAGGTGGGAGATATCGGAGCCTTCAAAAAGTCTCTCCTATTCAGAATAACCAGGAGATTGATGTGAATGGTTTTTCCTAGTCTGGAGCTTGTATTTACGGTGTCTACCATTAGACCTGAATGCAGCATCAGCTAGTTATGGGTTTTACGTGTAGGTGGAGAGAGTGACAGCAGTAGCCTAGCTGTTGTTGCCAGTGTAGAAAAACGCAACTTGTCACTGTGCTGCATTGTGGACTTTTGAGGATACTGTCAAGAAATTGGTGTCTCTTCCTATTCTAGGATGGATTTTTCCTTGTATGATTGTTGAACATTGGTGTGAAATGGTGCGTCTAGAAAGAAGCCCTTGTTCTTTGTGTCTGTGTGACTGACACCAAAACCTGACATTTACCGTTGATGTTCTGACTGAAGAAACCTTGGGAGGAGCTACTCAGAGAGGGATTCTCTACCAGGACAGTCTGGCGTGCAATAGGTGCTGAGGTTGGGCAAGCAAAGTGGAACACTCCTATATGCCTGAACATGGTGTATGCTAAAGTGTTAGCATGGAGCACCGGAGCCGATGATCTACCAAAAACTGTATTCTTTTAGGTCAAGGCCTGAATTGGGCCCCTAGAGCAGAGTGCACGGGGCCGGCAGGCAATCCAATTTACGAACGATTGGCATTCAAAATAGTTATATATCAAATATACATCTGTTCTACGCACAAATCGAAGTTTCCTGCACCTTTCATGAACATTCGTGTTTTCGTACGCATACACACAAATTTACGAATAATTTATGAAAACATTTGTGAATGAGGCCCATTGTCACACTACAGGACAAAACAGCAATGAAAATAAAATTCAGTACTGTGAATGATGGGAATTTCAAGGACAATGAAATATTAATTTAAAGACAGTTAGAGGCACACCAATATCTGCCCCATTTTGCCTTCCCCTTTTTCATGGACATTACATTAAATATGTTGGTGTAGTGTTGTGGTGGAATGCTTCACCATGATGAATTGCTCTGGCACCAACAGGGAGAAACCAGCATTTATCACGTAAAAGCCTTCATAAATCAAGCTATGAAAACAGTTCAACTTGGCCTACAATGCTAAAAACTAGTCACACTTGTGGATAGGATGGTCAAGATTCCACACCTCATCTGAAGGGATAAAATGATCTTCTTTATCAGTCAGCATGAAAACTATTCACTTCCCCTGACTTTTTGCACTTTTCTTGTGCAACAAAATTATCTCTAAAGACATTTTCCTGGGATTTTTGTAGAATGTCTAAAATCTACACAAAGTACTCTTCTGTCAGAGTGGATGTTTTAGGGATTGGTGTAGTGCCAGGTTACCAGTCTGCCCAGGTCTTTATCCTCCATAACAATACAACATACAATTCATATCTTTGCGATAGCTGTCTTCACAAAACCAAACAATGGTGATATGTCAACCCAGGATTTACCAATCCGGTTGTGAGCATGGTTACATAAAAGGGGCAGGGTAGCACTGTTGCTGCTACCAAGGCTAGAGAGGATTGCTGGAATAAATATGCTTAACACTGCCCATTCATTAAGGCATACCACCTTATGTTCCCCAAGGGCTGCGGTGATGGGAATATAGTCACTCTCTGGAATCTTGCACTTACCCTAACCAAATCCTAATTCTAATCTTAACCCTAAACCCAAATCCTAATCTTAAACTAGCCCCTTGAAAAAGTGAGGACCAACCACAATGAACCACACAATAGTATAGGCTTAGGACATAAGTACAAGAACACACACACACACACAAGCCATCAGCCATCAGACTGGAAATGAGGCAGCGTGTGGGTGGTCTAAAATGGATTTGTGTTGTTTTCGGGGTCCCTGGATGACCTGCTCAGTTGGTATAATGGAGGAGCACATTGTCACCAGCTACCCATGCTACATCCTTTCTATGGACAGGTTAGAGAGAGAGAGTTAGATAGGCAGATAGACAGACATGAATAAGTAACTTTTTAAAGAAAACTAAAGAAACATTTTCTGTGGCAGGCTTTATTAAGGCCAACACACATTGGATAGGGTGCGGGGGTGTCGGGCAGAGAGCTAGAAAGACAGTCAGAGAATAGTATTTTATTCTGGAACAGAAGACAGATATTCAGCATAGAGCAAAGTATATATATCTACATAAAAAAGTTAGGTGAACCTCACTCAATTCAGTTAAAGGGGCATTAAGTAATCTATGAGTAGGAAGTAGGAGTAGGAATTGCAACAACATCGATAAGTCTATTGCTTGAGAACAAAATGTCTTACCAGTAGGGGCGGTTGGGAGTGTATTGAAACTTCACTGGTATTGATCAACAACTCTATCAACCCGCACAGATATATCATGGTCCTTCAGACAGTGCTATGAGACAGTGAAAATTTAACTTATGTGACATCCAGTTCTTAACCTTTGTCGAAAATGTTCGCTTTTTTTAAAGCCCTGTATCCTGCCTGTTGGTCCCTACCCTAATTTTAAAGACTACTCTGTTACTGTTGTATCCTTCCCTGTGTCCATTGATTGAGTTTGACGCAGCACTCAGGCGTCAGATTACCCTTAAACATCCTTTAAATATCTTCTTTAACTACTGTTCTTCTTTGTGTCCTACCATCAAGAGTTTCTACAAAGCACTTCCCAAGATGTTGTGAGTAGCAGTGGTGTCCAAACATGTGCCATTGTGACACAATAATCTGCAGGTTTTCATTGGAACCAGCAGCTGATTTCACTGAATAGTTCTGCCTCTCTGGTTGACCTTGGTTACTAGTTAGAATGAAGGGTTCCTGGGGCAGACTCTTGGGGCACAACTGCTCAAGGTTGAAAACCACTGACCTAGAATGCTACTAAAGTTAGAGACTATGAACCAATGGTTCTCAACCATGTGCCAAGCAGGGCCAAGAGTCTACGGGTTTTCATTCCAACCAAAGACTACCAATTTCACTGATTTGATCTTCAACCATAGAGGAGGAACTAATCAGCTGCTCTATTGTTGGGTTGGAATGGAAACCTGAGTCCATGGCACATGGTTGGAGACAACTGCTATGGATGAACCTGTGGATTGCCACTAAATTGACAAGTTTAGAGATTAAGATTAAGATTCTTTATTCGCAACATCGGTGGTGCATGCACAAACATGCACCAACACACGCAACACATGCAGGGGGGAAGTGGCCGCCAAACACAACACACACATACGCAGGGTAGAGTGTCCGAGTTGAATGAAATACTGCTTTTATCCCTGCTTTACTTTGTGTTACTTTGTGTTTTTGTGTTTAACTCTATTTTCCCTCTCCTCTCTATGTCAGGATTTCAACGGAGCATTCCCCCAAGCTGCAGATCCGGAGCCACAGTTACCTGCGTGCGGTGAGTGAGGTTTCAATCAATAGAAGCCTGGACACCCTGGACCCCAAAACCCTCCTCGACCCCAAATCGCTGCTGTCCTCGCCCCAATACCGCTCGCGCAATGAAAGCTACATGAGGGCCATGAGCACCATCAGTCAGGTTGGTTGGCAACGCCGTTCCCAATAATCGCCGTGCCGACTTTCCCCACGCGGAATCATTTTTTACCATGGCAACACCAAGGAGCAATGGCAGGCTTGGGCATGCATGATAGTGTTCAAAATCATTTTCAAGTGCTTTACCATGAATTGGTTGATAGCTAAATGCTGGAGTCTGGAAAAAATAAAATACTTGGATTTCATTTGATGTCATAACTAACATTTGAAGGCGGCCATTGTGCTGCCTTTGTACCAATGCAATTTAGTTCATCTGGGAGACGCAAAAGGACACAAATGAAAACAACCTATTGAGTTTTGTCATGACATATCACCAGCTACATTATTTTCCTCAATCTCCTATTTGAAAATAGTTTGAAACACTATTCGAGCCCAGGTCTGTGTACAGTGCATCACCAGCGTGTCTGCCCCATAAGGGTCATGCCAAGGAAGAGAGTCATGTGTCAAACTCCACAAAATGACCATCCCATGACGAATCGACGTTTGACCTTTTTGAGTGTTTTGTCTTTAAAACTGTCAAAACTAGCGGGCAATGTGAAACTACAGCACCATTTCCATTTCATTCGTCATAGAAAAACAATATTTTCCCACTAACCTAATGTACACCAAGGATGTAGAATAGAATGCTTTTCAGGGATAATAAGAAAAATGTTAATCATTGCCATAAACATGCATTTCATACTCATTACTCTGTATGAATGGACATGTAGAATGTCATTCTCTGTCATTTATAACATTAATGGATTAGTATAATCAGATCAGTATAATGTAGTTTAAGATTTAAAAAAAAAATCAGTAAGTGTAATTAGAAGTAATACACTTTTTCCCATGTTTTCAGTGTGGGTAGTAAGAGATAAGAAGAGATGGGAAAAATTACTATATATATATATATATATATAACTATTTTGTATACTATTTTTCCTCTGCTTTCCTTGGCTGTCGAAGGGATTATGCAACCAAATCTGAAAGACTAAAATGGGATTGAGGTCTGGATTTAAGGGCACGTCCACCAAATGTTTGCCGTCTCGTAAAAATTAAAAAACAACAATAATAATAACCCTGAGCTGGACAGGCTTCTGAATCCAGTCCTCTCTCCCTATCTTTCACTCTCATCTCGAATAAAAAATAAAAAAATTGCTCAGTTGAGAGTGGAAATAAAGTGCAGTGGAAAAAAACAACCCAGGCGTCATCAACCTAGCCTAAGATCCATGCGAAACACCCTGAAAAACCAGGAGAGGCTTGTCAAACCACCATGGGAGCGAAAACACTCAACTTCAACCTTTTTGAAAAGAAAGGAACCCTGCTGACATGCTACCATAGCTTTTCAAAATCACCCTTTTTCACCTTTAATTACCCCCGCTGGGTCGACTAAACATGCTCGCGCTTTTTCAGCCAAAAAATTGCCTTCCAATCATACAGTTCCATACCTTCACACCTGGAAGCTGCCCACACAACCACAGCAGTTGGGGATGGTGCTCAGTGGCTCACCCCACCTATATTAAATTTGACTACACCCCCAAACTCTCTCTTATAGCCTACCAAGGCTAGTCTGTATTTTCGGATTGCTGTTGTCTGTGCATGTTGGAGCCATAACCCTTAAGTCCTTGCTCGTCCCACCTTAACCTCACCTTGAACCTCCGCCTTACTCCTACTGAACCTGTCCGTAATAACCATTAAGTCACTCAATTGTCTTTTTATAAAGCGTTTTAATGTCCTACCCAGCATTGATCTAGCCATTAACCCCCCCCATTAAGTAGCTTGCCACATTCCTCAATAGGCTATTGTCTCGCAGTTGGGATCCATTCAATTTCAATTTGCTTTCTATTTAGGAGTCAATGTGAAAATTAAACTCAGTGATTGGGAAATGAAAAGGATAGAACTGTTACAGTGTCTCTGGGTGGGGGTGTATGTGTGTGTGCTTGTGTGTGTGTGTGTGTGTGTGTGTGTGTGTGTGTGTGTGTGAGAATTCATCGAAAGGGAATGGAAATGGATTTGACCCTCAGCCGTGTCAAAGAGTTGAGACACGTCAAACCATCGTAAATGACCGATTTCTCACCTTTCACCCTCACAGACCTCCCACTTTCTCCATTCCTTCCTCTCTCTTGCTCTGGTTCCTCCCACTTCAGCCACTCACTGGCTCCATCTGAAAATGTGCACTGTATACTAACTAAGTAGTTAGTATGCAAAGGAAACAAAAAGAAAGTAGAATTTATCTCAATACATGATGCATATTCAACATCTGTGGTCAACTGTGGTCTGTTCTAAATTGGGTTCAGTTTATCTTGTGTTCTATTGGTCTTCCACTTCAAAATGTTAATTTTGTAAGCGAATACAAGCTAATTTACTCAAAATGTACTAGTAGTAGTAATAATAATAATGTAATAGTAGAAAACCAATAACAGTATGAGCTTTATAGACTCGGTATGCTGTTGGTTAGGTCAGGTTTCGCTGCTGTTCCTCGAGTATATAATGCAAAAAAATAGACCAAAAAAAAAGTCATTTAAATGGCTGCAAATGTGAAAAAGACTTTAAATTGATCTACTTTAACAGATATATGTGATTTTCTACAAGCAGGGTAACATGATTTTCACAAAAGCCTATGTATAACTACACTTGTTATACAGTGAAATATCCCTTTAAACTGCAAAACTTGCAAAACACACCATATTTATGTTGATGTTGCATTATTGAGATAAATGCATGCATCATTGTATGACTGCTCCACACTACTGAGATTTATTTTACTGGAACTGAGGAAGCTCATGATACTCGTTTTTATTATGCATGTTCTTTTTTCTAGCCTGCTGGGAAAAACTAAAAACAATTTATTTTTTTTATTTTTTTAAATTGCAGTCTATTTATTGTTTTGGCCAAGAAACATTGGAAGCATTCATCACTGCTGGAGACATCCTCAATGTTCTATTACCAAGTTTTTTAAACTGTTTTTTTTTTAAACTATTATTTTGCTCTCCAATGTGATCCCAACAGTCGTCCAATATAACAACCAATTATCTACTATGATAACAAGGGTCCAAAGTGATCAGAACAAGTCCAAAGTGATCAGAATTGTCCAATGTGATCTAAACAAGACTGTAGTGTGTTCGCAACAATGGTCCAATGGGATCTCAACAAGAGTCTATTGTGATCACAACAACGGTCCAGTGTGATTACAACGACAATCCAATGGGATCACAGCAACGGTCCCATGTGATCACAACAACAGTCCAGTAGTATCACAGCAAGTTTTTTTCTGTCACAAAGAAGAAAATGGAAGAAATTAAATTTTAATTTCATGGTTAGGATAACGCTGCATATCTCCAGTGATGACAGGGTGTTTCCAATGGGCTTTGAAATGTGCAGGTGACATCTTCACTTTCATTTTGACGGCGAGTGTGAAAAGTGACCCCGGCATGCCACGGTCAGCTTCCGCACTTCCACTGGCTGATGCCTCTCGGCCAAACTCTCTCTTGGTGGCGTGCAACACTTGGCTGATATGCACATTCAAATGAGACGTGGTTTATCTGTATTTGTAGTTTGCGTGTAGGTTATGCCATGTTGTGCTTTAATTGTCTTCATTTTCTTAATAGATGAGGTTAACAAAGCTGAAAAGTTCATTAAAATGCTATTAGCTACGAAGAATTGCGTTGCAGCTGGCTATCATTAAGGATATTAGCTTGCATCTAAGCATCTTTGAATCTATAAAGCTATTTAACCACAACCAGCGGTTAAAATGCCAAATCCAAACTACAAAATTCTTGGGCAAAGACAAAGCACGTCCCATTTGAAAATGTGTGTTGGGCTTGCGAAAGTGCCACAGAGGTGTTGAACAATAGCCAGTAAGCCAGCCAGTATGCCAAAAAAAAGCCAATATTGTGGCACCTGCCTGTCACTTTGTGCACTTGGCCCTATTGACACCTTTTTGTTTTGCACTTTATCATTAAATCAATATATATATTCTTGTACTCGACATTGTTGGTTTTCTTTTTTATGAAGCTTTTTACCTTCCAATGTTGGTGTTTCACCTCTTAAGCGCATGCGTTTTCAATTGAGTCACGCACCTTGCAACTTGAACCTGAAGCAGATTAACGCACCTTCTGTTTTGTGATTTCATGAATTTGTCTGGAATTTACTTGAATTTTCGACCCATTCCCATCCTTTCTTTTCCCTCCATCCCTCCCGTCTCCATCTGCCAGCACCTCCTCCAATGTCCTTTACTCTCTTCCCATTCACCTCCCTCTCTCCTCTTCTGTCTGTTGCTTCTTTCATGCTCCCTCCTCCTCTCTCCACCTCCACTTTTTCTACTCTTTACTCCCCTTCATCCTCCCGGTCCTCCCTGTCCTCCAGGTGAGTGAGGTGGAGGTGAATGGACAGATTGAGCAGGTGTGCGAGCAGGTCTACAGTGAGATGCAGTCCCAGGCCATGGATGCCGCCATGGATGCCGCCATGGAGAGCATGGACACCATGGGCACCCTGCCTATGCCGGGATGCTTCCGGATGCGGAGCCACAGCTACGTGAGGGCCATCGACCAGGGCTGCTCCGGGGAGGAGGAGGGAGAGGGGGGGAGTCCGTTGCTCCTGCTGCCAGCCTCCCCGCCGCGCACTTCAGCCACCACCGTCAGGACCATCCAGAGCAGCACAGGTTGGTGGGTGATGCAAGGGGAGGGATGAGTGATGGGTATGGATGTGTCGGTGTGGGTTGTGTTTACATATATACGTATATATATCGTTTTTCTGATTCTGGCCTTTTATTGCTTTTATATGCAACTCACCACCATCACCAGGAAGTGTATTGTTACTCCCGCCTACCTAGGCTGAGGTAACCAGCATCCGTAAAGCCACCACAGGCATTGAAGAAGCAGACAATCTGCAACAAAAAAAGCAACACTGATGTTCATGTTTGAATGGCTTTTGTCTGCTGCACATTTAGCTTCGCTGTGCTTTCTTTTCTTACTGCGTTCCTCCATTGTTGTTGTGCACAACCCAGCTCACCACTAGCCACGGCCAAAGACACGCCCACAGCAAATGGTACACGCCCCAAAACACGCCCAGAGGCTTTTAACCCTAAAAAAAATGCGGGAAATACTGAAAATGTTTTGAGTACAAAATATTGGCTAAACATATCAGCCTTCAAAAACCCATATTAGTCTAAACTTAGTGTGTTGATTGGTGTGGATGTGTGTGTACCAGGAAGAACCAGGGATAGGTGTGTGTAACAAATATGTGTGTACTTTGTGAATTAATGGGCAATGAAAAAAATAAGAAACTTCACAATATGCGTCTGTGTTTATATGTGTATGTTGCTGCGTCTGCATACAAAGACATGCACGTGTGCGTGCACATGGACTATTATGAAACTGCCCTTACATGCATCTTGAAAAAGACAACCAGGGTTCCTCTCGCAGGCAACGTAGACCACTGGGATCAGTGGAAATCTCATTTTCTGATTCTATCCGTCCCTTTAATCTGGACTGCTCTTTTGTAGATTATATGAGTAGATTACACTGCTTTCAGTTGAGATCCCATTGGGGAAAAATGTTGCCATATAGCCTAACATTTATTTTGAGTCTCCAATGGGGGAAGTTGTTCCATATGGGGAGATGAAAAGGTATAGATCATCGTGGAAATGTGAATTGCTTTTTTCAATCTTTAACTTTAGCAGTTGTTACGTACCATAAAATGAAAGTGTACAGATTATACTTGGAAATGGCTTTGTGTGTCTTGGTTGCTCAGCAGGTGCATACTATGCCAACATTTTTATCTGACTAACAATTTATGTTGATCTCTCTCTCTCCATCTCCTCCCATCTCTCCTCAAATTCTCTGCTGTATGTTATCCCATGAAACAGAAATTGTTAAACTATGTTCATCCATACTATTCAGATGGGAATAGGACAGAGTGGATGCCTTAGGGGACTCAGTATGGGGTATTAGTCTGCTTGGTATTAGAGTTGGTTGTCTTTATTTTCAAAAGGCTCAACTAGAGGTGGCCTACATTTGCTGCTCCTCTAGGGATTCTTACGTTAGTAACCAAGGGGTTATGTGAACACACACACAGACACACTGTTACATGCATGTTTACTCACAGTGTCATATGAACACACACATACATGCACATACACACTAACATGTATGCATATTCACTCACACACACACATTTGCACACATAGACTAAAGCTGGAGCCCGGGTCCATTTACAGATGAATGGACATTGCATTGGTAGATTGTGTTCCAATGTCCAGTGAACTGAACTGTCCACTTAGGCCCGTTGTACAACTGAAATGTCAGTGTAGGACTTGAAGGACTTAATTTGGCACTGAAGGCAAACTCCATATGTAGCTTAGTAGGAGCTACCAATCAGACCAAAGGAGAATTATCCCCAGGCCAACGTAGAAAAAGTCAGTGGCAAAAGTTCAGTGAGGTCAAAGCTGCAATTCAGGCGATCATTGTTTATTTATTTAGTCTCCATCTTTGGTGCTAAGTGGTCATTGCTTTAGTGTTTCTTCACTGCATTTCCTAGAAATCACCTGTCAATCAAATAGTGTGTCCAGTACTGTGATGTCTTTGTCCTTTGATGTGACGCTTGTAGGTGGCGCTCTTTTCTTTGTCTGTTCCTCCATGGTCACTGCTCATGCTAACTACCCAGTTCTTCTTCTATTTATTTTAACCAGAACGTAAAACATATCACTTCCTGTTCAGCAGAGGACCTACCTGATACTGGGTGTTTAGTACAGCAAAAGGAAAGCTTTCATGAACTGGCAAAACAGATTTATTTATATTAAAATGTTGCCAATAATTACTTTATGTTAGTCTCTTTTTTTTAGTGTTGATTCATCTACAGTATAACATGGATTTCAAATCAAAATCTGATTAACGGCGTTTAAGATGTTGCATGCGATGGACTGACAAGCGAACTGAGACCGACCCGTAGCCGACCCACAGCGAGACAAAAAGCAATGGAGATGAGAGGGAAGGCATGCAAGTCGGAAGACCGGAGAGAGCATAAATTAAGTGGCTTGAAAGAAATACGAGATGCAAGGAGAAGAGAAGATGAGGTGGAGGTGAAGTGTGAGGAAGAGGAAGAGGTTGAATGGTTGAACGGTAAATATTTCAAGATGGGAACAGGATAAGAACATCTAGCCGGCATTTCAAACAATCTCTTCAAACTAGAGATCATATACCCAACCCTCATATACCCATATACTCATCCTCTCTACCTGCCTAATCAGAGTCACGGGAGGCTGGAGTGTATCCCAGCATGCCTGGTGTCCAGTCCCATTCATACCTATGGATAATTTAGAGTCTCCAATCCACCTGACTTGCATGTCTTTGGAGGACCCGAGGAGAACATGCAAACTACGGGAATCGAACATGTGACCCCATTGCTGTGAGGCTACAGTGCTAACCACTGAGACACTGCGCTGCCCTACCTCTCAACCTCAGTGTTCTTTATTTAGACAGTGGGAAAGCAGAGAGGGAGAGAAAGCTCTGGTGCGATTCGCTCCTCAGAGACTAGGACTAGGAGACTAGGACTTCTCTACTTGTCTCTTGCCACACAGTGCCAATTTTATGATGCCAATATTGAAGCATGTGCACTTTCAAATTGGCTGATTTAACTTTCTGTGCCGACAGAGCAATTCATTAGAGTTGAATCAGTTCAGATTGTTTGTGTCTCGTTACGCATTTTAGTGTCGATTTCCCTCAGCTGAAGTCCTTGTCCTTGACAGGAGAGGAGAAACAGCGTGACGGCTGAAGCATAATGACTGAGTTTCTGGTTAATGAGAGAGAACCATAGAAAGACAGGGAGAGAGACATCAAGTGAGAGAAAAGGGAGAAACTCACAGAAACAGAAAGGTGAGAAGCTACAACAGAGACCGAGAGAGAAAACCAAAGTGAGGTAAAAGAGAGAAGGGGAGGATGAGGTTCTGTTTAAAAAAGTGTAATGAGGTCAGCCTCAGTTAAGCAGAGTGAAGTGATGAGCAGTATAAGCCCACTTAATCACCTCCTCTCTTTGTGCTTCTACTCTTTCACAGATCACATATCCAACTTTCCCACCCCCCTCCCACCCCTGTCTCTTTCTGTTTCCCACTAAAAGGGTACACTAGACCATGGCCATATAACTCTTCATATTCATCTGAACAAAGGATGCTGAGAAACTAGCCTTTGCGAGAATACAGTCAAAAACCAGTGAAAGAATTCACGCCAATGATTCTGAAGAGTTTCCCTTTAAGGGAATATGTTTTGTTAATTGATTGACCTGGAAGGATTGGATGTGGATGTGGATGAAACAGACTGTTTCACATCTAACCCAACCCTGTCAGTGTATTGAACCCCTGGCATTGTTACTAACATGAGCTACACACAACCATACTCATTCTTGAGTTGAAATAACACTGCTTAATACATAATGTATTTAACTATTGCCATCATCACATGGTGTTGAATGCCAACTGGCTGCTGGTGGCTGGTGACCAATGATTACACACAGATGAAGGTGGTAGAGCAGCTGAGATCAACCTGACATTGATGTTGGTCTGCAGGCAGGCCTGTTGAACTGATGGCCCATTGCCAGGGTGGAGATGAATGGGTTTGGGCAGAGGCGAGGAGAGTGTGTGTAGATGGTCCAGATGTCCTCTCTACAGGGCAGACGGGACTAGTGACTTATTCTGGGAAATGGTGCACATGAGCAATAATCCTAGTTTCTGCAAATTAGCAAAGTGCCTAGTGGTTGATTTACATAGTTCCAGAGGTAGCTAGCTATTTATTTTGTTTAAAAATGTTAACTAGTTTGTGTTTGCTATGCCGAAAAAACAAAATAGAACAATTGAACACTTGCTGATTGCAAGAGATGAGGTGGTACCTGCAGGTGCTCATGAAAATGCATTCCTCCATGGAGGCAAAGACTGAAGACTGTCAATGCTAATGGAGGTGATAAAAGTAGGACTGGTACTAGCAGTAATCATGAAATATAGGAGCTATAGGAATGGCTAACTGCCAGCACCTTGTTTACTTTGTCTGTTCACAGACAGAGATCCCTGCCATGGGCCAGATAAAGCCCCTCACCATCTAAAATCAGTTCCATGTAAACCATCAGTTCATAAATTAAAAGATACCAACTCATAGATTCAAACAGAAATTGGACACAGTTCCACTGGCTTGAATATGGCATATGACTGGGTGTTCTGTTTCCCTTGCTGAGCATTTGGTCATAAACACAACAATGGGGGTGGGGAAAAGCTACTTCAGCTTTTCAAGGGCATAGTAAAAGAGTAGCCCACCTGGATGCAACAGACAAATGGGAGAATGCAGTCAGTCAAGCGGGGAAGTGTCATGTCACAACAGCCAGAGAAGAGCAGCTGTTGAAGGTAATCAAGAAGGTCCTATGAATTTGATTGGGAGAATTATGTTTTGTGCTCGATATGACACTGAGGGTACACGATGAAGCCGAGGAAAGTCGCAAATTAAATTATTGACATAATTGCTAAACAGGTGTAAGAAGTCAAAGAGTCAAAGTCAATGAAAAACTATAAATATGATGTTGAATTGTCAACGGTGAAAGCTACAGCTCTCACAATCAAAGCAATGAGAGGGCATATTTGCATCTCAAACTTCCTTTATGTCAGCTGTGGGACAAAAACGGATTTGCTGGTCTGAGTGTATTGTGCGAAGGGTATACCATCAAACTTGGGTGGAGGGGCGAGTACAAAGTTTGACAAACCGCTACTAGGAGTGTGAGATCTGAAGTACTGAAGAACACTCACCACTCAAGATTTCAAGATCGCTTTTCTGAGAATGATTCACACAGCTTTCAGGGCCATCTGAGAGGGTGGTAGCTGTCTTTCAGACATGCAGCACTGATGCAGAGGCTCTAGGCAATGCACTCACGCTCTTGAACATTATGTTCAAAGACCACAGGCAATACAAAGAATATGAGAACCTGACACTGTTTGAGAAGCACAGCTTTTTCAGTAAAATGTCATTGCACAGTGGCGTCATGAATCTGTAACAACTGTATGTGCTGTACCTTAGCGGCGTTTTTTTCCACACTGAGGCAGCTAAAGACTCCCCTGCAGACCACCATAAGTGATTGGGGAGTACAAGTTGGGAATATTGCAAATAGAAAAGGCCCAGAAAGTTAATTTTTGTTATTAGGCATTTTTGCTTATGTTACATTGCTTTAGAGGAACATAGCCTCCTTAAGCATTTTGTAATGTGATTACAAATCGCTGGGCTGACATGTGCTGCAAGATAAGTATAACTACCTGAAGTACATATGTACATATGTGCATTTCTGAGTATGCACTGGTACAGTACTGAGTTTTAGGCTGGTACTGTGACATTGAGAACAGCTGTAGTCCTGTTCTACCCCCTCCTATCGCCACCATCTGCTTAAATAAATGGCAGGCAGCAGACACATACATCAAAGTCTGGTACACCCTGCTAGAGAAGGAAGAAGAGGGAGATATTTTGTTTTGAGATATTGTAAAAATGATTTAAAATGCCATGCCCATCAAGCTGAACAATATACAGGCATACTTAAAAGTTTGGGAACTCTACAGGGTGTGGTCATTATTTCATACATTATAGAGGAATAATCCCTATCTAAACCTCAAATGTTAAATGTAGATGTCACAAATAAAGAACATGCACAAATAAATTATATACTTTCATTGTATATTTAACAAAATTGGTTTAACAAAAAGTATTATGCACTAAACTATGCAAACTCAATAACTTCAATTGATAAAATGTGGCTCCTCCTTTATCAGCGATGACTTGGAGTCAATGTCTTCTACAGCCCAGTGGCGGTGCAGGAAGTGGACTGTGCCAAAAATCAAGCAAACATGTACTAAGGTATCACACCAATTTATTTAATTAATGAAAAGTTGCTGAGAAAACATTGGAAATATTGACTCAATACAGTCTCATAAATTAATTTGTTATTATGAAATGTGCTTAATGTTAACGTACTTCAATTAGTGCAAATTGTTTATAATAATAACACAAAACCCAATAGCAACACAATGGCAGAAAATTCTGAAGACAGTAAGACCAAATAGAAAATAACAGAACTGAAGAAATAAATAATTAAATATGGTATTACACAGGGCCATCAAAAAACAACGTGAACTGGCTCAAAGCCATATGACTCTGACTCTCTGTGGCTTAAAATTTACTTTCTGTACATTAATTTTGCCCTTCTCTCCTTGAGAGATATACATTTCTCTGAGATATAAATGACTCTGGTTAAAGTCAGGGATGTCTTTGACAAGTTTCTTCTCCATAGAGAGCATGGCCAATGCATTGAGACGATTGCTGCTGAATCACAATGTCAGGCTGATCAGGCCCAAGCTCTTTGAATCTAAGCTTCTCTGGCAATGGTCTTCTCTCAAAGGTTCTTTCCTTTAGTCACTTTAGTGACTGATTACATTTCAAGGCTCTTCCAACTCTACTCACTCAACGAGTCCCTTTTAAACTCTTTTCATTTTACTACATGCACAATTTCCTCCAAAAACATGAACTTGGTAAATATAGATCCTTTATTCCATTTAAGAAAAGGCTAATTCTGATTAAATAAGGCTTACATGGTAAAAACTCAAAATGAATATAATTGCACAAGGAGGTTCATAAACTTTTAATCATGTATCTACACTGTTGATTAAAACCAATACTAATGGAATTTACTCTCAGTGCAAAAGGTCACTGAACATTTTCTCCTCTTTCGTTTCTGCATTACATTGTGATAATCAGTCTGTGGCAGCCTGGGGGGAGGGTGAGGGTGAGGCTTAGGCTGGATCCAGGAGAGAGTTGAGTCGGTGGACTGACTCGCCCCTGGATCCAGTACCAGCTGCGGCCAGTTGAGGCTGATTGCAGCCGGGTCCTTTTTAACCTGTGTGTGAATGTGTGAGCAGGTGGTTAGAATGGCTGAGTCCGGCAGGTGGCTGGTGAGTCAAGTCGGACTATGGAGCGAGAGCCAGTGGTACCAGAGGGAGGGGCGCCAGTCGAAGGAGACGGTGCTGAGAGCGGACGTCAATATTGGGCTGAATTATATTGCTGTTGCTTGCTGCAAATGAAACGGCCTGTGTAGCAAGGCTTGCTACACAGTTCCTCCAGGAAATTATGGATTTTCATTAGCAATAGTTAATGCAAAAAAAATCACCAACCCCCGCAATATTTGCAAAATGATTATACTATGTCTACCACGGCCTTTTTGTAGTACATCCAACAAGAGAGTGGAGCTTTATAGACAGAAGAGATGAAGGAGGATTCAAACCACAGTGCCTTCACCCAGCAGGTGGAACAATGATAATAATAATATAGGTGGAAGAAGTTGAGTTACTTTGTACTTTTGTTTTTCATTTAACCTGCGTTATTATAATTTCCATTCATTCCCAGTCTTTGGTTCCGTTAGCCCGAAGAACACATGGTCTACCTCTGACATAAACAGGCACTTTTTACATAAAAGCATACAGTTTTATATTGATGAAACATATTCAAATGGGCTGATTTTATTAGGTGCTTACTGTGCTGATGTTGAGGAGAAGGCATAGTTATTAATTCAGGAATCCAAGCACAGCATTGCCCTTTGTTGTTCAGAAAATAAAAAAGAAATGAGCACTAAAGTATTTCCAGTAGTTTCTGTGATAGTATGCTTATCATCAAGGGAAACGGATTATATATGACTGAATATATATTGAAAATGACTAATGGGCAGTACTTTTGGGGACGGTTATCTTTAGTGACATTTTAGGACAGTGTCCTATAGTAACTATAGTACTATGTACATGTGAGAAAAGGCAATGCAAGTCCAATCGGCAAGTCAACGTCCACCAAAAACCCTCTTAAAAAATATCAGCTTGTGAGGAAATAATAAAAACTTTTTTTTTTATCATTGTATCATTTTTTGATATGTCACATTGCATTATCAATTGCTTGGGCTTGGTCCTCATGTCACGAAACATTATCTTCACCCAAGAGATACAGTGTAAGCTGTCAATGCAAGTTTTTTTTGCGGGACAATTTAGCCTCTTATTGTTTCGACACATCTCGTAGAGACGGGCCAACTTCGAGGAGCAGTGGCGCTTTCCAAACGGCCTCCAACAAACCTTTTGGCCTTCTGCCGATTCAGCAACAAAAACCAAGTGACGGGGTGACCTGACCCCGTCCGACAAACAACTTGAATATTCTGCTGAAACGCCTAGAAATGTGACAGCCCGTCTTCTTGCGGAGAGAGAAAGAGAGAGAGAGGGAGCGGAGGGGAGATGCGACAGGTGCAGTCAGTCTTTCACCCGACAATTCACTGACAAAACGGGGACAGAGCGGAGGAGGGACGCTCTTCGACTTGCAAATTTGAACCCACAGCAGATATTACGCCTCGTCTCTTTCCTGTTTTTTCCTCATTCACTCGTGTGTGTGTGTGTGTGTGTGTGTGTGTGTGTGTTTTTTTTTCCTGAAAAGCCGCGTTTGAAACATCCATCCATGTAGGAGAGCATTAGCTTGGAAGCCTGGCTGTACCTGTGTTAACAGACCAGATTATACTCGTAGAGGGAGGCCATGTTTAGCCCTCAGGCATCCATACAGCCAACACTCAATTCTGTTTATAGATCTAAGTATTATGGGGGGGGGTGTTGTGGACAGATGTTGTGGGGAATAATGACTTTGAAGCAGCTATAATAGCAGAAGGGGACTTACTGTATTGAATGCTTTCATAAGTAGACGGACTATTAGCACGCCCCATTAACTTAATCTGTTTCTTGGATTCTGTTTCTTCTCATCTTGTCTTCTCAGAGATTTGAAGTTGCGGAAACACAAACGCCAAACCGACTAAATTGCCTCTCGTCCACATTTAAATATGCTCTTCAGTCCGTGTAACGTATTGGTCCTGGGGGTAATGCTAATGTAGCATACTCTCAATGAACTGCACTGCAGTTAGAAAACAGCACATTGGTTGAAGCACTACCGCGCATGCTTGTATCAAAAGGCCTCAGGTATAGACTGTAATATCACAATGGCGCCCCCTGTTGAAGCACTGTCACCCCACCACAAGCTTTGGTTTACATAGGGACTTTCCTGTGAAGGTTATCGTCTGTTTTTGATACAGTGTTGACAGTATGGAACAGCTTTATTTTCCATTTACACTTCAAGCTCAGTAGCTTCTGCAAATATCCAAAATTTGGATGGCCAACTAAATTAGTTTTGTATTTAAAGGCACTTTTGGCACTTATTGTGTATTACTGATTACTTTAAAAATGTTATTACAGATTAGTGACTGCTACCTATTAAAATCAGTATATTACAATAATTGAAACAGCATAATATTAATTTACAACCACCATCAGGAAATACTATAAGATTTGCTAAATTATTATTGGTGTGTATAATTATACTTTTATCTAATAAAATGTATTATTATTATTATTATTATTATCTTACATCGTTCCAGACAACCACAATGTATCTGCAAGCTACGTACGCTTAAGAAATTCCGATACCCTGTCCTGAGGGATTAAAGGCATAAATCAAGGCACCCTAACCCTAGGATTAGTTCCTCTAGGTTGAAGGTGTGCTGATGTGAAATCAGCTGTAGGGCTTGTTTGGAATGAAAGCCTGCAGACTCTCAGTCCTCCCTGGCATAGACTAACACCCATAGGTGCCTTAGCCCTCTCCAATTAATGGCTTTTTAACTTTTAAACCCATGAGTGCCAGGGTTTAGATTTTTATGCCACAGGAACATATTTCAGGGGGGGTAATATTTCCTTTCCTTCAATTCCCGGCCTCTGAGAGCAGCTGTAAGTGTTCCTAGTATCTTTCCTCTTTTAGACCAACGTGTTTCTGCTTATAGAAAGTGAATGGGTGGATTTGCAACTTGTTTATGCGGTTGCCTGCAGCTAAGTGCACAGTATCTTCCAAAAACCCTTGGGGGGTGTGTGGGTGTGTGTGTGTGTGATATCAATAGATATGTGTCCTTCATGCATGTGCAGCGTTTCCCATATGATGTGAATGTTTGGGCGGCCCACCAAGGTAAATCAACAACTTTCCAAGTACATTTTTTGTTTTCGATTCATTTCAGGGGCGGTGATGCACTATACCAGAAAGCCTTTAGTTTCTGAAAAAAAGATGAGATATTGGGGCTGCTACGTGAAATGTCAATAACAAGTGCGTAGGTGTGCTGGAACCAAGGTTATATGGGCATGTCTGCGGATTCCCATGAGAGGCAGATGCCCGTATACATCGGCACGTTGTTTTTGTAGCTTTTCCTTCCCAGCAGGGCATTGGTATTTAGATCTGATATATTAGCAGCTAGCTGCATAGCTAAGGAGCTGGTTTACCTCACCCCGGGCTACATGTTGTTTACGAACACAAAAGCATGAATAAATGTCATTTCACGTCTATATTTGGATGTTGTGTGGCCAGCGGGTAAATAAAGGAGGTATGGATGTAGATATGGAGTCTGCACATGAAAAGCTTCGGTTCCAAAGCGATTTTTCCACTTTAATCCAAAGGCACTTTTACTCATCCACTTTACAAAAGAGGATTACAATTCAGTTGAGTGAGGGTAATTATCATGAATTGAACTTTTCCATCCCTCCCTAATCTCCTCCACTGTGATCTGTAAATTGAAAATCAATTAGACTAACTTGAAGTTCAAGTCTGTTTTATTGAACTCTAATTTACCCCAATACTAAGACCCAGAAAAAACAACCCGGAAATGAGGCGGAGAAAGAGAAAAGGGCGAGGAAGATGTCGAGAAAGAGAGGCAAGAAAGAGTAGAAATGATAGAGGGAGGGGGGAAGGAGGGAGAAAAGGATGTGTGCCTCAATGAGTATCTTCTTGAAACCACTTTTACTCATCTGAAGAAGTCTCTCGGAGTAGGTAGAAATGTTTACCGAAGAACAGCTTTTACTTTTGTTTTGTTTTTTAAAGATTATTTCATGCCATTTCTGCTTTATTTGATAGTGATCAATTGTGCAGGACAGGAAGAGAGGAGATGGCCCAAAACAAAGGTTAGGAGCAAGACTTAAACTTGTGTCAAGATTTGACCGATATGGGAAGCTATGTTTCTTAATATTTGACTATTTCATGCCCCAAAAAAATATTCATGTTCAGTATTTCCCCCAGAACTGTATTCTTGTCAGGGTGTAAAAGCCTCTGAACCAGCATCTAGACCAGGGGTCGGCAACTACATTTAGCCTCGGGCCAATATTTCTTTTTTGCAGTTGCTAGGTGGGCCAGACCATAATATAACTATGTATTCAAGACCGAAATGTAATCCCATTCTGCATATGCTTTTAATAAATGTAAGTAAATTGTTATCCTTATTAGAAAAATGAACGCCCATCAGTAGCCTAAGCAATTTTATTCTCAAACCAAAACCGACTCGGCCCCGGCTTGTGAACGTCAGGAATGAACCAAACGGGAAGAAGGGGGTGTTTATTACAAAAATTCTGTTTAGAGAATACTTTTGAGTGAATATTCAGTCATCTTACTATATATGTTTGCCCCACGGGCAGTTTATTTTTTATCAGCCAGTTGCTGATCCCTGATCTAGACCATCATGGGACACTAAAACTCTCCACTGAAAGCCAGACTAATGAAATAGTTGTAGGTGGGTTTCAGCTCCTGAAGGCAGGGGGAGGCAGGTTTCATTACAGGTTTTACACACTGACACCCTGAAGCTGATGAGGAAAATCCTCCCACACCACACTGGAATCATTTCTCTGCTCAGACATCTGATAGAAAAATAATAATAATAAAATATATTCCCTAACTGTAGTCAGTCAGAATTATAAAGAATTATATAACCTATTGGAGGTGGACTGGCTGATATCTACATTTTTAATAAAGATATTAATAAATAATATTGGCCCCGTATATCGGTCTAACCCCACACACAAGGGTGTTCTATAAAAGGTATCATATCACAGAACTACTCCTACGTACAGCCCAGAGAGCTCTGAAGCTCGCAGCACAGAATATAGCACAGCAGGCGCTTTTCTGCCACATCCTCTCTCTCTCTTTTATTAAGTCTTATAGACTGGACTGAAAAGGAAGGCAAACACAGGTCAGATGGATTGTTCTCCCCCGCTTCTCCCTGTTGTAATTCAAACGGTGTCTGACTGACGCGTACCGCAGCCGTTACACCTCGGAAATTTGTCTCTCGTCTGGCTCCGGGAGCGTGAAATGCAATTTAAGAAAGGGGAAATAAAGGAGGAAAAGTGTGACTGTTGAGTTTTAATGGCCTGGTGTCCAACTATCTGGGATGGCTTCATATTTACCTGCATCTTCCAACCCAGTTCAGAACCTTGGAGGAAATCCTTACCACATCCCATGCGTTTCTTTTTTGTGGTAAAAATCCACTTTGAATTCTCTGGAAAACTCCCATGTCCAAGTCCACCATTGCTACCATACACTTAGCAAGGCCTGCTACGCTAATGTTACACCCTCGACAAGGGATTAAGCCCGCTAATAACGAAGAAGTCCAGCAGACACACGACTTACCTCATCAGGAAACCGGGGAACTTGAAATGAATCTTGCTACTAGCTAGCTTCCAAGCAATCTGAATTGTAGAGAAATGAAAAATAGAAAAAACTATCTCTGAAAATAATAGTTTCTTCGACAAATCAGGATCTGAAGATGCTTGCACTTCTTGTAAGCTTAAAAACCCTTGTCAATTTTATGTTGCATACATTTTTTTACATCTCTCTCCTTGTTTCTCGCCATTTTTCTCACTCTCTGCAGTATCATCATGCATCACCACCTATAAGAAGACTCCTCCACCGGTGCCGCCCCGAACTTCCACCTGCTCCACCGCCTCCAAGCCCTACATCTCCATCACAGCCCAGAGCAGCACAGAGTCTGCACAGGTACTGGAATCGAGCTAAACTTCATCCTTAGTTTGTCCCTTGTCATGTTACCCAACTTATAATGCATGCTCATCCGTCAAATAAGATACTTCATTGGTTATATCCAGGGTTGGGGGAAGCTCCTCTGAGGGCACGTTCACACCAAGCATTTTTGGAGCAGTTCATTTGAATTCTGGGGCGTTTCCTCCTTTAGTTTGGTTTGTTTGGCCAGGTGAGAACAATGCCAAAATGGCACCAAATAATAATTCTTTCAATAATAGTACAGTTACTAATTAGAGAAATAACTCATTACAACGGTACCCTTGTTATCGCCCCTTCATATCACAGTTTAATAAACCAATCTCCATCTCTGGATTTATTTTCATCATGACTAAACGACACAAATACTAAAAATGCAACAAAGTAACCTTTTCCTCTCTGGTTCAGACCAAAGTAAACAAACTGTAGATGGGATTGCATCCTGAAAGTGTAGTTTTACAATTTCCCACTTACTTCACACTGGAAGGAGTTGAACTGCAACAAAGCTCAACCTCAAGAGAAATACAAACTTGTTAACTGAAGCTACTTAGAAAAAGGTTTTTGAAACTGCTTTGCAATAAAAGGTCACATCTCACATAACTGCAAAAAATACCACTGGTATGGTGTGCAAAGTGCTTACTACAGTATGAGCACATTGTCTGGGCCTTCACAGCAGCCATTATTAGAGCCTGACCGATATTGGCACATCATAGATATAATGGTATCAGTGTATATTTTGGCCGATATTTAGACTTTTTTTTTTTTATTTAGTTATTTAGAATTTTTCAGTGTTTACTGTTCAAATGTTATTCTACCTCCAGTGCATTTATTTTGGGATTCATGAGGAGAAATAGAAATTAGGAGAGATTTTTTTTTTTTGTCATTTTTGACAAACTTTATTGTTCAACTGTAAAATATCCTGCCTCCAGTCCATATCTTTGCCACAACTTGTCACAACCAAATCTGAAGGACCCAGGCTAAAACATGTGTGCATTTCATGGAGGATATTGGCAGATATATCTGTATCAACAAATTTTTAATCCCAAATATCAGCATCGGTATCGGACCCAAAAGTCCAGTATCAGTCAGGCTCTAGTCATTGAAGAAAAAAGTCAAAGGTAGAATCAAGACAAGAGAGGCATCAAAAAATAAGGATGGAAAATGCAATTCCCTTTTGTCACCAAAAATATTTGGTGGTTACCTAGACCTCAAAATGACAGAAACAAATAAACTACTACAATAAGCTACTGAAACTGTTGAAACTACTCCCCAACACTGGTTATATCCTTCCACACTGAGAGAAAATAAAAACAACTTTGAATGTTTTTAAGACCAATCAATGATAGCAGTGTGACAACTTAATGTGAGTTTGACATGTTTTTTCAGGCTGTGAGAAGTTTGCATTTGTAATATTTTCTGAGTGAAAGAAATCTAAATTATGATGTCTTAAACCCACGCTCATTGTTTTTTTTTTCCATATTCACTAGCTGCAAAAGTTGCCACTGTTTGCAAATCATACTTAAAGAGAAAACTGTCTGTGAACTTTTGAATTACCTGCATTCCTGCATAAATGGTGACTAAATATGGTCTGATCCTTATTCTAAGTCAAAGAGATAAATAAACACAATGTGATATAACATAACATACACAAATCAGGTGATCCAATCAATGAGATGACATTCAGGTGTGGGTTAGAGGAGAAGGAGAAGAGTTGTTGAGGCTCATGAGCCTGGAAAAGGATACAAAAGCATTTTCCAAGACTTGGGCCTCCATCAAGAGCATGCTGCATAATGGTCAAGGAGGTGACAAAGAACCCAAAGGTAACAGCTGAGGATCTGCAGGCATCTCTTGAACTTTCTAACATCTGAGTCCACAAGTCCACAATAAGGAAACCACTAAACGAGTGGTGTTGATGGAGGATACCAAGGAGGAAACCACTGCTCTCCACAAAAAAACATTACTGCCTGTCTCAAGTTTGCAAAAGACCGCCTGGATGTTCCACAAAGCTACTGGAATCATCACGCATCAGCATCATGGTTAAGGGCTGCTTTGCTGCCTCAGGGCCTGGATGGCTTGCAATTATTGAGGGAAGAATGAATTCAAAATTGTATCAGGAAATTCTCCAGGAGAATATCAGGGTAACGGTCTGCGATCTGAAGCTTAACAGAGGTTGGGTCATGCAGCATGACAATGACACAAAAGCAACAGACAGAGGGAATGAAAGAACAATTTGGAATGGCCAGGCCAGAGTCCTGACCTTAACCCTAGTGAAATGTTGTGGCAAGCAAGCCGTTCATGCAAGACATCCCATAATATCAATGAACTGAAACAGTTCTGTAAGGAGGAATGGTCCAAAATACCTCCTAACCGTTGTGCAGGTCTGATCAGCAACTACAGGAAACATTTGGTTGAGGTTATTGCTGCTAAAGGAGGTTCCACCAGTTACTAAATCTCATGGTTCACATACTCCAGACTGCTACAGACTCCAGTCCAAGCTGTTAATGTAATGCATTTGTTAAATCACATTGTGTTTATCTATTTCTATGACTTAGATGAAGATCAGACCATATTTTAGGAGCCATTTATAAAGAAATGCAGGTAATTCAAAATGATTCACAAACCTTGCCTCACCTTGAACTCGGCACGGCAGCCATATTAATGCCATACTTGGGGTGGAAAACATTATGTGGAAGATGTCGAAGCAGATGGAAACAGAAGCAAACTCGGTGCCTGCTCTGGCATTTTCACTGCATTTTCATTTTCATCACACTCATCGGCCCAAGGGGGTACTACAATTACAGGTCAAAATAAGGAGACATATTTGTTACTGATTGGCCCAGAGAGATTTTGTGGGGCAACAAAATCTACCTAAATGTCATCCTTTACAAATGGCAATAGATGTTATTAATTATCATCTTGTGTGTATAGATGTGTATATATACATAGTATATAACAGGACTTTACAACAATCTTCCACCATTTCTAAAACCAACCAGGATGCATACATGGAAGGGGAGGGGCCAAGAGGGGACATGACCATCCAATCAGGGCTCAGTAACTCAACAGAGAGCATCGACAGCATGAAAGCCTTGACAGCTGCCATCGAGGCTGCTAACGCACAGGTTAGTGTGTGTGTGTGTGTGTGTGTGTGTGTGTCTGTCTGTGTGTGTGTGTGTGTGTGTGTGTGTGTGTGTGTGTGCACATTGGCCACCTCTATATCATACAGAGCTCTCCTACCCAACTATAATGATGCATAATGGGCAGTTCAGTATTCCTGTAATAATTAACAATAGACCTTCCAAAGCATTTACTGAGGACTATGACTGATGAACTATGACTGAGAACTATGACTACAGCAATATAATATGAGCTGAGACTTCTTCCAATTCCTGTGTCACTAGTCACCACTGAGAATAATACCAACCTAAATGACTTGCATCCAGAAAGAGAGAGTTATGTACCCACACATAATATCTGTTTCCTCCTCTGGTGCCCGTTCCCGGGGGCTTTCGGTTCATTGTGCACTTTATCTTTTTTACTGTATGTAACTTTTTATTGTAATACTGTTT
Source organism: Hoplostethus atlanticus (assembly GCA_034670405.1). Taxonomy (NCBI): domain Eukaryota; kingdom Metazoa; phylum Chordata; class Actinopteri; order Trachichthyiformes; family Trachichthyidae; genus Hoplostethus; species Hoplostethus atlanticus. The sequence continues at coordinate 886,357 of JAXDDX010000079.1, read as the reverse complement.
GTAATTTGTCTTTTGTAATTGTGAGGTTTGTTTCGTGTTTTTGTGAGTACCTGCCTTGGGACTACGGGTGAAATTTAGCAATTGTGCTAATTCCGGCACATTTACATTGATGTGTAATGCTGATATGTTGATTAATGTGCACTGTCCCAATTCAATAAATAAATAAATAAAAATAAAATAAATAGGTTTACATGTAAATAGAAGCTTGCTCATTCACCAGTATAAATAGCTGTCTGTGGTTGTTTGTTCTCAATTCAGAGACTCAATGGAGCTCTAGCCGTAAGTTATTTGGAGTATTATTGAACTATTATTACTAGTTTTGTTCGATAGACCCACGCCGTGATTTTGAGACCGGACATTACAGTGATTCGTTTAGTCTTCTGTAGCATGTTGTGCTTCGTTATGAACGATGAGACTATTTTATTAAAATCATTCTTAGTAATTAATATCTTATTAATTAACACTTGCGGGGCACCACCAGTTTACACTGGAATAGTCTCTTTATAATGATATCAGTCTAATAATCAAAAGAAGTGAGCTCTAGATTTCAGTGATTTTCTACCTTCATGTCCAGGATATATCAATGACACACAAAAGCCAGTTCTTTATAAATGCAAAGATTTTATTAATTATGTAAATAAAACACCAATAAAATGAATAAATGTATACTAAACTAAAACAGATAATGGCAATAAAACTGGCAAACAAGATAAACAGTGGCAGAGGATATATCAAATAAGAGTGGCAAATGATATTGGGATCAAAGATGGCAAGGAAGTTTGCACCGACAAAACGACCTGAGCTGTAATACGTCTAATTGCGGCAATGTGGCAACAGCGAAAGATGGCTTGGAGGACAGCTGACAGTTTCTGGGAGACTTGGGACAGAAGGACAGAGAATAGTGGAGAGAGAGAGAGAGAGAGTATCCTAACCTCACTTTCACAGTTCAACACTGCCTTTGCATCACCCGTGCATCAACAAGAAAGTTGGTTACCGTCTGGTTTGCAGGGTGTCAGCGGCGTCCTCGTCTCCGTGGTAACCGTTGCGCAGTCGCAGTGGACAGGTAAACACACGCACGTGTTGGTCTGGACCAGTCGACGTCAGGAGGGCCGTTGTGGAGTGCGGTCCGGGGGCCGTTGTTCGTCGGAGTCGTCGTGCCAACAGTTCACCTCAGTGGATATAGAGGGATAGGGCGATGTGTTGACTCACGTCGTTCAGGAAGCAGAGTAGAGTACCGGCTGGCTTCTGACGTGGTTTCGTAGTCTTCTGGATCAGGTTGAGTGAACTCAATCGGCCGTCTCGGCAAGATTCACTCTGGAGGGGTCTGGTACTTGAGCTGAGAGAAGAGCTTTGAGCCAGGTTCAAAATGAGATGGCGCGGCCGTGTCTAGACGCCGTCGTGGTAGCTCCGCGGAGATTGTGCGTTTTTTTAGTTTTTGTGTTTGTTTTTAATATATTTTTTTGCACAAACACATCGGCACTAACATCATACGAACGTAGCACACTTTTGGACATAAACTTTTGCGCAAAACAAAGGTTTTTGTCCACTTTTTCCATCGACCCAGCGTGGCCGGCAGAGATAGTACGAGCGAGCCACAACAACAACAGTGGAGACGCATCTACGGGGAGACGAAGGAGAAAACATCGGGGAAAACGGAGCGGAATTCGGAACAGACTGAGAGTTCAAGCCCACCGTCCACCTCTGCCCAGCATCCTTCTTGCTAACGTCCAGTCTCTGGAAAATAAGTTGGATGATGTTAGGGCGAGGATTAGATTCCAACGGGACATGAGGGATTGTAACATCTTTTGTCTGACGGAAACATGGCTGACCCCGCTGGTGCCGGATCATATGCCCAATCGAGTCCTTCTCTGTTTTCCGTGCGGATAGAACGGAAGAGTCTGGCAAATCTAAGGGTGGAGGGGTTTGCTTCATGACCAACAACAAGTGGTGCAACCCCAAGGACATTAAGACTCTTTCTCATTCCTGCTCGTCGAACCTGGAACATCTGACGATCTCTTGCCGTCCATTCTACCTTCCCCGGGAGTTCAGCTCGGTCATCACCACAGCCGTCTACATACCACCACAAGCGGACACCGACGTAGCACTATCGGACCTACATGATGTGTTATGTCGGCACCAGAACAAGCATCCCGACGCGGCTATGGTGGTGGCTGGGGACTTTAATAGGGCGAACCTAAAAAAAAGTCATGCCGAACTTTCATCAGCACATTACGTGTGCTACCAGAGGGGAAAGAACATTGGACCACTGATATACGCCGTTCAAGAGAGGCTACAAGGCTGTCTCTCTCCCTCCGTTCGGCAAATCAGACCATGCCGCCATTTTCCTGCTACCGGAGTATAAACAAAGGATAGCACAGGAAGCGGTAGTGACGAGGGACGTAAAGCGGTGGTCTGACCAATCAGAGGCTGAGCTACAGGACGTCGACTGGGACATGTTCCAATCCAGTTCCAGGGACGTCAGCGAGTTTACGGAAGTAGTAACGAGCTTCATAGCAACGCTAGTGGACACCATCGTCCCCACGGTAAAAGTTAGGTCCTTTCCTAACCAAAAACCGTGGGTTGATAGATTCATCCGCGACGCTTTGAATGCCCGCACTGCTGCCTATAACTCCGGTCTTGTATCCGGCAACATGGACGAGCACAAGGCAGCGTCCTATGGACTGAGAAGGGCGGTGAAGGAGGCCAAGAGGAGGTATAAGGACAGAGTGGAGTCGCAGATGGAGCAGCGCGACACCAGACGCCTATGGCAGGGGCTACGGACTATAACAGACTACCAGGGCAGACCCCCCGCAATTGTGAGTGCCGATGCATCCCTAGCGGACGACCTGAACTCATTTTATGCACGGTTTGAGGCTAGCAACAACAGCGCTAGTTCGCCGGCCAACAACATCACTGTTAGCGCAGCCGAAGTGAGTTCTACCGCTGGGGATGAACACACGCTCTCTGTGACCGAGCACAGTGTGAGGAGGGCTCTGACGAGGGTGAACACCAGGAAAGCTGCTGGTCCAGATGGCATATCTGGGCGAGTACTGAAGACCTGTGCTAATCAGCTAGCTCCACTGTTCACCACTATATTCAACATCTCCCTGGCTGAGTCTGTGGTCCCTGCCTGCTTCAAGAGATCCACTATTGTCCCTGTGCCCAAGAATGCTTCTCCAGCATGCCTAAATGATTATCGACCGGTGGCCCTCACCTCGGTGGTCATGAAATGCTTTGAGAGGCTGATAAAAGACTACATCTGCGCCTTCCTCCCTTGCTCCATGGACCCGCTGCAGTTTGCTTATCGTCCAAACAGATCCACGGATGATGCTGTCTCCCAGGTACTGCACACCACACACTCTCATCTGGACAGCCGGAAGGGGGGCTATGTGAGACTGCTGTTCATTGATTATAGTTCAGCTTTCAATACCATAGTCCCCACCAGACTGGCTGGCAAGTTGATTGAGCTGGGACTGAACACCCCCCTGTGTGCCTGGATCCTGGACTTCCTGACCGCCAGGCCCCAGGTGGTCAGGGTGGGTAGACACACCTCCAACCCCCTCACCCTGAACACAGGATCCCCCCAGGGTTGCGTCCTCAGCCCCCTACTGTACTCCCTGTACACACATGACTGTGTGGCCAGGTTCAGCTCCAACTCCATCATCAAGTTTGCGGAGGACACAGTGGTGGTGGGCCTGATCTCCGACAACGACGAGAAGGCCTACCTGGAGGAAGTTGCTGATCTGTCACTCTGGTGCCAGGACAACAGCCTCCTCTTGAATGTCACCAAAACTAAGGAGCTGATTGTGGACTTTAGGAGGACACAACAACAGAGGACCTACTCACCATTGGGGATTAATGGAACTACTGTGGAGAGGGTGAGCAGGTATAAATACCTGGGAGTCCACATCACCGAGGATCTGTCAAATCAAATCAAATCACATTTATTTGTATAGCCCTTAATCACCGTTAAAGTCTCTAAGGGCTTCACAGTGCCCAACATGTGAAAATAATAAATGGTTAGTACACGACATCCCCCAGCCTTAGACCCTCACAGAGGACAAGGAAAAACTCCCACAAACCCTCACTGGGAAAATTGGGAGAAACCTTGGGAGGGGCTACTCAGAGAGGGATCCCCCTACCAGGACGGTTGGGCGTGCAATAGATGCCGAGTTTGGGCAAGCAGCGTATACACAATATATGAAAGTTTATTTTGGTGGGACATCCAGATCTGATGGGGCGGCATCACAGCAACGGCAACTCAGTCAGCGTCATTATAGGACTAGGGGACCATGCAGGCGCCAACACTGCCCAGATAGGAGAACGCAACGTCCGCTCAGTCAGCATCGTCCTAGGAGGGGGGACCAACCAGACGCCAACTCTGCCGGGCTGCGGCCTGGAACAGATAGGAGACTCACCCACACACACCCAGACACATACTCTCACTCACACAGACAAACATGACCAGCGTCAGTGGACAGGAGCAGGTAGACCAGGAGAATAGGACATGTAGGCAGGATGCTAGTATCCATCGGCAGGACCCTGATCTAGGATGAGCTAACTGGTCTAGCCTTACTCTGAGAAGAGACTGAGCCACTCCCTCAAGGCTGGTCAAATGACAGAGAGAATAAATGGGTTTTTAGCCTTGACTTAAAGACTTCGATAGAGCCTGCCTCTCTGATTGAGGCAGGCAGACTGTTCCATAGATAGGGAGCCCGGTAAGAAAAGGCTCTGTTACCTGCAGTTTTCTTTTTGACTGCTGGGATAGACAGGTAGCCAGCGTCCTGAGATCTGAGGGCGCGTGGCGGTTTAATCAAATCGGATAAATAGGACGGTGCCATCCCATGTAATGATTTATATGTAAGTAAAAGCACCTTAAAGTCACACCTGGCCTGAATTGGTAGCTAGTGTAATGAGGACAGGATGGGAGTTATATGGTCGAATTTCCTAGTTTTGGTCAGGATTCTGGCAGCAGCATTCTGGACCAGTTGTAGTTTTTTAGTGCGCCCAGTAGGTAAGCCCGAGAAAAGGACATTGCAATAATCGATTCTGGATGATACAAAGGCATGTACTAAAATTTCTGCGTCTGCCTCTGTTAGCATAGGTCGAATTTTGGCAATATTGCGAAGATGATAAAACGCTGATTTAGTGATCTCCTTAATGTGCAACTCGAATGAGAGGGTAGGGTCGAATTTTACCCCAAGGTTTTTAACGTATGGGCTCTGGGAGATTACACAACTATCAAAGTTAAGAGTACTATTCTCTGTCATGGGCAACACACACTGACACTCTGGTGAAGAAGGCAAGGCAGCGCCTTTACCACCTCAGGCAACTGAGGAAATTTAAAGTCTCCCGGAGGATCCTTCAGTCCTTCTACTCTGGAGCTGTAGAGAGCATCCTGACAGGAAGCATCACTGCCTGGTTTGGCAACAGCTCCGCTCAGGACAGGAAGGCTCTGCAGAGAGTAGTGGAACTACTATTGGAACTACACTCCCCACCCTGCAGGACTTGTACACCAGGAGGTGCAGAACCAGAGCCTGCAGGATCATGAAGGATCCTCACCACCCCAACAACGGACTGTTTCAGCTGCTGCGGTCAGGCAAGCGCCTCCGTAGTCACGCTGCCAAAACAGAGAGACTGAGACAGAGTTTCTTTCCTCAGGCCATCAGGACTGTGAACTCTGACCTCACCAGGGCCCCCACCAAGACCCACACACTGCCCCTCTTATGCACACACACACTCACACACTTAGGTAAAGACTACACATAATTTATATTATATTACATACATACGATTTCCCTTTTTTACTATATTTTTATTTCCAAAGTGCTCTTACTGTAAATATTGTGTTGTTTTTTTATATAGAGCTCTTACTGTGATATTGTAAATATTGTGTTGGTTTTTTATTGTAAATAGTGTGAACCTGTTATTTTGTAAAAGTGGCAATGCTCAACAGAAATGTGCAAAGACATTTCTGTTGAGCATTGCCACTTTTACATTTCACTGCACACCTCGTGTGTGTGTGACAAATAAACCTCTTGAACTTGAACTTGAACTAGTTACAGGACGGGCTGCGGGACGGGCTGCAGGACGGTTGAGTTGAGTTTCTTGATGTTCCTTGATGTTCCTTGATGTCTTTCCGCCTGAGTTTTTGCCCATCCGCCCGTTGCAGGAGTTGTCCTCCTTTGTTCGTTCGAGTTTGTAAGATTTCGTGTGTGTTCTGAGCCGAGCCCAAGGGTCACGGGCTGAGAGGCTTTTATGGTATGTCAGGAGTGGTAGGTGTTTCCCTCATTTGCATGCATCAGATTTACAACTTGATGACCGGTGATCACCATCCCAGAAAGCACATTTTTGCAATACATTCCAGAGTTTCTTTGTTCTCTTTTTCTGTGTCTCCCTTGGAAGGCAGATTAGGTACATTTTCCCGGCCCTTATCATCGGTCCCATCTCCTAATGGCACCAGAGCGGCTAGTCGAACCTGCAAAGTGTTACTTTTTGGCAGCTTTATGGGGGAAATCCACCTCTTGCTGCAAAGGGGGTTCCTGGGAGCACAGCAGGGGTCTTTACCTCATAGGAAGACCCTGGGAGAGGAATGTGTTAGTCTTTGGGCGTTGCTGTGTATAGTGTATGGTCCGAAAAGGGGGGAAGGCCGATGTCTCCTGCATACACTACACTTCGGACTTCTAGAATAAACAGTCAGCATTTTGAGTGAGTCTGTTTTGGGTGCGCCGCTGTTACGAAGGAGGGGATCGTTGACGCTGTAAGATAGCAATCGCAAAAATGGTGTACATGCGTAGAGATTTCACACTATCAAACGGTGTATCGCATGGTGAAGATTTCACCCTAAAATGAACTTCATCAAGGCGAACAACAGCTACCCGTCTTCGGGCTGGTGATTACCCTCTGGTTAATAAAAACTCAAATAAAATGTGTATTTTTTGTTGTCACATGCACAAATACGAACTGTTAAATGTCCGTCGAAGTAGGGATGCACATTCACATCCACACTCCAAAACCACCACCGCTACCACTACCTAAACTCATGTTAAGGTAGATTTTGCTGTCTTTTTTTCCCCTTTATAGGTCCATGGACCGGCCAGCCAGCACGTCAGCAACAGCACCATCACAGTCAGCACCCCCGCCTCCTCAGCCCTCCTCAACAGAGGGCCAATGGCTGACGACCACCGGGACGAATATAGGAAGGAAGCACTCAGGAAGGGGAAATGTCTCTCCATAGGCATCCAGGTATTTATGACAGGAGAGTGGAGGTGGGGGGGTGGATGGAGAGGGAGAGGAGATAAACAAGGAGAGAGGAGATGATGTGCTGTAAGGGGAGGAGAGAAATGGTGTGTCTGTTACTATTTATTAGTCTAGTGCTATTTCTGCTCTGTTGAACAGGCCTTAATGGAGCCTGCAGTGCGCACGTTATTATAGCTGATGGTTAGTTATTGTGGTAACAATTGGCAGAAACAGCAAAAAAGCTTGCTAATGTTATCACTGAGCCATTTACTAATGCACTTGTTACAAAAGAGGGAGTTTGGGAAAAGGGATGTTATTACTGCATTTACAACTGCATTACATAATAGCTTTGTAAACATGAACAAATTTGTTAATGCCTTAGTTAAGTGTCAGTTCAACATTAGTTTTTAACATAAGTTTTATAATAACGCACACAACAAAATCCATTCTGATCAAACAAGCCTTTGAGGAGTAGTTTGGTGTGTAATGATTTTGGTGAATAGCGGCACCAAAACTCTGGACTCTGCACCTCTGTACCTCTTCTCTATCATGTAACATATACGTGTCACGTTTGGTGCAAATTGATAATCTATGATTCACGATCGGACAAGCCGCTGAGAACTAGTTAACGTTTTTACTGTTTTGTTTTATGAGAACAGCGCCACCAGTGGCCAAATGACTCCACACTTCACAGGCCTCCTTTGGGTCATAGGGCAAGGAGATGTTGTTTGGCCTGATGGTGGCGCTAGAGGAAAGGCCATGGGGTCACCAAACTTGCTGTGTGAGTAGTAGACATAGTCTATCACTTTGCCAAGTTTCAGAAAAAGCGATCAATCAATTCTTTGGGCTGCCATAGACACCCATATGGAATAATAATAGTAAAGACACTAATAATTACAATAGGTGTTTACAAACACCTCACAACAATAAACACCTCACAACAAAGTGCTTTACAAAACAAATAGGATAAATACAGTAAAAGAGTAGATAAAAAAGGAACCAAAAATATAATAAAATAAATAAAAATAGAAAATGGAAAAGAGACAGAGAAGATTACAACAAGGATAAGAGACGACGTAAACAACAAATGTCCTTTGCGAACTGATTTAAAAGATCATACTGATCTGGCAACCCTGAACTCCTCTTGCAGGGCATTCCAAAGCCTTGGAGCTCTGACAGCAAAGGCTTGCTTCACCTTTTCAAAGTCCTAGGAACAACCAGCAGGGCTCTGCCAGAGGACCTCAGGCTGTGGTCTAGCTCATAAGGGGTTGCCTAATATGTAGCTGGGAGCTGTGTTATCAGGAAAATCTTAATCAAAATCAATTCTAAGAACGTGGGTGATTTAACCGCTCAACTGGGAGACGGAACTCTGACTCAAGCAGGAATAGAGTGAAATACAGTAAATATGAAGAGAAAGGCAAACGTTTTTCAAGGTCAGCAGAGGATAAAAAAGACTGAACAACCCTCTTAACCCGATCATTAAAATATTGTATTGTCTGTATTTACAACACCCACATTCTTCGTTACAGGCGTAATGTTTGAGAGGTTATATTAACTTGACTCTGGTGTATGGTGTTTGCAAGGCCAAATGTTTTGTTGAGTTGGAGGAAAGGTTGTGATATCCAGCACTTAATATCTGAACGGCAGTATTTGAGGCTATTGAAAGTGCTGGATTTTTTTATGCGTACGCATATGTCAGTGTCATCGGCATAGCAGATTATGTTTTCAGATGATCTCCTCAAGTGGAGAATAGGGCCCAGGATTAACCCTTGTGGAACACCATATTTCAGATGACCTGTAAAAGAAGTGGAGTTACTTAGCAGAACAGAGAAAGTTCTATTCAGGAAATAAGATTCAAACCATGCCGTGTGCCTGTGAGCCCCACTCAACTTTCCAGGCCTTTGGGGTTTAACAGGCTGAACCAGGTTACAAGCCTCAATAAGATTAATAAAATGATGGGTGAGAGTGAGGGACGGACAGCACACATGGATGTCTCGGGCAGGGGGCGACATCCCTCTCACCGTAGAGCTGCCTAGGATCAGTGTAGTGCTGATTGAGTCCGTGGCCGGAGGGGTGATGAGGGGGAACAGGGAAGGGAACAGGGAAAGCGGGGAAGGTCCGGGAGGGCGTGTCTCCCTGGAGCAACTGCCCAAGGATTAAGGATTGACAATGACCAATGACTGTGACATCATCCAAGTAGTAGTAATAGTAGCAGCAGCAGTAGTAGTAGTAGCAGCAGCAGTTGTAATAGTAGTAATAGTAGTAATACTAGTAATAGTAGTAGCAATAGTAGTAGTACTTGCAGTATTAGTTGTAGTTGTAACATTATTAGCAGTAGTAGTAGATGTATCAAATAGTAGTAGTGGTATTGGTAGAAGCAGTTGTACCAGTAGTAGCAGTAGGTCACTCAGTATATAGTATATAAATAATGTTGTGTGTGTTCAGGGGCCCAGGAGTTTCCACAGTTGGTCCCCTGTTCATTGTCTGTGCAGCAGATTCAAGCTGTACATTGCAGCTGAGAGTTTTATTTTTCTGGTTTGTAACTGTAGGAGGGAGTTGTTAATGTTTAGAAATGTCAATGGACTGACCTGAAATACATTACACAAATGACCTGCAATCAGCGATCAACCAACAATGTAAACCAAAATACTACTTTCAGAAAAGCTGTCATTTATTCTTTGAAGACCCTGTTCACGTATAAATCCCATTTGATGTTACTTACTATGAATTGACCTAATAAATATTTATGGTAAAAATGTGGGGGAACACTATTCTGCAAATAAAAATGAGGTTGGATGGGTTTACCCTCCACTGCATCCCTGCATACAAGTGCAACAGTGCATTTGAAACGGTAGCCGTGAGAGGGTTATTAAATGACCAAGAGTGCATGTATAATTAATAATTAGTTTAATTAGTCGTAATTAGTTGGGATTTATTGTGCATCGCAATTGTGTTTTCTGTCTCCCGTAGGTAGACGGGCCAGAGGAGGCTCTGGACGCAGAGGACCCATCCAAGTTCACCTCCATAGGGGTGCAGGTGGAGGATGACAGAGGGTGAGACACTCATTTTCTTTTGCTCAGCAACCACTTCACTATTTAGAGTTCAGTCGAGCTCTCTGACTGGACCAGCCAGTTTGTGGTCTGGATGAAGTTGCAACCTGTGTAACTACTACCACTATGTAGTGTCTACCCACATAAAAGCGTCTGCTAAATGACTGTAATATAATGTACGGAAACAATTAGTTCAGGTGACAATGAATGCAGGAATGCACATGTCCAAATGGTCATATGGTTTACAAGCACAATTTTGCATGTATATTGCACATATTCACATCTTTTTTTTTTGTCTTACTAAGCTCCACTACTGCTATTTTGCACACTCTCTTAACACTTTAATCCATATTTTGTTCATACATCCATACATTTCTACTTAACCTTTTCTAGTGTTGAAATAGTTGGATCATTATGTTCATACAACCCCAATTTCCTATATTCTTATTTCTATTCTATTTTTCTTTTACTATTTGCTGTTGCAATGACCGAATTTCCCCACAGGGATCAATAAGGTTTCATCTAATCTTATCGTAAGCAGATATGAGTGAAAAAGACAGCCTAACTCCTTCTACGCCAATGCAGTGGATTCACTAGCAATTGAAAGAGGGCTTGATCCGAGAAGTCATATCCAACCTATTAAGAAATAATACAGAATAAATGCAAACTAACTGTTCCTCTTAGATGTCAGTATGATACAGAGAGGCAAGAGAAGATAAAAAATGGATTCTCTTAGAGGATCCAATTATCTAAATTTTCTCTAATCCACTTTTTCCTGCTATTTTTATCTCAGTATAATGTCGAGAACAGGTGGAAGATTTTTCTTTCTTTTCTTTCTGAGCTCTACCATCTCAATATATTGACTGTCAAAACCTTTTTTGTTTCGCCACTTCATAAGTCATCATATTGAGATGAAATGGTCACACTTTATTTGGAGAGTCCAATGCTGATTCTCAACTTCTTCTCAACTGACTATAATGTGTCACTGTAAAGTTTCAAGTGATAACCCGAATAGTGTGAAAAGATATTCAGTGTCTGAGTTGGGGCTAATTCCAGGTTGGGGTTCGGGGTAGAAGCTGGCTCAGTGTTGGTGTTACATAGTTTGTAGAGATGCAGCAAATAGGCAAGTGGCACTTTCATGAGCATCTACGAACATCTATTGATTGGATCCTCCAACAGAATCCAGATTTTTATTTTATTTTATTTCTCTCTCGGGGCTTCTGCAGTTTGACAACCACCGACAAATGCAAATCGCGCAAAGCTGCAGTCACGGTTCACATCTGCCTTTATTATTCAGGCATAATCAACTTATCTACTCTGAGTGGAGACAGTAAAATTCTATGCAAAAGTTGTGGCAGCCAGGATACATGCATGTTCTTCAACTTCAACATTTTGTCAACCGAGGACTTCCGTTGCCTTCTGTCCTTTTATGTTACTGTAACATTACCTGTAATCCAGTACTCACTGAAATCCTGTTACATGTAATATATGACTGCCCAAACTTTGATTGGATCAGGGCTACAGTTTAGCTGAGTCATTTCCTGCTGTCCAGTAATTGTCTGGCTCTCCGCTTGCAAGCAAACGCCCCCGCACTCATCTGCCAAGGTTATCCTCTGGGATGAAGTGAAGGGGTAATAACTGTGGCTTACATATTAAAAGTGTCTGAATGACTTCCAGCCTCAGCTCCGTTTTCTTCACAATCCCTCCTCATGTATCTGTAAGATACATTCAAAGACAAATGATGAAAACACAATCAAATAGATGGAACAGTATGAAAAAATTTGACAGGGGCCGGTAGCGAAGCCAGAAAAGGGTAGCGAGGTTAAATATTTGGCTGAAAAGATGCATCAGTTTGAGATTATTCATGGAACCATCAGGACCGTCCCGAATACTTTATTTTACTCGTACTTAACGAGTAAAATAAAGGACACAAACACATTAAAACAAGAACACTAAAAGCAAGATATCAAGGAAATCTGAGATCCAATACCAAGGCAGTCTGCAGGAGATGAACGTGAATGACATACTGCAGGGAAGTCAACTAAGAGAAAGTAATGGCTGGTAAGGTGGGAGTAAAAGAGAATCAACTCTAAAACAGCCATTTGGGATGTACCTTGCAATTCTAGACCCATTTTGTTGTTTTGTGGTGTCTTTTCTTATTCAGGTGGATAACTGGCCAAACATTGACGACGTGAGGTCACATGAAGATATTTTCAGGGCAGCTACAATGGAGTTTAATAATAGGAAAAATGTTCAATGATCTAAAACATTAAGATCAGGTCAGGTTTTGGTGTCAGTCCCTCAGAGTCAAAGAGCAAGGGCTTCTTTCTAGACCCAACAATCATACAGGGAGAAATTCATCGTAGAAGAGGAACAGACACCAATTTCGTCACCAACAGTAGCCTCAATAGACCAGAATGCAATGCAGCCACAAGACATGTTCCATTCTGAGTAAGGGGCGCGGGTCTTGATCTTAGACACACCCCATTGTTCACAAACTAGTTGGGTAGCTAGCTATACTTAAATACTCATATGCCCACCTTTGATTAGAAGCAAGAAGTTCACACACATTCTCTGGGGGTTGTTGAAAGGCATTCTGGGAAATGTAAAAAATCTACTTCTACTTCTAACTGATGTAGAAGTAGATGAGACAGGTTGAGGGAAAGTGAGTGCAATTTCAATATAGTCAATTTTAAGTAAGACACTGGATGAAAGCATCCACCAAATTTCAAAAGTTGGTGTGTCAGAGACTAGTGCAACAGCCCTTACAATCGCACACCCTCCATCTAACAACCTGACCGTTCACATATTCTCTCGTGGCTTATCCATCTACTTCTCTCTCTCTCTCTCTCTCCCTGCCTCCCACATAGTTATTTTATGGAGGAGGTTCATTCAACCACCCAAATATTGGAGGTAGTGGAACCGTAAACCACTGTAACTATCAGAGTGAAGGGGCTGAACAAAAGCCCCTACCTCAGACATGACATAGATGAGAGGCATAAAGAGACTTCCAGACCTACTGAGGGTGGATGCCCTTGATAAGTCAGAAACACAGTGCTGTTTCTCCTTTGATTTTTCTTCAAAAGACAAGTAGGCATTCTTCTACTCTTTTAAGTTTATTTCACCAGAACATTTGTTGTATTTATCACATCTACCTTCCATAGATGAGCCGTGACCAGTGATTCAGGAGGGACTAGCTGCCGCGGGGAGCTGTATACAGCATCAGTACTTTCGGTGTTTTTGTGCACTCTCTATTGACTTTCATAATTTGAGAACGTAGTCTCAAAAATATCTTTATACTTTATATCTGCATACAGTAGATATAAAGTATTTTCTACCATTTGTTTGACTAGAGACTATTTGCGGGTATAACAGTAGCGGTCCCTGTAGGTAATAAAACCATAAACATTACCATTAATCATTCCATTATTTGCCTGAGACCGCAGAGATTTCTCTTTGTTTATTGTTTGTCTCCCCCTGGTGGCCAGGTATCGTCGGTTCCAGCGCTCTAACAGTGTGACAGCAGCAGTGCAGGTAAGCTGCTTCACTTTAATCCTTGATGGGTTGTTTTTTTCCCAAATCATTTTAAATCTTTTTTTTTTATAGCTTTTTTCAGGAATACTGCTTTTTTATTCTGTGCTTGCCAATATCAATCAATCAATATAAGCTGATCTTGACCTGTAAGACCTGCTGGCTGTCAGTCGCTCAACCAAGCAGTCAATCAATCACTCATTTAATCAAATCAATCAATCCAGGCAGATCTAGACTTGCCGGACCTGCTGGACACCCCTCTGGATTCACCGGACACTGACATGGACATCCGATCCCCCAGCGTCCTCTCCCGGCAATACTCCCGCGATGCTGCCACCTCCACCGTCAGCATCCAAGGCTCAGGGAACCACTACCACGCCTGTGCCTCAGACGACTACGATGATGCAGGCTTCGACCCGTCCATCCTACCCCCACCGGACCCCTGGATAGACAGCGTGACCGACGACGCACTGGAGGCCGGCTTTGACAGCTCTACCATTCTGGAGGTATGGAGGAGTTTATTGCGTTTCAGTGGTATACACTGCGTGGGCAAAGCAGGACTGTAGGCAAGACCACTTTGTCGAGTCCATGTCAATTCCAAGACTGGGTCCAAAAGGGCATGTAGACCAAGTTAAGACCAAGTTGAGACCAAAATAGGCAATAGCTAATAGCTATTAGTAACAGCTGAATAGTGACAAGTAGAATAGGAATTAGTGATTAATGAATAGTTTCTAAGAACTAATGCATAATAATTAGCAGAATTGGATTAGAGACCAGTACTAATTCAAATAGTGATTAGTAAGTAATGAAAAGCTGATATCTAAACTGTGTAGCTCAATAGGATTCAATCAAAAAACTGCTGCATTTTTTAGTAAGAACATAAAAGTAACTCGAAATTAACTAGTACTTATTAAATTGTTGCTAGTGAAAAAGGTGACTAGTAAAAACCAATATACCTTAACAAATGCCAGTAATGTAATAAAAGTAAATATAATAAAGCATATAACGTAATAAAAGTCAATAATTAAATCTTGAATTGTTTTTCCAATAACATCATAACTTCCATTTTTGTCTTTTTTTTGTTTGGTTATTTCATCATTGACTTGGTAACCTGAATAATGTAATAACATCAACCAATACATTTTTAGTTTTGGAGTATATAACCTGATATTCACTATACTATTGAAAAAGGGGCTGATGGACAGGGCTGCATATTAAACGTCTTTCTCTTGCTGTCAAGAAAATGTTGTCCATTCAATCTTGGATGACTTCATAACAGTTAATTACGTTTACGTTACGTATTATATTTGAATGGTAGGTGGTGCAGCGGTCGGTTTGCCAGAGAGATGGACGCTGGTTTCTGAAGCTGCTGCAGGCCGAGACAGACCGCATGGAGGGCTGGTGTCGGCAGATGGAGCTCGACCAACAGCAAAATGACCTGCCAGATGACAGTATGTCTGTGTGTGTTTGTGTCATGTTTGTGTCCAGACTCAATCATGTTTCTCTATAGGAAAGTCATCATTTTGCCTAAAACCTGATATCGATATCAGGGTTCAACTGATATGGGACGCTAAAATTCTCCATTGAATAATAATGATAACATTCGTGCATATTCTGTGGAATCTGATCAATTCAGGTTAAGGGCTTCCCATAGACAACCAGTGTAGTATTGATCACTTGTACAAAAATATGTAATCAATCAAGCTGCATCCATCATATCATAGGTGGAGGACAATGACTAGACCAGATCTGATTTTTGATAAAAGAACAAATCGGCTCCTTACAGTCATGCCTGAAATTTTGTGAACCCTACTACAACAGCATCTCAGTTGAATTTAGGTCAGGACTTTGACTTGGCCAATCCAAAACAGAAATAATTTCTTCCTGAGTCATTCTTTGGTAGATTTACTTGAATGTTTAGGATCATCGTCTTGTTCAACAGCCACTTTCAGCCCAGCTTCAGCTCTCAGACTGATGGCCTGACGTTCTGTTCATGAATTCTCTGGTTTCCCTCAGAATTCATGGTTCCCTTAATGATGTCCAGGTCCAGAGGAAGAAAAACAACCCCAGACCATGACGCTTCACCACCATGCTTGACCGTAGAGAGAAGGTTATTTTGGTAGTGGCCAGTTTTGGGATTTTTGGCATTTCCGATTGCGACTAGACACTTCAATTTTGGATTCATCTGTCCAGAGAACAGACTTCCAGAAATCTTTATCTTCACAAACTTTCAATTATGACTCTAAATCATCAAACTGATATATCAGTCTAACCCTAGGGAACCTGAAATTAATCTTCTGCTAGCTAGACAAGCGCTTCCATGGGCAATTTGAACTGTAGAGAAATGTGAAATGGAAAGATTTTCCAGTGTAACTGCAGTGAAAACTAGCATCCGCAGGGGCATCAGCTGGTCTATAAAGGTTACTACCAGGCATTTCAGACATGGCAGTTCAACAAGGACCTGATGAAAACATTACAGGCTCTTAGACAAATCAGCACATGGAGATGCCGACCTTCTGGCAACCAGAAAAAATGTAGAAGAAGAGTACGTTGTGTTTGCCAGTAGAAAACAATGCATTTTGTCAGTGCTAATGCTAATCTATGCTTCTGCAGTCCTAGGGAAGATGAGGAGTGCGGTAGGAAGTGCTCAGCTGCTGATGTCCCAGAAGTTCCAACAGTTCAAGGATCTCTGTGAGGAGAACCTGGTGAGTCATGCAGTCACGGCCCTCACAGGCTTCAACTTCGCCAAAGTTGAATTTACATTAAAAAAAATTGTCACACTTTTCACTTTCTGTGCACCTCTTTGACCAAAGTGAGACTGACTGGATAGTAGGCCTGAGTACTTTTCTTTCTCCTTCTCAGATTTTTATACCTTCCTTCCCTCCCTGTCGTGATTCCTCCTCCCCCTCTTCATCATCTTCTCCATCTCTTATATTCTCTTCTCCATCCTCCCTCCATTTCGCCTCTTTTTTTGTCTCGCTGGCCTATTTTGACTCTTTGTTTCTCCTCCATCTCATCATCTCCCTTTCTTCCTCTCCTTTTCGTACCTTCTCTTAATGGCCTGGCACTTAAGTATATATCCGATATGCTTTTTCCATATTAGCTATATAGATGTATCCTTTTAACCATCCCTACAGCCAGAACCAAAATGGCTGGGGAGGCCTCCTGAACAGAAACAGTAAAACTGTTGGTTTTAAAATAAAATAAAAAATACACTGTTATGCTGACTCATTTAATTAAAGCTGCATTAAAATACAACTGACTTATCATTGTACATCAGAAAGATGGGGCTGCAACAAAGAAGAATGTCCCATCCCCATTAATTGAGACACCGTAGATTCACCCTGTTTGCCCAAATTTAATTGGGTGGGAAATCTCTACAGGAAGTGACCAATCAAAACAGTGAAATCCAAAAAGTGTCTGCTAAACAGCAGTCTAGAGAAAGCTGAACTCACCAACGATGGCTGAACCACCACCTCCGCCCCCAGCAGAGACTAAGAAGAATTTAGTTTACTGACGTCACCTTACAGGATTTCTGGGTAGTGAAGTCCTCCAAATTCAGCCAGTTACCTCTCGCTGCCATTTGGGGCTGCACAACATTTGAAAATTGGCTAGTGCAGTGGCTAGTTTTTTTTTAACCACACTTTGTACTTGTACTTTCTAACATACTGTTTTATGATTATGTATTTTATACTTTCAATTGTTTTTGTATGTCTTTTTTAATCATGTTTGCAAAGCGGTTTGACTTGCTCTCCAAATAAATCTGAATTTTGTCTTGACGTTTTTATTCCTCTTTTCCATTCTCTGTCTTCTTCCTCCTCACTCTTCACCATCCTCTTCTTCCTTTACCCATGTTAGAACCCCAATGCCCACCCTCGCCCCGTGGCCTCAGACCTGGCCGGCTTCTGGGACATGCTTCAGCTCTCCATCGAGAACATCAGCCTCAAGTTCGACGAGCTTCACCAGCTCCGAGCCAACAACTGGAGACCCCTGGACCCCCCCGAGAGAAAGGTACACGTGCATACAAGCTTCCAGCGTGATCGCTTGGCTGGCTGGTTGGTTGGTCGACCGGGGAAGGGGATGTGTAAAAGTACTGGCTTACTGCTGTCTTGATGGTTTTTGATGGCATCCCTGCTGGTTGGCTGTCTATGTTGTATTGTTCCCCTATAGTATCTAGAAAATACTATAGGGGAAATACAACTGTGTAGGCTTTTGCTCCAGCCTAACTAATCTGGGACGACATGATACAACATATTGCCAGTGGCCTGTTCAAATCCATGCAGATGCATTTTTGATATTACTGTATTTTTATTGAATTGTCTCAGGGGTGTGAGACATTTTCCACATGGGTTGAACATGGGTTATGTCAATATTTCAATAAAAAAACAATAAAATTGGGGATAGGTTTTATCAGGGCACAGGCAATATGACAGACTTATCATGTTGCTTTCATCAGCATGGCTTGTCTAATATTGCTCTCCTTCTCTATTATGATTATGACTCATTATATTATATGAATGTCTCATTTGGCAGCAAATTACTTTTTGTCTATGAAAGCCAAAGGGATATTTCACTATTTCACAAGCATTCTCCTTCTTTAACGTGCTCGATGTGATCGCTTTAGCCATCAACCAATCTCTCATATTACCTGCCTCCTTGAGTACTAGGTAAGAAAGCTGAAAACCTGCTGTTTGTTCAGGTTAACTGAGCTGACTCTTCTCAAGCTACAACTCAGAGTGTTTTGGAGTAGAGACTAAAGACAAGACAATGTTCGGGATTGACTGCTACAGAACTCCTATGAGCCTGTAGGTGCTGAAATGTCATGCCATATCAGTGAGTGAAATATCCCTTTAAAGCATATGTGTGTAACCTTGCATCTTGCACCAAAGTTAAATGTTGCCAGTCATTTTCTTGTGTCATGCTTTCTATTGAAATGAGTGGATTACCAGTCATTTATTATTGCCCTGTCATCAGTGATGTAGCGGGAAAGGTTGGTGAACTATGACCTCCAGTCGGTGATCATCGTAAGGCAAACAAGGCTAACCCTTAAAACGTAAATTTTGATCGTCACTGATTGGCTCAAATGTGGTGCTGCATCATATGTGTGGGGCAAGGTTTCCACTGTAAGTGATGTAGGTCAGGTGCCCATCAAATATTTGGAATATTTGAAAGAATATGATAATTACAGTAAACAAAGTATTAGGACCACATCCTCTTTCCATGAAATAGACTGGCCAGGTGAATCCAGGTGAGCGCTATGATCTCTTACAGCTTTCACCTGTGAGGTTCTCTTCAGCCAGGAAGGAAGGATGGCGATGAAAGTGAAGAAATGGAAACGTATTATCCAAAAGGAAGTGCAATACAATATTGGCAAAATGCTTTTTTTTGTGCCTCGGGTGTTTGAGCTAAGAGTTTTGGTCTCATTCACTAAAAGATTCATGCAAATCAAGATGTGGTACAAACAAGCCCTCGCAAAGAGCACTGAACAAGCAAATTACCTCCTTCATCACCAACTGCAAGTGCAAATTGCATGCTTCAGCTGTAAGACGAACCCACTGAGGCCAGCACCCTTGTGGCCTCTTTATAATTGAAGCGTTGGATGGAAAACCCTCTCCCTCTGCCTGTCTGACTTGCTGGTGACGATTCCTGCATATTGCAGCAGTGATAACTTTGCCTGGGTGTCCATTGCTTCCTTCTCAGTAGTATCTGTTGTGGCTTTTGCATCATTGAACTCTTGACTCTCTTGACGGCTTCCTCATTGCGCTCTCTTTGTTGTCTTTCCTTTTCTTTCTTCTGCTTTTTTTTTGTGTGTGTTGACAGTGAGGGCCTTTGCAATCAGCAACACCACCACCACGGGGCCTTGACAACTTTGGGCTCCATCATGTCTGTCTGTCCATCCTTCCGTCCTTGCTTCCTTCCTTCCTTCCTTCCTTTCCGCCACCTGCCGCCGCCTCACCGTGTGTGGTTTGCTCTGTTGTGTTCCAAAAAATGCAAATCGGAACTGTCAATGAAGACAGACAGAAGAGAGTGCGGCTAATACTGCCTCTCCACCTCTCTGCACTTGAACTTTGAACTGTGCACTTAAAAAATATACACAACACACACACACATAAATTGGGCCGTTGCAGTAGCAAATAGTAATCGAATATAGCAAAGAAGAATAGGTTATTAATATATATAGGGTTATATAATCATATTCAACTGACAATTCTAACACTCAGACAAATGTATGAATCAAAAAAGTGGAATCCAGCATTAACAGCATGTGCAGAAATATTGAAATTATAAGATACCAGATATTATTCCACCGCACAGACAGACCAACATACCTCAAAACGCCTACTGCATTAATGATGGCAGTTATAATGGGCATCACACACACACACACACACACACACACACACACATACACACGTGCACACACTTACACACTCCTCTGTCTGTCTTTCTCCTGAACTGCTCTCCCCTCCCTCCCTACCGTTCCGATCACACCAGGAGAGGCGGCTCCCACCTCCGGTGCCGAAAAAGCCACCCAAGGGCCCCCCCCCACCACCACCCCCCGCTGGCCAGAGACCGCTCGCTGGAGAGCTCGGAGAAGCAGCGGCAGGAGGCCAGGAAGCGCCTGATGGCCGCTAAGCGGGCGGCGTCGGTGCGGCAAAACTCGGCCACCGAGAGCGCCGACAGCATCGAGATCTACATCCCCGAGGCCCAGACCAGGCTATGAGGCTATTACCAAGGGCACACACACGTATACACACAGGGTTGACACACACACAAATATGTTCCAAGTTCCAAAACCGACAACATCCTCCAGAACCAAGCACCTTCAACGGCTAGCTAGCATCTGACCAAGACCTTCAGGATAGAACAAACTCCCTAAGATCACACCAAAACTTTACTTCCAATGGAGACCCCCTTCATTTACAGTAGGTGTAGTGTACATGATGCCTGCATCTCACTGTATTTATGATGTACACCTCCATGCATTTAAGTGTTAGAGGTATATCGCCACTTTTACCTAAGGAAGTGCAATCAGTGTGAATGCAACCATGAGGAAAATCCAGTGCATGGAGGTTAAAGCAGCCTATCCAGCAGTGTGCTCATTATGTTTGCTTACACCCAGTGTAGTTTAATGTTTTTGTTTTATTTGATCCCCATGGTAATTATAAAAAAAAGATTAATATTTACCCCCAGGGATCAATAAAGTATCTATCTATCTATCTATCTATCTATCTATCTAGCTGTCAATTATTTTTTGTAATTCCTACTTTTGGCCACTTGAGGGATCTGTTCACCACACAATGCATTAAGGTGCATTAGCATCTTCTAATTACTCATTGATGAATGAGCATAAATTATCAATTAGGATGGAGAAACATTCCTTAGGTAAGCAAAACTACCTAACCACTGTTTAACTCCTGGGTCTCCAATGTAAGTCTATGTAAATTAATTGTTAGAGGCTTGGTCAGACACTAGAAGGTACTAGTTCTAGGATATCGTGAGGTCTTTGAACGTTGCACACATATACACTTGCATAAATACATACGGGGGGCAAACACTTCATGCATACTTCATGAATTTAACTGCACACTGCTTCACAAACATACACACAAAACAACACTCTCGCAAGTAATTATTTCAGGTCCTGTGGCCATATGAACACTGCAGAATCCATGCAGGCTGTTGTATTATAAAAACAGTGTCTCTCTCGTCCCATGGGAAAAAGGGAATACCATTATCACTGTTTCTTCTCTTTCATCCTCATCTCTCGTCATATTCACTCCATACCAGTTCTTCTCAATGGAAACTTTATAGAACGAACAACTGGGATATTTTCTGCCTCCTCTCTTTGGTGATTCCAATTTAAAAAAAAAAAAAAAAAAACGGGGACCAAAAAAAAAAGGTTTTATCAATTTGAACCCTTCCTGTGTAACATAGAAAGCCATCGTGGGAAAGTGCTAACCACTGTCAGATGAACTAAAAGAATATTGTTAAGAAAAGAAGCAACTAATACCTAGTAACGTTTGGAAATTAATTTGTTTGGATGTTTGTATATTCACCACCTAAGCATGGGTCACGCATTGTCTCCCTTGTTTTTTTTTACACTCAAGAGTGTCTCTTCTCCTTGGACTCCAAGGTGATTTGGCTGAACAACAGGGTACATTTATGCATAAGCAATATTCATGGGAAATGGTGACCCTTCATTAAAGTGCTCACAGGTTTGCACGAGGCTCTATAACCAGACTGATGTTGAGCTGAGTCAAACATGCAGTGTGGTATTTACGTTACGGTGTCTATATGTACCTCGTACCTTTCGCTTTTTGAACGGACTCAATTGGAAGTTGAATTGACCATTTTTAAATATTTGTATGCAATTCCTGCAATATTGGATAGATCCTCTCAAAGAGTGACAGGAAAGATGGGCAGAAAGAACCGTGTCGCTGGTTTTTATTGCTCATGTGAACTTTTATTATCTTTATCAGATCCAAAACCTCTCAAAGTCTCCAAATGAAACTATAAAGGAAAGTCTTATACTCCTGAGTTCATATTTTTTCACGGTACAATAAACAGCTATGAAGCCATGAATTGCCAAAAATGTATCCGTGCAGATCTGATGTTTTATATATATCATGTACAATCTGAATTTATAGCCAGCCATGGCACGATTTGGGCCAAAAGTGCCTCTAAATCTGATCCCTTGTACTAATCCATTGGTTGTCAAACTGGGGTCTACGGCCCGCCAGGGGCCCGCCAGGGGGCCCGCCAGGGGGCCCGTCAGGGGGCCCGTCAGGGGGCCCGTTGGGGGTAGCTCCAGGCATCCTTGAGGAGGTTCTGGAGAGTCAAGGACTGGTTAAATGTCACTATAATTTAATTAACTAGAAATGATCCCAATTAGAGCATGTATAAGAATGATTATTGTAATCATAGATTTCACTCGCACCACTGTAATTCAATTCAATACTAAATAAACAACAATTAAATTATACTACTACTGCAACTAATTCTGACCAAACTGTTTAGAGAACCCCTTTATTAATCCAATCCATTCCTGAGTCGTAGTGGGCAGGGCTAGAAAGGAGACTGTTTTTGCCACATTGCATGCTTTGACTGAGTCTCGGTCACAGATCATGAAATCCCTTTCAAAGGAAAGTCATTGGTTGGTGAAACACCCCGACGACCGAGTAGCCACGGTCGGTCGGCTTTCCGCAAAACCATCTCAGCACTGATATCACGTTTGGTCCATTGCTGTGTTGAAAATTGAATTTGGAGGACTTCATTACCCAGAAATCCTGTTAGGTGATGTCAGTAAACTAATTGTCTTCTTAGTGTCTGGTGGAGGTGGTGAAGAGGTTAAATTTTCTCTGGACGGAGTGATCAGTCACTGTTTCTGAGACTCTTAAAGGGGCTCTGTGTCGTTTCAGGAGGGAAATTTGAACTTCACAAAAGTAGAAAAAATACTTGGTGGATTTTCTGAATTGGATAAACAAATTGCCCTCGTGGAAAATTGGGTCCCTAGAACACCGTTTGAACCCTGAAAATGAACCAGAAAGCTTCTGTTCCACCGTGTTCTTTCCATTTCCAGGACTTACTCTGTTGTGTACATTACACATTGAAAGTCACATCTTCAAAGCTTACCAGTAGTTCTCATTACCTTGTAAAGATTTTGCTTTGATGTATTTTTTAACTGATTTTTCAACTGATTGGATAAAATTACTCATGAAACAAACGTTATACAGTGCACCTTTAAGTTTTAAGGACTCACTTCCTGTGTGTGGATTTCCCACACCCAACACCAAAATTTAATGTAGGAAATTAGAAAACAGAGCAAATCTACAGGGTCTCAGAAAATATGGGAAGCACTTAGGCTAGCTTAAACCTATGGTATGGAAAATAGGTTGCTCGGGGGGCCTCATGACCAGAGTACTGAGATGTCTGAACAACAAATAAAAGGAATGATCTTAGGGCCAAGATGGTTTTCTGAACGCCACCGCTGTGTTGTTTACCTTTGATAACGCCATTTACAGTATGATGCCAACATTTTTCGTGATGACTTAATAGAATTCTAACTGCCATTGATTTCTCCAGGTGGGGAAAAAATCTGGACATCAAACGTAGGGATTCACAGGACAACCAGAGACTATTCTTTGATTATAATGCTGACAGTGTGTTATTGATGAAACTATATTGTATTTTTTTTCTTTTGTAAAATTCAGTTGTGGGTGTGTGGGAGGGCGTTAACTTTGTATAGGATCTGATTACCTCTGTGTTTAAATGACAGTGACAATGATGGCGAGCCATACTCAATCAGAAATACCCTTATCGCTAAGGAAAGGGCCATACAACTGCTGAATGAGAAAGTTGTTTTCAACGGTATCATTTTATTTCTTATCTCTAGTGTTCCAGTAGCAAGCTTAGTGGATTCAGCCACTGTCTGTCTATTTGTTTGTCTGTCTTGGAGGCACAGTATACAGCAGCGTTCAAGACAGGAACGTTCTGACTTGGTCATAAAGAGTGCAAACTGGTGGGGAATAGAGGAATACATCCACATTGTGAACCCTCAGTGCCCTATTTCAGGCTCCGTCCTCTTTATTCATTTCAACTTTCAGAAAAGGCTGCAAAGTTTCTCAGTTCTGAGTCATCTTGAATGCACATTAAGTTCCGTTTTGCATCCCCAGTTCAACTGAAGGGATTCTCGACCGTGCGACATCAAATCCCGAGTTTGCGCGGGTTTTCCTTGCAACCAAACATGACAGCAGCTCATTTCACTAGTTAACTTCAAACAGCGAGGAGGAACTAATCGGTGAAATCAGCCACAGTGGTGTTTGATTGGAAACCGCAGACTCTCGGGATTTGATGGCGCATGGTGGAGAACCACCGGCTTACTAGCCGGGGATGCAAAACGGCCCACTCAGAACGGCCAAAAGACGGAAACAGCGATGTCAAACGTGAGCAAAAGATGGAGGATTTCCTCGGACTAGAATGCTGCTGAAAGACCACATAACTCCGACCAGTGACGCGCTCGCGCTGGCTCTGTGTGTTTTTTTTCCTCAGGAAGAGATGGGAAATGTAGTCCATAAAATCAGGGTCTCCCAGTCACGGTGGTCTGCTACTCAGTGTGTGTGTGTGTGTGTGTGTGTGTGTGTGTGTGCGCGCGCGCGCGCGCGTTTTTACATTTGTATGCGTGTTTCAATGTTTATACATATGTATGTGACCATGGGAGGTGCACTCTGTGTGTGTGTGTGTGTGTGCGCGCGCGCGCGCTTGTGTGTGAGGTCTCTATAAAGTGCTTCCTAAGTTCCTTGGTTTATATGTCGGGCCTTTCTTCAATACGGTCTAGTAGCCTCATATAGTCATTCTGTGCATTACGACCAACTCATACCTGGAACCGGTCTCTCGTGTTTGTACAGAAAATGGTTGAGGATGTTTCATGACGCATGCAGACACAATATTAGTACTTTTAAAAAATCTATATCTAAGTTGAAAACATGTGTTCGGTTAATTTATGCTATTTATTATGTTATTTATTGATTTGTTATATATCGATTATTTTTTTTCTTTTTTACTGTTTGGGATTCTGTTGAAGTGGTCTGTCATGCTCTTTCTGATCTTCTGTTGTATTGTAAAGAGATGATAATATGTCCATACCTATTGATGAACACCGAATAAAATTAACCATCAAATCTTTGGTTCATGACTTTGTTCACGGCAGGTATCTCTCAAGCGCCACTACGCAGAGCAGTAACGGAAAAGCTGAATTTGAATCCCTGCGCGTGAAGCATATTTTATTTATTTTTTTAAATGTACTTTGTTTTGACGTTAGAATGATCATATCTCGTTAGCAGCACGGTTTAAAATCGGATTTCCCGTAGGCCTTTTTGTGAAAACATTGGCCTAGTAGCCTAAACCGACTCTATAGAAATGTTTGTCTTGCTATAGGTTAATTATTCACATCTTTGATATGGCCCACCTCGTGAAATGGAAGGTCATAAAAAAGCCTTTCTGCCTTGATTTACTTCAATTGTGCACTAATGGTGTCCTGATATGTTCCCTACACCTCATAGCAATCTGAATACCAATACATGTATTCTTCTAAAACTACAGGCTAGTAAATACAACACTGAAAATACCAGACACCTTTCAAAAAGAAGTTTACTTTTCCTTAATGAAAATCATCTATTTTATCTCTGTGTGAATTTATGGAGTTATGCCAACACAAATCCGGCCACAATTAGATGTTTACATGTTGGTGGGGGACTTTTGTCCTTGCACTAATTGTTTAATTTAAAATATCAGAATATCACCATAGCCTGGTTGGTATAAGAGTCTTGTGAGATGAGACGTGCATTCTGAATGTATTCTCCCCTTTGGCCAGCAGATGGCGACATGTTGATGAATCCCTGTATGCAGCAGGATCTTGGGGCTCTGGAGGAATAAGGTCATTAATCCACTTGAAAGAGGCACAGACTCTGTGTGCCACAGGCTGTGTGCATCATTTTTCTGAGAGAATGTCTCGTATTTCTTAGATAGACAACTGGGGGTCTTCGGAAACAAACTCGTCAGCTGCATGTAACCGTCTTATACTTATAAGATGACTCCTTTATTATTAGTGTGCTTGCTGTAGGCAAAGCACACTAATGTGCCATTTGATTTGCTCACCTGGAACTCAAAAAACATTTATGCACTATATATGGTTCATATATCAAAATGTGCTGAAGTTTACATAGAAGAGTGCAAGTTTATACAATTTGCATGAATGTGTATACTTATCGCAGATTTTTATTTTTTACATTCTTGGTGCAAAACCTGCAGGTTTTATGCTACATACACGTTTCATACATCAACATATGTGCTATGACTTTTCTTAATATATAAGATACTGCTTATACTTTCTGAATTATTACATTTTTTGTGCTCTCTATAGACATCAATGTATTTAATAGTCTAAAACTAAATAGTTAGTATGGCATGCTGAACTTTGCATTAAAGCTCATCATGATATCTCTGTTAGTTGTAATAGTAATAATATAAATATAGCTAGTTGGCCATGAAGGATACTTTGTTTGTCGTATCGCAGATTAATTTGCCCAAATAAAAGATTCCACATAAAACTACAAATCCCCACCCTCCCCATCCTGATCGACAGCTAAAGACACTTCAGCTACCTCTCCATAAACAGTCAATATACAATAAAGGGCCTTTCTGGTTCAACAGTTTATTCATCTCAGTGTTTCCCTGCTGCGTAGCTACAGGCTGAAGTAATCAATTGATGAGTTGACTAAAGCAGTAAGCTTGACTAGACCAGAGAATAGAATAGAAAAACACCTTTAAAAGTTAAGTGTCTTTAACTTTATGTCTTTATGGTGTGTGTATGGGTGGGTGGGTGTGTTGCATGTCTGCACATGTTTTAGGGAGAGAGAGAGAGAGTCTGTGTGCTGTTTGAAAGCTGTTATAAAACTGCTTATAAAGATATTCTACTGCTTAAACACATAACTAATACTGACAACAGTACAGCAGCATAGTGAAAGACGGGGAAAGACCCTGGACAGGTCGCCAGTCCATCACAAGGCCAACACAGATCGACTGTCAATCAATTCACATCTACGGGCAATTTAGAGTCTCTAATCCACCTGACCTGCATGTCTTTAGACTGTGGGAGGAAACCCACGCCAACACGGGGAGAACATGCAAACTCCACACAGAGAGGACCCGTGTCCTTCCTGCTGTGAGGCCCCAGTGCTAACCACTGAGCCACTGTGTCGCCCACAGGGAGAACTATGAAGGTTTCTGCTAGCCAAACACCTGAGAACTTGATGATGGATTTTACACTCAGAAAATATTCACCCACCCGTGTTCTTAATTTGAGGTCAGAAAAGATTTACAAATGTACAAGTGAATATCTGAATGTATGCGATAGCAGCTGCAAACTTGAAATATATTTGCTCATATTTATCTTTATTCTTGAATAGAATTTTCTAGTGCAAGAACAACTCGGTGATTACAAGTTATTGAATCTGCCACTGCAACCTCTCAGATGCCATCTTGTTAATAAATCTGAGCAAATATATTTCAAGTTCGCAGCTGCTATCGCATACATTCAGATATTCACCTTGATGGAATTAACTTCAGTGTGGAAGGACTTGACAATTCAGACACAAGTGGAGATGAATATCCTACCAGATGTGGTGTGAGTCTGTGTTGACAAGGTTGTCATTCTTCAAGG
Organism: Hoplostethus atlanticus; assembly: GCA_034670405.1. Taxonomy (NCBI): domain Eukaryota; kingdom Metazoa; phylum Chordata; class Actinopteri; order Trachichthyiformes; family Trachichthyidae; genus Hoplostethus; species Hoplostethus atlanticus. The sequence goes on along the minus strand of JAXDDX010000079.1, from coordinate 858,316 downwards.
CAGTCTGGATCACAGCAATGACAGGGCCTGCAAGTCTGCGGGCTAAATACACACACACACACACACCATTGGCACATACAAGTTTAAAAAACACCAATATGTGCTCAAAGTGGACACGTTTGCCCGGATATTGGTGAGTAAAAACTGCACTTTTAGCAACATACCAATCAATCAATCAGTTGATTGATTTATGAATCAATCACCTACAACGCCTACCCTTGTCTGATAACCTATGTGTAAAGCAGTAATATAAGGACTCACACCACACATACAAACACACACACTTACTGAGAGCTGTGGTGGTGAGGTGGCTCATTGTGATAAATGGATGGGCGAGGACTTGTAATCCTCTGATTGGCATCCATTTGGAGCATTTGCTTCAGCAGGTCAACAAACTGCCTCCTATGAGGAACCTCAACCCTGTCCTCTTTCTCCAGGTAAAACTACATTTTGAAATGATGAGAAAAGTCCAACAGGAAATCAGTCAAATCATCTTCCTGACTCCCAAAGTGGTTGACGAGTTGATGAATTCAACCAATTCCATGTCTTCAGCAGCTACCACCTGCTTGACTACCTCTGTCAAGTCATCACTTCCTGTCTCCAGAGGATTTTTCCCAGGAAAGACCTACCTGACACTGGGTGTTTAGAACAGCAGGTGGAAAAGCTTTCATGAACTGGCTAGAGGTTGATCACTCTTGTTGTATATCGATTAGCAAAACTGGTATATATTTAAATGAAAATGTCATTGTGTAATAACGGAAACCATTAGTTTAATTCCATGTAGAGAAAGTACTTCCCATTCCTGTCTTGCCGCTTAACCAGACAGACAGGCAGACAGACAGACAGGTCAGTCTTGTTGTTGTAGTCTTGCAGGACGCTCAGAAAATCTCTGTTAATCTCCTCCAATCCTCCCTCCAGCCATCAACAGCCGCCGGGCAGAGTTGGACTCTCTCCAGTCTCCTCACATATTAGCCTGGCTATTAGTCTGGAGCCACCAGATTAACGCCCAAATCAATTAGACCCAGCAGCAGAGGAATCAATTACCCCCCTCCCCCCAGACACCCCAACACCCCCCCACCCAGCCCAAAAACCACCCCCAGACTGTGGCTGTACTGGGCAGCTCAACTGTGTGAGCTCAGTCAACTTTCCCTGGATAAATAAAGATTATAAGGGCTGATTTAGTTGTTCAACTCAACCTTTATTGAAACATGGAAATAAACTCAGGGCAAACTCTCCTTCTCACGTGCAAAAAGAAAGAAAGAGGATGGTGTATAAATCTGTACAGTCATAAAACGTGTATAGATAATAAAGGACAGTATGGCAGAGCAGGACCAACATACAATAAGGACACTAGAAAAACACCAACATATGTATAGAAAAATAACAAGAGTTATTAACCTCAGGATGGAGTGAAGGATGAGTGACATCTGAAGTGATCATTCACTAAAGTTTATTTCCTTTGTATTGGGAGCATATGCTTGATAATTTGTGGTCCAACAGCGTGCTGCAGGTTGTTTTTCTAGATAGATAGAAAGGCTAATGTGACTAAAGGGAAGATTGTTGGGTTTTTTAATTGATAACCATGAGTCCAAAGAATTATTAAATTTAGCTGAAATGGAACTGAATAAAAGCACAAAACTAGTTAATTAAATCACAGTCAAATAGCCTGTCACTCAATCAGTTAGATGTGTGTGCAGGAAGAAGAGAATGGGTTTTCTATTATTATACTGCTGGACAAATCCAACAGGTGATTTGAAAAGTTTGGCAACTTTATCTGAACATAAACTGTAGAAATTCACTTCATATTTTCCTCAAACGTCCTGCAAATTAAAGATGAAACGTGTTTCTCTAAAGCCTTTGCACTAAATGTCAACCCAGTGCGTTTACAAAGGACCAGAATGCAATGAATGCAACACCCTGGAGCAAAAAAATGGCATGGCCTTCCACGGGGACGTACAATAGTTACAGGTAGACTGGTCATCGCTTGACTCTCCACGGGAACGCGCACTGGTCATCTCTTGACCTTCCATGGGAACGTGCCCTAATTTGTCTGTCAGTCTGCAGAGCGAGCGACCGCCCTGCGTGTGTGCGTGCTGTCCGCGTCCCGCGCGCATGTGGCAGGATTCCCAGGCCTCCCCGGTGCTCGGCAGCTCGCGTTCTGACACCCGGTGACCCGCTTTAGTGTGCGTGTTTGTGAGAGAAAGAGAGAGAGAAGGAAGTTTGTTAATTCAAATGTAGTTTGTATGTGTGTTTATGTCCACGAGTGTGTGTGCATTTGTGTGTGTGCACGCGTGTTACAGAGCGTAAGTGCTGTGCGTCTGTTTATGTCAGTGCAGTTCCCTTTCTCTATCTGTCTGTGCGCGCGAGAGGGAGAGAGACATAGTGCGTATTTGTTCAGGTAACAGGTGGGTGAAACTGCGGTCTGAAAGCCCGACTGGCCGGCGGAGCGGTTGTTCATTCATTGCAGCGTCTGATTGAGCTGCAAATCGCCTTCGGTTATTCCTGCCCACAGAAGAATGAGCCTCCCAGAGACCCGTAGGGAAGACTTCAGTTGTTGAGTTAGTAGGCCTATTGATTGTAGAACTGGCTATACTGCAGTGTGGGCAGATAATAGAGATGAAAGTGAAACCTAGGATCACAATAGTCATTCTTATGCATTCTCTAACTGGGATCATTTCTAGTTAATTAAATTATGACATAAATTATTCCTCATTTTGCTAGGGACCCCCTGGAACAAGGACTTCCTCAAGGACTCCCAAAACCCCCTCAATGACCCCTAAAACATTAGGGATGCCTAGAACCCCCTCAAGGACCCCTGGAACTTCCTCAAGGACCCCTGGAACTCAATTTTGAGAACCACAGACTTTAAGGGTCTCACAGTTTTATATTTACTCCAGAAACCTCTAAACACCGACCTCTAAAACTTTTCCGCACTATCAGACAAATACATTCACCTTCAAATGGCCTACAGGACTGGAAGGTATAGCCTATCAAGTTGTTAAATTACTGTTCAGTAAATCCCTTTAATTTGTCTTTTAGTCATTGGGTTGGATAATCCCCTGTAGCCGCAGATTACAGGGATTACTGCTGAATCGCCGCTGCGAGAGGATTAACTCTGTCTAATCCGACACATTTGGCTGCTGTAGTTCACTTTCTGGATGTCGTTTTCCAGCTTTCCTCCTCCAAAAAGCTCATGGGCACTACGGCAGCGACACGGTAGAGTTGTAGTGGAGGGTACCCACCCTAAACTGGATTTACCCAAGTTTTTTATTTTTAAAATAGACGCTTAGAAAACAATGCTTTTCTGCAAACAGCATTAGATTGATTGAAAATTGAATGGGGAAACTGGATCGTCGCAGCAGCAAAAATAGAATATAAACACGAATTAAGAAAATTGGGGTTATATATGCAACCAACAGTTTTAACACACGTGAAGTAGAATGCAAAGAAAAAGTATGGATTATAGCATTATTATTAGAAGAAATGAGAGCAGAATATTTATTATGTGAAAAAATAAAATATGAAATGTAGGCTATGAAAATATGCCCTCAGTATGAAATGGGATGTATCAGTGTGTGTGTGCCTCCACAGTGATGTCATATCGCTGCATTCGATTAGGATTTGAATGACAGGCCGGGTATTGGAACTTTATACATCCCCCCCCCCCGTCTCGCGCCGTGACCGGTGTTGCAGTTGACCCGCCGTCCAGCCCTGCATGCTGCAGACCGAGGGGCTGCATGGGAACGGAAACACTTGCTCCGCTTCGCGCAGGCGGCCGGTCAGAATGGCAGCACGTTAGTCAATAAGACTACACGGAGCGCGCGGTCACGGCGAGTTAAAAAAAAACAAAAACACCCCCACGGTTCGAATTATAACCTGGATTGGAGGAGGAGGAGGAGGGGGGGGAGGGGCGGGGTTACTTGTACATAGACAGTGATGTGTGTATCGCAATACTATGTAGACTCCTACTGAGAATAACACTTATACTACACGTCAACGCACGCGCACACACACTCTCTCGCTCTCACACACACACACAGCAATCAAGATAAATGAACAAAGACCCGAGTGGATTTTATCCAAAAAATAAAAATAGAACCTAGTCACAAAATGGTTTGACTGTTGGATCTATGCACCCAGATAACATAGTTTAATTAAATGACTTTGCAATTACATTAACTTACATAAAATACTTTGAAGTTTGAATGACTTCATCCACTTTGATGGAAATCTGTCATATGATTGATATGTGTAAAACAAAACAGAGCAAACTTGTATCAACTTTCTGGTTGATGAGCTCAGACAACAGAAAGAGCTTTGCAGGAGATCTAATTATGCTCTCGTGAGTTCTAATATTTCTGTTTGTAAAAAATGCTAAAACAAGTTGTTTAGGCCTCTAGAAGTGGTATTTAATTTCATGGAAATTTCAACAGGAAAACTGAATACGCTGTGAATTGTTCTAAATATGTATTTCATGTGGTGTTTTTACACTGTAAAAACTGTCATTTTTCATCTTTAATCACCAAGTCAGTGTGTATAGATGTGTTTGTCATTTCTATTTACATATATTAGCTTCATAACTTTTTTTTTTGACTTGTCTAATAATAAAGAAATAATAAAAGCATGTCAATATCACTCGTTATGTCTTGTACATAACATGGTTTTGATTAAAATGTTTCCTTTTGCAAAAGAGTGTAGTGGAGTGGAGTTTTGCATTTTGTCAGTCCAAAACAAAAGTAAAAAAAGAAAATCGAGTAACTGCTATATATTGTATTTTAGAAATAAAAAGCGTGACATTTTATTTCTTCTGTACATTTGGTTATCATTATGTGAATTATGTGCTTGTTTATTTGTGTTTACAGAAAATGAGGCACAGTACCTGTATGGAGAAGATTTCCCACCAGTGACCATACCAGACACCAGAATTTAATTTGGGGACACAGGGTGAATCTACAGTGTCTCAATTAGTGAGGATGGGTCGCTCTGCTCTGTCGCAGCTACACTTTGTGATTTAGACTGACAAGACAGGCGTATTTTTTTTTTAGATCAAAATCTTGCCTAGTGCAGCTTTAAGATTAAGTGCCATGATATTTTACAATGTGTGTTTGGCATTAAGACTAGAGATGTGCGTGCGCCTCATAATATTTGCTGTTTTACGGCATGCGGGGTCACTACAGCTTTATTATGTCGACAGCAGCAGCACAAGCCTCATTTATAACACGACATGTTGCATTGACTGCCTATAGGGACACAAGTGGCCTTCTTCCCACGGCCGTGCCCCGTGTTGCAGCTTTCTATCTCGCCACCAACACACACACACATACACACACCCTCTAAAAAAAGGACCTTTTTCTCGGCTAAACAAAGTGAGCCCCTTCAGTCGTCCTCTGAATGGAGTGAATAGATGCTTACTTACAGACCCCCAGACCGGTTGGTAGCCTCCTTTTGCATTTTACGGTACCGGGGGAGCGTTAATTTGTCGCGTGAGGTGTCAAGAGAGGCGCGCGCCCCGGGGCCACCACTGTGCTTTTATTTGTCAACCAGTTCTCCCAATAAAAAAACCGCACTGGCTGGCACAAGTGGCGCATCGACCACTTTACTGGTGCGTCTATTTAAGGCAGCGGCGCTGGCCACTTACGGCTAAATAAATGAGCCGGGCTAAGGGCTCTCGTGCGGATCACTGGTCAGAATAGTATACCATGTGCGTGCGCGCTTCAAGCTGGTCGCAGACAGAGGAAAAACATATGCGCAACTTTTCGTTCACATTCCGCAAAATTAAGAGATTGCTCAACTCGTTAACGTTGCCTAACGCAAAATGCGTCATTGGTGTCTGCTCAAATTTCAGCAGTTTTTGTGTTTGGCTGGAAGAAACTTGCTTTATTGACTGGTTAAGACTTATGGGTAATATGTCTTTTGGAATAAATAATAATAAAACCTATTTTCATCCATTAGCCTAACGTGGTCTTTTATGCTCTATTGCTCTTATTTCCCTTCATTTTAACCACTGGCACTGCATGCCTGGTTTTGCGTTTTAAAGCGCTTTATAATTAAGACTTGCCTTGACTAGACGACTGTTAGGGTTATAGATAAAAACACTATCAGATTATTTACAGGTAAGGATATTAAAATGCATGGTGACAAAGAGTTGTTAAGGACACAACAAGTTGTTGTTGTTTTTTAACTTTTTAATTTACTTTGAAAATACATCTAGTCCTGACAGTCTGATACCTGTTGCATTTAACAGCACATTTATCATGTAGAATTCCCTTCCCATTGAGATGCTTTTGAATTCTGCCTCCGGGTGTGTGTGTGTGTGTGTGTGTGTGTGTGTGGTCAGTCACTGAACGTGGCCCCACCATTGACTCCTCAATAGATCAGCTCCTATAGCGTGTGTCTGGCTGCTGACAGCAACAGGTAGCTTTCATAAAGGCAGTGCTGCAGTGACCCCTTTAACTGCTGGAAACACCGACTTTATTCACTCCACCGCACCGTGTGGTCTGGCTCATCCTGCACTGCAAAGAAGAAACCAATGGAAGAGTCAACGAGGCCGGTCTTACCAGCGTATTAACCGGGGGCCCGGACAGTTCTCAACACAGTTCTCAATCACTGTGAACAAATTAAGCCTATTGTTTCATATATTATTGTTTCCTTCAACATTTTACACAAATAGAGACGGTGGCAGAATAAGAATGAAGTGTGCTCCAATACGGTTCACCACTCTACGATAAGGCTTCATTAATTATAATATTAATAAAAAATAATATAATTCGTTGTGCGCCAACCTCTGCAATAATGTGCAAACTCTGTCGCTATTTAGTCTAAAGCCAAAAAGAGAATCACTAATCATGTCGTAATGCAAAATAAAGCAATCGGATTATGTATTTATTATTTTTCAGAAAACACATGAAAACATTGGATTTACGTATCGCCTAATGCCCGGTCAATGTTAAAGGTTAGAGGTTAGGGTAGCTCCCCTCTCTTGTATGGAGAGAACGTCACGCCAAACCCCATTGAAAAAAACTGTGGCTTTTGCTAAACGGCAAATGCACACAGAGCATGACTGGGGACGTTTTACGAGTCTATACGATCCTGTCTTTAGTTCGGCGTGCATCCAATACACAAATCAGCACTTATTTAAATTAAACTTTCAGCTTCTACAATTGGTTCATGCTGCTCGCAACCGCTCACCGTGGTGTGGTTTGATGGGAGTTGTGGAAATTGCAGCCGAACAAATTCTAAAAGTTGGAATGTAATTTTTCCATTCATTATCCGGTATGTGCGTTTGCCGATCAGCAAGGCAACGTCAAAGAATCAGGGGTAGAGCTTGGAGGTTAGAGCAGCGCTGTGGCAGACGGGGGCGTGGTGTTACGGGGATTAACTCGAGGTGCGCCTCGCGGACTGAGCTGCGATTGGTTGGCTCTCCTGGCAAACGGCACGCGACTATGGATGTCGCTATAAAGAACCCTCGCGTGCCGGTTCTTCAACTAAAACTAACTGTTGACCGTCCAACAGCAACTACTGAGCAACCAGTTATAAAAAAAGAACAGAACAACGGCTGGTCGGTCTCATTGTCACTGACAACAACAGGAGACAGAAGCAGACAAAGATGGACAGTGTCTTAGACCCTTTCTCCGGGCTGGACTCTTTCTCCTCCCCTCCTTATTTCGACGATGACGAGTTTTTCACTGACCAGTCTTCGAGAGACGGACCCCTGGACACGGACGACTTTTTGGACGAGGACGTCGACTTCCTCACCAGCCATTTCCAAGACTACTACAGCAAAGACGTCAGCAGCCGAGCTGCGCCTCACGATGGCGACTACGACCTCGGCAACTTGTCCTTCTCCTCCTCGTCGTCCACCTTCTCGTACGGCTGCGCCGACAGCACCCCGGACCTCTCACCGCAGCTGGGCGGCGCATTACTGAAGCGGAGGAGGCGTATGAGGTCCGAGATGGAGATGCAACAGCTGAGGCAGGCGGCCAACGTCAGGGAGCGGCGGAGAATGCAGTCCATCAACGACGCTTTCGAGGGGCTCCGCTCGCACATCCCAACCCTGCCGTACGAGAAACGCCTCTCCAAGGTGGACACTTTACGGCTGGCCATCGGCTACATCAACTTCCTCGCCGAGCTGGTGCAATCGGATCTGCCCATCAGGAACTCCAGCAGCGAGGCGCACACTCAGCCCAAGAAAGTCATCATCTGTCACAGAGGCACAAGTAGGTCCATCTACCTCTACCGTGATTAAACTACTCAGGAAAGCAAAGTGAATCTCGTTTGGGGTTATATAGGCCTAGGTGGCGGAGGAGAAAGATAATTTAATTTAGCAGACAGCGATGGAGGTGGTGGTGATGAAGATGATGAAAATATAGGATAAGTTGAAACTTTATTGATCCCTGTGGGGAAATTGGGTCGTTGCAAGTAATGGGCAAGGTTAGGGATGCAGCATGAAAAAAATAATCAATAATAAAACAATAAAATAGAAAAGAAACAAACTGTGAACATGATTGTAACGTATCCCTTTTCTCCCTACCTCTCAAGGGTCTCCATCCCCCAGCGACCCAGACTACGGCCTCCCGCCCCTGGCCGGTCACTCTCTGTCCTGGTCGGACGAGAAGCAGCTTCGGGAGCAGAACATCATCCGCACCGCCAAGGTCTGGACGCCGGAGGACCCCCGCAAACTGCACAACAAGTCCGGCCTCACCGACATCGAAAACGAGCCTCCCTTCGGCCTGGTGGCCTAGACGCAAAAAACTTTAACCTCGACTTGCAAAACGCACATTTGTAAATGTTATGTTAATGTTTAATGCGCATTTGAACGCGCATTGTAAAAAAATAACGTGAGCACCATGTGAGCATATATTGTTGATACTGGATTCAGTGATGTAAATATTTATGACGTTGATATCCTTTATTTTTGTAATTCCAGCAACTGGCAATCATGTATAAACTATGTATTTAATTTCTTTTCATAATTTTGATAATATATGTTTAATTTAATGGAAATGAATATCAGAAGAAAAACATATTTTTTTATTGTTGTACAATGATTTATATTTATATGCAATCTGCAAATAAAAGCGCCTAATGATTAAAAAAGAAAATTGTGACTTGATAATTCGCAAAATCCAATAGATTTGGGGGGTCTAAGAGAAAAACGACAAGCTGCCAGTTGAAAGGGGTAAAAATAATTAGAATTAGTATTTCCTTGCACAATTTAGAAACTATCACAACACTGGTTTGTGTAGAGCGTGGCTCTATGAAACGTCACGTTTTGAACGCAGAGATAACGCAATGCAAAAAAAAAAACAGAATACAGTTTCATTTGTATCTGTTTGCAGTGCAGATCTGATCTTTTCATTGTTTCTTGAGGGAAGAATTAAAAAGTCCGTGTGGTTTGTGCCCGATTAGACAGCCATAAGAAGATAAGCAGATATCATTTTTTTATGTGCGTTTAAACGCATCATGGTCTGATATAATAATAGCCACAAGAAATAGCTGGATGCATAGTGGCTCTTTTGGTAGATAATTAATTTAGGTATAACAGATGTGTTGGTGCACTTGCATTGCGTAACCTACTGAACAGGCGTATCCTCATCAACAGCCCTATAGCAGGTTCCCTATTAATAACCAAAACGCTGAATGAACGAGTGAGACGGTGCTGTGCGGAGAAAATGTCACATACTGCCATAATGTCGCGACATAAATATGCAAATACAATGCTAATGAAAACAAACTGTGTACGGGCAACAGCTGAAGGTGTTTAAAAGCCAAACGCTCGTGCAGCAGCGTGGATGTCATTATTTAAAGGTCCGGGTCTCCCTTCTGCCGGCTTGTTGAATGCCGCTCTGTGCTGCCAGGTGCTCCCAGGCCAGATTTTCCCGTGGTATAGCGGCATCCCTCCAACATGTGTCCCCCCCCCCCCCCCCCCCCGGCCTCCTCTACGTCCGCCCCCCTTACACCGCCAGAATTACAGAGCCACATATATGCCCATGTGTGCCCTAAACCAGCAAGCACAAGTCACACTCTGACTTGCCATGCAAACCATTGCGGCAAGGGGCATCTTGGGATTTTTATTTATTTATTTATTTATTTTACATTTTATGGGGCCAGTTTGGATTTAAAAAAAAGGTACAGTATGAGAGGTAAGCCGCTATGCGCTGCTTTTAGATGATACATTTTATCATTTTGCACTAACAAAGGTTGGTGACAAGCAGAAAACTGACTTACATTTTTATATCCTGTCTTACTAAAAATATTCTTGCATAGTGCAGATAGAAGTAGTAGATATGGATCATTTAAAAGCATTTTTATTGATATGAAATTTAACACGATTCAAGATATGTGACAAAAACAATTCATGTACTGTAGCATAAATAATATATAATATTTGGCAATTGCTGTACTTGATAGGCTAATGCTTATAGTGGGCTTATGTGCTTATGCTTATGTGTGTTTACAGCCCCATGTCTTGCAACATTAATATGCTTTATAACCTTAGTACCATGTATAAAGATGCCAACTACTATTAACTCCAATGTCTTTTTTTCTGATGGAGCCTCTTCAAGAGTCCACGCAGCATTAGCGTGTCATTACCGCCACAGACAGGGCGCAGCGAGAGCATGTAATCCTATTAACAGCCATTAGAAAGTCAAAATGCTCAGCAACTTCATCTATTTCGCAGGGGAGGGGCGGGCGACAATTCAACGTTTTACAATTTCATTCCGCTGGGCGATAACGTACAAAGGGGGTGCTTAAAAACAGTAGTACCATTGTGGCACCGCGCACCTAAAACCGCTATTGTGCGGGGGTTTTGCCTCTATAACATCCTTTGGTATAGTACCAGCCAAGCGGAAGGGGCCCCGGCTGAAACACTCCGGCTATCTTGTCACTCCGGCTGCGGGGCCTTGGCAAGGCTTTAAAGGAGACGAACCATTTTACTGTCTGACAGGTTTTATTTCCCTCCCCAACCCTTTTTTTCTTAGCTGAACACTAGAGGTCCATGCCAAGCGGTGATTTGGTTCAGAAAGGCTCGCGCTGAAAGGACGGTCAATTCACCGTATAGCAGCTATAGTGTAGGACAGTTGAGGCCCGCGCTCTCGCTACCTGCTGCACAGACACACACACACACACGCACACGCGCGCGCACAGAGGTGCGCTGGCATGCGGGGTCTATACTAACCATACCGCTAGTCTTCGGGGAGGTCAGCGTTACTCTTCATTAAAAGGTAACTGGTCAGAGTTCTTAACGTTGATGTCTTAATGACAGGGAAATGCAACGATTGGCAACTTTACGCACCAGTGGGTATCGTTTTGCACCCAAATCCAAAATTAAAGTGCACGTATACTGTGCCGAAATGTCGCTACAATAGTAGTCGAGTGTCAGGAAAGAAATCAAGAGGTAAGAGTTTGTAGTTTACGAGATAGGTTTAACTGATGTACTAATCAAACGAAAGCTGGAGGCTAATCCATTGCTTGATAATACTCTCAAATCCGCGTTAAGAAGCTGCAAATCGGCTTGATTCCTAGATTATCTCGCTTCGGAAATACGGCTCCCTACTGCTGCACTTCCGCGTTTTTTGGCCATCTTTTTATTTTGTTTATTTTTTTCTGCTTCACTTCTCTAGCTGTGAGGTGTTGAAACCAAGACACTGGTTGAGCCTCCCCTGCTCCGCGCCGGCGCTGCGCCACCACGCTCACATTGGGGTTGTTTGTGGTGGGGTGATGTCTGGGCGACTAGACAGGTGTCAGCTCGGGGTGGGGGGTGGAGGGGGTTTGCACACAGAGAAACGTGCGGCGGGGACAGAGCGAGAGGGGAAGTGACCGTTCTCCCGTCCCGTTATTTATTTATTTTTTATTTTACTTGGCTTTCGGGAGCGCCTCGCAATCTAAATGCCATCTTTATCACGCTGTCCGTGTCTCGCTGTAACAGATCGGTCTCCGTCGCCGCGCTCCGGGGATGCACCTGGTATTTCAAACTTTGTCTCTTTTCATTTCCTTTGCGTCTGAGTCCCTGGACAGCAGCTGCCTAAAAGCAAGCAAAGAGAGAGAGAGGGAGCGAGAGAGAGGCCCTCGCAGTGTCTTCGAAACGGGGTTGGCATCGTTTTCCGCGTCTTTAATGTTCCGCATTGTCCGGCGCACAATATGGCAACTGTAAAGCATGACGTTATTGTAATAATAAAACACATCTCAATGATGTGACACCGGGCTGAAAGCGCAGCGCGGGCCAGCCAATTAACAGCGAGCTCTTTTCTCTGCAACCGCGATAAGCCAATTAAATTTATGTCTGCTAATTTTTCAAGGAGAGAAAGGAGGAGGATTCGGTGTACGTGCGTGCGTGTGTGCTCTCTTCCTCGGGACGTGCGATTTTCTTCGCCGTCACCTGGTGTTTTTCCTCCACAAGAGAGCAAAAAGTGTCCGGGTGTCCCCCGTAACCATACGGCTCTCACCATCCTGCGCCATTGTTTTCTCCCGCGTTGATTACTCATTACCGGGATTTAACAAATCCTCTATCGCGTATGTTTTTTGTGTCATATTTTTTGATCCGTAAGATTAAGCAGATGCTGCGATTGTAAAATTGAAACTGTAGGGCTACTCAAGGCTGAAAGAGAGAGCTCTGTCTCGAGCGAGAGAGCGGGGAAGAAGAAGGGAGAAAAAAAGCTTTGGGCACATCTTCAGAGGAGAAAAAAAAAACATTTAGGAGCCATAAACAGACTTCAACCTGCTCTATTTCAGCCTTTGTGTTGTTTGTGAATAATTAATGTTAATAGGGACAGGTTTGTATACTTTGAATGCGGGACCACAGGTGCGGAGTGACAGGATGAATAACCGGCCCTGATTTTTGCCAAAGCTCGAGGGCTCTTGTCCGGGGGTCTCCAAGCTGATGGAAAATATTGTCATCTCTTTGATTCGCAGCATTACTTTCACCGAGAACAAAGACGGGTGATGAAAAGCTTATGCTGTAATGAAACGGGGGATGACGGTGGCCGCTTCAGACTCCTGAAAGGGGCGAGTCAATGGCGAGGCGCGCTTCTGGTTTTGTGCGCAAGTGCTCCATCTAACTCAAATAAAGGAGCCTTTCCAACTTTTAAAGGACCACTTTTTATCTATAATAATGGCTGGACGGCTGTAGCCATTAAGCATATGGTGCTAAGGCGCTGGCCTTTTGTCCCAGAGAAGCCCTTGAGATGGTAACTTGTGTTCTTTCCGGGATATTTAACTTCTCAAAAAAAGCACCCAACTTTATGCGGAGGCAACAAGTGGCTCTGAGGCGCACGGGTTTTTTTCTCTCCCCATTGAGAAAATGTAGTTGATTAAAGAGCAAAACAATAGTGGCTGAGCAATAGGAAGACTGGCAAATGTGTGTGACACGCTGGCATACATTTTGAAGGAAAGTATTTTTAAAAAGGATCCTTGGTGAGGGGATTTTTTTTAGCTTTGTTCCAAAGGTCTGTCCTTTTTGCGCACGGACATCCGCGGTAAAGCATGCATAGACTTGGTCTGGAGTGAGTGCGCGTGGAGTAATTCTGAACTCCCTCCAGACCCCGGATAAAACGTGGCTAAATTAATTAAAATAACCGTTACTTTTATAGTTCCCTCAGATTAAATGTCCCTTCTTTTCAAAATATATACGTTCACTTTGTTACCGATTACTAGATCAGTGTAATTTAGATTTCCAGGGCCAGGGGACGCCTGTTGGAGGAAAGGGGGTTGTGAAAAGAATAATTCTAGCGAGGAATATATTTTAGCAATGAGGTATTCCTGTTTAAATCAAAACTCCGATGTAATGCCTTCGTGCGTAAAAGCTGAACGCACACGTTTCACTAGTGGCTCATTGCGTAACGGCGCGCAGTGTACGCAACGTTCGCTTGCATCCCAATCCCCTATCCACGGGAGCACCAATGACAGGTTGTGTCCCACATCAGCCAAGAGGCTCGGTTCTGTGCCCATTCTGTGCCTGGCTATATTTTCTACACACATAGGGCGTCCATATGTGCCAATAGTTAATATCTATATGGTTGCAACATGCCCGTGGTCACCGTGTTCCTTTTAGTAGCCTAAAACAATTTACTAAAAATATTTATTTCATTTCATTCCTTATTTAACCGCATATCACGAATGGTCACGGGTCTGATGCAGGAAAGAAGTCTTGGATTTATATATTTTTTGGTATTTTCCTTAAAACGGATGTGTAGTTTTCAACACATTTTATTTTATTTGTTATTTGACTAATAGTTGAATTGTCGAGAATGATGATGGGGGGGGGGGGGGGGATACTTGGATTTATCATGTATTGGCATTTTTCCAGTGGTGTCTATGGAGCCAATAAATGTTTGTTATTGCCTGTTGCTTCTGCTGGAAAATAAGACCCATTGGAAGGAGTAAGTTGTGTAAAATTCATAAAACAGTCGAAATATTTCTGGTTATGACTCAGCCTTTTGGCAACTGAAAACGGAAGGTCAAACTGTTTGGCGTATTCCCAGAGATTAAACTCTGGAAACGGCTGAATATTTGTACCGGGAGGTGGGTGTGAGAGCCAGCTGGCCGCTGCTGGCCTCTGAAGCCCCCCCCCTCCAACTTCACCCCCTCACCCCCGGCGGACGGAACACGGCGGGCTGACCTCCGCACCGGAGGACGGAGACGAGCCTTTCACTAAATTAGCCATAAAGACGTCTCGCTATGATCTTTGTTGGAGCTGAAAGCAGGGTGGATATGAGAGGCATTGTGCACAGCTTTTGCGTGCCCCCATAATGAAATATTACAGTCTTTTCAGGAGGAGGCTCTTTTCAAAAGTTATGGAAATGAAGGAGAGATCGGGTTTCGTTTTTTGATTTCATAGCGAAATTAAAAGGTAAAAAAAGTCTTTCATGAATAAATGAATAGATTGGGCCCCATGTTTTGTGTTCGGCACAGCAAATTCAAATCAAGGTCTAAATGTACTATTTCATTATTTTTGCGTTTACTGTTTTGCAGCCTCTAAAAGCTCGCCCTCCGTGCGCAAAATAACTCGCTATGGCCCTTGACAAAATGATCGATTTTCTTTTCCAGCGCTTTAAAAATTTCCTTGAATAACTTTAAAAAAGTGATAGAAAAAGTGATAAATTACAAATATGCTAATTTCATTCACGGCCCGTTTGTACGTGCGTGTCTCCATCCATCTCCATACAAAATCTGGCTGCTGATCCCCGTCGCGCGCTAGAGGACACTTCAACCAGTTTCAACCCGGGTTAAAAGTGTCCGGGGCTCTTTTGTTCCTCCCCAACACTGACTTCTTCAGCTTCTGGAGCAAGGTTTTTTTTAACCACCACCCCTCCCCCTCTCTCCTCTGCCAGTTGCCAGGATTCAGAGGTGTAAAAGCATGCATCATTTTTCACCAGCTCTCCCGGTTTTTTGATACCGACAAAAGCGGCCGCTATGGAACAGCCTCTCCCACTTGTTCGCTGGCTTGAACTTCACTGACGTCCGACTGCTCTCTTTTCCCCCGTCTCAACGCGGCGCAGCGGGGAGGGATTTGCAAGACAAATGCAGCTGTGTGTGTGTGCGAGTGTGTGTGTGTGTGTGTGAGTGAGAGAGAGAGAGAGTCGAGTGGCACACAAAAAAGCACCGTTTCAGTCAGGCGATAGGGATGGAGAAAGTCAGCATTATGCGCACGTCAAATCAATCAAAAACAAAAAAGGCGCATAGAGAAAATAGTTTATGTTATTGAAAAACAGCTCGTTTTTTTGTGAAGTTACAGTCTAGGAAGAGCGATAAACAGCCTCACAGTCTGGATCATAGGGTAATTAATGCGCAGAGTAAATACATAAGAGCTAAATGGCCTAAATAGGTCAAACATGCTGAGGGGGCTGCGGGCATGGGGCCACACAGTTACTAGATGTTCCAATAATAAATTAAATAACTCATAGAACAAAAAGGAAAAAACATATCAAAAGTGAGCCTAGTTTTAACAGGGAGAGACTAAGATGCTGTCAGGGATGTTGTGGTAATTTAAAAAAAAAAAAAAAAAGGAGGGGGGGGGGCACCAATATGAACAAAAATCAATAGCATTTTCAGAAAAGCATTATTTAGACTATACACAACATCTACGGACATTACATATACATACATATCAGCAGTGATGTGTTAAAAGGAGGGTAAAGTAAGACCTCCAGTTGCTGACCATCATAAGGCAAACACCCACCAAAATCTATTATATTTTCAGTGTTCATTCACATGCTTTTATCCTTTTAAAAATACCCTATATCCATATAACTTACACCAGTTTCATACTATCATGATGTATACTATGATTTTCCATGAATGTTATGTGTCAGCCTAAAAAAGTAGGTCATCTCTATTCGGCAAATAAAAAGGTGAGGTTAGGGTGCTTTACCCTCGATTTGATGATGATTTTTTTGAGTATACTACCCCTCTTTCTCTAATAGATTTGACTCCATCTCCCAGCATCGCCTTCCTTCCGTTGAAGCCTATAACTGCAGTCTGTCAGTGGTTTGAGTGGCTGCTGGCCAGAGAGTGGGGAGGACTGGGAAGACTTCCAGCGATGGAGCGACTGTGATTAACCCAGGAGCGGTCAAACTCCACGGGAAGCCCTCCACAACCAGCCGCCGCCATTTATCCGCTCTCCAATGAAACCAATTACTTTTACACAGAGAGTCGGCGCCGACAGTATATGTGTTGTTCTTACAGACCAATAGAGTATGGCCGTGAAAGAGGAGGCAGACGTGTGAAGTAGGAAACCCTCCTGAGTTGCTTCAACGGGCTGTAAAATATACCTTAAGTCTGTTTCTATGGAGACCCAGTGCCTGGGAGGCCTCAACTCCCTTACTTTAGAGACGTTGAGTGCTTTTATTGATTTGCTGTCAAAAAACGTCAAGGCAAATTTCATTGCCTGCATTGTATGCAGCATAGTAAATTAGTATCAAACTAATATAAGTTATATGAGGGTAGGGTCTTTTATGGAAGAAAAAAGCACCATTTCTTTTATTAACTACTGGTGTTAATGTCTTACAAATTGTACAAATTTATGGAGTACAAATCTCAAGGTGTTAAGCAATGGAGTTTTGTTGGAATGCATTTTGTTGGAAAAGTGCCTTATAAAGACAGTATTAGTGTCTTTACTGAGTTAAACACCCAAAACAATCTCATGAATGTAATACAGAACTTTTATTCTGATATAGCACAGTCTTTTATTACAGTTGAATACCCAGACCAGCTAGGCCCTAAAGGTTCAAGACTCAGTATTTATTATCAATATAACCAAAGGCCTCAAGATAGCTAATAACTTTAACGGCAATCATTTTGGAGGATATCTCATTTTGGAATAAAACTCTTTGAGGGATACTGTTTGTAGTAAGCATTCACTGTCATGAGTTGGTCTACTATTGAAGAGATACAGCACCCTCACCCAGGGTTCAGACTACCACCAAGTGACAAATAATAGGCTTTTAATCCAGTTGAGAGAACTTTATATGAAGTTCTCGTGACGTTGTTTTGTGTGCTGACAAAACGCTGAGACAAAGGCTTTATCAAAGTGTTGCTCGACATCAGAAACCGTCTGACGAGAGTCAAATAAATACTGTTTTTATTGAGGTCCCGCTGTGCCGAGAGCCGCTGGGCAAAGTATCTGTCTCATAACTGTCAAGTAAAGGCGGTTCTTATTAAGTTACTGGTTGCAGAATGACAAGGTGGTTAATGCAGTAACCAGAAGAGGAGGGCAGTTGGCTCAGTTAATAAAGCAGTCATATCCCCCGATTGCTGGCCAGGCTAATTGACAGCCACATGAAGAGAGAACGAGTAATTGATTATAGGCTTGTCCTATTCAACGCGCTGAGGGGATTGATGTGAAACGGGCCGGGGGAAAGTATAGCGGCTGAATGTCTGTGTGTACTGCTAGCCTTGGAGGAACCGGCTTCAAGACCTTTGGACGGGAGGTCATTTGGGTCGGAGGACGACTTGGGTTTAAGGTTAAGATTGTGATTAGGATTAAGTTTAGGTTAGGGGAATGGTGAGGATTGGGGTTGGGGTTAGGGGTTAGGGAATGAATGCAGTCAGGGAACTGACTATTTGCTGATCACTATCAAAGGAATGATAAACCAAGCTGTTTGTGTGTCTTGCAATTTGTATTTGAAAGGTACTTCGACACAGCATGAGGTCCCCCAGACTTCCAACTATTGTCGCACATACATCCAACTGAAGGAGTGAGGCAGTTAATGGTCTCGATTCAGCCCCTCCTATCCCCGAAAGAGGCTAAATGTATAGAAGGGCCCAGATCAGTCCCACTTCCCCACCCCTCATTGTGTGTCCTTGGGCTGCTATTGATCGAGAGAATTCCTTTATAGAGCCTAGTTGGCATTCCTCTGGGTTTTTGTGTGCTGCAAGGCACCCTCCACTCTACCAGCCAACGACTGGCAGCGGCGGTACAGTGGGACAGCACTGCATTCTTCTATCTTTTAGGGGTTGAGCTTATTGAATTGTCTCGTTACTGTCAGTGAATGAACCGATGGATGGTGGGTGGATAAAGTGAGTGCACGCTTTGACAGGTTTCGTTGACCCTTCCTGAGCTGCATTAACTCTTAAAGCTGCACCAGGCAAGATTGTTATGTAAAAATCCAGCCATCTTATCATCCTAAATCACAAAGTACGTCTGTGTGAAAGCTGGACTCACCAAATTTAGATTTTTTGCATCTCTCATCCCTTTTGTATCCTTTGGTATAAAGCATCGCCGGGCTGTGTGCAGTTTACCGACATCACCATCACAGCAATTCCTCTACGTCCTCAAAATTCAAACACTCGCTGCCATTTGGGGCTGCCAGCATGCAAAGTTGCCTAGTGCAGCTTTAAAGACCTTCTTGTTTTCTTCTCAGAAATGAATCCAATGTACTAAGGTAGATGCATTGTAGTCAGAGGTTTATTTCCATGGAAGGAAATTACTGTGTATTTTCAGTCATGTATAAAAGGCCTATATGTAGAAAGCTAAATTCCCATAATTATGGGTTGATCTGATGCTTCTGTTTGTCAGACATGGGCTGGAGGGGGAGGAAGAGGACGCACTCCAGGGTACTCGTCATCATCATCCTCATCCTCATCAGATTCTAACAGGCGGGGCTCTGAAAATAAAGCAACATGAATTAATCATCAGTCAGTATAGCAATAATACCAGAGAAGTGCATTCTGCACTGTGATTATGGGTAGAAATGTAGCCCTGATGTAAAATTCCATACGTTTTCCATGACTTTCCATAACTAAGTTGGAGTGCTTCCATGGCCTAAAAAAACACCATCTGATGCAATGAAAGAAGTTGGAAAATACATCCAGCTATATTCACGGAAAGTGACCCACTCGTAAAATTACCTGATATTCCCTGACTTCCACAGAGAATGTATCAAATCCCTTGACTTTCTCTTTCCCGAATACACGTCCCCAAATTCCATGATATACAAGGATATTCCATGACCAGTGGGTACCCTGTACACAGCGATGTGGTTGGGTATGGAGTATCATCGACATCACCAAACATACTCAGTATGTTCGACTGTTGGCACATATGATTCACATAACATGTTCTAGGGTTGTAATTGTCAGTTGCGTTATGATTAATACACCCATTTCCTCTATTTCTATTTTATTTTGCTGCTGCAACAAGCTAAATTCCCCAAGGGGATAATTCAAGTTTTATGTTATATTATGTTGTCTCTTATATTAAATGCAGTTTAACCAGCAAAATACAGCAGTAACATTATTTACATATACACCCTGGCAGACTATTTTATCAGTGCATGTCTTGCTTCCCACATCTGCAGCATCAATGCCTGTCCCATTTATGGTCAAGTAGTGAATTGCCGCATCCTCCACTTCAAAGTCTTCTATCACCACATTGTTATGTCCCACAAAAAAATTGGCAATTCATTCTGAAAAAAAGCCATTGGTTTCATCCCATCCCAAGTCATTTTTTTGTTACCTATCAAAGTGAATGTCGGGTCCGGCCCATGGGAGGGGCGACATGACATTTCCACGGCGGCTTCTAAACAGGTCAGCCAAGGGAACCATGGTGCCCAAAGCGGTGGGAGGGGGACACTTTCAACCAAAACCGTGTAACTGAATCTAAACCAGTGGTTAAACCCATTCAGCAGTGGAGGAATGGGGAGAGCCCTAACAATACAATACCATTCACAGGCCGACACAGCCCCGCTGGAATGACCAGGGAGGGGTTTTAATCAGGCAGAAAGACTCCCAGCACAGCCAGGCAAGCAGTCAGTCAGTCAGCCAGTGAGGCTTGCAGGCTACAGGGGCCCTTCCTTCACATAAAGCCATAGATCTCCACATCCACATCTATCTCTCTGTTTGTTTTTGATTGTTTGATGCTTGATTCTCGCCTCATTCTTTTATAGACCTTCGGGGATAAGAAAAATGTAAAAGGGGCTTCAGTCGGGAGGGGTTGAGAGATGTGATAAAGTGAAAGGGGACAGAGGGGATGGAGAATGGGGAACTAAAAGTCAGTCTGCCCTCAGCCTGACCTGCAGCTTTCAGGGGGCTTGAACACATCAGAAATCCCATTGTGGGAGGTGATTAATTGAGAGTGATAACTTACCATGAACAGAGATTGTTATAGGCTTTAATGTGGTAGGCCTGGCTTTTTAAACGCTGCTTTCACGTAGCTTTGTAGTCCAGCATATGGGCCCAGACGTATTCACTGACAAAAGACGAACGGAAATTTATCACGCTTGTATGTCCTGCTAACAACGTGTTCTTTTTTTCAAGCCCGTCTTCCTTTATAAGGCGTCTTCTCTTGGCCATACTGGCTTTTTATTTTGTATCTCAAAATTGTAACGCTGAGGGGAAAACACGTTAATACGGTGGTGTTGTGATTCAGAAGTGAAGGTATGGATAATCTCCATTCAGTGTTACTGCATGTAAACATCACAAGTGAATAATGTGCAGTTACACTATAGGAAAATGTGCTTCGGAGACGGACAGAGAAGCCCAGCACCATCACAAACATCTAATTGCATCTAAAATAAGGGTACAGCTACTCCATTATGCTATTCAAACCATCAGCCTTGAAATAAACCTCTTTCAGCTGTTTTATCTGTGTCACAGTCAACTACATACACTATTTCACTGGAATACCACCAATGAAGTGTGTATGCATGGATCTTAACCCAGGCCAAGACCAAAACCGTTGTCTAAAGAGGGCAACTACGCAACAGACGAAACAGGGGAAACAGAGAAACCAGAGGCAGCAGAACCAAGCTAATCTTGTGTGGTGACACACAGTGTTTGTTAAGGGCTTGTCAGTGGTGTCAGGACCCTGGGACCTGGGCTGTGGCTGGCCGTTGGCCCTTATCTATCCCAGCTCAATTACAGACGTGTCAGCGGTGATCTATGAGCCCAAATTCTCATGGTTTATGCCAAGGAAGAGGGGGGAGAGGGGTTGGGGGTCAGGGAGGGAGGCCGAGGAGGGGAAGAAAAGGTTGGGGCCTGGCTGGAGGTGGCCTGGGACCACATGGTTGGGTCATGGTGGCCGTGATTGTGTGTGTGGACTGGGGTGCTTTGAGGGTATCCAGAAGTGGCGGTGGGGGTTCTTGAGTTGTGGGCGAGCAGCCCAAGGGGTCACAATGAATCCTTCAGGGTCTAAGCGGCTGAGGACCGGTGGCGTTTTCAAGGCCTGTCGCACTCCAGCACGCTCCCTGTCAGCCCTGTTGACTTCTACTTGATTGTAGCACTCACCACAGAGTAGACAAGAGTAGATAGATAGAGACACTTGGACCGCAGGCCTGAGCACAAACAAAGCTCTGTTCAGAGGCAGAATAGATGGAGTGATGGATGGACAGACATACGCGGAGGTATTGATAGTGTGTTTCCGTGACCCTGGATGTATGCAGGCACTGTTGGATGAGCAATTAAAGACCCAAGAGTTACTGCCAAATCAATCATAGAGTGCTAGGAATTTGTCTTAGTGCATGTCCACAAGAAAAACATCAGCAACACAACACAATAGAATCAATTATTATAAATGATTTTAAAGACACATACAATTCTAAATTATGATGTATGCAATGTGTGAATTATCCAATCCAAATTGAATAAACCCATCAGAAGTCTTGCTGGGTAAACCCAGATGCTACATTAATTAATCCCATCATAGCTTGTCCTTTGACTCACAACAGTCTGTAGTCTATGAAGGAGAAAGGAGGAAACCGATTTTGCCTAAATCTGCCTCCCAGGCCTATTCATCACAGAGGATCTTCTTCTTGTTGACATATTTGAGCCCCCTTTTTAACAACAATGGCATAATCTGCTCAGATTAATAGGCTAGCTTCTGTGCATCAGATAGCCGAGTCTGTGGTGTGGGCTTCCATATTGACAGAGGGGGCAGCTTAAATCTCCCAACCCCCGGACTTATCAGTGCTAGTCATGTCGGCTAAGCTCATTAAGCCTACAGACCAATTACCACTAAGTCAATACCACGGCTGCTCGCTACGGCCAGAGAGATTAGAGCAACCTTAACTCTGCCGGCCAGGTCAGTCTGAGACCCAGCCTTCCTCATCAGTAACTTGAAGAGGAAACATGGGCCGTGATCTTTTCAGTTTTCTCACTTTGAATTCCAAATAAAAAGCTGTTTTGCAGACTGTGGGAAAATAACTTGTTCTATAATATTTTGTACGTTTATACTGAAGTTGACAACTGAAAAACAATACCTATTGGTAGTGATTTGGAGTATCAATATCAATCAAAAGTACCAAAAGGTATCAAAACGTATGGAAAACTTCAAAATGTTTTCTCTTAATTCATGGGTATTTTTACTGGGGAAATCAACTGAGCAACGTCTGAAGTTGTGCAGCAGCTAAAACAAAAAGCTTGTCATGGTGTAGGAGATACATTAGTTATATATAGTTATATATATATAGGCCCGTTTTCCTATGGTCCTATAAGAACAAAATATATATACATTTTGTTCTTATAGGACCATAGTATAACGGGCCTACATTAGGAAGCAGAAATGCCCAGTGGGACTAAGCTCAAACCCCACCACTGTATCTTACTTCCTTTAAAGGGCATCCTGGTAGCTCACTGGTCTAAGATTTACTTGCGATATCTTGGGTCCAACGCACAAACTTTGCATTATGTAATTTCTCGTTCCCATCTGTCCAACCAATGTAATATCTAATTAGGCAAGAATACCTAAAATAATCTTTAAAACAGAAGTAGTTGAAGTAGACCGCGTCTTGCCTGTAAAGCAGAGGTCTTCAGTTGCTCTCTTGCCTGTCGGTCTGTTGTCAGGGCTGAGGTTTCTTCCAGCTACGCTCTGGAGTCTGATATTGGGCTAGGAAAACCATAGATGAAACTTTTTACTGTCATGAGATTATAGTTTACTAATATTAATATCAAACTAATAGTATTAATTACAGTTTGTTCATATTAATAAATGAGTCCAAACATGGCGGATTCAAAACCTTGGAGGAAAACTTTGAACATCTTAGAAATGTAAAACTCCAAGTCCACCATTCACCCTACTGTAAGTCGTTTGTTCATGTGGCAGTCAGCAGTGCCTCTAGCTCTCTAGATCTCTAGATCTGCCTCTGTAGACCCAATTTCAAAATAAGACTGATATGCAGATCAAATAAACCCAATAAACAGCCTTGTATTGCTGCGACCTTGTATATTAACGTTTGCTTTTTTGTTTGTGATCTACTTATCACTCTTATTTCAAGGGTTATGGAACAGTAGGGTGAATGGTGGACTTGGAATTTTCTGGTTCTGAGATGTTCAAAATTGATCTTAACAAAACTGTTTTGTATATACTCGAGGAAGCCATCACATCAGATGTTGTCTTCGTCCGGTATGTGTTCAAGATTTCCTCCAAGGTTTTGAATGGGTTGCGGGTGGGTTTGGACTGAAGATGCAAGTAAATACAAATAAATTGCAGCAACGTCTTGAGGTCAGTCGGGCTAATGCAAAGTTGAAGCTAAGACAGCAATAGCGGTTGAGCATAACTTAAGCCTCCGCGTGAGCTTCCCTTTTGGAAATTTACCTGAGAGCACATGATAAACTAGCATGGTTAAAACATTAAAAATGTCAAATAATGTCAAGGCAGGCAGACATTGAGTGCCAACTGACTCCCATTCATCTGGGATTCATGTCAGTAAGTCAGTATACACAAAACCCAAACCAGTGTCTCTCAAAAGGCTTGCCAAGCCATTGTACAACTTTTCATAAGATATCTACCACCGTTGTGGGAACACTATGCAGTTTTGTTATTTAAAGTTTGGCAATTTCACACATTGTGCAGCCCCAAATGGCAGTGAGAGGTAACTGTGAATTTAGGGGACTACACTACCCAGAAATCCTGTAAGGTGACGTCAGTAAACTAAATGTCTTCTTCTTGAGTGTCTGGTGGGGTGGCGGTGGTGAAGAGGTTCAGCCATCGTTGGTGAGTCCAGCTTACTCTGGACGAAGCGATCACTCACTACTGTTTAGGAGATTCTTTTGGATTTCACCCGACACCAGAATTTAATTTGGGCCAATAGAGTTAATCTACAGCACCTCGGCGCTCTTCTTTGCTGCAGCCCACTTCCTGATTTAGACTGATAAGACATTACTACATAACAAAATCTTAATGGGAAAATAATACACACCAGATGTGTTTTGATGGAGTTGTAAGGTGGTCTGGGCAAATTGTTGACAGGAGAAAGAGGGGTGTCCATCTGAAAGAGGCGACAAATGAACCAGTCTGTCAATTCTAAAAATTCTAAAAATTGTGAATGACTACTCTATACTTCACTGCTTTCTAAATGGATGATTTGTAGCATATCCTGCTTAATGTAGGCCACCTTGGTGTGTGAGAGAGAGAGAGAGAGAGAGAGAGAGTGAATGCATTTGTTTTCCTCATGCCCAACACGACAAATTAAAGTCACAACAAAACAGCCTAGATCCAGTAGTATGAATATTCATTGGCCAACTGAAAGGCTTGATGAGACGAGTAGCGCTTAATAGGACCTGCACCTGTTGAACCTTGATCTGTTTGTGTCAAAATGTCCTGCAATGAAATACAAGTGGAAGGCTCCATTTCACGAGGACATTTGTGTGTGTGTGTGTGTGTGTGTGTGTGTGTGTGTGTGTGTGTGTGTCAGATAAGTCTCACTAGAAACATAGATCTGGGATGGATGAATATTTATTTGAGTGTCTGGACCATTGTGCACGGCATCAAGTGAGGTGGGAACGTGGAAAGTAGTGTGGGTGTGTGTATGTGTGTTTTCTTGTGTTTCATTCATGAGGACCCAAATGTCCTCACAAGGACAGAAAGATGAGGAAAACCCTCCCAAGTGAGGGGATTGTGCCAGTCCTTACTTCTTTAAGGAGCTATTTTAGGGTAGTGATTACAAATCAGGTAGTCCATTCACAAATCAATTATTCATGATTCTTTAAAGTGAACGGGTCAACTGAGATAGTTAAAAGAATCGGTCTTCCCACCACTGTTTTTGGGTTTGAATTTGGGTTGAGATTAGAATTAGAATCAGGTTTAGGTTAGAGAGGGTTAGGAGTTAAGGAATAAATGCCATCAAGGAAGGTGCAAGTAGAAATGTGTGTGTGTGTGCATTGTAATGCCTCACCGTGTAGCTGACTGAAGCGACCTGCAGTGAGGCAGCCTGACGTTGCAGATTCTGTCGGATGTACATCTCATCTTTAATGGCATAGAAACTGCACGGGAGAGGGTTGGAAGAAGGTCAAAATACTAGTCAGACAGACAAACAGACAGACAGAGTTTCTGATAGTCTTACCTCTGTCTCATGATGTGAAACTTCTTCTCCCAGACTTTAGAATTATGGGTGAGTTGCATCTGCAGCCTGTTAGGCACAAAGACTACAAGATGATATTCAATATCTTAAAATATCTATAGAATACATATATTAGAATATAAAATATAAAAAAATGAAAAAATGACAAGGAATCAAGATGGTGTGTCGAATCCAATCCAAACGTTGCATTACAGTCTATTCCGGTTAAGGGCTTTCCATGGACAACCAGTGTAGTATTGATCAATTCTGCAATAATATGTAATCAATCAAACTGCATCATACCCATTATATCAGAGGTGGACAACACTGACTGGCCGGTATCCTTTAATTTTTAGTTAAAGGACAATAAAGTTTAAAAGTTTATACTTACACACCTGAGCGATGTGAGAATGTGACTGGTCAGAACTATGCGTAACTCAGTAACATGCTCCATAGACTACAGCTCAAACCTCTGTGAAATTTAATTCTGACCAGTCCCTGTTATGGAGACCTAATTAACGATCAGTTTATTCATTAGTGATCAGTTTATTTGAATATGATCTCAGCTTTTTGGCGCCCTAGTTGATTGATTCTAAATGTTGCCCTAATTTCTAAGCAGGCAAATAGGTTCTGATTTTGAATTTTGTGTGCCGTTTCACACAAATATGTGGACCTGGGAGTGAAGAGGCTTTATATTAGGGCATCTTCAGGGCTAGATGTTTGACTAACCTCTGTATGTGCATTTTGCGGGCAGCCTCAGCCTTCTTCAGACTGTTGATCTGCTCCTTCAGCTCCTCTGTTCCCTTTTCAACCTACAGAAAGAAACATCTGCTGCACCAACTAAGCTGAATAAATAATGTATGTGAAGCAATATTTAAAAATGGTGGAACATTTGTAGTTTTTTTTGCAAACTATAGGAATGAACTCCGATAGTGGTCAAATAATCATCTTCCAAAATCTTCTCTTGAAAACCTATTGTAAAATTTAGACTTCTAACATATATAACATAAAAAAAATAGATATGATTAATATTATTTCATTAGATTTCCATGAACTTCATTTTCTAGAAGTTATTTTGCCTTTTTGCATTTATCGGTCGCTTTATTCGATTGAAGAGAATGTATATGATGTTGATATAATATTAGCTACCGTTAGCAGTCAGCTACTTCATGTTGTTAATGTTATATTTATCTCCAAACTGGTCTAATTTTAGACCAAGTAAATTTTTGCATCACAAAATTTATTAATAGTCAGCATTAATAATCTTTACTTTTAGTATTAGTAATACGTTAACAATATAATTCATATCCTAAAACTAGTTGTTGGCTACAACTGACACAATTAGACCTAGTTGGTTTGGTGAGCGAAAATGGTTATCATGGCTAGATTATGACTGACCAGACTGACCAGGTCAATCCAGGATGAAGCGATGACCTTACTGATTTAACCTATTCATGTAATAATCTGTGACATTTTGATATAAATAAATGTCTGTTTTGTTACTCTGTATTGTTGATTGCTATAACACAACAGTTCATGAAAGCTTTTACATTTTCTGTTCTAAACACCCGGTGTCAGGTAGGTCTTTCCTGGGAAATTCTCTGGTGCACAGGAAGTGATGCGTTTTACATTTCTGGTTTGTTTGGAATAAATAGAAGAAGAACTGGGTAGTTAGCATGAGCAGCGATAGCCACCGTGGCTGAACAGACAAAGAAAAGAGCGCCACCTACAGAAACTCAAACTTCCATCAACAGAAAATCCAAGGAGAAAGACGTCACAGTACTGGACACACTGTTTGATTGACAAGTGATCTCTGGGAAGCGCAGTGAGAAACACCACAGCAATGAGTGCTGAGCACCAATGGAGACAAAATTTTAAACAGAACCTTGAGGACCACTTCAATGTATGTACATTGCTACAACCTCTCATTTGTTTTTATGTAATTTGAAACCCAGGCATCCGTAGGGGTGTTTAGAGAGTATGGTTTTACTGCATACGTTTAGAGAGAAGACGGCCTTACTGAGATGGGTGTGTTGACCTCGGCCTGCTGGACCCGCAGAGCATCTTCCTGGATGGAGTGGAAATCTTTACTCTGCTGCTGCACTGCATGACTCTGACAGGGCAGAGAAAGGGGGGGAGGGGACTGAATAAGTACAACAAAATGACACATATTGTCTGTTTAAGTGTTGTAATTTTCTCTTATTCACATTAAAAGCAAGTGAAAACTAGCTTAGCGCTACACACTTACCAGTTGTGAGCATCTTGGCAGACGATAATATGACAATAAAAAAATAAAAATAAATAATAATAAAAAATAAAATCACCAATAATAGCTCACTGCTACAACTTAACAGCTAATGTTACTACTAGCATACATTTAGAAGGCCTGCTACGCGAAAGTGACACCCTGAACAAAAGGATTTAGTGCTTACAACGAAGAAGTTCAACAAACAAAATATGAAAAACCTAAATCAAACAATTGAATGCTGCAAAATGACACAACTTACGTGATCAGGAAACCAGGGAACCTGAAATGAATCTTCTGCTAGCTAGACAAACGCTTCTACGAGCAATTTGGATTGTAGAGAAATGTGAAATTGTATCTCCAAATGAAAACCATCGTCAGCAGGGGCAGTAACTTAAAGGCAATCAGCTGGTCTATAAAGGTTACTACCAGGCATTTCAGACATGGCAGTTCAACAAGGACCTAATGAAAATACTACAGGCTCTTGGACACATCAGCACATGAAGATGCCGGCCCTTCTGCCAAGCATAATAACCACTGTCTGTTTGAGTGCAATACATCACATCTTGACTGAGTAAAGAAGTCATTCATGCCATGTTAGGTCTACATCCTGATTCGGGAGGCGTTGCCTTGTATGTCTCTTAAATCCATTGTGTGTTTTTCTCCCATTCGCCAGCTCCTTCCAACTGAATGGCAGTATGTATAGTTTTAGTGCTTGCTGCGCCATTAGGCCCTGCTCCTACAATGGGCCTGCTTTGACCTGGCTAGCAAAGTCCATTCTCAGGACCCGTGGTTGTGCACGGTGAATGGGCATGCTGGCTTTTCTTAGGGATGTTCGGCCAGCATTGTGAATGGGCTGCAGTGGCTGATTTAGAGCTTATGGTCAGAGAAGCGGTTGAAGGTCAGGGCAGCAGAGGTCAACCCTGGAACATCCGATTTACTCAACTTACAATATGCCTGCAGTCATGTAGATGGAGCTGTAATGACCATTAGGACTGAAGAGGCCTGCCCATGGAACCAGAGGCTTGTCAGACAGACAAAGGGTGGAGTTTTCAGTGGCAACCATGTTTTTTTGTATTTGTTTATTTTTATTGACCCAAGGGAGTTTTCTGTGTGAAAATGACCTACAGATCATAGTGGGGAAGCACTATTAATGAATACCACTGAGTGGTCTGGAATCCAGCAAGGCAGAAATATAAACTACATTAATGGTACAGAAAAAGTCTCAATAATAGACTGGACTATTTTGGGTTAACAGTGAGATCATTTTTGGGCAATCAAAAACAAGAATGAAAGTAAAAGACCATGGCGTGGGAGGGATTCCCATCACCGACTTGTCACATTATCCACTTGGGTGTAAGCATGTGTTAAAAAGGCTTTGAGTGCCAGTGGGGTGTAGACTGTGTGTGTGTGTGTATGTGCATGTGAGTGCGTCTGTGTGTGTTTATGTATGCATGGAAGTGTGTGTGTGTGTGTGTGTGTGTGTGTGTGTGTGTGTGTGTTAGTGCGTGGATGAATAGCAGCCTGGGCCTTCAGATTAGCCATGGTTGGAAGTGTAGTGGGCGTTCTCTGCTGTTGTGTGTTTTGGTCTGACTGAGACAAGCCTGTCAGAATGAAGCCTTCAGTTCTCTTTCTCACTTTGAGAAGAGAGAAAAGTGAAACTGGAGTGAGAAAGAAAGACAGACCTCCCGCTCGTCCAATCCCTGATGTGCTTTGTAAAAGCGTAGGTGTTAATCACTGACAATAGATTGTAAGCGGCATCATCTGCCCACGCATTAAAATCATTCCCTTTTTCCATTCATCCACCATGGCAAGTCCTGTTTTGAGTGACTGTTTTGAGTGGGGTAAATGCACACAGCACACATTGTGATGAGATTGTGCTCGCATGTTCTAGACCACCTCACATTTTTGTGTTGCTCATGTTGTCGAAGGTTGGTGCGAGCCATTGAAAAAACATCCATGGATGCATGCATGGCATCCAAAGATCTCAAGGCCTGTAATGGTTTCAGCTCGTACCTTCCGTGGACACTGAACCAAGAAGGGCTGCTGAAAGACAAACACAAGAAGACCTGATTGATCTTTTGCCAAGACCCACCTGGACAAACCTTAATCCTTCTGGGAAAATGTTCTGTGGACCGATGAAACCAAATTAGAGCTCTTTGGCAATGCAGATCAGCACTTGAAATGAAGCTTTTAATGAAAAGAACACCCTACCTACAGTCAAATACAGTGTCAGAAAACTGGGTGTCAATCGAAGGTCATGGGTCCTCCAGCAGGACAAAGAGCCAAAACACATCGAAAAGCACCCAGGAATGATTCAAGAGAAAACACTGGACTGTTCTGGGGTCGCCAGCGATGAGTCCTGATCTCAATCCTTTTGAGGACCAATGGTGATACCTGGAATGTGCAGTTGGTCAAAGGAATCCTTGAAACGTTGAAGAACTGGAGCAGGCGTCAACTGAAGAGTGGGAGCAACTGAAAGGTAACAACAATGCTTTTTCTTTGCCTTTGTAGGCAGACTACTACACAAGTAACCGTAATAAGCAGTTGGTGGCAGGCAACTTGGCAAGTGATAATATCCCCTCAATGGTCTTGTGGTCCCAGATGCTGAGAGAATCGGGTAATGTGTGATCCCTCGTCTTTGCCCCATCTTTCCTGACGACTATCTGATAGATTTAATCAGCAGTTTAGTCTTGAATTGCCCGTAATTTCAACAGTCTTCAGTCTGATCTAAGCTTAACAGCTTTGCAAAAGCTAGAAGCAGCATTGTTTTGTGTGCTCTCCATATAGCAGCTATTACTCTTTCGCCTTTTACCACGGAGCTAGGCACAGCTTTTATTGTTTTTATTAATTAAAAGAAATTAAAAGAAAAGACACAGTAATATTGCCATGGGGAACACATTTCCCTTCCCCATCCCCATCCCCCTCCCTCCATCACCAAACAGCATGCATCCACATTCCTGACACTGGTAATAGGTGTTGGTTTGGACACTTTGATGGATGCACTTCACTGTTGACTCAACGTTGAACCAGTAGTTGTACATTAACCAAAAATCAATAGTGGCGGGAGCCGTATGCGTGTGCAGCCCATGTCTCTTTTCTCTTTGTCTGATAGCGCTAATGCTGTGATCACAGGGAGCGAGGCGGCGTTGTTTAAGCAATGAGAGACGGACAGACTTTAACCCATGGCCGAGGCCACAGGCGATATGCGGGGTGTTAACTATGGCACGTTTCTCTGCTCTTCGTTTCGGAAATGAGCCCTGAACTCTGGTGCCTACTGATTTCAGATGAACCTGATTGTGGGATATCCTCTTTCGACAGACTTTAATTGAAAGCATCCTCCATAAAACTGAATCTGTGTACGTTCCTTCTATGATCCTGCTTAGTGTAGATATATATGAACAAGAACACTTTTCTGCCATAAGCTAGAAACTAGAGAGCCCTCAACACTGTCGTCCTGGAGCTTATTATTTATTTAACAATTGCGTTTGTCATTTATCACAGAATTTCTTTATCTACAAAAGCATTTTCCGCTTCAAGCGAGTGTAAACACTTTTTTGCAACAAAGACAATGTTATCAAATTTTCCTATTTACATTCAGCTTCTCTAATTTGATATATCATAAATCGCACAAAAGATAGTTGAATGGAAACCCAAATACTGATAGGGTGTAAGGGTAGACCAACTTTTTGGACACAGTGGCAGTACTTGGGGTCATTTTAAGAAGGTGGACACGTCCTCATAAATTGAACAAAACTGAACTGAACGAAAAGCCCATTCGCATAGAAAGACTGAAACAAATATTTCTATCAACTGGTTGTCTGGTTTCTAGTTAAGGGATCAAATTTATTGATTTAGTTGTCTAATATAAAATTAATGATGTCATTGTATTGTGGATTAGGGTGAATACACAAATCATTGATTTCTTGACTTGAAGTGTTAAGCACAAGTTATGTGGCAAAATTTATGTTTAAATTGGGCTACTACTGGATAATTTATTGTAGTGTGCATCACTTTAAAGGTTTAAGGCATGGATATATGAGGTTTGGCTTGGTAAGTCGTACCGTAACAGAATGACAGAGTACACTGTCCATCTCAGAGTTCCAGTGATATACTACATATCTGTCAAAACAACTAATTTCAACATTAATGTCCAACAAAGTCAGTCTGTCAGTTAGCTGTCGTTTTCACCTCATTTTTGTGAGACTCCTCAGTGGCTTGCTTCTCTTTATCCATCTCCTCTTTAAGCACTGCCACCTATAGAGAAACATGAAGGAAACAATATTACCTCTTTTTCCCCTTTGCCATTGGAAGTCTATTGTGGCAAAAAGCCGTATTCACATCCAGCTATAGGCTCTAGGTGCCTCAAACCCATGAGGGTTTGAGTGTGTGTTGTGTTGAGGCCCAAAGCTGCAAAAATTGACCAGTTCCTTGAATATAGCACCTATTAGGAAAGCCTATATTGTCCTCTAGAGGATGATTAGGGGTTACGGAGATCTTGAGGCACGTGCATGTTTACTCTTAGTGCTCTCAAGAAAGAGCCACTTGAATCAACTTAAAAAGATTTCTATTTAAACACAAGGGAAGGAAGGCAGGGCAGTGATTATCCAAGAGGAGTGGTGTCTTTAAAGTGCTATTTCCGTAAAAATAATATGGTGGCTAGCTTAGTATATGTGTGTATTTGTTTGTGCATAAGGACTGAGAGGCCCATCATTAAGAGTGGACACAAAGGTCCAACACAATACTGTGGGCAGACATAGCCCAGAGACAGAGATAGACCAGAGCTAAAAGACTGCACCTGCTTGTCCTACCGCACCTTGCATAGTCCTCCCTACGCAGGAAAGAGGGATTTTGCTGGTTTTTATTTCAAAATCCCCAACAGTTCCTGTGTAAATATTACAAAAACACTAATTATTGATTGATTTTGCACAAAGGTACACTTAAAACATTTAATCTGTTAGCCCCTGTGTGCATTGGGCCCCTTTTTATAAATAGCAGCACTAAACAGATGCTTGTGGTTATTGCTACTGCTGTTGCTAGAGAACTTTAAAAAAAACAACATTCCTATAGTTCTTTCAATTCAAAATAACAACAAAAAAGGCCAGCACTGTAAAGAGAAGCTCCTGTTGGACAAGCAGGCTTATGTTTCGTTATTTTTCTAGTTAGTCCAGGTGAAAAAGACCAGATATAGGCCAAATAGTTCAGATTTGCATAAAAGCACCAACATTGGTACACATGTACATGCAAATGTTCTGAATATTTTAAAAATTGGAGCCAAAAATAGCAGTGATTGGCCGTGGCGGGCATTTTATTTTCCTCCTTTACCAGCAAAGGGCTTTTCCTCAATATCTGCTGGACTGACCATGAGTGGATTAAAATATGTCTACACCTATGATGGCCAAATAATAATAATAATAAATAAATACATCATAAACTGTTAAAATCATGTAATGGCCAATTCGATGATAATGTATAAAGAATAATATTGATATTACGTAAAGAAAATTTGAATTTAATTCTTGAGAACTGAAAATATTTTCCCATATACTTGATTGTCAAATATAGTAAAATAGCAAAATAATAAAGTTGTAATTTCATTGTTGATGTCATGTCCCAGTCTGTTATTTGTCGTCACCGGGCACTTAATAACAGAATAATAACAGAAAGGTTTCAACTTTGAGCCGGCAGTGCCTAAAAGGGCTAAAACTCTCTCACACACAAACACACGCACATTCACTCACACACACGCTGAGATATCCTAGTCTCGGCTTTGGCTTCACACTGGGGGGTCCCTCTCAGCAAACACCCCCAAACCATACAAGCCCTATTATCTGCTCCATTGATCAAAGTCACTGCAATAATGCTGAAAACGACAGTTTCCAACCCATCTTTCACATTTTAAGCCGTGCCACCGTGCCGCAGTGTAGAACTTGAACACTGGACTTTGTCTTCCCAGTCAAAAGACAATGAAGAAAGGGGAAAAGCTACAATGTGAATGTAAAAAGGACGTGTGTGTGTGCGTGTGTGTGTGGTGGGGGTGTTGGGAATGAATTGTGAGACAAAATATGGATAAGAGATGAGGCCCTTTCATGAGTGATTGAAATGACCTGGAGGGGCAGGTCTTTATTTGTGGCCTTCAGCAGGAAGGGGACCTTTTCCACAGGAGGTTGTAACAAACATCTGCTACCATACCATTAACCCCAGTGAGATTCATACCAACCAGCCAACCAACCTTGCTTCCCTCCATCCATGCAGCAAACACTTGAAGAATGGTTTTGATTTTATCAATGAGAAGAGCACTATTGATCCCAAACCAATATGTCTTTTATCGCGGCGTTCACTAAAAGGTGACTGCCCCTTTTCATGGATAAATTGCCCATTAGTGTTGTGTTCATTGCGATCGCATCGCCTGGCCAAGCCTGAATGCCACTTCCATTCACTGAGATGTGAGGATAAGTGCTGTCTCTCCCTGATATTCCTTCTCAATTGGGCCACCCCTGCCACCTCTCTTAATAGTAGGGCTATTATCGTCCACTAATAGCTTTATTTTGCTTCCTTAAAGGTGCTAATTGAGAGGTGCTAAGACAGTGGTTCTCTAAGTGCTAAGACAGTGGTTCTTGAGGGGGTTCCAGAGCGTCCCCAGCAAAATGAGGAGTAGTTTAATTGTACTATAATTCTGCAGAAGGTATCCCAGTTAGAGAAAGTAACTATCGTAATCATAGGTTTCACTCTCATCATCTGTCCACGTACAGTGTAGACAGTTCTACAATCCAATAGTAAATCAACAAGAATCTTCCTATATGGGTTCCTGGAACTGATGCTGCGTTCCATTCAAAGTCAGAAATTGGAAATTCTGTGCATTCCAGTGTTTCAGCTCTGATAAACAGACAAAGAAACATGGAGTCCTGGAAGATTTCATTTGCCCAACGTAAAATACTGTTCCCCAAGCAAAAGCTAATGTTACGTCAATTATATTAGTCAATGTTAGCTAGCTAGCATAGAATGTTAGCAATGTGCAGCTTTGAATTTCAAATGTATGTTTAATCATTAACCACACAGATTTTTGATGGATTAAAGGTCACACAATGCTGTGTATTTTGAGTATTATAAATATTTAAAAAATAATTTCTGTCTAGCGTTTACAGTGTATGGCGCCATGTTAACTGCATCTCAGAAATATCTGGGTTGAGAAACGCTGGAATCATGGAAACTTCTGACTTGGAATGGAACTCAAAAGGTAGCTTAGAGAAGATATTTCAGATAAATTATCAATGAATAAATGTACATCTATAAATGGAAGGTGAAACGTAAGTGTGTCTTATTCCTAACCAATGCAATCAATGAGGCCCATGAGCCAAGGCCCTATACTGGTGCTTAAAGATGTCACCCTTTAGTCTCCTAGCAACAGACGACGGAGGGTCAGGTCAGGACACTTTGTGTGTTTGAAGTGGCCTCTCCGAGTCCTTAGTCCTTTAATGATGTGCGTGTGTGTGTGTGTGTGTGTGTGTGTGTGTGTGTGTGTGTGTGTGTGGGAACAAGGGATGACTCTAATCAAACACTGGTGTTAAGTTTCCCTAGAACTGTCACTAATACAAATTGAAATAATGCAAGGGTGTAATGACAAGAACTACTGATTAACTGAAATAAAACATGATTGTCATCAGATAAGGGAATGATCGGGAATGATTAAGTTTAGTCAGTTTTTACACAGCTGCAGGTTTGCCATGTTCTTGGAACTGTTATATGGCCTCATTATATGGCTACTTGTAATGTTAAATAAAAGGTGATAAATAAATAAGAACAGATCTCTTTTTTCTGGAGAGTAGACTCTGTTGTTAACCAAACTTTGTGTGTTTTTTATATGACAGGACACCTCTAACCCACCTGCATGTCATCTCATTGATTGGATCACCTGACTTCAATTACCCCCTTTCATAGAAGTCATTATCCTAGAGGTTCAAATAGTTTTAATGTTTGAACAATATGTTCAATAAAATCATAAACAAAATTAATTTTTGGGGGTTTTATTTGTTATATCACATATTTCAGGAGCCATTTATGCAGGAATGCACGTAATTCAAAAGGGTTTGCAAACTTTTTCTCACAACTGTACATCTCTGAAGTCTGCAAGGGCTCAATCAGCGGGTGCAGTTTAGGATTGGGCCTAGGCGAATTGGGATTTTCTATGATACCCTAGTTGTTGAGATTGTGACATTTAGGGGGTGGAGAGCATGGAAGCCATGTCAAATGTTTTTTATTGTTATGTTATGTTTTATTGTTGTTATGCTTGGCATCCTATGTAAATAATTATTTCTTTGTTTAGCTTTTAGATCTTATGCATTTGTGGGCATACTTATAACTTTTTGGTGTTGAAGAGACAACAGCTGCAAATACTATTTAGCGTAGGGTTTCTTCTTCTGGTTTCTTCTTCTGGTTGCCCTGTCGCTCAGAGGCCCCTGCAGCCGATCTGCACGGTCACAGCTCTTCTCTGTTCTGGCCCCACAGTGGTGGAATGAACTCCCCACTGATGTCAGGACAGCAGAGTCGCTGCCCATCTTTCGCCGCAGGCTGAACACCCACCTCTTCAAGAAACACTGACCCTTCCTCTTAGCACTTGCTTATTTGTCTTCACTTATTTGTCTTAGGACTTAGAACTTAGGAACTTGGAAACCTGCGATTACAAGGAGCACTTGAAGGCAGTATGTGCTTGCTACTGTAGGGTGAAGCACGACCAGGCATGACTGTTGACACATTCTGAAACAAAGTATCGTCAGTGAGGAAAATATAGGGGTACGAGGTAAATATTAAACTTTTGGACCCACAGTGCAATCATTTGGCTAAAAACAATTGGATTATGCTGCACAAACTGTAGAAGAAAAAAAGAAGAAAGAAAGAAATCTGATGGACATTTTAGCCTTTTTTTGGAGCTGTAAAAGAAGGCCTAGTTATCTTCAATAGTGTGGGAGAAAGCTGAGATGGAACTAAATGGGCTAACTCATTGTGTTTAGTGGGCCGAAGAACTTCAATGGCGTTTCCACTGACATGAGGGTGAGTAGA
The DNA here is from genome assembly GCA_034670405.1 of Hoplostethus atlanticus. NCBI lineage: Eukaryota > Metazoa > Chordata > Actinopteri > Trachichthyiformes > Trachichthyidae > Hoplostethus > Hoplostethus atlanticus. The sequence goes on along the minus strand of JAXDDX010000079.1, from coordinate 821,242 downwards.
TAATGATACTTGATAATAATGACTTTTCATTGACAGTTTTACAGACTGACATCCCTGAAGCTGTTGCGTAAAGTCCTACCACACCACACTGGAATCATTTCTCTGGTAAGACATCTGATTAGACAGACATCTTATTATAAATAATAATAATAATAATAATATTAAAAAACATATTCAGTAGCTGTGGACAGGGATCGGCATCAAATCAGAGGTGAACAACACTGACTGGACAATATCTGATTTTTAATAAAAGGTCAAGAGTTTGGTTCCACCTAAGAAAAAAAGTGACATCCAACCTTTCAAAATAATGACACCAATGCAAAATACCTTCTGGGACATTATTCAAGAAATCAATAAAAAAAAATAAACTCCTCACACCATTCCAATTGCTTTCATTTTACAAAAAAACAAAACCAAAATAAAAATAAAAACACCAGCAGCAGCAGTAGCAGTGCCACAGTGCCCTGGCAGAATGCCGGTATAGATTCAACTCATTATCAATATTTGCTTTTCAGGAACCTAGAAAGACACCATCATAAAGGCTCAGAGCCAACACAGTAAGTATCAAAGCAGCGTCTCAATTTCACCCATTCACCATGTGTTTCACCCATCGCTACATACAAGCCCGTCAATCATTAACTGCCTCTGTGTTCCCTTGGAAAGGCTGATAACACCCAATAAAATAATTTAGATTGTCTCTCCATCACTCGCCTGTTGGTTTACAGTAATACAGTCACATAAATCTATTGGCATCTATTCTATTTGATGGATAGTTGTACAAATACACAGAGAGAGAGATTGGGGGGGGTTGAACTGAGTCCACATATAGTAGTTGTTTTAGGATGCTACCATATGCGCTGGAAGCGTTTGTTTCCCACTATTTAGGAAACAAGGCACATATAAGCCTATGGTGACAGCACAGAGAAGGGAACCTGCTGTTTGACTGAAACCAACACAGAAAATCACATTGGAGGTGTGATTGCACCCTGAAACAGTCTAAACAGACATGTACATGTACCTGCCGCATAGCCTTCTTGCTTTCCACAGCTTTGTCCTGCAGTTCTTGGATTTCATTGACTGTGTAAGAGAGAGAAAAAGCACTTGAACATAGAAAAAGGTTATTGGGGAAGCTGCAAAAGTGTGTGTGTGTGTGTGTGTGTGTGTGTGTGTGTGTGTGTGTGTGTCCAGGCCCCATTGTTCTTGGTCACTTTGATGGTCCACTTGAACCCAGAGTGGCCCTCTTCGTCCTGACACGGTCCTGACAGGGTCCTGACCGGGTTCTGACCTTCAAACCACTGGGTTCAAAGTGTTAGTGTTTGTTTTTTTAGCCAGCTCCTCTATGTTAGTCACAGCCCCACAGAGAAGACCCTTTAGCAGGTGGCTCTTTGCTTTTCTATTCTATTCTACAGTCTCTCTGGTTAACATAGAGCACGGTGGACTGGTAATGTGAAGTTAATATGCTGTAAGCCCATTGATGAGCACCAGGACGAAAAACCAACAGAGGCAGTGAGAAGGATCCATCCAGTCTAATCTACCAATAAGCTTTGAACACAATGGAACCCTTAACCCTGGCAGTGTTAGCATGCTGTTCCCTTTAAACTACTCAGGGAATGAAACTCTACCCATTGAGCCACAAAGAATCAAAGATCATTGCTCCTACAGTAATTTAAAATAATTGATTATTTTAGGCTTTCATGTAATTGTATTGTAGATCTGTACACGGCTTTATTCAAATCAGTATTCTTGCATTCCCATTTGTCTGGTACATTTAAGATGGCTGGCATAGACAGAAATTGTTTGAATTTAATATTTGATAAAAAAAACTGTTTTGCATAACAATATTAAGCCAATACAATCGTCAACACCTCACTTTCTACTGGCATCGTGCCTTCTGCCTTTAAAACAGCCACAATTTAACTCCTGCTTAAGGCACTTAAGCATGATCTTGATATATATTGGGATCCGCAGTACTGCGCTCTCATGGTTTAGGTCTTATCTGTCAAACAGAACGCATTGTGTTTACAATAATACAAACTCTGATAGCTCATGTTGCCTTTGGTGTGCCACAAGGCTCAGTCCAAGGACCATTACTATCTACATGATTGCTCTCTGTGAAATTATTTGTAAATATGATGTTCTTTTTCACTGTTACGCTGATGATACCCAATTATACATAACCATTAAGCTGGCAGCTCGCACACAGTGTTGTGGACCCGCAACCACCATTCCACCATGTACAACTCGCTAATCTAGAAGCCTGTTTATCTGCTAAAATTAGTTATTCTTAAACAAAACACAGATGTTAGTTGTTGGCTCAAAGGCAGAATTCTCTTGCCACAGACATTACCCTGAAGCTTGATTATTACCCACACTTTTTAGGTGTTCTGTTCAATCCTTCCCTCTTGTCGACTCGCATATCAAATATATTATGAAGTTAGCATTTTTCCAACTTTACAATACTGCAAAAATACACCATATATTGACACCGACTGATGCTGAGACTCGACTATTGTAATATTCTATTCTCTGGCCTGCCAATCTCCAGTATTAAAAATCTAGTTACAGTAGCTTAGACTCAGTCAAGGTGTTGGCCGATGGATACCAGCCTAGGGCTACCTCTTGACCTGAACACATCAGTGGAACTGATTTTCTCCCTGTTAGTCCTGCCGCAAACAGTGACCATCCCTGGAGGTGAATCTGGGACGTGGGTGCTGGACCCTGGCCGATCTGGGACGTAGGTGCTGGCGCTTGGTAGATATGGAGTGCTGATGCTGGCCCCAGGCCAAAGTGGGTTGAGGTGCTAGCCCTGGCTGACATGAGACGCAGGATTTCATCACCAGATCTATCTAGACCAGTTTATTCAGCCCTTGGTCGACTGAGGACACTAACATGGCCTGCATTACATACACCGAACTATAGGACCCTGGCTGAACTACATGAACTACATGTCCCGCACTATATCTTGTCCTGCAATATATTGCACGCGCAGTTGTCCTGGTGGGGGGATGCCTCTTTTAATTGCCCCGCCCAAGGTTCCTTCCATTTTTTTCTTCTATAGGGTTTTTCGGGGAGTTTTTCCTTCTCTTCATAGAGCACCTTTGGTTGGTGGTGCCAAGCCGGGTTAGGCTACCATAGGCAGATTACGTAGGCTCACTATGTCCTCCATTCCACTTAAATGCTTTCAGTCCTCTTCAACGTATTACTCTGTTTTCATGTGCTTTTGTTCTGATCATATTCTGTAAAAAATGTAATTCTAATAATTTGATTGATATTTGATTGTGTCATACATTTGATTGTGTATCAGCTTGATCTAGTTAGGCTTGTAAAGTCTTTTAAGGCTTGTTTGCAATAAAGGGCTACATACATAAACTTGACTAGACTAGACATTTGTTAACATGGCAAATGCATCACATGGCTGACCAATGAAGTGACAGGTTAAACCATCAAACTCTCTGACTCTTGTACACTGTAAATAAACTTTAAAATAAAATTATATAGAAGCCATCTTAGCTGTACCAAACAGGATTTACCTGGAAGGAAGTGTTCTTTCTATCCTTTCAGGTGAGATCAACACTCTTGTTGTAAGGGTTTTGACAAACACAGGGGCCATTTGCTGTCCCTGGTGTGAATAACCTATCTATCACAGAGAGATATGGTGTATATTTGACTTGTTAGCATTTCTACTGGACGCTGCAGAGCCCTCTCAGGTGGCTGGCCAAGTTACATAAGCATTCTGAGGTAGTCAAACATTTGTGCTAGATAAAGAAGCCCTTGAAACTTGTGAATACACCTGTGTGCTGTTTGCCTTCTCTCCAAGGGCTCCCACACGTTGTCCGACAATGGTCAAATACAACAAATATCGGCAAACAACACAGGGTATGAGTGCACACAAATACATGAATGGGTGTGCATGCGCACACACTCACACATGTGGGCTCATACACAAGCAAGCAATCACACAGTGGCTCCCTGAGGGTCCTTGAGTGGGTTCCAGGTGGTTCCCAGCAAAATGAGGAATAATAATGTATTATTGGTAATTAGTAATTTCATTCACTATAAATGATCCAAATTAGTAAATGTATAAGAATGACTGTTCTAATCATATGTTCTATTCTCACCACTATTCCATTCTCACCCACATACAGTGTAGTCAATTCAATACTAATTCAACAACAATGAACTTCCCATAATGGAATGGGGGTCCAGGGCCCTAATGTGGGTCTTTTTTGGGTCCATAACAGGAAAACGTTTGAGAAGCCCTGGATTAGTCCATGTCTCCAAACAATGACCCACAGAACACATACAGAACTGAAATGACAACTGAATAAAGTGTGGAGATAAATTAATTGGTTAAAATGGTAAAGATGACGGGGGGGCACCAAGGGGGATTTTCTGCAAATAAGGTTACATTTTGTGGTTTGGAACTGATACAAATTAACCGCTCTGTTTGGGTCTCTCTCCGTCAACAAATCAACTAATCATTATCTATTTACAGTTCTCTGGTCTACTGGCTTTGAGAATGAGTTGAATGTGTCTTTCTCTCTCTTTCTTTTTTACTCTCTCTCTCATATACATATATGTATGTGTATCTCATATGTATCCACCACTCCCAGAAACCATCTGAAATTGTTTCAGTCAACATGATTCTTCCTCATCTTCAGAGCCCCTCTAAAGGGTTCCCAGGTTGGGAACCACAGAATATTTGAATTCTTAAATTGACTGGTATCGCTTTAACAATAGAAAGGCCAATAAGAGAAGGCCAACATGCCATCGATTGAAGGGGGTAAATATAATTATAGCAACTATTGCCTTGAGTGATTTAGAAAATCGCAAAATCAATTCGGTTCAAGGAACGTCATAGAGGGACATTTTGAAAGAGGAGATATTTCAATTATAAAAATTCAATGATCCAATGATCATGGCTTGGCCTTTCTAATGTTAATCTCATAAAACTCTCCAGATAATTCTGTAAGAGAAGCTAATACCGAGTTGCTCCAGGCGTTCATCCTTAGAGTCCAGCAAAGCTTGGATCCTCTCCATTTCAATGTGCAAGGTGTCGATGTCATCTCTCAACTTGACGTTCTCACTGTGGAGCTTCTTCTTCTCTACATCCTCCTCCGGTTCCTGACACACACACACGCACACGCACACGCACACGCACACGCACACACACAATTAGAATATACCTAAGAATAAAGCAAATGGGGCTATAATAAACATACGCATCGATAATTTCAACACTGGAACATGCCAAGTAAAATTGTAAGAGTATGAAAATACAGAGCACAGCATTAACAGGAAGTGCAAAATAGTGCATTACATTATAATACTGGTTACGTGTTCATTTCGGAATTTAATTTAAGATTTTACTCATTACTTTTAAGAGTAGTACATGCAGACCAAGTGTGACCACTTCACATTGCATCACTTCACTCAATCAAGAGTTGTTTCACTGGGTTCTAGGGACAAGCATCTGAGCAAATTCTCAGTTTGTTTTTGTTGACATAATTTGTATTTTATCGTTTTCTTTGTTTCATTTTACGCAAATGCAATCTATAAGCATTTATGTGGAAGACATCATCTTGAAAGTGTGCTTTACTCTAGAGAGCTAAGTGGCTACAGCTATTTGAATGTGATGGGTAGGCTAGCAAGTTACATGTTTAGCTACATTTGACTCTTTTATGGCATACTTCAAACTTTGCATGGGACCTGGCTCCATTCATAGACAATGAATGGAGAGAACTGGAATCATGAAATTGCAAACTTGTGTCTGGTTTGCAACTACCGTGAAGCACTGCACCGTCTCGCCCCCAGCTACATATCAGACCTTGAGCCAGTGTGAAGCCTGAGATCCTCAGGGAGGGGCTGAGCCTTGGAACACCCTCCCTGAGGAGCTCAGGCTAGCAAAGTGAGCTTCATCATTTGATTCAGTTTTAGTAAATCTCTTCTTTAAAAGCACTTCTATCAACAGGCCTTTCTATGACCGCCATTTTCATAATTGCTTTTCATCGTTTTATCTTGTATTGTTTTACTTTCTAGCACCTGCATTTTGTATTTCTTCTTTCATTCTTTCAATTGTTATCTAACTTGATTTAATTTACTCAAGTGTAATTTGCACTTTACGATTTTTTGCCTTTTTTATACTGTAAAGTACTTTGTAGCATTTGATTACAAACATATTATACGCATAAAGTTTACTTACTACTGCTCCTCCTACTAGTACTACTACTACTACAACTTCTACTGCTACTACTGCTACTACTACGACGATTACTACTACTATTGCGACTGTTACTCCTAGTATTACTACTTCTACTTACATAGTACTGCTACTACTACCACTGTGACTGTTGCATCTGCTACTGCTATTGCTACTACTGCTAAGACTCCTCTTACTGCTACTGATACTACTACTACTACTACTACTACTACTACTACTACTACTACTACTACTTACTACTACAACTGTTGTGTCTGCTACTGCTACTACTATTACTACTGCTGCTAGTACTACTGCGACTACGACTCCTCTTACTGCTACTACTACTACTTATTACAATATTGATACATTTGCATTGCACACACATACACGCAAAAGTGACTACCGCATTAATGAACAGACACGCTCACACATGCATGTGCGTATACACACACACACACATATATATACACACACTGCCTTTTCAACTTCTCCTTTAATGTGCAACACAAAAGGCACGCCGCTCAAGCTGTGTAGCAAATATGAGTTCCATTCCGGGACAAAGCAATGGTACAACTTTCTGCCTCCCACCACTTCCAATGAATAATAAAAAGCTCTTTCTTTCTCTTTCTCTCTCCCTCCCTCCCTTTGAAATGAAAGCAGTACATTAGATACAAAGAGCATAATTCAGGGGGTCTGTTTGTGTTGAGGTGGATAATGTGTCTCATACTGTTTGGGCTGCTTGCTGTCACTCATGTCAGTGCTTTGTGGAGAGCCAACACAGGCAGCTGGGCCTGTCCGCCCACAGACAGTCACACATAAGCAGACTGGGAGTGTGTGTGTGTGTGTGTGTGTGTGTGTGTGTGTGTGTGTGTGTGTGTGTGTGTGTGTGTGTGTTTGTGTGTGTGTGTGTGTGTGTGTGTGTGTGTGTGTGTGTGTGTGTGAGTGAGTGAGTGTGAGTGTGCACATTAATGTATCCTGGACTGATTGGATGAAAAAACTAAAGAAAAAAAACATCACACTGAAAAATAAAGTAAAAGTATAATCTTTGGCTGTATAATGCGTGCATCATTGTTCATGACTCTGGAGTGTCTGTGTTTCATAGTATGACCATTAGTTGGTACACTAGAATATCATATGTGTTGTTTCTAACATAGAAGTTTCCACGGTGGCTGTATGACCATTAGTTGGTACACTGGAATATTGGCATTTGCAGTGCATTACTTTGTTTTTGTCTTCGGATGAAAGCATGAAATATGATCACAATTAGCTGACATTACCGGCTGACCATGCGTCACAGTGCAACATGATCACCAGAAGTCCATTCATTTCCTATGGTGCTGAGCAACCAGGGAAACTCGGCCGAGCTTGTTGGCTGAGAAAAGTTCATGGCTGAACTTTTCATGGTTATCAGCCATCAACAGCCAATCAGATTTCCGTGCTGTGTTTCCCTACCGATGGGATGTCATTTCATGAACTGGCAAGTGCAAAATGCATGACAAGTTGATTACAGCCATTCAAAGCTTCCCGGTTCTCTTCAACTTTGATTTGAAAGACTGCAGGAAGAAACATCTCAATGCTTTTGCAACGGTTGCATCCATCGGTTTGCAACAGTTGCATCTATGAAGGTTGGGAATTTAATGGTGAGAGATAATGTTGGGGCTTAGGGAATGAATGTAAGTTCTCACATATATAGTAATGCAAAAGGGAAGCCAGGCCATGTGTGGAAAACAATGCTTTTTGTGTCTTTAAAGGCCCTCAAAACCAAATTGAACTTCTGTAATATTTGAATGTCCAATTAAAGCATTTAAAGTCATTATGAGTGTTCCTATGAGAGCCAATTGGTTCTGGAACTGGGAGGGGGACTCTGTGTGTGTGTGTGTGTGTGTTTTGGTGTCAGTGATGTCACATCAGCCGTCAGGAGCATGGAGCACATCAGGCCTGCACAGCAGTGGTTTACACACACACCACCCTGTGTGAGTGTGTGTGTGTGTGTGTGTATGTGCCCCCCCCCCCTCCTACTCTCTCTCCCTATTACTCTCTCTCTTTCTCTCTCTCTCTCTCTCACCAGTTTGGTATTATTCATTGACTTCTTTCAGCGTGAAAGACGTCAGTGCCGTTTTGTGACCAGAGATCATATTTGAGTAAAGGAAATCTCTACTTTTTTTTCATAAACGATCTGAAAGGGTGCTTTCTGTTTCCACTGGAAGGAGTCCAGAAACTTTTCAATTCAATAGGGGCGACAAAGGCTTCAATAACAGCCGCATTCATTCAGGTTGGCAAAACGACACGCTGAAACGCAAAGAAAAAGAAATAAAAAGGAGGGGAGGAAAAAAAAAAAATCGATTCAGTCGGAGTCAAAAGTCACGCTTCATGAGTCGGACTCTATGAATGCTAACTGCATGCAGTTGAAGGCTTGACAGAGCATCATAAACAGCCATGACAAAAGAAATAACTAAAAGAAACAATAATCATCCAGGGATTAGTGGTTTGCGTCTCTGAGTGTGCAGATGTGTGTGTAGCCTGTCCAGTATGTCGTGCCCAGTTGGCTTGTTATTGTTGTCGTCCATGCATTGGTGTCTTGCTGGCTGACTGGCCCTGGCTAATTGCTGGTCTGCTTAATCTGTGTGGGCACTGATCCATTCACCTTGACATCAACAGATGACTGCCTCTATCTGTATCTGTCTGTATTCATCATTATACAGTGTACTACTAATACTACCAATACTACTGCTAATACTACCACTACTACTGCTAATACTACTACTACTACTGATAATACTGATAATACTGATAATACTGATACTACTATTGCTAATACTGCCACTTTTAAAACTACTTCTAATACTGCTACTATTACTACTACTACTACTACTACTACTACTACTAAAACTACTGCTACTACTACTAATAATAATACAGAATTGTTTCTTAATAAAGATCAAGACATTGTGTTTCTTTAATGAGTCAATACAGAACCAGATTTGTTCCATATTTTCCTACTTGAGTGATGAAAGTGACAATAACACAATTCTGAAGAAAGAGACTCTACTCTCTACTCCTCAGTGTGCCCACTGTGGGTGATAGTGTGTGTGTGTTTTCATTGGCTGTTGCTAGGTTACGGAGTTGCGAGTGAGGGAGGCGTCAGGAGGCAGACTGAGATTTAAAAATGGCCTCTTCCTCCTCTTCAAGCCAAACACCAGAGACTGTAAAACTATCTCCGAAAGGGAAGCCGATTATCCATGTCTTGACAGTGTGTGAGATGGCCATAATCAAAACATAAGAGTCCATAAGACTCAAACAACAATTTCATAATTTCTGCCACCATAGGCATCACCTGAAGTTGATATAATAATAATGAGTTAAACTAGTGTTTTTATTTTGTTTGGAATATGTCTCTTAAAAAACAGGATTTTAGGTGTCTATTTAGCTATGTCAATATGTATCTGTTGTAGTATATGGCTGTTTGTAAGGGAGGGGAAAATAAGAGGAATAAAGAGGAATTTGATTTCACCCCATAGATGAGCAGCAGAACGTGGAGGCCCTAAATAGCAAATACTGTACAGGAGAACATTGGGGATAAACTTGAGATTTGGCTATATAATTCTATCACGTCACCAGAATTGATGGAGCATATAAATGGAGAACAACAAGGGGCCAAGGATCGACCCTTGGGGAATGCCACACCTGAGATGTGCCGGGGCAGAGGAGACAACAGAACATTTTCTATCAGCAAGGTATGATTTAAACCAATTCAGAGCAGTGTCAGTGAGCCCGACCCAATTTTCTAATCTGATCAGAATGCTGTGATCAACTGTGAAAATCAGCACTAAGGTCTAACAGAATTCAGCAACAATGAGGAGGTCAGCCTGAGTAGAGCAGTCTCAATACTGTGGTGCGCTTTGAAACCCGATTTACATTTTAAAAATTGTTATTGGATTTCATGAAAGACACTGGTTGTAATGCTGTAATGTTGCAATTTGTTTTCCAGGACCATGGACAAGAAGGGTAGTTTGGAGATAGGCTCATAATTATTGAGATCAATGGGAGAATATAATAATAATGTCACATCTAAAACACAACACATCCCACTACAGTCAACCTTTTAACACTACACTAAAATTGAACTGTTACCTGTTCAGCCTTCGCCTTGTACTCCCTCAGCTCCTCACTCATGTACTCTATCTTCACGTTTAGCTCCGCTACCTCGTTCTTCATCTGTTTGAGTCTAGCATTGCCATAGGGATCAATCTCCTCCTTGTTCCCTGTCTTCCTTGCGTAGTACTTCTGTTAGAGATATAAGAGGTAACATACCAAATGCACACACACACTTGTGAAGGACACTACGCAGGGAACATGAAAAATCGTACCTTATGATAGTACAGCCAGAGTTTGGCAAAAATACATACAAAATGTACAAAAATGTATCTTGTTACAAATTACAAATACTTGTTAATAAAATGTATCAAAATAAATGGCAAATTACGTATCAAGAAATGCATTTAATTAAAATATATATATTTTGTATTTTTTTTTTAAAAACATTGTAGAATGTAAATTCTGGTATACTTTCAACAATGTCATTTTTACATGATTATAGTTACAAATTCCAATGCTGAGCTTCTCCCTTGAAAAGCCTTCAGTGAAATGATACCCATAAAGCAGATCTACTGTGTCACAAATCACCACAGTCAACTGGAGAATAGGTTCTGCATATACTGTTAGTCATATACTGAATGTCCTTGCTGGGATATGCCAATATTATGGTATATTGTGGCGTGTAAACATCATATCCCCTTTATTGTTAGGTTTGGCAAACAGCACAAGCACTTATTGGGGTTATTGGAGTTACAAGGCACTGTTAGAGTCACAGGCATCAAAATAGCGCATCACTAATGAACCTGTGGGAAACATAGGCTACTGATCAGAAAATAGCTGAGTGAGTGAACAGTTGAAGAGGAAGTGACACAATGGAAAAAACGCACCTTGAAGTTTGCGTTAACCACTGCTATGGCGTCGTTTAACTGCTGCTGGTAACTTCTCCGCAAGACTGCAATTCTCTGGAACACAACAGCAAGGAGACAGTAGGACAGAGGAGGAATGCTGCTTTGTGTCAACATACAGTATCATGATGAAGTACTTATTGTCTGCCTTAAACTTTAACGCATCGCTAATTTGTCAATGGGCCTGTCTCTGTCAGGGTGGTCGCAATATAACAGAAACTACTGTCTTGGTTTGGATGAAACTCGGGTGATAACATACCTCTTCATGGTGTCTCTCCAGATACTGGATTTTCTCATAGATCTTGGAGTAAAAGCCCTCAGCCTCATGTAGTAGCCGGGACTCATACTGAGTCCTGATGAACTTCAGCTTCAGATTGATGTCCTTCTTCAAAATGTCAAGTTCCTGACGAATCACATCACACACTACTGAATAAAGGATTGATCACCCAAATGCATGATCCCCAACATCTTTTTGGGATTCTTTTCAATATTGTTCATTTGTAAAGTGTGTTCCCATAAGAAAGTCAGCTTCCTGACAAATCCACAATCATGTTAAATCTCTATCGCAAATGAGAGTGCGTGTTTGTAAAGTGTGCTCATGAAACAATATCAGCTCCCTGAGAAAGTATAATCAAGTCACATCAGACTGTTAATGTTTAAGGTGAGTTTGCAAAAAAATACACCTTCTTCTTGACAAATCCATGTTAAATCTGTCCTGAAACCCCTAATTTTTTTTTGACCAGATATTTTGAATTTAATTTTAAATTATAAATAAATCAACACCAAATAATGAAATAATGACTAACTCCCTGCCAAAGCTACAACCAAGAAACGCTATAGAATAGCTTAAGCTATGGTGTATTCAAGGGAGATAATGAACTGAATCATTCTGTAGTGTTGGAACATCATTCTATGATGTTGAATCTTTATGTAAAAAGAGATTCACCTCATTACATTATAAGTCTGTTGTTTATATTCATATATAGAACAAGCGATACAAGTGCAGTGTGATCAGTGATCAGAGTAAACGTTGCTGACCAAAGTCTTGACAGTCTAGGAGCCGCAATAGCAAAAGTACAACCATTTCATTTTTTGATGCCCCATTAGGTATCAATCACTTTTATAGCACAATTTGTCCCAGTGCAATATGTATGACAGCTTTAAACCCTTAACATCAAAAGAGACAATCTTACTTTGTGCTTTGGAGGGTGCACTTCATCTGTTTGCTACATCCCGTCTATATCTCTCAAACCATGTCATGCCATTTTAACCATATGGTTTCCCTGCTGAGTCAGTAACAGTAATATCAATTTCCCCTCATCAGTCCAAGAAATATACACTAAATCCTTAAGGTCTACATTTAAATTCAGTCATTCAATTCATTTTAGTTCAATTTGAGTTAATTTCATAAATGAGTATACTTCATTTAGAGAAGAGGAGAGAAGAGAAGAGGAGACAAGAGAAGACAAGAGAAGACAAGAGAAGACAAGAGAAGAGAAGACAAGAGAGAAGAGAAGAGAGCATTTGAGAGAGAAACGAGGCCAGAGAGAGTTTCCTAACAAAAACCCAGCATGTGTCCAGTCCATTTAGCTAGTGCTCCATTCAAAGGGCATTTCATCTTTCCGTCCCCCTACCACTACTACCAATCCACTAGATCAGTTATACATGGATATTTGGAGATTTTCTATTTCGCTCTGTAACTTGCAGAAATTTTACTTCCTAGCTGCTTCCCTGTTGCTTTTGATGAGAATTCCTAACAATGCTAAGAAGCCATGGTGGGAGTGGGACGAGCATGGAAACTTGGACCCCTTAAAGTGACGCCTGAAGAGAAGACTGAAAATGTGGGTGGGAAAAGTGAATGAGTACCACTCCCCCCCGCCCTCAGTAACTACTGTCAAGGTACCCTTGAGAAAGGCCCTAACATTTGAAAGTCCAATTCAAAGTCATTTGACAGCAGTTTTGCATTTTAGAATTGAAATATCTTAGCTTTGTGTGCTCCTCAATGTTCCTCAATGAGTTTTCCTAGACCCACTTTGAGACATGCTTTCTGATGAAGGGCTATATGAATAAACTTGATTTGACTACTGACTTTATTCAATTTTTTTAAATCATGCAAGGAAATAATATAATTATATAACTATTCCTTTTATTAATTAAGAAATTACTAAATCCCTTTCAATTGATGGCTTATTGCCTAGACGCCCAAAAATTCACCAGACTTTCTACTGTTAACCCACAACTGCTCCAGCTGAGCTGCTCATGTGGTCATACTGGGCAGCTCCCAGTGGCCAACAGAAGAAGACCATAGTTGGGCAGCTCCTAGTGTGAATGTGTAGGACAGTTTGAATGTGAAGCAGGGTGTGGCTGGAAAAGAGCATAGAACTCTGTTGACATTCCCAGGAAAAATAAAGGTAAATAAAAAAATTAAAATAAAATTCAAGAACAAAATCTCCCTTTAAGACCCCTTTAAGCTTGTCTCAGCCGTGGCCTTTCAACAGGCTCAGTGCACCACTTTCCAAGCTCTGTGTTGGGATGAATGGGGACCCCAGTCTCTGGAACTGGCCGCCACTAGACTGCCAATCAATTTGTTTAACTCCCCAGGCGAGGGCAGTGATTGGTGGACCCTGCACACACACTCCCTTCCTGCTAACAAAGCAGCCCATATGCCCTCCCAGCAGGGGCCAGCCCTGATATGGGGGCCCATGCATTTAGAGACACAGTTATAGGAATTTCTAGCTAATGGGATGAAAGGGCTACCATCAGTGAATTGAACCACTGAGCAAATCAAGTGGAATGCACATTCAGGGTGTCACTCATCATCTAGCCTATACTTCAATTTCACACTTTCCCTGGCTGGTTTGCATTGCTGACAGTCTTGAGGGGTTTCAACTCTCTTTCTGTGGCAATTCAATATCATAGAGGTTAATTAAATTTGAGAACCAGAACACAAATTAAACAAGTCTAATGTTATTAAATTAATGTTATAAGTTTGTTCTCAGTCATGTGCACAAGGGGGTGCAGAAGAAAGGGCATGGCATATACAATAAGGTTATTCAATCATTTTGCAAGAACTAGATCATTTTATTAATCTACAATTTTGTGAACTTTTATTGGCGCTTAGCCCTTACAAAAAACTATAGCAAATACTATATACTGTAGCATAGACTTTTGCAATCCTATAAAAACAAAAGGCTACTATACTATCCTCATACTCATAGTAGTATATAGTATGATACTATAGGAGATATTAAGTACCATGAAGTACAATAAGGTCACTAGTATTTACTATTGAGTACCACAGGCGCACTATAAGCCCCTATAGGATTATTATAGTGATATCATAGCAGATAAAAATACCAGAAAGTATAAAATTACTATAAACTAACTCAGCATTGAGACAGACACTCGAATTACCTCCTTACAGGAATATTATAGCAATATAATAGAAGATACAAAATACATAAAGTAAAATAAGTCATTATAAACCTACTATAGCACACTATAAGCCTTAATTGGAATATTACAGGAATACTATAATATTTTAATACTATACATCTTCAGTCTGGCAGTATTTCCTGATAGTAGTTGTTACCTGGATGGGTCTACTTTCTGATAGTAGTTAATATCTATAAGTCTATTTTTGACAGTAGTTGTTACCTGGATGAGTCTATTTTCTGATAGTAGTTGATATCCATACAAGTCTATTTTCTGATAGTAGCTGATACCTGGATGATTCTATTTTATGATAGTAGTTGATACCTGATGAGTCTTCTGATAGTAGTTGATATCCATACACGGCTATTTTCTTATAGTAGTTGTTACCCGGATAAGTCTATTTTCTGATAGTAGATGTAAGTCTAACAGTAGTTGTTACCTGTACGAGTTTGCCAGTATATTCTGACAGTAGTTGTTACCTGGATGAATCTGACAGTAGTTTCTGACAGTACTTGGACTGCAGGAAGCTCAGACTCGTCCGTTTGGACGGAAACATCTCTCCTGAAGAATCCCACCGCGTTAGAGCTAAGGCAGCAACGAAAAAAAACAGGTAATGTTAGCGTTAGCTAAAGTCAACAGTGAGATGAGAAGAAACCTGGAAATTAAATGTCGCAGACGTCATGATAATTAATGCGAGACACCCCCACCTGTTAATTCCTGAAAATTCTTCCAAAAATTCTTCCAAATACTCGTCCGTGAAAATGTCTTGAGATGTTAATAAATCCATGGTGTGTCAAGTGTCACGTCATCCCATTTTCGCTAGGAGTTAGTTAGAAGTGAAAGAGAAAAATCACTTTACTCCTTTCTACGTTACTTTATGGCAGTGTTGTCATAGCGACCGTGGTGGCAACCGTAACTCAGACAAATGGACTCAGGAATGTAACAGTGCTGTCTGTTCAAGTGTCTGTGTGTAGCGTAAAGTAAAGTAAAGTAAAGTGTTAGTGTAATACTACTACAACTAATAATACTAATACTAATACTAATAATAATAATAATAACATTTACATTTAAAGTGCCTGTGCATTAAAAATAAATGAAAATATTTTAATTGTAATTTCAATTTAATTTAATTTAATATAAAAAGTATCTGTGCATTTATCTATCATACGCTGTCCTATAGATTTTTTGGGTCAGCATTTTGTTTTCATCTATTGACAAACAGCGACTCAGCTATGGGTAATGTTACCTATATGCTCCATATGTTACCCAATGAGGCAAAAGATTTATTTATTGCTGAAATGACCAACAAAATTATCTGGGAGATTTTCAATGAAATGCTTATGTGTGGTTGATGTAGCCTAATGGATGGGCTAGGTTAGGAATATCTTTCAAACAAATTATTTGATAAGCAACTGTGATTCTATGTGTTTGGTCAACCCGGCCAATTAGTTGTTGATTTTATTAAACAATTATTTCTACATTAATCTGTGTGTGTTACCCATTCAATTTCAGCCTCGGATTAGTGACCATGATATTGACACTGAGGATTTTTCAATTATGCCCCAGACAGACATATTGGCAGTCTTATTTTGTGCTTCTATTTGGGGTTTGGAAGCTTTGTGGTAATTTTTTTTGAGATTAGTAAAATCAGGCCAATTACAATCTAACCCTCCAAACATATTGATACCAATGGATTTGAGAGGATTTGTGGGGCGGATTTATCTTCTAAAACCATCGCTTTTACATCTGTGGGCCATTTGATGCCTGTAGCTCTCCCCTTAATCACAAAGCTGATTGTTTTCACCCGAGAAAACTATTTGAAAATAGTTGTTAATCTCCTTCCCCAATGGAGTCTGTTTTGGTCAGACATAATCTGCCAGAGTCTGATTGGGTTGCATAATCCCTGGATGAGGAAATGTGTCCCCCCTCCTCCTCCCCCCCGGCTCTATTGGGTATCTCCATTGGTTGGTCTAGGTATGACCCTCTCCCTCCTCCCCTCCTCTCCTCTAGCGTAGCTTCTCTACTGTACGAGTCTGCCCTGGGGGCCAAACAATATGGCTCCTATTTTTTTAATTAATCTAAAGCTAAATCTCTGTGTGTGTGATCAACAGAGTCTGACTCGTGATGTGATCTGCGATGTTGTGTGTTGTTTGGTTGTTTTCACTTGACTAGGCTAAAGGCTAATCCCCGCTGATAGTCTATTTGTTTTCTATTCCTCTGAATCTGAATCCTTCCTTCCTTCCTTCCTTTTTTCTTTTCTTCCTTCCTTCTGTCCCGCCCTTGTTTCTTTCCTGTTTTCCTCCCACGGTCTTTCTGTCCTTCCTTCCTTCCTTCCTTCCTTCCCCCTCCCTCCCTCCTTTCTTTCCTCCATCTTTCCCTCCCTTCCTCCCACCCTCTTACTTTGCTTCCCTTCCATCCTCCCTCCCTCTCCCCATACTTCCCCCCTTCCCTCCTTCATTTGCTCCCTCCTCCCTTCCTTCCTCCCATCCATCCTCCTTCCCTCCCTCCTGCTTCCCTTCCATTCTCCGTCCCTCTCCCCATACTTCCCTTCTTCCTTCCTTCCTTCACTCACTCCCTTCATTCCTCCCACCCACCCATCCTCCCTCCCTTCCTTCTTCCGTGGTCAAGTTTCCCTCTGGAACCGATTTGATCCCATCAGCACCTATAGGTTTATCTTGACCCTGGGCGGCCGTTGGAGATGCAATGACGTACAATTGACTGACAGCTGGGCGGCTGAGGAATGAATGGAGGATCAATGACACATATCAACAGCGAATGAGTTCGGAGTGATGGAGGCGGAGTGATGGAGGCGGGTGTGGGGGGCGTGGAATAAATTACTTAGAAAAGGTGCATTGCTTCACCGCGGTCAGGATGAAAAGAAAAAGGGAAGGTGGGTGGAAGGAAGTTGAACTTTCGATATTTTAAACCTCATAATGATAAAAAATAAACTCCATTCATTCACTTTTCAAATTTGAAATTACTTGAGATAAACTGCTGCAAAAAGCGCGTAACCATTAGTTTGATTACATGTAGCGAAACTGTTCTCCGGCACCGCGCGTGATATGGTAGCTCGAGCATGTGGCACCGTCGTGTTGTATGTTTCCCGTCTGTTGTTGCTAAAGGGCCAAGTTGCCAAGGTTCATATGCGCCGAGACCACAGTGGCCGAGAACAATAGGCCATCTGTGAACGGGAACAATGATAATGTCACCATAGTTGAGAGAGAGAGAGAGAGAGAGAGAGAGAGAGAGAGAGAGACTAATTCAGCTGCACTAACTAGTGGCAGAATTCAACATTCACTACATTAGCACAAATGATCATAACATCATCATACATCATCATAACTTTGCTTTAACAAGCAAAATGTCACTGGCCTGCATCTGTCTCTTCTTATTGAAATTCAACACTCTTTTCTTTTTTCTTTTTCCACTTTTCACAAAAAAATATTCATATAAATGAACAAAATAATTCAATCAAACAGTCAGCAACATACTGGGAAATTAATTATAAGCAGATATAAACATGAAAAGGTGGTGTTGCTTCTGTTTAATTCCAAAGACCGTAGAGCCTGACAGATAAATAAAATTCATATAAACTGTTTCAGATAAATGACATGAGTGTGAAATGTATTCCCTGTAATAAAATACAAGGCACTGCAGCAAACTGCATCCAATGGCTACAAAGTAAAAGCACGTCTCTATAATGAAATATAGACACGACTGGATTGTGCAGTGATTTTTCTATTATCAAAAGACAACCATTCTTTGTTTCTGTATGAAAACCCAGTCTTTGGTTGAGGTGTGGGTCATATGGGTCTTGAATTAATTTATTATTTAACCATATTGCATGATGGCCACTGGACCCATGTCATTTTCCAGTTGACCCTTTTGGTATTTGATTAGTTTGATTAGTTACATTTCGCGTGAAGGATGATTAGATTAGATTAGATTAGATAAAAGGCAGGGTGTGAAATCGCAGCAGTAGGATCAGTAGCAGCATAATTTACTGAGACAGAAAAACTGTGAGATTTGAGCAAAAAGGTGAAGAACTATGGCATTTTAAAAATAAATCAATATAACAACTAGAGGAATATGACAGTATGAGAAAGACAATATGTAAAAGATGCTCACATTAACAGGCTACGTATGTTGTTTGTACAAAAGTGACTAGGCATGTAGAAACTATACACCTGCCAGGCACCTGCCAAATATACAGATTTGATTTTTTTCTGTCAGTTTGGAGCACAATCAAGTGAAGACATAACCTCATCCTCAGTCATTCATCAAATCTCCTCCTGGTATGTATATTACTGTGTGTGTGTAGGAACTCCATACTACTAGTAGTACCAGAACTCCTGTTTCAACTGCACACTGTATTATAATTGAGTAGTCAGGAGTCTTTTAGTGTCTGTACTGGCCTTTGTATGCCTCCCTCTAGTGACCATAAGGAAGTAGAACTATGTAGAATATTGTGCCTTGATGCAGTGCGGATTAAGTTATATTATTTTCATTCCATTTTTGTTGACGGCTGTTTGAAATTTCAGATTTGAAAGAAACTTTGATTTCAAAATGTCTTTTCCTGCTCACTTTCATTACAAACCAGCTTTGTGAGAGTTTCTAAGTCATGCAAGTTTTGGCCTTCTCTGAGATCCGTTGGGCTTTCTAGTGTTAAAGCAGAGTGGCTATGTCCCTGGATGATCAGTGAGATGAGCCGTGACTGGCATGTTGTGATCAAAAGTGCTCATCAGGTTGGACATCAACCAAAAAAACAAAATTAAATGTAAAGAAAATGTTTCAAATGTAGAAATACAGTATGGAAGGACATCCGTTCCTCAGCCTGTAAGCCAAACTGACTAAATTGAAGATCAGGGCTCATTAAAGGTGCTGTATGGAGTTTAGTTGTGGAGTGCAGTGTGGATGCAGTCTTCTCAGTGATGGTCTCGTTAGTTTACGATAATCATATTAATGCCTCAAAATGAATGTGCTAATGATTTATTGATGTTAAAAGGCGACACGTGGCACCTTTAATACATACTAGTAACCAGTGTTGGGCAGTAACGCGTTACTGTAATATTATTACTTTCCCCAGTAACGAGTGGTGTAAGGGATTACAATTTCCAAAACAGTAATTATATTAGTTATTAATCCAAGTAACGCTGCGTTACTACGTTGCCAGAACGCAATTTGTTTTGTTTTTTGTCCTAGGTAGACTATTTTATGATGACATGTACGCGCGGCAGGTCAGTGCGACAATGCTTTCGACTGCGAAAAATACAACATCTAATTTATTGAAGCATCTGATACAGCAGCACAGCAATGTGAAACTTGTCGAATAAAAACACCGGCGCTGACAGGGAGGCATCCAGTGATGCATGCACTCCGGCTAAACAACAGAAACTGGATTTTAGAGCAGGACATGGTGGTGGAGAGACGTTAAGTGAAGATAAGACAAGATCTGAAGAAGCTCGTCGCTGGGTATATCGTATCGTAAAAGTCGGGAGAGACTGTTGCTTTATTTTTTTTTATATATACATATACTGTATCCCATCAGGTTTGAAAGGCTGCAATATTTGCAGTTATGCAGTTTAGCTGATTGTTGACTCCTCCTGTAAGGTTAATATTGTTCCAATAAAGTGGATTCAGTTCTAAAAGGAGCTGGCTAAACAGGTTGTACGTCACTTTTTCGGAAGGGGGGGGGTAGCGAAAGTAATATAGTAATATAATGAGTAACGTAACTAATTACCTTAGATACCAAGTAATAAGTAAAGTAATATTATTACTTTTTAAAGGAGTAATAAGTAAAAAGTAACTTATTACACTTCCTGAGTAACTTGCCCAACACTGCTAGTAACTAGCATAAAGTAGCATAAAAAATATATGAACGTAGAAATTTAACAAATTGGTTACATTTATTTTCTATACAATATGCACATGGTCTCTGTTAGAGTCTTACTAATTACACTGATAGAAAACTATAGAAATCAGTAATAGAAATAAGTTAGTTAAATAATTTAGAATGTAAATGATCTAAATCTGGGGTCGATCCACCTACCTGTATGTTTCTAAAGAGTTTGACTTAAAGAGTTCCATTAAACTAAACCAACTAAATTGCCTTGAGTAGAAAAAACAAACTCAGGTTTATCATGCAATATCTCTGAAACATAGAGATACATGGTCTGTGAAAGTGTTCTCATTTTGTTAACCAAGGACAGAAGTTACCCATCATCCTTTAAAAAGTACCATTATTATTTCCTATGCCGCATATGAGAGCAAACTTAAAAATGACAGATTATCTGTGTTGACACGCAGTATTGCTCAATTAGATGATGTATACGCTGTGTCACCATCTCCAGATATTTATAAGGAGCGGTTAGCTTTGCAAGCAGAACATGATACATTATTGACAGATCAGGTTACAGAACTACTTGTCAAATCTAGAAGCACTTGTTATGAACAAGGAGATAAAGCCAGTAGATTATTGGCTCACAAGTTACGTCAGGTCTCATCATCACATCTGATTCCTAAAGTGCGTACGTCGTCTGGGATATCCTTAGACCCCAAGGAGATTAATGATGAGTTTAAGCGTTTTTATCAAATTTTATACACATCTGAAAATGAACCGGACGCTGTAGAATTGGATGATTTCTTTCATTCCCTTGCTGTACGTTTAGTTAACCAGGACCTAGTTGAAAAATTAGAACAACCAATTACTATTGAAGAATTGTCCAATGCTGTTAGATCTCTTCAATCTGGGAAGAGTCCAGGGTCAGACGGCTACTCAGCCGAGTTTTATAAAAAGCTTTTTCCTAAAATAGCCCCTATCTTAAGTGAAATGTATAATGAAGCATTTGTAAATGGCACTCTCCCACAGACTCTCACTTTAGCCACAATCTCTCTAATTCTCAAAAAAAACAAAGACCCTCTAGACTGTGCATCATACCGCCCAATTAGCCTATTAAATGTTGACTATAAAATCTTAGCCAAGCTTCTAGCGATACGTTTAGAATCAGTTCTCCCATCAATTATCTCGCCTGATCAAACAGGATTTATTAAAAATAGACACTCATTCTTTAATCTTAGACGCTTATTTAATATCATATATAATCTCTCTACTACCAACACTTCTGAGGCCATCATATCCCTAGATGCAGAGAAGGCATTTGACAGGGTGGAATGGAAGTACCTCTTCCACACTCTGAATAAATTTGGCTTTGGCTCCAAATTCATTACTTGGATAAGACTTTTATATTCATCCCCTCAAGCCTCAGTTAGGACTAACAACACGCAATCCAATTGTTTTCCTCTGCAACGGTCAACACGTCAAGGTTGTCCTTTAAGCCCCTTATTGTTTGCCCTTGCCATAGAACCCCTTGCAATAGCACTTCGCTCCAACCCTCTCATCAAAGGTATTGTCAGATACGGCCATGAACATAAGGTATCGTTGTATGCCGATGATTTATTATTATACATATCTGATCTCTCTGTTTCTGTCCCTGCTGCTCTCACCATTATCAAATCCTTTGGTCACCTATCAGGGTATAAACTGAACCTCAACAAGAGTGAACTGATGCCACTCAATGTAGCCGCAAAAAAGTCCCCTTTACATAACCTGCCATTTAGAATTGCTCATAATGGTTTCAATTACCTTGGAGTACATGTTACGGATAAATTTGATAAACTTTTTCAGGCCAACTTTGCTCCCCTTCTAGCCCGTACTAAGGATGATTTTGAATGCTGGTCTTTGCTACACCTTTCTTTAGCCGCAAGAATCAACTCTATTAAGATGAACACTCTCCCTAAATTCTTGTATCTCTTTCAGTGCCTACCTATTTTTCTTCCCAATGCATTCTTTAAAAAGATTGACGGTCTGATTTTACCTTTTATATGGGATAAGAAACCTCCCAGGATACGTAAACAACTCTTGCAGAGGCCCAAACCAGACGGAGGTCTCGCGCTACCAAATTTCAGGTTCTACTACTGGGCTGCTAATCTTAGGATCGTTCAGTACTGGTTGCAGTGTAGAGAGATATCTTCACCCCCCGGTTTGGTTAAAGATACCGGCATCACTATCTTCTCTCGCCCACGCCTCTATTTCAGGCCCTTATTCCTCTTTCACTAAAAATGTATGTGTCAAATTAACTTTGAAAATCTGGAACCAATTTAGACGCCACTTTGGGTTTCAGACTATCTCTTTTGCCGCTCCAGTGGCCTCAAATCCGGCTTTTTCCCCATCTATGATTGATAACGCTTTCTCAACATGGACTAGTCTCAGTATTAGAAGATTTAAAGATCTCTACATTGACAATACCTTTGCTACGTTCGAGCAATTATCAGTTAAATTTGGTCTCCCCAGAAATCATTTTTTTAGGTTTCTACAGATCCGGAGTTATGTCCGCAGTTTGGATCCCCGGTTCCCCACCCTTCCTGGTGAAACACAATTTGATATTTTTCTCACCCCTCTTCCCACTTTAAAGGGTTCCTTGTCAATAATCTATAGTCAATTATGCTCTTTACAGTCCATCTCCTTAAACAATATTAAGTCCTCATGGGAAGAGGAACTGGGAGAAGAGATATCTGATGACATGTGGGAGAACGCGCTCAAAAAGGTTCACATCTTCTATTTGCGCTAGGCACGCTCTCACTCAATGTAAAGTCATTCATCGGGCTCACTGGACCACAATGAGATTATCCAGAATTTACAAGGATGTGAATCCTAATTGTATAAGATGTAACCAATCTCCTGCAAATCATGTGCACATGTTTTGGAGTTGCCCATCTCTCATTGGTTTTTGGAAGGACATCTTTGACACACTCTGAAATATGTCGCACACAGGTGGAACCAGACCCTTTGACTGCTTTATTTGGGGTTTCCTCGTCCACATTACAACTGACAAATATGAATAAAGGTGTTATTGCTTTTGTTACTTTGTTAGCAAGACGGCTAATCTTGCTTAGATGGAAATCCTCTGTACCCCCTTCCCATGCTCTTTGGATTAAATCTATCCTAAATTGTATAAAGCTGGAAAAAATTAGACATACACTCAGAGGATCTTTAAACAAATTCTATACAATGTGGGCTCCCTTCTTCTCTTATGTCAAGAGGCTTCATTTCCCTGCAGTACCAGAGTGATGTATGTATATTTATCTTACATATGTGTATTGTACATTATCTTTTTTATTTTTATTGTTTTTGAGTATGACCTGTAGGATTGATATCAGAGCTGGTTGACCTATAAACCATTGTATTCATTTCTTTTTTATTTTGCGTTTGCTTTTCGTCTGTTTTGTTGCGTGTTATTTTTGGTATGTTGTTAGATGTTCTTATCGGATAATTTTCAAGTGCAATTCCTTTGTAAATGTTGACTATGCTGAAAATCCAATAAACAAAGTTTAAAAAAATTAAAAAAAATTTAAAAAGTACCATTATGAGATAGTCGAGCCAGAGGGTCTTGAAAATAGGAGGCACACTCAGGACAACGTCTATTTACAGGTGCAGGTGAGTACACGTGTAAACTCAAGAAAATAAAATCAACTCAGAGTAGACAAAAAGAAAAAAAACAATGTCTTTATTAACAAAGTAAAGGCAGTACAGAAGGTCACATGTTCACAGCAACACTGCCTTAGTTGACTACCACCCTCCTCCTATAGTGGAGACCTAAAGTGACAAGTGGCATACCTTCAGCCCACCTTGTCACAACCATCATTTCTTTTCATTAAATAATAACAATAATAAGACAGCAGTAACAGCGTTGGTTAATTAGTGTAACAGAACAAGGTTGATAAATGGTTGAATAGCAAAGCGAACACACACACACACACACACACACACACACACACACACACACACACACACACACACACACACACACACACACACACACACACACACACACACACACACACACACACACACACACACACACACACACACACACACACAGTGGGGCGGTTGTGGCTCACGAGGTAGAGCGGGTTGTCCTTTAATCAGAAGATCGGAGGTTCGATCCCCGCCTCCTCCAGTCTGCATGTCGAAGTGTCCTTGGGCAAGACACTGAACCCCAAATTGCTCCCGATGGTCAGGTGCCAGCTCACTGCCATCGGTGTGTGAGTGTGTGAGTGTGTGTGTGAATGGGTGAATGAGAGGCATAGATTGTAAAGCGCTATATAAATGCAGCCATTTACCATTTACAGAGGACGCTGGGGATTTTGTCATCATTGCTGTGTAGGTAGTGTGAAAATTTGACTTATTTGAAATGTTGAAATTAAAAAGTACATTGTAAAGTGTAAAGAGTTGATGGAAACCAGGTCAGCTGAGAGGTTCATAATCAGCCCAGACGGATGCAGGCACTCTGCCAATTATTCCACAAAGCTGTTGGAGCAACACTTAGTGATGGAGATTTAAGCTTCCAAACAACATGCGCTCACAATATTAAAATTGAGACAAAAGAAAATGATTTAAAACCCCTAATTGATACTAGCATTTATGATTTCCAAAGGAGATTCCTTCTATAACCACTGTAATTTCATCAAATACACAAATAAGTTATCAAAAAACACTATAAACAGTTAATTTAGACCTTTTTATACCAGCTGTGGGGTATTTTACATCAAAAATAGCTTGAATTCTGAGATTTTTGCCATATACTGTATATTCCACATTGTTCACAAATCCCTGTCTAAATAACCAACCTTTTAGTTATTTATAAGAATAAAACAAAATGCAAAATAACAAAATAAATCAAATGTGCAATACAAAACATGTTATTTGTTTGCATTTGTGTCCATATTCAACACATAAAATGTCATTCTGATTGCACGAAAGGAAATTTCTTCCTATCTACCTGACTTTCAGTTCCACACCACACTACCTAGCATGCATCACTGTACATGCAGAACTACAAGCATTTCTTTTTCCCCCACCAGATTAGTTGAGATGAGCATACACTATTGGCAGAAGCCTATAGCAATCAATATGTGACAGAGTGACAAGATACACACAGGGGAGGGTGTGTGTGTGTGTGTGTGTGTGTGTGTGTGTGTGTGTGTGTGTTTTTGGGGGGGGGGGGGGTAATATTTTGGACCAAATGGTGTGCCATACTGATGTCTGTTTAATATTCTGTCTGTAAACTAAAGCCTTTTATGCAAATAAATGACAGTAATTTAATTAATCAGTCAAAAGGGATTTACTATCTGTCTGACATTTTGAGGAATTTAAGGCCGACATATGGTTTGTTTATGGGTGTCGCTAGAACACACAATAATGAGCATCAGGGAAAGTCAAAGGTTATTAGATATTATAATTGTAAATGGATATTTTGTGTTTATTTTGCCTATTTGTTCAAGGTTTTTAATGCAATGCCTTCAGAAAGTATTCAACCTTGACTTTTTCTGCCCATTTTGAGCCTGAATTCAAAATGGATCAAAAGTTTTTTGGCACTGATCTACACACAATAACCTGTGTCAGAGTAGATTTTTTTTAATTTACAGATTTACAAATTAATTAAAAATAAAAAGCTGAAATGTTTAGAGTCAATAAGTATTCAACCTCTTTCTGGAGATGCTTCCGATTGAGTCATCGTGCATCCAAATTCCTTTGAATGTCTGAGATTTTCATCTTCCTTTGCTGTATCCTATTACTATTTTGCTGCTACAATGATCCAATTTCCCCACAGGGATCATTAAAGTTTCTGTTGTTGCCATTAGTAATCTAGTAGATGCCTGGCTATTACGGTCTGTCTCACAAGTAATCTGCTATTAAAAACCAAATATTTCTGAATATAAAAACATAAATTGTACTATATATCTCTCAAGAACATTTAAATGTTAATTTAATGGTTAATTACATAAATTGTATTTCTTACATGTTCTTGTATGGTCATATACTCCTGCCACCAGTAGATGGCAGTTGTCCTCAGCTATGGCAAAGCTCATGCATCTAATATCATCTGCCACCAAAACTTTGATTTTATTTGGCCAATGTAATAAATCAATATTTGATAAATTATTAGTCTTAGGTCACCAACCTATCATCTTAGACGGGACATTGGTTCTGAATTCTCCCTGATGTGAACTTATTTTTAGATGTAGCTTCCAAACAGATTTTTCCAAACTTCCAATTTTGTGCTCGACCTTTGCTCTCCATTATAACAAAAATAAATAAATAAATGCTGAAATGACACATTTTGGGTTCAATTTGAAAGTAACTTTTGAAAAGAAGAGTTGAACCTGCAGCCACAGGAGCCAATGTCAGGACTCTGCTAACAAAGTGGCAATGATGTCAAATAAGCACAGGGTGGCGTTAGAGCACCAGCGTTGATGCCATCAAATCCCAGTCACACCAGAAGTAGAGACCACAGAATTGTGTTTTGGAGTAGAGACTAGGCCTGAAGATAGGACAGTTTACTGGGTCACAGTAACCTACATTTGGAAACAAATCTTCTTGACATAGCTGGATTTCACACTGACGGATCTGCGAACCTCTTTCAAGAAGAACGTATCTTTGTTGCTGCATTGCCTGCATTCTGTACTGATGGATATTTTGTGTACTTTCTGGATCAAGGGATTATACTGTTGGGTTTAGTTGTTTCTGCCCTTTATTGGTTTTACCGATCTATAATAATAAGACATAATTGGCGATTGCCCTTTTTTTTGTGGTGGTGGATCACTTAAAAATATTTTTTTGCTCATATCTTGGGTTGTTGAGACTAACTCCATTCCAGATTTGGGATTTTGGTGTATGGGATGCATTTTTGAACATTATTAGGTTTCTTCTATGGTGAGCTATTGAGCAATTTTATTTTATTTGTAATTTTATCATATTCTGCATGGAGAGCCACACGGGTTACAGTGGTCTTGAAAGAGGCAGGGGGGTCCTCGAGTTTAATCCCTTAGCGTCATCAGGGAGGGGGGTCGCTGTCCACCCAGTTATCTCCACACCTTTGGCTCCCCCAGCTACACATTTAGGTGTGTGCAGCCCACAGTCGTAGGGCAGCAGGTGTAGGGCACAGACATAGTGAGAGCAGGTTTGCGTAGTGACCCCAACATTGACCTAGGCCAGGGCCCTGACCCCATTTTTGATATTTTAAAGCAGCACTTCAGCAACACTGTTTACTCTGACCTGGCCCTAGCTGACTTCTATGCTGCTCTATGCTACCTCTGGCTGGGTAGACAGCATTTGATTATTGGATTTGTCTTAACAGGGCCATTGAGGTGGCAGAGGATTGCCTGAAATGGCAGAACAAAAAGCTTGATGACCCATCATGGGAGGTGACTTATGTTTATCAGACACTGCCCTGACCCTGAGCTGTCGCTGGTGTGTAGATGTAAGCCCCTTCGTAAGTGGACAGCTGCATAAGTACACAAGAGACTGGAGGAGTTTTAGAGAGAAGGCAAGGTTTCGGGCCCTTTAAGGCCCCATCCGGCTGTTGTTACACTGAGACAGGGAGTGAGTAGGCCAGTGGCCGGCCAAGAGAGTAACCCAGTCTATACACCTCAGGTTCCCCATGGCTCGGGCTGAGCCATTAGACCGCATCATTGCCATGTTGGAGCGTGTTTTGGAGCAGTGCCCACTACAAGGGTTAACAGGCTCAGACCTGAACCAATTAAAGTATCATGAAAACCTGAAGCCTCTAATTGGTTCAGGTGTGCCTGTACATCCAGGACAGGGGGTCCTTGAGGACTGGATTGAGAACCACTGGCATAGGAGACGCAGATAAAGGAGGAGCCACAAGTTACTTCGTGAAGGAGTTGACATATTTCTGTACACATTATTTCTGTTAAATCAACCAGTTTTGTTAAATAAAATAATGAAATAATGACCACCTCCTATAGGGTATTTCCCATACATGTCAGATCATATTTTCTCATGGACCACAGCACTACCATCAGGCCAACCTTGCAATAGCGCCTTTTTAAAAAAAATTATTTCTCCTACAAAGTTGCCTCGATAGCCACCAAATTTTACACACCGCAGATTTCAATTGCCCACGTCATCTTTCAATCACAGAAGTTTGTTACTTGGCCGTGACACACCAAAGAAGTTGACGGCGAAGACACGCAAACAGGAAGTGACACATAATTCCTTAACGCCTAAATGAGCAACCATACGTCATATAAATATTTGCGAAGGGCTTAAATGTTTGACAGATCATATTTGGTTGCGCTCCATAGCTATAATGGCTACAATGGCTGCTTGTGGCTATATTGTTCTGTATATCTGTTTATATGCCTGTTCTTTATTTTATTTTCTATAGCTGCTTATATTCAGAACTACACTGCTTTTGTTAACCATAACTTCTCCTATCTGACTCTGGGTTGCTTTCTGCTAGTTGGTTGATTTGGTTAGCAGTCTTTCTCTGATGCTGTTCATGTACATCCCTGTCCTACTGTCCCACCATGCCAGGTTCAATTCCCCTGAAATTCATATACATCGATATCGATATAAACATATATATATATATATACTTATCTGGGCTAGGGAAACCCCCTCAGCCAAGCCCACAGCCATTTCAACCATTTTATTCCTGGTTCTACGAGGATCATGACAGCAGGAACACAGTCTCCCTGTAAACCATGCGGCCATAGGATATTTATAGAGAACAGACTGGAGGAGGGGGGGGGGATGAGAAAGAGAAGAAAGAAGAGAGGAGGAAGAAAGAAGAGGAGGATACTGTGGAACAGAGCAAAGGAAAGGGGGGGGAAGAGCAGATGAGGAGTGAAGAGGGGAAAAGGAAAGGACAGAGGAGACGAGGAGAGGAGACTACAAATGCACCAAACTCCCCTCTATCAGTTGAAGGAAAAGGTCTCTCAGCTTTACCTTATCGGGCCTTAATAAATCTTCATTAACCAAAATGTTCTATCTTTTGTCTTCTGTATCGTTTAAACCCTCTGAATTAACACCAGCCAAAATGGAGCTACAACTAAGGTTGCTGTAACCCAAACCATGTATGTGTGTGTGCAAGTATGTATGCTGAGAGACCGAGAGAGAGAAAAGAGCAAGATAGCGATGGCGAGGGTCTTCTCCTTTATACCATCTGATTGAACTGGGTCAGTTTATCATGACTCGGCCAGAGACGGACAGATGATTTTCCATAAAGTGGTGAATAAGATCTCTGTGTGTGTGTGTGTGTGTGTGTGTGGCCACCTTCTCTTATACATTAGCTTGATAACATGAGGAAAGTTTGTTTGCTAACCTAATCCTCCTTTTAAGTACAAAACATGGCCAAGTTTGCAACTATGTTTTATAGCTACACATTAACATTATACTAGATACATTAACATGAAAAGACATGTCAAGTAAAACAATATTTGTGCTAACATGTACCGAATTCTCTTAAAAGAACGTCAATCAGCAGCAAATCCCATCTCACCAATTGGTTCAACAGTCACAAACCTCCAAAGAACCAATGTGTGGACATTAATGGTTCTTTGTATAATGGTGTATAATGGTGAACTTCCAAGAACCACAGAAGAACCACAACTTTTCGGTGTAGGTTGATCATTATCAAAGTGGTGATAATGCATCAACGTACGTATGTCAAGTGTAGCGTGGACGCTCCAGGTAGGTGTTGCAGGTACCAGTTCTCGTGGATTTTGGTGGAATTTGAATGTCATACTCGGTAAGGAAATTTTAGAAGAAGGCAGCAGCTTTAACCGTTAGCTGGTACTGTATGCTGTAGATTTCAGTGTAGTAACCCGGAAATCTTTAAAGACAGTCAGAGGGGCTGAAGACGGGATCAAGCCTGGAGAGATTAAAGAGGGATTTCGGAAGGGTGAGAGACAAGGGAGGGGTTTGAGAGAAATGAGAATGCAAATGAAGTGTAAAACTGGAAAGAGAGAAAGTGGTCGACATTGTAGAGACAAGGAGAAAAGTAGTATAGGGATAAAAACAAGAAAGATGACAGTTCCTCGACCTCGGTGCGGGGTGATGTGAGGATCGAGACATTGAACCTGATGTAAAATGACAACAGCAGTTCAGTGCCGTATGGTCGACCAAACACGCAGACTGATCGCAAGTACAGCTGAGGAAAGGCAAGAGAAGATACAAATAAGAGAGAACAGAGGGCACGAAGAGCGAGAGATCATAGGCAATTGGCCTTAAAGCAGGGGACAAATTTGAAAGAGTAGGAAAAGAGAGAGTGGATGGGAGAGAAAGAGTAGGAGGTAGGAGGGAGAGAAAGAGCTCTCCCAGAGGAGTTTAGTTTAGCCTCACGTAGTGAGACCACCCTCTCCGGAAAGAGAGAGATAGAGGGAGGGAGGGAGGAAGAGAGGGAGTAACACATAGGAAATTGCCTGTAGGCTCTGTGTGCAGCCAGTGCTTGGCACATCGATTACCGCCTTTACTACAGGGACAGTCCAATGGTACTGTCAATGCTGGTAGAGGGATACAAGAGTCTGTGAAGGGAAGAAGAAGAAGAAGCAGAGGGTAGAAGAAGGGAAAAGCACTGCCCAGACTGAAACAAGTCTAGAGAAGAGGCAAAAATAACTGTAGAGCAGAGGTGGTGAAGGGAAGAGGAGAGCAAAAGAGACAACCTGACAAAACCGAGATGTCAACTCCTCATCAGAAGGACGTCCGGACACAGAGAAGATAAGTATAGAGAATTACAAGGACAAGCTGCCAAACAACAACAAAACTCGTTACATTCAGAGAATTAACGAGAAGGAAAAGAAAAGTGGAGGCTAAAAGCTGACGAGCACAAAATAATCTGCAACTCTCGAAATTCATGAGAGAGGAGGACAAGAAAGGACAGAGGAAGGGGAAGAAAGAGCCACACGAAGCAGGAGGAACGAGAGGAAAGGGGCTAAATCCTCCATAGAAGGACTTGAGAGGCTCTGGCCCAGACTGACCCTGGAGTATCTTACCAGCGCTCTGCTCAGCCCAGCGGGGAAGATGTCCAAGTCCCCCTCCCGTCTGGGCCAGCCCGGATCAGCCGGCTCCAAAAACCCCAACCCGAGGAAGGAGCTCCAGGGCAACCGGTCATGCATGCTGCGGGTAGGGGAGAGGCTGATGAGGGCAGGCAGCGAGGGGAACCTGGTCCAGAGACCCAGACTGGCCCAGGACCCAATCCAGAAGCAGGCTTCCTCAAGCGGATTAGGGCAAGGGCCAAACGGGCAAGCACAAGCACTACTCCTGGAGGAAAAGCCCAGCGGACATACAGGGAATAACTCCACCAAAGGTAAAGTGTCTCTTGTTGATGAATGGAGATAAGAAAACTTTAGATAAACTTAGATAACGTAACGTAACGTAACGTAAGCAACACAGTCTCATAAAAACTTAGATTACACGTTACATGTTACATTTTCACCTGTCCATCTCATGAAAAAGCCAACAGCTAAGTTAAGGTAAGGTTTAGTTGGTGATAAATATGTAAATATGAAAACTTCACTCGCAGTAGAAATATATTTCTCTCACTTAGAGAGCATAATGTAGCATAGCATAACAGGGAAACATAATGTAGCATAACATAATGTAGCATAACGTAACATAGCACAACATAGCATAACGAAGCAAAGTGTAAAGTGATGTAACGTTAAGTAACATAAGATGAAACATTAATGATCATGGGAAATTTGGCTCGTGGCATCAGCAAATAATGGGATACAGCAAAGAAAAACAGTTTCTGTCTGACAGTTTCAGTTTTCTTAAGAGTTAAATAAGAATAGATCAAATGGGGGGTATTCAACATAACGCAATGGACAAAGTCAACGTGTCAAGAACATATTAAGTAAAAATGATGAATGAAAAATATGACAATATATGAATTACAGCATTATGAGAACATATGCAGAAAATATGTATGAAGCATCAAATCATCAGACCATCGGAAAAAAATAATGTTCATACATATTTAATGAAAAGTATTTTGGCGTGCATGTTTCAGTTGAACAAAGTGAACTTTGATTTGAAGGGGAGTACCACATTACTAAAAACATCATACACTGCATGTTAGTGCTATGGAGCAGCCACATTTTATTTGATACAAGTAGAGTCCTAGTTCCCTAGTGAATATTGAATTTAGCTGTATTCTGTACACTATTATACATCAATTTCTGCACTCTGGCTCACAGTATGAGGTGCAATTCATTTAATTTGCACGCGTATGTGCATCTGTCATTGTTCATGAACTGTGCTCGTTGTCTAATGTATTTGATTACAAGTTATACTTTACTACATGCATATTCCACACTGCGAGTAGAAACGTGTCGTGTCATTTCACCTCTTTCCATTATCTCTGCCTTTTTCTGCTCCGGGCGCTGCATCAAGGTTGATGTTGTTGCCATTATGCTCTCAAGGCTCATGCATGGACCACGACCCATTACTGTGTCAGTGTGTCAGTTTGTTGGCACTCACTTTCACTTCCACCACCTCAGTTCAATTTAATAACTTTATTGGCATTAGCGTTTATCAGAGGCAGTATACAAAATTTTCAGAAAGAAAAAATACATCAGGATATATCGATACTTTATTGATCCCCGGGGGGAAATTCTTGGGTTGCAGCAGCATAACAGTATCAAAGAAGGCACAAAAAACAAAGGCCTAAAAAACTAAAAAAACTACTTATAAATATGCAGAGCGAATGAATGGATGGTACATGTATACAGAGTTAAGGAATGGTAATATTGCTGTTGTTGCGAGGACGTTCCTTTGGACCAATTAGAAAACAGGTCACATGTCAAAGGCAATGTCAATGATGAAGCTTTAAACCAACCCCATATAGTATTTAAAAGGTTTTTACCGTCCCATAGCACAAAATGACTATAACATATCTGTGGCCAGTTGATAGGGTTGTAGATCGATACCAAAGACTCAACGATTACTTGGTCAGGTGCTGAGATTTCTGCCTTTCAGAACTCACTTTATGGTACTCTGTTCTGGAACAAAAACTCCCCACCCGCTGGAGTTTCAAGACCAAAATGTGGTACGGATCGGTACAAATGTACCCCGACACCCCTGCCTCTCTCTTTCTACACACAATTCTGGCTGTACAGTATTCAGTCCGATTTACCCTGGTCAGTTGTAGCAGGATTTTCTGTCCTGTCATACATTCCTGAGTCCATCAGTATTGTCCTGTCTAGTCCCCGCGGATTACAGCCTGGTGCTGATTAGTTGCATTCCCTCTCGTATCATCACATTCCCCCCCTTTGACTGCAGCGGAGTTAATCTCACTCTGTGCTCACCCCTTCAAAAGCTAGAGAGAGAGAGAGAGAGAGAGAGAGAGTGGTATGGCGTCATGCCAAGTAAATTGTAACAGACAGATACATGTGATTTTTTGCCAACTTGGCATGTGTAAATGAGCGGGCTTAGTGGGAAGGAAAAAGGGAAGCGAGCGGCTTTCAGTGGGTGCGAATGAGGACAGAGTTTTTTCGTTGCAAAAAGGTCATATTGCATGAAACATCGTCAAAAAGAAGTTCTGCCAAATAATCCAATCCAACTCACAGCGAAAAGGTCCTGGGTTTAAACCCTGGTCCTTTCTTTGAGGAGTTTGCATGTTCACGCCGTTTGGTGTTTAGTAACTTGACTGACCTGAATTTGACTCCTGATGCGACTGTCTGACGGGACTGTCAGGCTATACGTCTACCGATTCTCCACCTACAACTAAGAAACGGTACAATTTTCCCAAATTCTTGAGCTGAAATGAAATGAATGAAGTGCCATAAATAAGCTGCTAGGATTTACATTCTGGGGTATGTGTTGTAAATCCCTGTACTGGAGCATAAATTACAGATTGTACCTTTAAGTGTTACATTTACATTTGGAAAGAAATGTACACAGTTTATTGTTCTCGATTTTCATTGGTCTCGATCTTCTTCTGGTATCGGTCCTGGTCTCGACTGGACCTGGTCTTAGACTAATAGACTAGAGTATTTTATGGACTCTTATCACAATGGCCACCTTGGAGCAGACCCTATAGGCTGGTAATTGGTTACAGATAATGAGTGTGTAATTAATGATCTGAACCACTGGATTACTCCGACCTCAAGTAATCTGATTGTGTTAATCTGATAGTTTGGGATAATCCTTTATGTTTCATCTTTATGCCTCGGCAGTTGCTGGTCTTCCCTTGATACTAAAATCCTAATGTTAAATTAAACCGATAATTTATTCCAATTACCAGGTTGTAATTTGAGTAACATTAATCTAATAATCTACAATGATTAGAATCTAATAATCTACAATGATTAGTAGCTATTATTTCAAGATGTGAAAAAGGTTTTAGGTCCCTGATCTCTTTAAATGCCTTTTTGATTTTGAATGTCACCCAAAAATGAATCAGCTATTATACCAATCTGATATCTGATTACTGTAAAGGATCACAGTTACCATTGTTTTAGCACCAGATTACCAGATTATCCTGTTGGGTCTAACATGGCAGTAGAAGAAGGCAGAGAAAATACAATTTCAAACCATCCACAGGGCAAACTTTTCGGTTTTTAGCGAAAAACTATTAGACTTGCCTGGCAAAATTGTCACCCATGAACTTTTTAACATCTTAAAACATACAAACATACAAAACAAGCAACAGTAGAGATTTGATTAATTTACTTGATTCACAAGACTTAAAGCCTCTGGATATGGAACTGAAAACTTTGATACAGCAGGCTACGTGTGTGTGTGTGTGTGTGTGTGTGTGTGTGTGTGTGTGTGTGTGTGTGTGTGTGTGTGCGCACTGTTTAACAAGCAGAAATGACATTTCCCATGGAAACATTTCCCATGTCTTGTCTCTGCCCAGCTGCTGCTGCCAGGCTATATATCTCTGTCAACACACACACACACACACACACACACACACACACACAGCCACTAGGCTATAACCAGCTATAACTTCATTTGCACCATGCACACCAGCAGTAGCAGTCTGGGGATGCTCCGAAAGATATTAACCTTAATCCTTTCCTTTTCCTCCGCTTCCTCCCCTCTTCTCTTCTCCTCTCCTCCTGTCCTTGCCTCTCCTCCTCTTTTCTCTTCCTCTCCACTCCTGCCGTCCCCCAACCACCCTGAAACTGTACTATTTTTGAAATGCTGTCTTCTCTTCCACGTCTAATACCCCCATGGCAACCTCTCTTTCCGTCTGTCTCTTTCCCTATGAAGTACATACAGCTCAGTCAGATCTCATCAAAACTAAAACGTAGATTTAAATTGACAATTTAGATGATTAATGTGAGTGGAAAACAGTAGCTGTCACAGTAGCTGTCATTATGTCCTGTCGTGGGTACGTGATCAAATTACCTCTTGGGATTGGCTTCTCGTGTAACTTAACTCGTTCTTCTAGCTAGGATTATCAAACTCCCGTGCAGATAGAGATGAACAAGAGGGACAACTTCACACATGTACGGTGGCCCTGGAGTACAAGTCAAAAACTGTTAAATTAAACCTGGTGTAACTATAGTCAATTTATAGTCCAGATTTTTGGCCTGGACTATAAATATATATATCAGGAATGGAAGACATAGGAGACAGTTCACACTGTAACAGTGTTAGTGTCCTGTCTTGTGTAATTTAGTGTCCTGTCCTGTCCTGTGTAATTTAGTGTCCTGTCCTATGTAATTTAGTGTCCTGTCCTATGTAATTTAGTGTCCTGTCTTGTCTAATTTAGTGTCCTGTCCTGTGTAATTTAGTGTCCTGTCACCTCTGTCCACGCAATACCCCATGTCAACCATCCTCAGGTCACTGGCAAATTCAAAGTTACAGAAGCCTTCAGTCAATCTCTGAAACTTGAAGAGATCTGCAAATGACACATTTGGGATATTTGGAGTGGAAACAGTAGCTGTCACAGTAGCTGTCATAGCTGTGCAGGGGTACGTGATCAATTCTCGCCGGATTGGCTATCTCGTGTAATTAACCTCCCTCTAGACTTGAACCAAGCAGAACTCCCGTGCAGATGAGATCATGAAGATGCCACCACACTTCACACATGTACGGTGGCCCAGGCAGGGTCAGTCAAAACTGCTTCAAATTACACTGGTAACTAAGTCAATTATAGTCAGAGGCTGAACGGAGTAAATTCTTTCAGCATCAGGATGGAAACATACCAGGGACCGCCCACCAAACACTGTCATGCCCCTGTTTGCACGATCAACTTAGTAAGTCCTACCTGTCCTTGTATAATTTATGTCCTGTCCCTATTGTAATTTAGTGTCCTGTCTTGTGTAATTTAGTGTCCTGTCTTGTGTAATTTAGTGTCCTGTCCTATGTAATTTAGTGTCCTGTCTTGTGTAATTTAGTGTCCTGTCCTATGTAATTTAGTGTCCTGTCCTATGTAATTTAGTGTCCTGTCTTGTCTAATTTAGTGTCCTGTCCTGTGTAATTTAGTGTCCTGTCTTGTGTAATTTAGTGTCCTGTCTTGTGTAATTTAGTGTCCTGTCCTATGTAATTTAGTGTCCTGTCCTATGTAATTTAGTGTCCTGTCTTGTCTAATTTAGTGTCCTGTCCTGTCCTGTGTAATTTAGTGTCCTGTCCTATGTAATTTAGTGTCCTGTCTTGTGTAATTTAGTGTCCTGTCTTGTGTAATTTAGTGTCCTGTCCTATGTAATTTAGTGTCCTGTCCTATGTAATTTAGTGTCCTGTCTTGTCTAATTTAGTGTCCTGTCCTGTGTAATTTAGTGTCCTGTCCTATGTAATTTAGTGTCCTGTCTTGTGTAATTTAGTGTCCTGTCTTGTGTAATTTAGTGTCCTGTCCTATGTAATTTAGTGTCCTGTCCTATGTAATTTAGTGTCCTGTCTTGTCTAATTTAGTGTCCTGTCCTGTGTAATTTAGTGTCCTGTCCTATGTAATTTAGTGTCATGTCCTATGTAATTTAGTGTCCTGTCTTGTGTAATTTAGTGTCCTGTCCTGTGTAATTCAGTGTCCTGTCTTGTGTAATGATGGACTTGTACCACTAGAGGGCTACTGTGTCCTGTCTTGTCCTGTGTAATCTGTGCTCTGGACCATTAGGTGGCTGTTGTCTTGTTGTGCAATATCTTTGTATTCATTTTTACATTACATTACATTACAGTCATTTAGCAAACGCTTTTATCCAAAGCGACTTACAATAAGTGCATTCAACATAGGTAGGCAAGAAAACTACTAGTCACCAGAAATCGTAAGTGCATTTCCTTCCTAAACAAGCAACTAAGAGCATAACTAGTGTTAAGGTAAGAGTGCAATAAGTTAGCAACCTACTTTATCTTAAACAAATGAGACAAATAAGAGAATCAAATAAAAAAGAGCTAAGACAAATAAGTGAACCAAATAAACAAGAGCTAAGACAAATAAGTGTATCAAATAAACAAGAGCCAATAAACAAGAGCTAAGACAAATAAGTGTATCAAATAAACAAGAGCCAATAAACAAGAGATCAGACACATAATTGACGACAAATAGGCAAGGCTAAGAGGAAGGGTCAGGGTAGTGGGTAGTGTTTTTTGAAGAGGTGGGTTTTCAGCCTGCGGCGAAAGATGGGCAGCGACTCTACTGTCCTGACATCAGTGGGGAGTTCATTCCACCACTGCGGGGCCAGGACAGAGAAGAGCGTCATAATTTACCACCAGCAAACATTTACTGGGTTGGCACAATTCTTTACACACTTGAAAAAATTGCTGCTTTGTAAAAATGTTCCAAGTTTGTAAATGTTGCCCCACCTGTAGCCTACAGCCAACTCTTCAAAATATTCAAAATCTTTGCTCACCATCGGTTCCGGGCCAAGCCTCCAATCGGGATTTCCCCCTACGAATTTCAGGGTGGACATATCTGGGGCAAAATGGGCAGATAACCATCTAGTGTGTCCGCAGCTTTAATGAATCAAGGCCCTGGTGTGTTGTTCTGCCCTTGTTCTGTTAAATATCTGGGTTTGGAAACGCCATCTTGCATAAAACCGAATAGTTTCGTTCTCCATAGTCACATAACTTTTGATTCCTTTTCAACTCTCTCTCTCTCTCTTTCTCTCTCCCTCTCTGTTGGTGTCGCTCTCCCTTTCCTCTCCTTACTATCCACAGAGGGATCTGACTTCCTGTTGCTGCTTTTCTCAGTCAGTGATTTGTTCTGACAGCACAGCATGATTTCACCTTGGACATCTTTCCATCCCTCCATCCCTCCCTCCTGTCCGGCCCTATACCCAACCCCTCCAGCCTCTTCTGCTTCTCTACACTCTCGCTCTCAGGATGTTTCTATATTCTTTCTTCCTTTCCTTCGTTCATTTTTTTTTTGTCTTACAGTCAAAGTCTGCTATTGCACACCTCGCTGAGCACCGAGAGCCCTAGGAAACAGCTGCTTGGCTTGCAGACTAGCTCTCTGGAGTATATTTTTGATAATGCACACTACATGTTTAATTTAGTAGCTTTGTAAATATGAATCATGACATAATTTCCAGACCATAGTTTTGATCGTGGGTGCAGCTATTTCCATTCGCTGCAAATGAGAATCATGTAGGCTAGCTGGTTGGATAAACACAGGAACAGAAAATCTTATTTTTATCTCTTTTAAGCCTCAAGGTTAGAGAGGCAGGGCAATGAAAGTCAGTCAGTCAGGCAGTGTCATCTACCTCTGATATAAAGGTTCTTCCCTAACCAAAACAGTCACAATAGTCAATTCAGGGTTTTTTTCTTATGTCATTTTTTTTGTTTGTTCTTAATTTCTTAATTCTTAATTTATCCCAGTGTTTCCCTACCATTGAATAGGTGGGGTTGGCCACACTGCTGTTGGAGTTTTAGTGTCCCACAATAATCTAAATGGTGATTCAGATATTTTTCCACACTGACAAGAGTACAATTCTGGGGGAAACACTGAATTTGGAATTTTCTGGCATGGAAATGGTGAAATTTAAAGTCATTGAATCTTGGCACAAAATATCAGCTATCGACAAATGTAATACCAAGATATCAGTTTCGGTATCAATAGTCATAAATCCATATCGGCTGAACCCTAACGGGTGCTGGTGGTGGCACTGGATATGTTGTACAACTCATCCCAGACACAATTGGGACACAAATATAAATGCTGCCACCATATACACAAGTATACATACATCCACTCACACACACTGTGGCAAACCAGGGGAAAAGGCAGAGGATTTGCTTCAGGACCAGGGACAGAGCTCCAGGTGCAGGTGGGCAAGGCCATCAGGGAATGAGAGAGGTGTTCAAAGCACCTGCCTTGCAGGGAGAGTTAGTGTTCAGTCTGAATAGAGGAGCAACCAGGCAATACCACTGAAACAAGCGATTCAAATGAGTACTAGAGCACCCTTACCCCGGTTAGGAGACGATGGGCCTAGGACACAGACAGGAAGAGACAGCATTATCCCACGCCCCTTTTCCCTGGAACCTTATTAAAGACATTTTTGTGTTTGCCCTGTCAACTATCCCCAGGGTCTCTCATTTTGTTGTGAATCTTGCTTCTAATTTCCCCAGGGTTGCCACAGCACACACACACACACACACACACACACAAACTCATTTATCTGAATAAGATGATTGGATTTTAACCATAAGGCGTCAGAGTCAGCTGGTCTTTAAGGACTATGCAGTGTTTTCTGTAATTATTGCCAGTCTTGGATGGTAACATGTTACTCACATCATTACCTTTGTTATCACCCTTTCCAATTATGAGATTTCAATTGTATTATCTAACATATCCTATTGGATCCAATCTATATCACCGCCCAATAAGTGTTTGTCATTAGTGATCAGGCATGCGCCGAGCTAGCTTAGTTGCCAATTGATTGAAGAGAGCCCAACAATCAGTTTACAAAGAGTCAGTCAGTAAAGTATAGTTAGTCAGCAGGTAAGCTAGTAAACCATTCACTCGGTCAGTCAGTCAAACAGACAACTGGGCAGATAATCACACAAACAATCATTTCATCCGATAAGGAATTTGTCAGTCAGTTTTTCGGGCAGTAAATAATTCCCTATTAAGTCAACCAGACAGCATGTCAGCAGTCAGCTATGCATTCATCTAGCCAGCAATCCATTCAGCCAAGCAGATCAACTACCCAGTCCGTTATTATCTAGCGAACCACTCAGGCAGCCCAGCTGTATTTACGTTGCTGAATGATTTTATGGTAATCATTTTTTGTACCATGCCAAGGTCTTT
Organism: Hoplostethus atlanticus; assembly: GCA_034670405.1. Taxonomy (NCBI): domain Eukaryota; kingdom Metazoa; phylum Chordata; class Actinopteri; order Trachichthyiformes; family Trachichthyidae; genus Hoplostethus; species Hoplostethus atlanticus. The sequence goes on along the minus strand of JAXDDX010000079.1, from coordinate 780,545 downwards.
TTTTTATCCACTCCTCTCATGAGCCAAAAGATAGAGTCGGACAAGCATGAAGAAAGAGGTGAGAGGTTAGGTAGGGATTTAAAACTGCACTATGATTCGTTATCAAGCTAAACTTCAAAGTGGGGCTGCAACAGAAAAGAGCGTCCCATCCCTAGTAATTCATCCTAATTGCCAAAATTTAGGTTGGGTATGGTCACTGGTGGGAAATCTTCTCCATACAGGAAGTGACGGATCGAAACTTGAGAGTGAAATCCAAAAAGTGTCTCCTAAACATCAGAGAGTGAGGCTCCATTCAGAGAAAGCTGGACTCACCAACGTTGGCTGAACCTCTTCACCACCTCCATGCCCACCACACACTTAGAAGAAGACATTTTCTGTCACCTTACAGGATTTCTGAGTAAGAATCCCTCCAAATTCAAACAATTAACATTTGGGGATGCCAACGTGTGAAGTTGACATCAGTTCTTGGCAATGAGTTTAATAAGAATGGACAGGAAAACACTATATGAAGGGATTCCATATAGATTTGTGCACATGACATTCATTTCCCAGAAATGACTGCCAATACAGACCAATCACGATCACTTTGCTTTCCTCTATCAGAAGTTGTCGCTTGTGGCCATTTCCCTTTGTGTATTCTTGGGTCAAGCATCAGAGAAAATTCTCTTTGTTTGTTTTACACTACTTATTTATGTAGACCTATTTTGTATTTTAGCATTTTCTTTATTTCATTTTGCCCAAATATAATCCATAATCATATGGTTCAACAATGGAATCTTGAAATTATGCTTTACTCTAGTGAGCTAGCTAGCTAAATGGCTACGGCTATTTGGATGCGATGGAGTAGCTAGGCTGGCTGGCTGGCTATATGCTATATGTTGCAGCTAAAATATCTACTTCTCATAATTCTCTGTAAGTGGAACTAGGATCAAAAATGTAATAACTGTGAGAATATGATAGCCCGATTATTCCCGAAATGTGATTGGTTCTCGCGTCACAACCTATCCCGCCATGCCATGCGCACGTGGTCGCATGGACAATGAATGGAAGCGAACTGTTCTGCCTGGTGTGCAACTGACATTAAGCAATTACAGTACCAAATATAAAAGCACTGCCTATTAGAGTGCGGTGGATGGATGAACAGACAATAAGGGTTTGATAGAATTAGAAAGAAGGTACTAGGTGGGTGAGAATGAAGGGTTTTGTTTTTCCCTCTATGTGTTCATGGTGTCTATTGGGTTTGAAGCAGCATAGCTAAAACACAAGGCCATAAGGGACAAAAGAGACTCTCAGGTCTCCAGGTCTGCTAATCCTTTGCAGACAAGTGCTTGACAAAATCCCTTGTGTCCACGGGATTACACTGAGTGGATAAGATTCCTGCCTCCAGAAAAGCACAGTGTCCCGGAAAAACCTTTTTCTTTCCCTTTTCTTTTTTTACATCCCTTCCGCATGAGGATGGATTGGGTTTGTCGTGTTGTTTGTTTTCACGTAAATCCATCCAAAATATGTTCACAATGGCTTGACAGAGTCATGAGACAAGAACGGAATGGGACAAAAATGGCCTTGAAATAAGAAAGTAGGCGATGCCACCCTGGTGGATGTTGAAGTGAATCCCTAAAAAAAGCCACTGCCGAAAGCATTAATGGTTGCAATTATGTTGCTCTTGTTTTAACATGTTACTTATTAGTTGTTGCACATTTTAAAAGTATTAATATATATGACCTTTTACTCCCTGTGTGTGATTGGTGATTGCATCCTCTCTGCACTTCTACATGAATGTTCAGGCAAATCAGGCAGACAGTAATTTAAGTACCTAAATTATCCAATGACTGTTACACAGTCACATATATTTGCATACCTTTAGAATTTCTTCTGTGTAACTGTTGCTGACTGATTTCTGCTGTTTTAGGTCCGGTTTGAGAATCTGTTGCTAATCTAATGCAGGTTCTTCTTCATTGACAACAATGTCTTTGTCATCTTTTTGTCCTATAGAATCAAAGTAGTGGGAATACTTCCACCCAGAGAAAGTCACCTTTTCTCATCAAAGCTAGATCAGTGTGAGAGGACTAATTCTGACTAAAATTAATCAAAGGGGTAGGATATAGTGATAACAAAAGTAAGGACTTACACTACTTGTTACGGGGAAATGTAATTATATTGAGTAATGCATTACCGCCCAACACTGCTGACTGGCTAGTTGGCTGGCTGACTCTGAACTGTAAAAAGTTTAGTACAGGAATGAACGACTAGAGATATTTAACACAAAATGCTACGAAAATGCGATTCACCAGCTGACGCACTGACGGACGTCCAGTGTTTTGTCTGCACCCAGGTGGCCAGCCATGGGGTTTTTCCGATGGCTTTTGGGACCAACAACTGGGTCACTTCTTCCCTGGTTCAGTGTCGGATGACCTCGTGTCACCGCTGAACACAGCACAGAACTGACATTGCCTTACCAACCGTGAACGCACCACCACACATCCCCTCACTGCATTACCAAACCCCCGGCCCATCAGTGCCTAATATCAGGGGGTGCGCCACCACGACCACCAGCGGGTTCTTGTGACTATCCCCATGCATACAGTTAACAGACACCCATATGATGCCTCCCACCAAAGCCACAGGCCAAACCGGGCTCTGAAGAATTATGGTCTGCGTACAACCCGAATGTACGCCTGATAGCCTGATAAGGTCATCTGCTAGGGCGATCACTTCTTTGATGGAGTTTGAGTTTCTGTAGGTGGCGCTCTTTTCTTTGTTCAGCCATGGTGGCTATCGCTGCTCATGCTAACTACCCAGTTCTTCTTCTGTTTCTTCCAACCAAACTGGAAATGTAAAATGCATCACTTCCTGTTTTTTCTTGGAAAAGACCTACCTGACCGGTTCCAGTTTATTCCCGATTCCAAATTGTCCGATTCGTTGGAATCAATAAGCTCCTGTACTTTACAGTTTTTCTCAGTCGCTTTGGTACATTTCTCAGATCAGAATTGAAATTCTCAAAACTACTTGTTCAACCTCCACATCATCTAGTCACTTGTGCACATCATAAAAGTAATTTCTCATTCTTTTGAACAAATTGCAAATGCTTTGGCACATTCATGCAAATGATTATGTCCAACTGTCTGCTGTTTCCTACATTATCAATAGTTTATGTCATGTTGATCAAAATGTATTATATTGGTTCTCTGTTGAATAGTCTCACCCCCCAGAACATCTAGGCATTAGTTCATTGCATAAGTCATTACATGCAAAATGGTTGAACCAGTTGTCATAATCTGTCAAGCATATTTTCTATACATTTCTATTAGACTTATTTTGTAAATGTGTCCTGAATGTGTCTGAATTGCTTTCAAGTGAATCTTGACTTTCACTACAGTTTTTCTCAGTTGCTGTGGCTCAATTCTCGAATTACAGTTGAAGTCGTCAAGACAACATTTTGTTTCTTGTGCACAACAGAAAGAGCATTTCTCTTTGTTACCATTTGCAAATGTTTTAGCACATTTAGGCAAATGACTAACAATTATGACAATTTGAACAATTATTGGTTGTATATGTCTTTTGAAATTGATACATGCCATACAGAAAAAGTGCAGCCTTGTGTATTTTCAATCATTGCCATCAAACCCTTCGCCATAGTTTCCATCAGAGTACACTGTTATATTGACAACATGGCTAAGCATTTTGACTATCTTGTTTGTACTCAATGACACAAGGACTTGTCATTCTGATGGCACTGACATGTTCATTGACGTAAAGATTTACTTTTGAGAGATGAACTAAGGATTTTGAGCAAGTTAGGGGCTTTTGCAGGTAATCCATTGTGTGGTGCTGTTTGTACCGATTGTTTCGAGAAATGCGCTTACTGTTTTGCAAATCTTAAGGATGATTCAAGAAATGTACTAAAGCGACTGAGAAAAACTGTATTGATACCAAGACACTGTTTCTCAGCTGGATGGTGTTTGTTCCAACAGCTGTACAACAGATCTATTTGCCTTTTGCTGTGCCACTGTTTGCAAACAATGATGTATTTAATCTTTTCCTTCTGTTAACTGACTGACTGACTGGCTGGCTGGCTAGCTGACTGACTGACTGACTGACTGACTGACTGACTGATTGGCTGACTGACTGACTGACTGACTGACTGACTGGCTGGCTGGCTGGCTGGCTAGCTGACTGAATGACTGACTGACTGACTGACTGACTGATTGGCTGGCTGGCTGGCTAGCTGACTGACTGACTGACTGACTGACTGATTGGCTGGCTGGCTGGCTAGCTGGCTGTGTTGTGAGCCACATAGTGCTGCCTAGTGTAGTGGAGAGCTGAGATTTACCTCCAGGCCACCACTGAACTAGATCAATCAGATCTGCTTTGTCAACGAGAGAGAGGGGGGGGTATAACAGCACGGGAGACAAGAGACAGTAGATGTAAAGATAGAGAATAGAGATTTCCTTCCTCACCTCTGCACTGTTCTCTCTTTTTCTCTCTTCCATCTCTTTCTCTCTCTCCTCCTCCATCGCTTTCTCTCCTCCTTCTCCACAACTTTCTCTCTCCTCTACCTCCATCTCTTTCTCTCCTTGTCCTCATGTCTGCATCTCATCCTCCATATTGTTCTTACTCTCCTCCTCCACCATATCCTTCTCTCTTCTTCCTCCATATCTTTCTCTCTCCTCCTCCTCCATCTCTCGTCCTCCTCTTCCTCCATCTCTAGCTCCCTCTATTCCTCTCCTGTCCTCTGTCATAGTGTCTTCAGTGCCACATTGACTGGGTTTGCCCTTCACTGTGAATCACGTCAACTTCACTGCTGAGTGAACACATCAACATTATTTTGGAAGGGAAACTCAATGTCTGTTCCAATACAATGCTGCAAAAAACAACATTATTAGTGATACTAGTGATAATAGTGTTTAGAGTTGGCAGATGTAACACCATATCCCATTTACTATAACCTGGATAAGCCACATTCCTATTGGAAGTCACATAAACCCCTCCTCCCTGAAGTTACTCACCCTCCTCCCCCACTAGCACTTCCCATTGGCCCATTCCAGTAAATGGTGATATTTTGAATATTTTGCCTATTCAAGTATTCTGGGATATTGGTAGTTTTGATAGGAAGAGGCATTTAAAACAGTCTTTCCTAAATATAATAGGACAAATATAAAATAAAATACAATTCTGAAAGTGAGGCGAATGTATGCACCATGACCAGAAACTTCTATCATAAAGGTTAAATAACCTTTATTTGAAATTGTCTTTAATTAGAAGATGAAAATGTGACATTTGGGTCACAGAGACACTTGGCACGCATTAATGTCACATCTTGTATCTGCAAGTGGACTTTTCATGAACATTTTCACCACCATTTGGTCAGGTCCTCATAATGTCAGCTTGACACAATTTCCTGCTTCACACTGTGCGGGGGGACCTCTTTCCTCTGTGAAAAAGCTGCTCACAGTTTAACTTCAGTTGCTGCTTGTATCTTAGCAGTAGTGGCTGAGGTAATGGAGGAGGTGGGTTTACTGCTGAGGGGAGGTAGTACAATTTAATCCCACCATCCTTTTTAATTAAAACAAATAATCAGGCACATCAGGGGCATAAATTCACTAAAGGTATGGGCATGCACGTTGGATTAATTGTGAAATCACAAATTGCAAATCTTATGGGAACTTGAACAAATGATAGAATACCTTTGTATTTATATTGGTATTTAGTTGTATAAATGGCAGCTATAGAGCCGATAGATGGCGCCTGGCAGAAGAGATAGGCCTACACAGTTCTGCCATGAAAGATCCTTCACATAAAAATATTTGTAGAGATAGGTTTTATATATTTTCTAATTTAATAAAATAAGACCAGATGCAATAGATGCACCCCTACTCCCAAAGTCTATGGGTATGGGACAGTCCAAACCTGCTGATATCCATTACATTTCTGGGGACAAATGATAGTTATTATCAGATCAGTGTGAATAATTATTAGACAGAAGTTACCAAACTTAAAAAAAAGAAATGTAGGTGAATTTCTACTGATTTTTCCTATGTTTTAGATACCCAGAGAAAGAGGTGTGCATGCTTTGTATACCCTTGGCCAGGAAAATAGTTAGATCATGTGGTACACTATATACATAATTAGAACAGATAGAAGAGATATTCTACATCCATTCGGCTATTAAACTTCAGATGTCATCAAACATTTGCTAATAGATACTAAGCACATTATGCAACCCCAGAATATCCCCCAGGGTATCAATAAAGTATCTATCTAAACATTTACTAATGCAGGATGAGTTGTAACGAGAGTTTGCGTTTAAAGCGAAGCTGTGCATGTAAAAGGCTGCACTGTCAAAACACTGACACCATGCCACTGTTTGACCTTTGTGGAAAAGTAGCGAATATGACAGCGCTGTCATGAGAATCCTGGGCCGCTGTGTACTAAATGATGCCATCAGGATGAAATAGCGCCGGGGGGGGGGGGGCGATGTTTTACGAAAGGTCACCGCTGTCCCTGGGTGTAACTGGCACGGGTTTTGATAAGCAGCAAACCAAGAGTCTGCTGCTGATGTCTGCTGATGTCCAAATGTTCAATCTGGGCAGTTGTCGGAAGTCCTTCTTGGAAACATAGGAAATCACTAACTTCAGTAGAAGTAGACAAGGTGGAATTTTTCCTTTAAATCTTTACAAAAAGGTTAGATTTGGGTGAAATGGTGAATAATTATTTGAGTTCTGATTACTTGAGGACCTAGCAAGCGGCTTTGGGTTTGGTCAGAGACTCACTGATCACATAACTGAATGCACCATTCTAGCGGCACAGGTTTTGAAATGTTTCCCGAGTTACTTGAAAACAAAGATGACAAGAATGTCTTCTTTTGTGTGCAAAAGGGTAAAAAAAAAAGCCTTTGTTTTTCTACGGCTACCCAGGAAACAGATGAAGTTGGAAAAGACTCACTAGGAGGGAGAATGCATTAGGGCGACATCTAGTGGACAGGTCATCACATTACATGCATCGAGTTGAGCCACGTTGCATCTGTCAATCAAACTTTTAGACAGGATGCTTTTAGACAGAAACATTTTGTGAATCAAAATATATTAATTAAAAACATTGTCTTTTAAATATTGAAAGAGGATTGGTAAAATGCTAATGAATGAATGTTTTTTTTTTTAAACTTCTTCCTTTTTCATCTACTCTTTTACCTTTGACTCAGCTGTATTGATGTAGTCTAGTTGAAGAAACTGCATGCTTTCTGAAGTGCACTGTGGGTGGATTACACTTACTATTTTTGTAACCGATAAGGATTACAGCTGCAATCATCAACTATGTGTTGATTGTATTGTTGTTATACTGGTTTAATTCCCTTGTGTGTCATTTATGGGGGGAGGGGAGGTCTGGAAAAAGTGAGGCCAGCCCTGCATTAGTGCTTCCTCAGGAACACACACACATACACACACACACACACACACACACACACACACACACACACATTCCATATTTGAACTTTCCATCTGAACTGCCCTGAACAGTGTGAGCTGTGTCACTGCAGTCTTTGACAGTGCTGTGCTGGAGGAGAATGGGGTGCAACCACATATAATTGGAATAGTGGCATAAAAAAAGTGAAACTGAAGAGAACGTAACAGGTGAGACCAGTAGAGAACCTTTAAACTTGAAACTACAGCTCATGCATGTAAACAATTGGTCAACAAAGTTTTAATAATTCTCGTAGCAACAGATCCAACAGTGTTCATTGTATTAGATTTTGCTGCTGTGTAATTAACACAATGAGAGTAGGGAGCTGTATTCTGCTTGCTTGCATCAATTTATGAGCACTGGGGATCTTATCCAGCAGTGCTTGAGTCTCCCTTTATAGGACTATTGTGTGTTCTATTGGTTGTCCAAAATGATTTAGCTCCTGATTTGATGTCAAAAAGTGGAGTTTGCTTTTATTTTATTTATTTCAAAATGGTAGTAATGGAAACTGGAAACAACTCGTATTGAAATGATTCATTAGAGTTTGTAGTTATAAATCAGTTGTTTTAGTGGCCAAAAATTATGATATGAAACTAAATGTCAAAGTGGTATCTTATGTATGTTAAAATCTATTCTTCTGCATAGATGAAGTGAGAAAAATGTGTGTCTTGACGTCTCTCGGTCGATCTTTTCCATGTAATAACGAGGAAAGATCTCACAATTATGAGTTATGAATTATGAGTTTAGTCTCTGAGGTTGATGGATGCTTCTATTGTGCGTGGATATAATTCACATTGGCTTTAACTAACAGCTACAATTGACATTTCTACACTCTGGCTTAAACCAGCTGTTATTAAAATAGCACACTGGGCAAAAAAACAAATCAATGCCCAAGACTAGGAATGAAATTCCAGTCATCAGTTGAATTGGACACCTGGTCAATCAATAAAGTGGGACGTGGGAAAGCATTGTCATATTGTGCCACCAGCTCATGGCAAAGCTACCGGACAAAAGCAAAGCAATGTGCTGCTCCGAGCCGTTGATCGTTTTTCATTCAGATAGACTGGGCACAAACCGGGTGGCATGGCACACTGTGGTTTGCTGACACTGCATGGATGTGTGTATGTGTGTGTGTGTGTGTGTGTGTGTATGTGTGTGTGTGGAGGGGTGATTTGGTAGGGAAAACTATAAGGCTGTGATATGAAATTGGTATGGGACAGCGGAAAAGTGGGTGCAATAAAAACGTCATCACCAAATAAATAACTTCCGGAACGCATTGAACATCACAGATTGATGATATATCACAATAAGAGTATCTGAGGGTGGAATTCTCCTTTAAGGTGCATTAAGTAATGCATGAGTTTCATAATATGAAACAGGTCTCTGGTACAGCTTACGGTAGTAATAATAATAATAGTACTTTGTCATTTGATTTTTTTTTACTTGAGAACGAGGCATTTTAGCATTAGTAGCTGATATGTGCTGCACTGTCAACCTACTTCAGTTTTGGGGCACCTTTAACCCCTACCTGCACCCCAACCAGAGAGAGGAAAGAGATGGGGGACTGATGGGGATGGGGGATATCATTGTCACCTTTAGGGTACAACCATCATAATAACACAAGAATCCTCAGGAATGGGCTTAAAGACTCTTTCTATCCCAGTGAACTTAATAATAACCCCCATCAATAGTAAGTTACCAAAGTAACAGATCCTTTAAATAGGCAGTTTAGATTAAAATACATATTTCTAACCGCTCCCATTATGAGGTTAAATATGTGGTGATTTCATGTGTGATGTGCCTAAAGGACCATAGGCTCTAGATGCCCTCTCCTATCCCTGAACATGTTATTTTTTATTTCTCGTAGACATATATCCTTGTCCAAGCTTGAGATCCTATTGTAAATAGTGTTGTGATTATTTGGACAATGTATTGTACGGTGATGTTAACTTGTCACATGACCAGAGGTTACCATTAACTACCAATACTCGTGTACATTATACAACCCCATTGCATAATTTCAGAAATGAAGGGGTGTCCAGCTGAAAGTAATTTTGAATTGCTTCTATCATTGGTTATTCTGTATAACACTGTTCCAGGGCAAACAGGAACGATATATTACAGAGCAAATGTTTAAGTGGAAGTATCGCTCCTGCGTTTTTTGACCTAAAAATCAAAAGCCGGTTCAGGAGCCAAGAGAGCAAAGCCGTAAACCTGGCTGGAATCTGCAACAGCTGGGTGCATGTGCACCGCTGGCATACACATGTCTTGGTTTTATGGTTTCAGAGTTGTAGTAATTCTTCTAAATAAGTGCATGCAAGAGAGAAGTGGGAGTAAAAAGTGGGAGTGGCTTTGATGTATGCAGCATATGCAATGATGTAGTGCTAAATAAAAAAAACACCAACAGAGACAAAAAACAATCATATTTTCTTTAAAAGACTCTACTATACTATCTGCTATGACGTATACTATGAATTCAACTCTACAAACTACCACTTCCACCAATAAAAAGTAAAATGAGTTTACATCCCAGACAAATGACGACTGGATTTTGGGGATTTGATGACCTTTGCTAAATCTGAACCTATGAAAAAAAACACTGCCCATGTTTCGCACACATTTTCTCTTTTTTTTAAAATTATTTTTTCCTTTTTTTTTACCCTCCATCTTTTTCTTTCCTATTCTTCTCTCTCTTTTTTTCTCAACACACACACACTCCCAGACGGTTACCGTACCAGCAGTGCAGGACGCAGGACAGAGGATATCCTCAAAGATATTCAGCCTGACACCCCTTAAGAACAGAAAAACAGTGTGTGTGTGTGTGTGTGTGTGTGTGTGTGTGTGGTGGTGGGTGGGTGCGTGCGTGCGTGCGTGCGTGCGTGCGTGCGTGTGTGTAAACTCTTTTCACCTTCTAAACTGGGACTCGTGCAATGGTCACATGGCAGAGAAGGAAAGGCTTGCCCATGAACTGCTGGGAGCAGGAAGGAAGACGGTAATGTTGGATGTCGCCCAGAGCTATGTGGTCACCTGTGGTGCAGCTGACCTCAAGAACACACTGACCTCCTTTTTCCTACCATTTAAAAAAAAAAAAACTTGGACACAGTCTTTCTCGTTTTGTGACTTTTTAAGGCTAAAGTGAATAGGGGGAAAAAATCCTTTCATCCTATCAGAATGCGATTTTGCATGTTGATTCTGGACACAAATACACGCGCCTTAGGTATTACGACTTTGTTGTGAATATGTTCACATGAGATAATATTTCATTAAAAATGTGTGAATTTACACATACAATTTACGTATCAATTGAAGCTAAAAGAGGAAATTCAGCCGACGTTCTCCAATTTTTGCTGGTAAACTACCTTTCACATTGATTAAAACTCTTATTAAGTAAGTTGATGCCTATTCTGAAGGTTGGTTCATGATGAATGATGAACATGATGCATAGGCTGGGCTCTAAACTATTAGTAGGGAAGCTAAGCTAACTTTAAAATTCACGAAACAGTCGAAAGTGTAACTATAATTCCTGTAATACATGATTTTGGTATTCTGATTATATAATCCAGAAATTATGAATTACTATTACAGTTGCAATAGTGATAATGAATGATGATGATGCTGGTCATACTTTGTATTGGTGTTTTGTCACAAGCAACACACACACACACACACACGGTCATATGCACACCACCAAACGAGTCCTTCCAGCTATGCTGTAAAAGTCATTTTCCATTTGACCAGCCACCATGCGCCCCCATTATAGGCGAAAAAACCTCTAGGACAGCTCCAAATGTCAGCCTGATGAACCTGCGTGTGTGTGTGTACGCACTGCAAAAATAATGTACAATCCTAGAATGAAATTTGATCTTGTATTCACATTTATCAAGCTTATTAAGTTTATGATATTAGTTAGTTATTTTACTGAACCAGATGAGAATTTTCACCACTTTAATGAAAATGGAAAGTGAGTAAACTAAGTAAAAAAAAAAAAAAGCTTGTCTTAAATTTCAAGATGATTTTGTATTTTCATTGCCTAGGAAATAATGAAACAAGTTAAATTTGCTGAAACTTCCACGACAGTGAAATAACAATATATATCAAATAACATAACAAAATATCTTGAAGTAAGTCTTCAAAAGTCTGAATACAAGATGAAATCATTTGCTAAGTGTCATTTTTTTTTGCTGTGCGTGTGTGTGTGTGTGTTTGTGTATTATAGCCTGCAGGTCTGAATGTACACACACCACACAACAATGCGGACAGCACCAGTCACAATGGATGGAGCAGTAAACAGTAGTTAGGGCTAGTCACTCAGGGTGCCTGAGACAGAGGATTGACATTTAGACTATGGTAATTATTTTGGCCAACCACATACTTAGGCTATACAGCGCCCTCAGCCATGTATGCTGGTGGAGACATGGAGGCATGTTGTGTGTGTTTGTGTGTGCGTGTGTGTGTGTGTGTGTGTGTGTGTGTGTGTGGTTGTCTATCTACATCTTGTGTTATTATCCATCTATGTCTCATATCTACTGTATGTCTTATTATGTATTTCTGTCTGTCTATCTCACTGTGAGTGTGTGTGTGTGTGTGTGTGTGTGTGTGTGTGCTTTAGAGTACATGCAGTTATGGATAGGAGCAACTTGATGTTATTAATTATTAAAGGAATATTAAAGGAATAGTGATAGTAGGCTCCATGCTAACACTTTAGCATACACTATGTTGAGTGATAGAAGGCTCCATGCTAACACTTTAGCATAGAGTGTGTTTTAAAAAAAATATATATATATATATAAAAATACAAACAAATGCATATAAATATAAATCTTAATATATAAAGATATAACATATAAACATATATAATTTAGTCCAATTTACCCTCAAAACACTGACAGACTATAATAGTTACAGTATTCAGAATTATTAACAATCGTGTAATTATCATTTTCAAATTTTTGAATAGCAACCGCTCCAGCATTGCAACCTGCACTAGAGCCAAAACTAGGACCAAAACAGTGACAGACAACATAAACCAAAACCAAAATTAGCCCCAACCACCACTGTTAGAATAAATTACATGTGAAACACTGCTCTGTACGGTAAGTGTCCAGACTCCAGTTTTATGGAGGAGGATTTAGCCTCACAGTGTATCAGATAACTATAATCTGCTCTATTCAGACGACAGGAAAGGAGATAAAATACACAGAGATCATCTGCCTTGCTGTCTGTCTGGAAAACCTTGCTCATTACTAAATTCTTCTAAACTAAAAAGACTTGAATGATGATATAATATCTTATCCCCTGAGGTCTCTTGGTTATTGTCAGTGTCAGTGCTCTATTTACATTATAAATAGTAGAGTATCTTTGATTTACATCATACAAAATTATCCCTCAGTATTGTGGAGAGATGAGCAGAGCTAGAGACGTTCCAAATCAAACACTACTGGTTGAAGGGAACATACACAATGTTGATCCATAATGCTAGCTAATGTTTGCTAATGTTAGCAGTCAGCTACTGTCCAAATCAACTAGGTCTAATTCTTTAAGTTGTAGCCAATGACTACTTTTAGCAGTAGCAGTTTCAACCAGCTAGTCACTTAATGCTAGAATTAGCTAGCAAACGGAGCTAATATTAATATAAGGATATGAAGCATGTTAGCTTACTAATACTCATGCTAAAGATAAACGCTATTAATGCTGATAGCAAGAATTTTGTCCAGTTGGTTTGAAGAGAAATATAACGTTAACAATATTAAGTTTTTGACTGTTAACATCAGGTAACATTATGGACCTAGTTGATTTGGAGATGACGTTAACAATATTAAGCTAATACTGTTAACATTAGCTAACATTATTATAGACCTAGTTGATTTGGAGATAACAACAATATTAAGCTAATACTGTTAACATTAGCTAACATTATTATAGACCTAGTTGATTTGGAGATAACATTAGCAATATTAAGTAGTTGACTGTTAACATTAGCTAACATTATTACGTACGTAGTTGGTTAAGAGATACATATAAACAATATTAATTAAAGTTCAACATCATGGATGTTCCTTAAATCCAGTTGCTGTAGTAATTTTAGGTGTATACTTTAAATTTTACATTTTTTTCTAAAGACAGACTGAATTTGCTTCTGTTTTCATCTGCTTCCAAGTCTTCTACGCAGTGTTTTCCACCCTGACTATAACATAAATCAAATCTGGCCACCGTGTGAATAGAACCAATAGTATTTAAATGCATTGGACAATGATACTTCCATAAAATGATACAATCACATGCTCATACTGTAGTTTACCAGAGATAATATTTTCCCAGATGTGTGGGTATCTGCTGAGTGTGAAGCTTTGTTTTGTTGTATTTTTGGCCTGTCCGAGTCTGTTGTTCTCATCATCTGCAGAGCTGCATGTTATTTCTCCCTTATTACGTGCACACACTTAGACACAGAAGCACAAAGACATATGAACGTGCACACACATACATTCATACATACAGACGCATACACTTATAATAATACCTTTGGTATAGAAGAGTGGGCCTATGTTCTTTTGTATGATGTGTGTGTGTGTATCTGCGTGTTTATAACTGTATTCTACGTTATTCATTTAAGAAATAGCTGATGCATGCTGCTACCAGAATATATGTGTCTATACAGTATGTGTGAAAGCATGCAGAGTACACACACAGAATGACACACATTATGAACAGAATGACACACATTATGAACATAATGACGTTATACCCAGAAACACACAGACACACACACACGCACAGAAATAATCACAGCCATTATGTGCAATTTGCTTTCATCTAGCAGAAATAGCCCCTACTTCAGTCTTGCGGAATTACAGTGCAGAGTGTCAGTACTCATACGCTTACACACACATACACACAGTCTGTAAACAGTGGGGTCAAATTGAGTACAATAGCATTACTCATTCGAGTGTAGCACAGTCAAGTTAAACCCATGAGACTGGCAAAAGGGAAACAATGCAGATGGCTGACATGAGAATTTTAGAGGCTTAATGTGAATCAATGCAGAAGCATAACACAAGAATGAAATAGGTCAGGTCGCTGCTGAAATTCACAAAACAAATATTGAGTTGTGACTTACTCTTGTAGGTCTGATTGATATGTAACACAATAGTGATTAGAGTTTTCCATTTACTGTTCTTAACACCCGGTGTTATTAGGAAAAATCCTCTGGCGCACAGGAAGTGATGCATTTCTGGTTTGTTTGAACAGTAGTCGTGCACTACTTCCAATTTCCTCGAGTTAATTGTGATTCTTCTGACTCTAATTCTGGGAGTCTCTGGAATCGACTCCTCAACTCCTATAGATTCAACCATAGTGTATTTGTCTATAGGCTGTATAGGCTATTATAATAGCCTAATTTTGCACCAGTTTATCTTAAATGCATGAATTGATCTTTACACGCTCTACTGTATCTCATTCATGCCTTTGCAATCCATCCTCAGCTCAGTATCACTGACTGCATGTACGCCTACCTCAGCAAAATGCACATTTTATGAATATCTAATATTGTTAAAATATAAATTGAAAAACAAGGTATCAAGTTATCTCAAAGGAAGACAATTCCAGTTTTTGTTGAAAACGTGTGCGGTTTGCTGATGTCACATTACAGGATTTCTGGATATTGAAATCCTCAGAATCCAGACAGTTACCGTTTGCTGCCATTTGTGGCCACCAATGTTCCAAAAAATTGCAAAGTACAATCTCATCCCTCCGTATCTGTTTTTTCTGTCCTCTCTGCTCCTGTCTTTCCTTGCCCTCTCCTACTCGCTCCCCCAGACCCAGGAAGCTCCCTGCCCAGAGCCTCCTCTTCTTCCAGCGCTGTGGACGGCAGCTCCGAGAGTTTGCTCCAGAAGAAGCAGCACACCAACAACAGCCTCCTCTCCAACGCCGACTGCGGTTCCTACAGTTTGCCTGTGCGGTCTCCTACCAACTTACCTCGACGCTACACTGCCGGCAGCAGGGACAGCGAGCTGGACAGCCTGATGATGCAGCACTCGGATATAGAGAGGAAGAAGGAGGTGTTCCTGGACCACCTGAGGCAGAAGTACCCCCACCATGCTGCCGTTATCATGGGGCACCAGGAACATAAGAGGGAGCAGGTGAGATTCATGGCGCAGCACAAGATAAGAAATGTATGCCCCAGAAACATTAAGTTTCTATCATGCACACAGACAGACGCCACCATGAGGACATAATGTCCCACTGGACATGGTGGCTGGACATAAAAATACTGGGATTAGAAATTGAATTTTTCAATTTTAGTAGTCTAATCTAATCTGGGTGACTTGTTTTATTCTAGTTTTGTGGTTAGTCATTAGGAACCTGAGAGCAGTGACAACAGAACTTAGTTAGCCGTTAGCTGAGAGGTTCGTGAAGTGAGCTTGTGACCGGGAGGTTGGCGGTTCAAATCCCCCAGATTGGGCGCATTCAAAAAAAGTGTCCCATGTGATCGTGTCCCTTGTCCCGCTTGGTTGCAACCTCTAGGCCAGCGGTTCTCAACCACGAGGCCCAACAGGCTGCAGGTTTTCATTTCAATCACTCACCAGCTCATTTCACCGTTTAGTACAAATCAATGGTCGAGAACCCGCTCAACCCGCTTCAGTTTTGGACCAAGGGGAATGCGGAATTCCGCTTGGAAGCTTGATAGCAGCCTTTAAGCCTAATTTACACAGTTGGCAGTTTAGTTGTGGTGGTGAGATGGTTTGATAGAGTAACCTTTGTGGTCGACACACACTGTTGTATCTGTGGAAACCACTTGTACTTCCAAACTTGTGGCGGTAAGAGGATCCCGTGGAACATAGTTGGGGAAACTTGCTACAGGAGCCTGCTTATCAGCAACCTTGGAGGCCAGCGGACCAGCTTTAGAAGATGAGTATTCCTCCTTTGCAGTCAAAGTCTTCCTGAATCGCTGTGACAGACCTCTTACCCCCAACTTCTGCAGCCACTTTGCTGAACTTTGGAAGTTGTGGAATCATCATTTTATAGCACAGGTGCGATAATAACAGGATCCAGACCAGCAGAGCGTGGAAGAAGTGCACTTCCTTCCTGGTCATGCTCAAAATGGACCTTTTAGGCCAACTCACATATATAGCTGAGGCAGCAAGGGGATCCACAAAGACAGGTGAGAAGACAGAGACAGAGAAAAAATGCCCTGCCTCTGCTTCTTATAATTGTATTTATTTTATTTCATTATTTCTGCAAAATAGAAACTATTAGACATTTTGAAATGAAATGAAATATTGAAAATGAACATGTATAGGTGTACATAGAAGGGTCAAATATTTCAGGAATATTTGGGAAAGAGTCTGTGTTTTTTTGTGTGTGTGTGTGTGTGTGTATGTGTGTGTGTGTGTGTGTATCCTGAAGAGAAAGAAAAAATAGTTTTAAAGTGGTACACATAACATTTTGAAAAAGTATGTTATAATATAATATAATATAATATAATATACCTTTAATATTGTAATATATTGCACTATATTCCATGTTATTGTTTTATTGACATGGGGGGGGGGGGTGTCAGGCCTCCTAGTGACTTGTTGCAGTGCCATGAAGTTAACAAGGTACACTGTTCTGCTAGTCAGACAGGTATGGCCCACATTATTTGCTGAGGTGGAGTTTTGTTGTAATAATGCAGCCGATGTATGTGGGTGTGTGTGCATGCGTGTGTCAGAGAGCGAGAGAGACAAAGAGAGAGAGAGAAAGAGAGAGCGAGAGAGAGAGCGAGAGAGAGAGAGAGAGAGAGAGAGAGAGAGAGGGAGAGGGTGGGGTTTTGTTTCAATGCACCTGATCCTGAGACAGATAGAGCAGTAAGGGGAAGAAAAATAAACCTGAAATCCATTTGAAGCGCCGAAGTTGGATTTTACACCTAAAACTTGCAGCTATTTCAATATTTGAACTGATTCCGCATTGCACGTGCCTCTCCCCTGGTAAGCTCATAGAAACTGCTATGTCAGTGTTTTTGTCTTTTTTTTTTTGGTCGTTGTTGTTAAGAGAAAACTTTGTGCACCACTTAGTTTAGTTTATCGGCAACATGAGTGGTTGCTAAAATCTTAAGTGTAAAACAAGTGTTGGAAATCGCAGTTTCAGCTGGCTAGACTCCAATGTGCAAGGGGCAGTTATTAGTTCGCTGTTTGCACAGAGCCAGTGTAAACAACCTCAAGAAGCCCACTCTCTCAACACATCATAAGCGGGTGTTATTTAATGTCTACCCAGTCCCGATGCACGCTCGTGCTGGAAGGACGTCGCGCCACACCTAATTCCTTACCAATCGGCTCAAGTACATACGCCGCACAACATAATGTAATACTTTTAACGCATGGTTAAGGGCCACGCTTCCATTCGGCATACATGCAATCCACCACACAGCATTTTCTATTGGTACAATTTCAACTTTTAGTATTGGCTCGCCGGTTACTGCCACCGGCGTCTTCCACCAAAATACAGCGCGAGGGGCGGTATCGAACTGTGTCGAACCAAATCTAAAAAATTAGATTTTATTGAAATAAAGTGCTGCTTGGTGGATTAAATGTATGCCGAATTGAAAAGTGACTGAAAAGCATTCAGAAAACTTATATTTATGAGATATGTACTATTAATGATATGGTCTATTAGTATTTTAGCAGACCCCTGCACTGATTGCCATGGGTTCATTAGATGTTTTGATTTTTAATTGCATCATTGAAGTAAAACCTGTCATCTCTTTCTTTCTTTCTTTCTGCTCCTCTTCTGTCTCTTCTTCATCCCTTCACCTACCTGTCGTCCATTCTGAATTTTTGTTCGTAATAGTATTGTGTTTGGGGTGGAGAATGAAACCAGTGCTAGGTCCATTTCAAAGGCTTGGCACCCTACCAAAGCTGACAAAGCGTATAATGGCCCCTGCTTGGCCTCAGTTTGGCATCTGACCGCTATTGCACATCAAAGAAAGGCCTATTTGTGCCAACTGATATACAGTATTGACCTCCATGACTGCCCTAGATGCCAGGTTTGGTTTACTAGAAGTGTACTGGGCCAGGTTTTAAAGGACTACACCCAAGTTTTGCGGAGATCGTCCCGTCGGTCAACTTTAAGCAATGAGAACATAGACACCAAAATCATCCACATGTCCCCGGTAGATCATTGGCTCCAGTGCTCCATGCTAACACTTTAGCATAAACTACGTTGAGTGATATATAGTCCACTAGCATCCAAAGTAAGAAGATTGACCTTTTAGTAATAATAGTAGTATGGTCTGTGAATTCATAAATTTCATAAAAAATCATAAAAATGTAATATCATTAACTTAATATAGCTAATGTAACCAGATTCATTATTGGAACTATTTTAGGCGGTAAACCATTTATTAAGTCATTATTTTCCTATCATATTTCCTGTAGATTTTACCAATCTCCTACACAAAACTGCCAGACCCAGACACTTATTATTTAAGATTATTAACCATTTAGTTTTGAGCTGTTACAAGTTCTTCTAATGCTAGTGGCTGTATCACTCAACATAGTGTATGCTAAAGTGTTAGCATGGAGCCCACTATCACTTGACATAGTGTATGCTAAAGTGTTAGCATGAAGAATACTATCACTCAACATAGTGTATGCTAAAATGTTGGATTTCTGAAGCCAACAATCTTCCAGGGATGCACTGTTTTCAGACCTGAGTGTAAATGCAATAGGGTGCTAACAGTCAGCCTTCAGCTATATTCATATTCACAAATGCTTGTTAAGGTGGATTTTCCCTGAAATGTTATCCTTTTCAGAAACCAAACCCTTACAATACTTTGCACAACTATGAGTCATTTTTTCACACTGTATAACAAGTGTCACTCAAGCTAGCGAGAATTCTCACTTCCTTTAGAGTCTGACAGCTGACACTCAAACACCACGTCTTGCGTTCATTTTCTAGTGACAGTTTCCATATTGATCAAGCCACTCCAAAAGGTAAAGCTCTTTTTTAAAATTTTGTTTTTATTTGTTTTGTCCCAGACATCACTATATGTCAATTTTACTGCTCTCTATCTCTGACTGATATAACACAACAGTGATTCAACCTCTAGCCCGTTCATGAAAGCTTTTCCATCTGCTGTTCTAAACACCCGGTGTCAGGTAGGTCTTTCCTGGGAAAACATTCTCTGGTGCACAGGAAGTGATGCGTTTTATGTTTCCAGTCTGTTTGGAAAAAACATAAGAAGAACCGGGTAGTTAGCATGAGCAGCGATAGCCACCATGGCTGAACAGACAAAGAAAAGAGCGCCACCTACAGAAACTCAAACTTCACCAAGAGAAAATCCAAAGAGAAAGATGTCACAGTACTGGACACACTGTTTGATAGCAATGAGCACTTGGTACCAAAGAAAGACTAGGAATTCAAGGATTACCGCTCCAAGTCATCCATTCTAATGTGTTTATATGGATATATTAAAGTCACAAATATATAACAGTCACCTTTACTATTGCCTATTGTTATTTTTTACCTATTATTACCTTTTTGAATACCTATTAATGTCTATTTTTTCTAAATGTTTTAATACTTCATGACACCCTATACCAATAACAAGACTAAATTACAGCCCTGACGAGGCAGTTTATTTTTTGCGTCAAGCAGTCTGACACAGAGCCTTACTTCATTTACAAGTCAGCTTTTCTTATTTAGTGGTCGATTCCAAAGAGCATCTATTTGATACTTGGACAAAGGAGCCTCCCGGGTTTATTCCCTTTATCATTTCCAGTATGCATTGAGGTTTAAAGGTGCTGTTGTGGTGATGACTAGTAAAAGTACAAGTACTTCATTACTATACTTAAGTACTATATTAGGGGATTTATATGTGTTTACTCAAGTATTATTAAGTTTGTTTACTTGTACTCTTACTCAATTAAATTTTTTTGAGAAAAAAATTATACTTTTTACTTAAAATTTAGACTTTCAAAGTACAAAGTACTTCAAAGTACAAGTTACAAGTTAATATTATTTTTTTCACTGGTCAAACTATTAACCCTGTGGCCATACTTTATTTGAAACAGCCAATCAGATCCCATTCAATGGAAAATTAACTCGCCCATACCCTTGCTGATTGGTCCTTGGGGATCTTTGGGGATCTTTGATTATAGACCCCCGCTATCATAATATGACAGTCAGAGAAGCTACAGGAGATGGCCACTAACATTACGAGTGATGAGGACTAAACGGTCGACACCCATGGTGAATGGGTTCAGCTAGCCGGTATCTGGTTTGGTAAATACTAGCTAGATGAACCCATTCAGTTCCACTAGCATTGCTGCAAAATGCTAATAAGCTTCCAGTGGACTTTTTCAGTAACCATAATGCCGATTTAACTCTTTGACAAGAACCTTAGGATGTGCGATATTCAACCCAAGTATAAAAAACTGTGCCTTAATTTTTTCAAGGCTGTCGTTTGGCCAACTTTAGAACTGGATGCTGTGATGATGCTGTCCATGTTAATTTACCTCAACATGTTTTTTCAAATTAGATGGAGTGCAGTAAAGTAGTTTTAATGCAAAAAGGTCTCCTCTGTTATTTAATTTCAGCATTGTCTACCCATTGCAAGAATAAAAAGTTTACTTTTTTAATACTGGAGTACATTTAAAAGTAGAAAGTAGTAGTACACTTAAGTAGAATTTCTCAGTACTTTTACACCCCTGCATCTAGACCATCATGGGACACAAAAACTCTCCACTGAAATTCCTTGGTGGGTCAGCAGCTCCTTAAGGCAGGGGGAGGCAGGTTTCATTACAGGTTTTACAGACTGACACCCTGAAGCTGTTGAGGAAAATCCTCATCAAGTCAAGTCAAGTCAAATTTTATTGTCCCACTAGCGGCAATTTGGTTGCAGCCAGGTATTAAAAACACTTTCAGTCATCATAAATAGAACATAAAGACAACATACCAGACAGAACACAGAGATAACAATACAACAATACAATACATACAGTACAAGATCACTTCATGTGAAGACAAAAGATGATCAAATAGCTGAGGGCAGAAAGTGCCTTGTGCAATCATTTGTGCAAATTCAGTCTTCCAATTGCAGTGCAAACAAAGGAATCTTTAAATTTTTTAGTCCTCTGAGTTGGGACTCTATTTCTTCTACCTGAAGGTAGAAGCTCAAACTCAGTACAGTCCAATATGGCATGGGCCTTCCTTACGACTTGCCGATCGTAAAAGGTCAGAGAGCTGTGCTTGGTACACCCCAATAACTTTACTGGCCACTCTGACAAGCTGACCAAGTCTATTCTTGTTGGCCAGATTCAGGTTCCCAAACTGCGCCACAATACAAAAAGACAGCACCGACTCAATAAAAGTTCTGTAGAACAGAGTCGTCATTTTGGTGCACACCAAAGGATTAAAGGATTTCAATTTTCTCAAGAAGTAAAGACGTTGTTGTACCTTCTTAGAGATGGCGTCTGCATTAGCCTGGAAGCACAACCTATTATCAAAAACAGTACCCAAATATTTATAGTTCTCCACCAGATCCATCTCAGTTCCCTCAATAACTGTGAGTTTGGGAATGGGTAACGACTTCCTAAAATCAATAATCATGTCCTTGGTTTTAGACACATTCAGTTCAAGGAAAGACTCCTTACACCATGACACAAAGTCATTAACACCCGGCCCGTGATCTAGTCCCCCCCCCCTTAAACAGGCTAACTATGATTGAGTCATCTGCAAACTTTATAATGTGTCTATTCTCAAACTTGCTCTGACAGCTATTTGTGTGAAGAATATAAAGAAGGGGAGAGAGTACACATCCTTGGGGTGAACCAGTGAATGAGTGGAGCTTGTCTGAGAGGACACCATTAACTCTCACACACTGTGATCTATCTGTCAGAAAATCTAAAATCCATTCAATGATATTAATATCAAGATTAAAAAGTTTTTCTACAAGAAAATGTGGCTGAATGGTGTTAAAAGCAGAAGAAAAATCAATAAACAGAAGTCTGGCATGAGTCAGGGGGCCCTCGAGGTGACGATACAGGCAGTTCAGCAGCATCAGGGTGGCATCCTCTACACCTCCGCCAGCTCTATAAGCAAACTGCACCTGCTGCTGAATAGCCTGCATTATCACCTTCTCAAAAACCTTCATCACTAAAGGTGTAAGTGCTACAGGTCTAAAATCATTTAAGGTCCTTGGGTTTATACACTTGGCGACAGGGACAATAGTTGAGTGAGTCCAGATTACTGGTAATTTTTTTTGTAGCTCAAGAGATTCCATAAAAATAATACCAAAAAGATTGCAGAGCTGCTCAGCACAAGTCTTAAGCACCTTACCACAGATCTCATTAGAAATATTTGATATATTTATAGATATAGCAAATGTAGTATTTGTATAACCAATGCTTATTTAATACTTGACTACCTTGACATAATGGAATTGCTAGATGAATATTCTTTAGGCTCACTGATCATCATCTGAGTTATGTTACTGTGTAACAATCTAGTTAAAATGTGACTTGAAAGTTCATACCTGACAAAGTTTTTCTTTTTTACTTAAATTTAAAGTTCATGTTAATGTAATGTGTTATGTGTTGAGTGAGTTTCATTACCCATTGGCCCCATTGCACGCTTAGTTCTTACACGTTCTTTTCTTCATTCCTGAATATCTTACTTCCTAGTCTTACTAAATATGCGTCTTTTGTCAAATAACATTTTTGTGGAACAACATAAAATTCAGCCCGTGCAATTTAAAATTTGTATGAAAGATGAAAAGTTAGCTTTTAATGCAGTATAAAGAAGGAAGAGAAGAAGTATAAATGGGTAAATCAAAGAGCCATGAAGTAGAAAAAGTGTTGGATATTTTGCCCATCTACGTTGGCTCAAAATGTTGTCCAAGGGTGACTTGTGATAACGGGCTATTGAATATAGTCTAGGAACCCAAATGTCTAACCACCGTTACACCAAAATTTATGCTTACGATCTTACTCATGTTTCTGTGGTCCCACCACCTTTACACTTGGCAACACTAAAAACCGCCATCAGCTTTTTTCTTCAGAGCGCAGCGTGGGGTCGAGGTAGGGGTGGGCGGTATGGCCTAAAATTTATATCACGGTATATTTAGAATTTTTGGACGGTAACGGTATATATCACGGTATATTTGTTTTTCTTATAATAATAATAAAAAATGCTTTAGGAGCAGTACAAGACTCTGGGATGGTAACAATTTATTCCTGGGGGATTAACTATGAGGTTTCTACTGGGCTCTTCCATTAGTATTCTGTAATCTGTATATTATGACAAAATTGACATTGAACTTAATTGTTTATGAATGTTTTATTGTGCAAAACTGCACTGTATTAAATATATGCAAACTTTTTTCCAAAATAGATTCTGACAATACAAAGAAATATTTAAAAAAATAAAAAATAAAAAAACTTACTAAACTTACTAAAAATACTTCAAATAACTTCTACTGTATATAACAAAAACTTCAAAGGTTAGGCAACATGCCAAGAAAATAATTATAAAGATAAATAGCACATTATATGCAAACTTTTTTCCAGTTTGGCTGAAGTATTTTCGACCTGGCATCACATACCTCGGATCCAGTGTTTTGATCAATGCCTTAAACCTGTTTGTATAGGAACCATGTCCTTACATAGGTACTCCGTTATGGAATGTGTAATGTCCTTCCACCGCTTGCTTTTTTTGTCATACGGATAGCCACTGGAAAATGACTCGGCTAGCGACGTCTGCGTTGTGGTTTTTCGTTTAGCAGTTTACGTTGCACTACTCACTTTTTCACATCGTCTTTTTCCACAAACTAGTTTATTATCTTTAAATGGCAGCGCACAGTTCGCTAGCTTTGTGTGTTACGTTTGTAAATGTGAAAAAGTATTTTTACATTCAAAGAGCCTAAAAGTAGCCATCTACCGGTACATCCGGTAGAGTCAAATCTCTACCTTGGCACGGATTTCTACCGGTATACTGGTTCAACCGTTATACCGCCCACCCCTAGGTCGAGGTAATGTGACAGCCAGCGAGCTTGTCGACTCGCCTCGGGTCTGTAATTAGCCTGCCGCGAAAACCCTCATGTGGTCTTTTGGAACAGGTTCTGCACGGCGGAAATGCTCAACGTCGGTCTGACAGGAATGAATGGCAGTCGTCATCTTTTAGTCTTGACAAGCGTGACAGGTAGTGCACCGGTGTTTTTGTTCACGGCCTGTCATTTCTGGCTGGTAATGTCAAGGAGGGCTAAATCATTTAAAAGATCATACCCACAGTTACCGGCCAGACGATCACATTTGAATGCCTCGGTGATACACACTCTCTTTGCCTGTTCTCAAATTTTGTCCCTGCTGGCCGCCGTACACCTTCTCTGACTGTGAAAGCAAAACAACTGCTCTGTATCAATCAGGCTTCTGATGGGCTGCCTGTTACCTGTTCTCCGGGCCTCCTTCTGTTTCTCTGTTTAGATGGTTAACTAGCCTAACCGTAGTTGAGGATTGATGCTAATCGAACCTGTTGCTAACTTTTCCCACTGCACTAAAAGGATAATTCTTCTCACTTTGGGTAACAACACATATCCAGTTGTTTCTCAGGCAGAATATTGTCTCTCCTCTGCAGTCAGCCCAGTCTTTGGTTGGACTTGTGAGCTTTGAGGTTTGGGTGCTTTTCTAATTTGTTTTGGCAAGATAATGCAACACGTTCTGACAAGTCCGTGTGTTGACAGAGGGTGGCTTGCTAGAAAGTCTTGAATAGAGATTGTGTGAAATTTGAGCCGATTTTGGTGTGAAACCACTGTGTGCTATTTCTACTGTATATTGTGTACTCAGAGTTTTAGTGTCCCATGACGGTCTAAATGCTGTTTCAGGGGCTTTTCCACCCTGACAACAATACAAACTTGAAAAACCCACACCAGTTGAACCCTAGTGTATTTATAGCTATACGCCATCATCTAAGGCTCAGCAAAATAAATCATATGTGTTGTGTGATGAGTGAATGTCGGGCAGAGTGTAGCCTGGCCCCGTGGAGACTAATGCGACTCTGTGGGTTACTAGCCTTAGGGCATGATTCAGCTGACTGTGTCGGGGAGCAGCTCGGGAATGACCTACCTTGTCATTAAAATGCAGTAGCTCGGTGTTTATATGTGCGTATGAATGCATGCATGCATGCAAGCCCATGTGCGTATGTTTGTGTGTGCATGTACATGCATTTGGGCGTATGTCAGGTTGCAAGCGTCAAATAAGTGGCCGTGCACAGATGAGGCCGTGTGCAACAAATATTGGAGGCACCGCTGGGATGTTTAACGTCGTGCTCAGTGTGACAAGTACGTGGACGGGGATTGCCGTTAATTGATGCCGACTGGGGCGCGCGGCTTCACGGCGCGGCTACATCAGACACAATGGATCTAGAGGAGTTGGCAGAGACCGTGTCGCAGAGACTATGGCTTTTGCAACTGCATCAGCTCAAAGAGGTGTGTGTTGAAGCTAAAATCCCAATAGGAAATGTCATAACAAGGCGGGCGTTAATCAGACTAATTACAGAATCCATGGTAGTACAATGTACAATGCTGTTGTACATTGTACAATCAGTTGAGCAAATAAAAGACAATACTGGAAGCATCGATAGTGGGGAAAAGACAGAGAGCACAGCACAAAGCAGACAGAAAACAGCTGAAGAAATGAGTTTAGCAGAACAATATTCACAGCTCCAGCTAAACAGCCAGGCTCTGCAGGATGAAGTTAGGAGGCTGAGTGAAAGAGTGAACAGTGCATCTTCAAGTCAAGCTTCAGCTCCACAAAAGGTGTTGCCTACAGCTGTGAACAGGCTTCCGGAAGTGGCAATAAGGAGAGATTTCAAGATCTGTGGTCAGATTGGGGAAAAGGGACAGAAGGACAGACTCTCATACACAAATCTGATGCATCAGATTGACAGGGGCCTGAGTAAAGGACACAGTGAGGCTGAAGTCATGGAAGCTGTGGTCAAGTCGATCAGTCCAGGTTTAAGTATTCGTGACATGCTAGAGATAAAAAGTGACCTTACCCTTCCCCAGTTGAAGACGATATTAAAGGGCCATTTCAAAGAGGACAGTTCTACAGATCTATACCACAGACTAGTAAATATAGCACAAGACAGTCGTGAGTCTCCTCAGAACTTCCTCTTTAGAGCAATTGAGTTAAAGGAGAGGCTGTTGCTTGCTTCAAGAGAAGTAGGGTCAGATGAACAGTACAGACCCGAGCTGATCCAGAAGAAATTCTTGAGGTCAGTTAGTACTGGGCTGATAAATGACCATATCAAGTTTCAGCTCAAGCCTTATCTCGATGATCAGAGAGTGACAGATGAAATGCTTATTGACAGGATGAATGAAGCAGCTAGTGTTGAATCAGAAAGACAATCCAAGCAAAGGAAGAACACAAGTAGCAAAGTCCCAAAAGTAAATGAACTACAGACAGAAATGCAGACCAGTCAGCAGAGTCAGGGTGCAGCCGAAGACAGAGTGGGGGTTCAAGAGCAGTCAGCTGAAGTTGTGAAACCGTAAAGCACCCGTCACCAATTCAAGAGATTCAGAACTTTATGAAACAGTGAGGCTGCTGAGGGAAGAAATGGCTGAAATAAGAAAAAGCATAACTAACCCTCAAGGGCCCACCCGCCAAGTAAGAATGAGTGCTAGGAGAGGATGTAAAGCGTGTCAGGAGCAGGGAACAGCTGACCAGTGTGAACACTGTTTCAAGTGTGGACAGTCAGGGCACTTCTCAAGAGGCTGTAGAGGACAAAGGGGGTTGGCAGGGAAATCTGACGGCATGAAGGTGACAATTCAGACCGTCACACCCCCAAAATCATTAGCTCCAAGCCAAGCTGAGCCAGATGATAAGGTACACGAGCTTCTTTGCGATCGAATCAGGCAGCTGGAGGCGGAGTTAGGGAAAAGTGGGAAGGCTGAACAGACTGTGGGTGTTACCTATGCCAGCCATCTCTCGTTACGCCGACAAGCCAAGCTGAAGGCCCTAATCGGGAAGAAGTGCATGGTGGATTGCTTCTTTGAGGGAGTAGCAACACAAGCACTGTGGGATACGGGTTCACAGGTCACGATCATCAATGAAAGCTGGAGAAAGTCTTGCTTTCCACACATCCAGTTACGGAGCACGGATGAACTCCTGGGTGAAGGCGAGACCCTTGTTGGCAAAGCAGCGAACCAGACACCCATACCCTTTGCGGGCTGGGTTGAGCTGAAGTTCAAGATGGGATCAAATAGGGGCCCACAGCCAGAGCTAATCGTGCCGGTGCTTGTCTCTAATGAGCCAGGAGTAGCAGAACCACCGATCATCGGCTACAATGTGATTGAGGATCTGGTGATAAATGGAATGGAGCAGCATCCAGAAGTTACACCTGCTGTGGTAAGAGAAGCTTTCTCCATTGACTGTGTAAAGGCAAAGGTGTTGATCCACATAGTACAGAGCCGTGACCAGAATGACAAGGAGGGTGTGGTGAAAGTTGGAAGACTAAAGACAGTGATTCTGGCAGGCCAGACTAGGGAGGTGAAGTGTAGTGTGAGAACAGGTCCCCTTTCCACAAAACAGGAAGTCCTTTTCGAACCAGAGGAGATCCCAAAGTGGCCACAGGGGTTGAACATTACTGAAATCGTCATCTGCCTGCAGAAGGGAGATTGGTCCAGGGTTGCTATCCCTGTCACTAATGACAGCGACCATGACATTACTCTCACCTCTCGCACAGTGCTGGGACAGCTACAGCAAGTCAAGGCTATTTACCCAGTAGATGTAAGACCGGCTAGTGTTAGTGAAGACACAGCCAAAACAACCAGGACAAGTGAAAACACAGCCAGCGCTCCTGAAGATCACAAAGAGGAACACAGACAGCTGGACACATGTAAACATGATTCATGGGACCCTCCAGTGTCAGTTGATCACCTGACTCCAGACCAGCAGGAAAAGGCGAGACAGATGCTACGAGAAGAGTGTGCTGCATTCTCAAAAGACGAGAATGATGTTGGATGCATTCCATCTCTGCAGTTGAAAATCAGACTGAGTGACACAACTCCGGTAAGGCGCACCTACACCTCGGTACCCAAACCGCTCCACAAGGAGGTGAAGGAGTATTTGGAGGACCTACTGAACAGAGGATGGATTCGAAAGTCCCGGTCCCCATACTCATCACCAATAGTCTGCGTGCGTAAGAAGGATGGGAGTTTGCGTCTGTGCGTGGATTACCGGGAGCTGAACCAAAAATCCATCCCCGACCGTCACCCCATCCCTCGAGTGCAAGACATGCTGAACAGCCTGAGTGGGAGTGCATGGTTCTCGGTACTGGACCAGGGCAAGGCGTACCATCAAGGTTTCCTTGAGGAAAGTAGTAGACCACTCACTGCCTTTATAACACCGTGGGGTTTATATGAGTGGGTAAGGATCCCCTTCGGCCTGTCCTCGGCTCCAGCAGAGTTCCAGCGCAGTATGGAAGAGTGCCTCATGGGTCTGAGAGATGAAACATCCCAGCCGTATTTGGATGACAATCTTGTCCACAGCAAGTCTTTTGAGGACCATCTGCATTATATGAGAGAGGTGTTACGTCGCTATCAAGCACATGGGGTAAAGCTGACAGCTAAGAAATGTGAAGTGTTTAAAGACAAGGTGAAATTCCTGGGAAAGATTGTGTCCAAAGACGGCTACTGCATGGATCCTGCTGAGATGGCACCAGTACAAGCGCTCAAAGACCGCAAACCTGAGACTGTGGGAGACCTGAGGAAAATGCTAGGATTCCTATCGTACTACCGTCCATATATCCAAAACTTTTCACGCATTGCCAAGCCACTGTACAGTCTGTTAGCCACCGATAAGACTCCAGGTAGTCGGGTACAAGGCTTAAGTGCAAGTAGGAGGGGGGGGAAACGCAAGACATCAGACCAGCTACCCTCAAGCCAGCCAATCACCTGGACAGACCAACACCAGGAAGTGCTCTGCCAGCTTCTAGAGTACCTGCTGCGTCCACCACTCCTAGGTTACCCTGACTTTGAGAAGACGTTTGTGTTGCATTGCGACGCCTCCCAGGAGGGGCTCGGTGCAGTACTGTACCAGAGACAACAAGGCAAGCTGGTCGTCATAGGTTATGGGTCGAGAACACTAACTGCTCCAGAAAAGAACTACCACCTCCATTCTGGAAAGTTAGAGTTTTTAGCAATGAAGTGGGCAATCTGCAGCATGTACTGAGCATGAGCATGAACGAGTAACATCCCCAGTGGCAGAGATCCCCATAGAGAACATAAAGAATGCACAAGAGGATGATCCAGTCATTGGCAAGGTGCGAGAGTATGTCATGACAGAACAGTGGCCTCATCTGAGAGGAGGAGACCGGCGTGATGACACCTCTGTTCTAGTAAGGGAGAGAAACAAGTTGTATGTCAACAAAGATGGTATCCTGTATAGGAAGTCAGTGGCTAGAGCTCAGCTAGTGTTACCTACAACATTCCATCAGCTGATCTACAAGAAGCTGCATGAGGAAATGGGACACCCCGGAGTGGAGCGAACACTCAGCTTGATCTGTGATCGATTCTATTGGCCTCATATGCAAAGAGATGTGGACCATCATGTGACCAAGGTGTGTAGCTGCCTGAAACGGAAGCGGCCGAACAAGCCGACCAGAGCACCGTTGGTTAATGTAGTAACCACATACCCTTTTGAGATGGTCTCAATAGACTACCTGCATCTGGAAAGCTGTAAGGGAGGATATGAGTACATTCTAGTCATTATAGATCATTTTACGCGCTATGCTCAGGCATATGCCTGTACCAACAAGTCAGCAAAAACCGCCGCTGAAAGGATCTTTGGAGACTTTGTGCTCAAGTTTGGATTTCCTGCCAAGTTGCACCATGATCAGGGCAAGGAGTTCGAGAATAAGCTGTTCTCCAAGCTGGAAGAATACTGCGGCATCCAAGGTTCACGCACAACACCTTACCACCCAGCTGGAAACGGTCAGGCTGAGAGATTTAATCGAACACTCCTTTCCATGCTGAGAAACTTGACAGAGGAAGCCAAGTCAGATTGGAAGAGCTCCTTAGCCAAGGTCGTGCATGCATATAACTGTACGCGCAGTGAAGCGACAGGATATGCCCCATACTACCTCCTCTATGGTAGAAATCCCCGGCTACCTGTGGACATTATGTTTGGCCTGACGCCAAGTGACCAGAGCACTTCTCACAGTGAATATGCCAGTAAGTGGAGGAGGTGGATGCAAGAGGCATACAGGCTGGCATCAAAGACAGCTCAGAGGGAGCAAAATAGAGCAAAGAAGCACTATGACCGGAAGACTTATGGAGTGGAACTACAGCCACGGGTGTAGAGTGTTGGTGCGGAACTTCAGGGACAGAGGGGGACCTGGGAAGCTTAGGTCTTATTGGGAGGAGCAAGTCCACGTCGTAACGGAGAGGAAGCACAAGGACAGCCCTGTCTACGTAGTGCGACCTGAGAGAGGCTCTGGAAGGACTAGAGTCCTGCACAGGAACCTGTTACTGCCGTGCGACTTCCTGCCTGTGGAAGAAGATAAGCAGGAGAAAAGGAAAATAGAAAAGAGAAAGCCAAATACAAAGGCAAAGCAGAAGGAGAGAGACCCTGACAGTAGCTCAGAGGATGACAGTAACTGGAGATTCATCACCACACGATCAGCAGAACCACGGGACCAGGTCAGAAGCCAGCTGAGAGTAGAAGCGGAGGAATTCCAGCCACAAGCAGCTGACAGAGAACTGGAGCAAGGCTGCGAGAGAGATGAGTGTCCAGATGAGGGTGATGGAGGTAGGATGGAACCAGAGATGGAGAATGGAGAAACGGCAGGGGCTGAGCGAGAGGCGTCATCTGATGAAGCAGATGAGAGAAACTCTGAGCGGGGGTCGTCATCTGATGGAGGAGCAGATGAGGGGGACCCTGAGCCGCAGTCATGTCCCACAAGAAAGTATCATTTTCGACAAAGAAATCCACCCAAGACACTCACATACAACACATTAGGTCAACCATCAGTCACACACAGACAAGTGATGTTTACAGCTAAAAGTAAAGGACACAAGTTCATAGTCACATGTTGAGCTTATTGTTGTGACAGTTTAACAAGAAAGAGAACAGTTCATAGCAGCATTTTAGGTTCAAGTAAAAATGTGAAATTCATGCAGTAGAGTACAGTAATTCATGTTAGTTAACAAGTAGAGTACCAGAACTCAGACCACTGACACATAGAAGGATACTGGGACGTATGTGAGGCATAGCCTAGTACATGTGGGTTATGGTGTCGGAATAGGGTCCAAACCTTTCAGTCCGAGATACATAGCCCGCATAAGTAGCGGAGTAGCATTTCAGATATTGCCTGGCCAGTGATATCTGTTGCTGACACGTGACATAAAGAGGGAGATGCATGTCATGTCAAAGACTGTTGTTGTACAGAGAGTATCCCGAAAGACTGACTCCCGTATGACCTACCACTACAACTCACCAGTTGAAGACAGGAGGACTCTGGGAAATACATAATGTCGAGACGACATTCATTTTGGAGGGGAGAGTGTGGGAGTGTGGGACCCACAGTGATGTTGGGCATTGTAGGGGACACTGGACACCCCCCCCCCCCATTCTCATGTATTATTGTTTTGACTTATTATTTTGTTCACTGTAATATTTTATGCTTACAATGAGTAAAACTCACTCAGGCACTTTGGGCAGCTTAGGGGTCCTTTGGGGTAAGACGCGTGATGCACTGTTTTTACCGGCATCATAGACAGACCTAGCATGTAGCTGCGTGGCGCTGACGTGTGTGTGTGTTTCGCTGTTGTAAATAAGAAATAAAAGGAATTGTTTTTTGAACTTATGCACGCCTGGAGCTCCCTTATGTGTCCAAGTGTGCAACATAAGTCATATGAGGATATAGTCTTATGGACAAAAGCAATAGACCTTATGTATACCATGAATTTATGTCTTAAAGAATCATGTCAGCCTGTCAAGGTAGTAAACTGAGTGTGGGTGGTGTTACCAAAATATAATTGAGGGGAGTAGCTGGGGGAGTAAGTCTTGACGATAACATTAGCTGACTGTTATTCCTTCCATCGAGGCTACGTTTCAAACTGTCCAATCAGTTTGTGTCGACACAGACACGCTGTGTCATAGGTGCAATTTAATTATGGTCACTGTAGTTTGTTAGCATTCTTTTGGCGTTTGGCAGCATGAAGTGTTTTGAAAAACGAAAAGAAATACATTGGCGAGAATCACCAGCGTCATGCATTACAGCACCTAACTTGCCTCTTGTAGAAGTGAGGACCGGCAAAATGTCGTCACTTTGCCTCCTTGTGAGGATATCCTGAGTTATCCAAGAGTTATTTTGTAAACGCACCACTCAGCTCTCATCCATTATTTAGAAAATGTAATTTGACAGCTGTCTTGTAGTTGATGTCAAAATAGGTTGACAGGTGTTATTGAAGCAGACTGTGAATGAGTGTATGGTGCTTCATAGCTGGTTGCTACTGTGGACAGCTAAGTGCATGTGTTCAAGCTAGCATAAGCGTCTAATGTGTGCCTGCATGCTCAGGGGTGTGTGTGTGTGTGTGTGTGTGTGTGGTGTTTGACATCTCTCTCAGCAGGCAGAGTAAACACTATGATCTCATGTGAAGCTAAACTGTGTGTGTGTGTGTGTGTGTGAGCTAGCCAAGGTGATGATACAATAATTTTCACAGACATTATGATCCACACGTTTTAACAACACTGTGTCACTGCGTCGGTTACTGCAGTACTTCACCCACAGATGATGGCATGTTTGGCACTGCTGAGGGTGTTAGTTTAGTGTTGTCAAATCAAATGTGTTGAGTGACACATTTGATTAAAATAATGGTGATTTGATAAGTAATACAGCTATTTGTTTTTTTTTAAGCCATTTTCAATCACTATTTGAAATTTATCAAGTCACCTAACAATTTATCACTTTCTTTTTAAATTCACACGCCATTCACCTCTAAATTTGTTACTAAACAATACATGGCAATTTTGTTGTTAAAATAATAAATTATGGAAGCTAGAAAGTGGTGATAAGTGATGAAAACGGCTCTGTTTCTTATCAAATCACCTTGTCAGTCGTCTTCATCACTGTTTTTCAATTCACATGCATTTAAATTCCCTCTTGGTTTCAATTCATTGTTTTCATCAGACCTATTTTTATAATTTAATTTTATATATATTTTAATTATTTTGTTACTTAACACATCAGATAGTACAAAATGCAACAGTGCTAACCAAATAGTGTCCATTCAGATTTGCAGAATCCAACTAACTTTTCCCATCCTGCCCCTCCAGGTGAGGAGCCCTCGGCCCTCCGCAAGCCCCCCTCCCGGTGCAGGCGTCCTGGGCTTGGCAGAGCAGCAGGACCCCCTGGCTGTGGAGACCATGTCCGAGGGAGAGGTGCTGCCCCCTACAGTCCCCTTTACCAGGGGCTGTAGAGCCCGAGCTAGTCTACCTGTTGTTCGCTCTGACAGCCAGACAAGAGATAGAGATAGATCACTGGGTAGGTAGACACACACACACACACACACACACGCACAGGAGAGCAGGCGTTAGACACTTGTAGCATAGCTGTAACGTTAGCTTTACATAGACTTACAATGGAGACCCAGGAGTCACCTCTACGTAGTGTTCCTCTTTAGCCCTGCTGCAAAATGTTTCATGGATAATCAGTGTTTGTATATGCATACCTTGACTGCAACAGGATCTTATTAAGGAAAGCCACGTTGCTGTAACCTGCAGACATAGGTCTAGGCTATCAATAGGATTATGACGGAAATCCAGTTTAATAAGGATATGCCTGTTCGGGCTCATACACACACACACACACACACACACACACACACATCCATACACGAGTACACACACACCACCCTCATCAGAGGCATGCTGCTGGGTAGAAGACGCCCATTATTTTCTTTCCTCGTCTTCTATTCTTTTTGCCCCTCGACATCTCACATCGCTGACTATCTCCACCTTTGTCTAACAAAGTCAGATTATATGCTGCTACTATGTGTACTGGTATCCATGGGATAAATCCAGTTCCTCTGTCCCGCACCCTTTTCCTCTCCAGCATCCCTACCATAGAATTGTATTGCTGTGCTATCTGTATTAGAAATGTAACACTGTGCTTAGTTGGCAATACGATTTGATATTTCATGCCAGATTCCCAATATGATACTGTCACAATATTAGCAAAGTTATGTTAGCTTGATTTTGGAATTTTGCTGTACGCTTTGAAAGGGGATGAAATGAGCTGATTTGATTGGCCAGAATTGAAGCCAGCCCTCACTACACCTACTGATAATGTATTCCTCTTAATCCAACCTCTTTGACCACGACGCCACAGTTGCGCCTCTGGTCACCAAAATACTAAAATAGACTGGACACGCCCACTTGTGCCATACGCCACAGACTTGCTCCTTGATTCACAAAAATAGAGCCCTATGTTTGTACTGTGCATGAGAAGATAAAAGCTCTGTGATATAAGCTGGGGTTTATTTGGCCATTTATTGCTTTAAACGTAATGAATAAAATATTAAAATTGATTCTAAAGTCAA
Organism: Hoplostethus atlanticus; assembly: GCA_034670405.1. Lineage (NCBI taxonomy): Eukaryota > Metazoa > Chordata > Actinopteri > Trachichthyiformes > Trachichthyidae > Hoplostethus > Hoplostethus atlanticus. The sequence continues at coordinate 745,516 of JAXDDX010000079.1, read as the reverse complement.
CTGGCAGCTAATGTAGATTGGCTAGTATGGGGGTCGTATGAGCGTCAATACAAAATGAAATAAAGTGTATTGCAGGGCCTTCTATCACTCAACATAGTGTATGCTAAAGTGTTAGCATTGAGCCTACTTTCTCTCAACATGGTATATGCTAGAGTGTTAGCATGGAGCCTACTATCACTCAACATAGTGTATGCTAAAGTGTTAGCATGGAGCCTACTACCAATCAGCATAGTGTATGCTAAAGTGTTAGCATGGAGCCTCCTATCACTCAACATTGTCTATGCTAAAGTGTTGGCATGGAGCCAACTATCACTCAACATAGTGTATGCTAAAATGTTAGCATGGAACATTGGAGGCAATCTACCTGGGACACATGGATGATTTTGGTGTCTGTTATCATCACTTAATGGTTAAGTTGACCAATGGGACAATCTACCAAAAACTCACTTTATTCTGTTAAGCGAGTAGAATAGGGCTGTCGCGGTTTGAAATTTTCCCACCGTGGTTGTGTATGTGGCTCATCACCGCGGGATGCGGTGGTACCGCCCTTTTTAAAAAAAATGTTTTTAATACATGCGAGTTTACCCGCGATCGGTTCAGTGTAGTTCAGTGTAAGACACTAGCGGGTCCTAAGAACAGGAAAAAAATGTCTGACGTCGTAGGAGTCCCAAACAATTTCAAACATGTTTGATAATCTATCCATTTGTCCCTCAACATTGTGAAATGTGATAAAAGTAAGGATGTGAACGTGTACACGAAGTTTGAATCATAAACGTTTAGACGGAGGGAGGAGGTGCGCGCGCCGGGGAAGACGGCGCTCTACACGGCGCTGGGCCGGGTTTATACCGCTGGTGTAGAAATAAAACGGCCTGCTGGCCAGTTAACTCTCCTCCTGCCTATGTCTCTGTCTGTCACGGACCCCGGTACTGTGGCGAGTCCGCCACAGTATTATTATTATTGATAATTTATTATTTTTTTACACAAAAAAAACCATTCATAAACTGTAGCCTAACTTACAATCGTTGTCATAAATGGGGAAATAAACTACTTACCTACTAAATACCAAGCGTCTTTCAAATCAATCACGTTAGTTAATTATGTTAACCAGCCAATGCGCACACTCGTAAATTCACTCCGGCTCACTAAACACGGCGAATGTCAAAAAGCTCTTCGTGGCAGTTTTTCTACAAAATTTAGGGAGATTACCAAACAGAGCAAAGTGTGTAACGAAACAGTTAGTTTGCAATCCAGTGCATTTATTAAGCTGATTATTAGTTACTGTTGGCCGTAACCACGCCGTACAACAGCTCACCTCGATAACTTAACTCTCCAAACTCTTAAACCCAGCGCCAGAGCGTACCACCACAACACAGGTGTCTCAACCTAACTCTCTTGACCTGCCTCCCCGCCTCTCAACCAATCACAGGAAGACTAAGCACACTAAGACTGGTGATGGGCAACCAACAGTTGGGAGGTACGAACCCGCTAATAACATCTCCCATAACTGGCCACAACTAACAGTAAGCATCACATATTTCAACCGGGTTGTTACAATACTTTACACCAAATACACATGAATATGATTAATTTAATAATGAAATGGAAAACAAATAATAAAAAACTTCCAAAATACAGGACTTTTTTTTTTTTTATTTAACAACCGCGGTTGTCGCGGTGGTTTGTTTTCCATCCGCGGGTGCCTTGACACAACCGCGGTGGTGCAGTGATGCGGTTACCGCGACAGCCCTAGAGTAGAATGAATCTTTCTACCATTCTCAGGCAAAACCCTTTTCCCGTGTCTGTCCTCTGCCAGGCGTGCTGTATCTGCAGTACGGTGAGGAGACCAAGCAGGTTCGGATGCCTGCCGAGATCACCGGCCAGGAGGGTCTATGGGCTCTGTTTGTCAGCGCCTTCCCCCACCAGCTCACCATGAAGATGCTGCAGTCACCCAACGTGGCCATCTACATCAAAGACACCAGTCGCAACGTCTACTACGACCTGGAAGACATCAGGTGGATGCCACGCTCTTTAAAAATGTATCCACAGGTCATTAAAAAGTCAGAAAAAGTCTTAAGTGAAATGATATGAGATCTTAATTTTTTTCAACACATTATGCAGGTTTATTCATGATTAGATTTCATTTTGATGCAACTATAAAATTAGAGGTATTGACAGATTCTTTACATGCAGTGATATTTAGTTGAGGCAGAGTTGGAAAGCAACACAAATGAAATAAGACAAATGTCATGAAATGTGTATGTGGCGGACTGGGGGGAGGGAGGGTGGTAGGCTTAGGCTGGACTCAGCATCTGCGGCCAATTAAGGCTGAGTGCAGCCGGGCCTTTTTAACCTGTCGATTCCCGGTCAGGGAACCACTGTGGCAAGTTGCCACCGTACCGGGGTTCGTGACAGACAGAGATACAAGGCATGAGGAGAGTTAACTGGCCAGCAGGGCCGTTTTATTAACCATAAACCCGGCCCGGTGTTGACGGCAGTTGATCGCGCCGTCTCCCTCCGCCGACGCACCTCAGTCCTCCCCAGTGGGTCAGCCGCGGAACCCCAAAGCCGGCCAGCCTGCTAGGCTTCCAGGGGCATCCCGCCCCAACCCCGACTGTCACCAGCTCTTCCAGGCGGCTCCCGACTGCACCCCGGAGACCTCCGTCGGTTGTCGTCGCGGAGGGAGACGCGCGCTCTCCCACTCCGTCCTCCAGCTCGCGCCCTCGCCTCCGTCCCGACACTCCAGCTGCGGACCCCGCTCAGACGCGGGTTGCTGGCTTGCTCTCCGCTCCTCCAGTCCGCCGGCCCTCGATCCTCCCGATCGCCGCCGCCGGCTCCTGCATCCACGCCGCCAGCCTCTCACACTGGCGCATCCCTCCCGCTCACACATCCACACACAGGTTAAAAAGGCCCGGCTGCACTCAGCCTTAATTGGCCGCAGCCGCTGAGTCCAGCCTAAGCCTACCACCCTCCCTCCCCCCAGTCCGCCACAGTGTAGTTTCACCAAAAGATGTGAATGGACCGGCAGTAGTGGTACTTTTATTTTATTATATTACTTGTACAACAAGTACATTACTTCCAGTTGGTCACAGTAAGTTTGACCCACATGTCCACTCTTAGATTAATACAGAACAGGGTTAATACAACATGATAAACATGTTGGACTTCATGTCCCTAAATATGTAATGTCCTGGTGTGTTAGACTGTCCATTTATAGTATCAGACATTTCATTAGCTATGTTCAATCAGAAATAGACTATTTTATTTAGATATTTTTCAGCTTTGTTTCTTTATTTTATCTTAAATTCAATTCCTGGTAGCATTAAAAAGGTCATGCGAAGACATAAACAGTTGGGTGAATTACCTGGATTTCTGCATTAATTGGACCTAAAATGTGTTCCCAAAGATAGATAGATAGATAGATAGATAGATAGATAGATAGATAGATAGATAATCTGAATAAACGAATAACACAAAATTGTACTCTTTCATGTGTTTATTGAAGACATTGTTTAAGTATTCACGCTTTAGAGTAAATCAACAACAACAACAGGGGAAGTTATTAAAATTGAGATTAAAATGTAACAGCAAAAAAAACAAAACAATAAGAAGAATGGAATAAAATGAAATAAGAGAAGTGGAACTTGAGGACCGGCAGACGGTGGGTACCGGCTGTGGCAGGGTTAAAAACATCAAAATCTAAAAAAGCACAAACTATATGCTTCAGTCCAAATTCTTTATCCGGCCTCGACAGCGGGCCGGAGGCCATGTCACACTCTATACCACTCACACACACACACACACGGCCAGTTGAGTGTCAGTGAAGTGCCTGCTGTTCATTCACTGCCTTAATGCCGTTAAATCCCAACAGAAGAGGAGGCCCTGTGTGTGTGTGTGTGTGTGTGTGTGTGTGTGTGTGTGTGTGTGTGTGTGTGTGTGTGTGTGTGTGTGTGTGTGTGTGTTTTGCTCTTGTGGTAGCGAGGATCTTTTGGCTGTTGACTTGGATGGTAAAAATCTCCCGTCTACATTGTTCTTATTCTTCTCAAATTTAAAATATGTTACACCCCTTATGAAATTATATAATAATAACAATAATAACAACAATAATATCTATATATATATACAGTATATAGTAATATATAATAATATAATCCAGTTCTTGGGGAGACACTGAATAGTTTAATCAGTCAAATGAGTCAAACCGTGATTCACTCCAATTAGATGTTAAACTGTCGGTGTTGTTTGTGTTTTGTTTTCTTCTAGGAACATCACCTCCCACTCTTGTCTGAAGGTTTACCATAAAGACCCAGCACATGTTTTCAACCGCCATGCCAGACCTGCCAGCACAGATGGAAGGGTGAGTCTCTCTCTCTCTCTCTCTCTCTCTCTCTCTCTCTCTCTCTCTCTCTCTCTCTCTCTCTCTCTCTTCCTCCTTTTCTTCCCTATAGTGAAATTGGGGGAGAGGGATTAGATGGGACTAGATGTAGACCAATATTTGGGCCTCCTGATATACAAGGTTGATATTGCCATTTTATTAAAAATGATGCATTTTGATTGATTATGTATTTATTGTAGAATTGATCAGTACCACGCTGGTTGTCTATGGGAAGCCCTGGACCTGAATTTATTCTGATGAGACATATTAATGCATTCTTGTGTCGAATCTGAACAAATTGTTTTATTAGTAGTAGTATCCTGGGTTTCAGTTTTAGTTTTAGTGTCCCATGATGGTCTAGATGCTGGTTCAGAGGCTTTTCCACCCTGACAAGAATACAGTTCTGGGGAAAACCTTTTGCCATGAAAATTCAAATTAAGATACTGAAGATATTGAATTTCGGCATAAAGCTCAGACACCACTCATCAGGAATCTGATGAGACGATCGCCGCAATTACAGGTCAAACCAAGGCGACGTATTTGTTACCGATTGACTCAAAATGAGGCTGCAACATTTGTGGGAAACCACATGTTCACTGTTTATTTATTTATTTATTTTTTCCATTTGGACTGAAATTAATTCCACCAACCAGGCTTGAACTTTAAAACTGGAACTTGAACATGATGAGATTAGATTAGCCCTCAGATGGGTAGAGTAAAAAAAAAGAGTAAAACACATTTTCAGAGGTCCTTGTTCCACAGTTCACAGTCTTGTTTTCTTGGTCTCTCTCTCTCTCTCTTTCTGCTGCTATTCCCTATTCACATTCCGCAATTATTCCAAATCACTGCACGTCCACAGTTAATATTAGTCCTGTCCAAATAGTTACTCTCCTTTTGTTGAAAAATAAAATGAGGCCTTTAAAAATTTTTGAAAATGAATGGAAGTAAATATAGAAAGTACTATTTTTTTCAAATTGAAATATAGCACCCAAATCCATCAACTTGCCTCAGCTCTCTATCAGCACTTCACATCCCACATTTGAAAATGAAAAGGCTTCTGTAATTTCTTAGTGTCTTACCCCTGAAATTTCACCAAAACAAGACCTCGAAAGTCATTGAAAATCAACTGAATTTAACATCCAAATGAGTGCGGGGAACCCTGTCTCTCTTTTTCCCCTTCCGCTCTCTCCATCCATCCATCGGTTGACTTTGTTTTGCTTCTTCAGCTTCTGAAACCTAAAGCCCGCTCTTATCAGAGGTCCACATTCTTTCTTGCTTGGTCTTTTGTAAATCTCTGATACAGCATAGAGAGGATAAAAAGGCTAGATGTACCAAGCCTGCTAAGCTCCTGTTCTGCTGATAGAGATCACAGGATGGGTACCACAGCTATACACATCCATACATGTCACCATCGCATGTACAGACTTGCAAACATGCAGGTCCACACACACACACACACACACACACACACACACACACACACACACACACACACACACACACACACACACACACACACACACACACACACACACACAGGTTGACTTATCCTGGCCAATCCCCAGGGCAAAGTGAGTTTTCCCATGTCAGCATCACCTCTCTACCTGCTGGAAGATCAGTGGGCTGTTCCAGGTTATTTCCAGGTATTGAAGTTCGCCACACAACTTACCCACCTGATACGTCTGTCCATAAATGACTGATCATCGATCTATACGGCTGAGCGGCATTCAGTGACTGGATATTCAAGTGTAGAATCACCGATTCCAAAGTCCAAAACGTTGCTATATCTCTTCTAATCCCGCTTCCTGGAACGTCTCCCAGGTGTATTGCCAGTTTTACGTATTAAGGACGGGATCTTCTCTCCTCTTCCCCCTGGGGACTCTGGGGATAAATCGCCTGTCCCTCGAGGGAATTAATCCCTCAAGTTCTGCTTTTTTGTTGTTGTTGTCTTCAGGGTTTCTAGACAAGTCTGGGAAGAATAGAAAAGTAGAGGAAACTACTTGGATCAAGTATCGGAAGTATGGAAAAGCACAAGAAGTCATCAAAAAGTTTGGAAAAAGTCCTGGAAATTCACCACTACTACAATCTGCAATGTATAAAAATTGAGGTCTGGAAAAGACTCAAGAACCAAGACCCATTTTTCTTTTTCTTCCTTTACTCATCCTCTACTCATCTTTCTGATTCCACGACTGCACCCTAAGTCTAGTCTAGTTCCCTTCATGCATTTAAAAGGAAAAGACAAAGAAAAACAAATCCCATGGTGAGATTGTGCACCGTTCATCAGCTGTAGAAATGGACTCATGCAGAGATTCGAACACTTGAAGGCAGTGAAATGGTTGTAAATTATTTGGCTGCACGTCTTTCTCAATGAATCATTAGTGATCAGGTTTCAGAATTGCTCCTTCTCCTTCTTCCTGTCTTTTTTCCTCCTGTTTCCATCCCATCCCTTCTGCATGAGTGTGTATACTGTAATCTGGAGTAATTCATGCTTTCAAATGCATGTCATTTTAATGCATTTACAAGAAATGCAGAGGTGTAGACGGCTGTGTGTATCTAGGAGGGATATGAGAAAAGACAAGGCGACAGAAAACCTGTCACCCCCCTATGAATTATGCAGGTTGATTTGTTATAAATATTATCAGTAATTGTAATGCCCCCTTTGGCTCAATTAGTGTAATTTCTAAAATGATGTAACGCCAGTGGTGAAATGCATCATTTCTCCATGTTTTGTCATTATCTGATCAGCGGTGTCTGATGAAATGATGGATGGTAGGAGACCGACTCGTAGTCCTTACCCTGATTTCATCACGAAGGACATCATCCTTCCAGGATTCATCACACGGAGAACCACCGTGTTTTCAACGTTTTGAGAAAGGGCTTCCTAGGAGAACCCTGAAACCCCAGAAGGAATCGATCCCTGATAGGTGTGAGATGCAGTTCGACAAAGTTCATTTCTCTCAGGGGTGTTCAGATAACACGCTTGCGCACGGTATACATGTGTTTCGAGATGTTTATGCAACGGCGAGTTGTGCGCTGTCGGCGCGTTGCCAATTACTGGGATTATTTCGGGAGGCTGTCAGCGAGGGAGTTTGACTGTGTCAGCTTTTGGCACGGAGAACTTCTCTTCCCACCACTGTGGGAGATAAACAGACTGACAGAAAATTGCCTCACACGCTGCCTTTCTTTTTCTCTGTTTTCTGTCCATTGCCTCTCTTTCACACACACACAAACATTATGGCATGACCCACAGATAGTCGTTTGCCTAATTAGTTGTGTGGAATGCACATCCCGCATGGCCTTCCGTTAATTCCCCTATGTTATTTTTCACAGGCAGATAGCTGTGTGTTTGCAAGACGGGTGAGATTCCTGTGTGGCTTTCTGTGGAAATCCAGTGAGCCGCTGACAGTTTTTTGGGGAAATAGCCTGAATCCTGTTTATGCTCTGCAGTTCTGTGTGGTTCAAATATGTATGTCAAACCTGCACACACAGAAGCATAGTGAGAAGGACACACCTTTGAGCCTTTTATTGGCTTTGTGCAATAAGACGTAGGGGACTTATGGTGAGATGTGAGATAGTGCTGAGCACCTATAGGCAGTTATTCTCTTAACAAAATTGACTTGCATGGTAAATACTCAGGAATGATTTCTCATGTAAACCCTATAAAGCCTTTTTTTTTTAATCTATCTCTGATTGATATAACAATAGTAATTCAACCTATAACTAGTTCATGCAAGCATTTATATTTTTTTGTTCTAAACACTTTAAGATACAGAGTTCATATTCAACATACATGTGTTACGTATGTTGACAAAGAAATATTTGAAAAAGTCATGCATTAAGTAGCCTAATTAATGAACTATTTTATTAATGTAATGGTTCTGTTTTATTTCACTTATTATTTCACTTTATTTCAATTATAAAGGTAATCCGTATTTAAAGCGCTTTACAAAGAATTTTAAAAAAATGAAATGAAATGAAAGCAAATATAAAAGCAAGGAAATCAGCATAAGATCAAAAACAATTAATAAAAGAAATCATTACATGGAAGCAAGTCTATAAAAGTGAGTTTTATGAAGTGATTTAAAAGGGGATTATCTGAAATCTAAAGCTCAATTGCCTCTAAATAATTTTGCCTGTTTGCATTTCATCGGTATGGAGAAGGGAGCAGCCGGATTACTGCTGGGGACCGTGGATCTCCAGAGCAGCTTATGTTCGAGGTTTTTCTGCAGCTGAACTTGCACGCTGACATCTCGCTTTAAAGGCAAACTAAAAAAGCCAGCCATAACTGAGTCAGAGTTGTGAGGAGATTTTGTTGTTCTGGGAAGTCAATTTGTCAATTTGATTGACAGCTTGCTGTCCTTGTTGAACTGGTCTGGGCGTTCTACTCCAGGGGTTTATTTCACGTTGAATATTCAAACACTAAGCAGTTTATGTGTTATGACATGCCAGCTTTATGTAAGTTTAGCAATCAACGCCCTCCTGGAACAAAGACAAGTTGAACGTCTCCCTCCCATCTGCACAAATCCAGCATTGCCTAATGTGTTTATGGAGAGGTAAGAAAGAAAAAAAAATCTGTTTGATCACTCGTAACATTTTTGCGTGGAAGCATGTGAGTATATCAGAGAAGGAAAGGGAGATTGGAGTACCAGAATGTGGCTGCGCAACGTACAATGCACAGGTGGCACCGGAGAAAAGTGATGAGTACTGAACGGGGAGAATCCCCCGTATGTTGGTTGGTTGAATGAGCAGCGGAAAATTCTTTTGGTGAGTTGTAGAAAGTAAACCAGCCGGGCTGTATCAGCGAAGTAAAGATTTTATGGAGACAGTAAATACTATATCAAGTGAAGTTTGCAGAAATGTATACGCTGGATGACCAGTTTTTGAGAACAAAAACTGCGAGAACACTAGGTGGCCGCCTTTTTCATCACACTCATGATGTAGGGATCCTCAACGGTGGCACATTTTATAACAGCTCGTGTCACTTTTCAACCCAAAGTTTTCAACGTGTGTTGGAGCAAAACAAGGTGTGTGTTGTTGCAAACACTCACTCAAATGTCGAAATTGTGGCATCCTTTTTAAGTGTCCTGTACAGGGGAGAGAGAAAAAGAAGCCATGAAGTGTCATGGTTTTGGTGTCAGCCCCTCAGAATCAAAGAGCAAGGGCTTCTTTCTAGACCGACGTTCATCAATCATACAGGAGAGGTCTATCGTAGAAGAGGCAGGGACACCAAGTTCTCCATGATAGTAGCCTCAATAGACCAGAATGCAATGCAGCCACAAGACATTTCGAGTAAGAGTGTCTGCGATTGCAGCCACGTCCTGATGGCATTCTGGGAAGTAGAAGTAGAGGCAAAGCAGGTACATTTCGTACCTCCTGGAATGCACCGGACATTGCAGATATCTAACAGTGTAAGAGCGTCCGAGAGTGGATTATACAACAGAATAGGTTTAACTGGCCCCGGGGGGTTAAACCCTAGCACTTAAATGACCGTGTAAACAGTCCATTCAAAGAAACAACAAGAGGGAAGTACCAAAATTATGCAGAATTGTCTTTGTGATGGTTTGAAAAGTGCCTCCTGCTCAGGCTGTTGGAGGGAGCAGTTGTGAAGTGAACTGATTGCACAGATGTGGATTCATTGGCTTTATGTTGGCACTTGGACTTATTCACACAATGCCCTTGAACAATGAATGCACAGCCTTCTCTCTCTGCCACACACACACACACACGCCTACGCAGGTCTTTCCTTTCAAGCCAAGTTTTCCAGCCAAGGGTTTGTTTATATTCTGTGAGCATTCAACCTTTGTTATCTCCTGGTTGTCTCTCTTCTTTCTCATGCAGGCCCGGTAGAAACCGGATCGAAACAGACCCTTTGGCTCAAGCAGATCAGCGTTTTCAAATTAGAAGTCTTTTGGGATTAGACGTCTTTTGGGAGGGTAAACAGAAAAACACAATAGGCACATCAGAAGTATATTCCTGGCCATTCTTTCTAATTTGTATTTTTATGTCAACAGTCTTTCTAAACCTCTCTAAGCATACTGTATCTTCCTCCCCCTTTCTGGAGATACCCAGTGATAATTGTTATGATAATTTCCCTACCCAGCTCTGGTTCACTCCTGTCTATTCCAGTACATTGCAGATTTACAACAAACTGTACGGTTCCCATTCTGAAATATGTTATAGACCAAGTGATGTTTAATCCTCTGCCTGATTTCGGGGGAATTCAATTGATAGAATTTAACATTAAACATATTTGCGTTTACCAAACTACAGTACCCAGCATCCGTTTGTTATCAACAAGGCGCAACTTCCTGGTTTGGAATATTCCAGAAATGAACTTTCCATGCGAAGTTAACATTTTGATTGGTGTAAAGGTGATGACAATCTGGATCAAAGCAATACATCACTTGCTAGTAAACCTACTAGCTAACACTGCACCATGAAAGTGTCACTAGCTCCATACTGGCTCAGAATCTGGTGACATTTATGGGGTTTGGATATGTAAATGTAAATTGCACAGCAAGACTACGTATTAACAAGTGAAAACTAGCTTAGTGTTAGCTCCATGCTGCTAGCTGTGAGCCTCTTGGCTAACAAAGCCAAGACAGTCAACAATGGTGCCGCTAACCAAGCTGAACACTTACAAACAAAAGCACTCAAAGCAACAGTCACCACATTTTTTAAAAGTGACTCGAATATGTAACAATGAAAAAAACTCTCCAGTAATAAGATAAAATAATAATAAGACCAATAATAACTCACTACTACAACTTAACAGCTAAAATACACTTAGCAAGGCCTGCTACACTAACGTACTACGGTACTATATCCTCAACAAGCGATTAAACCCTCTTACAACGAAGACGTCCAACAGACAATATGCAAACCTCAAATCTAACAATCTAATGTTGTAAAATGGCACAACTAGAGAAATGTGAAATGGAAAAATCAATCTTTCAATGAAAACTAGCATTTCAGACATGGCAGTTCAACAAGGACCTGATGGCTCTTGGACACATCAGCACATGGAGATGCTGGCCCTTCTGGCAAGCATAAACATGCCTACTTTATTGAATGTAGTATATTTATTATTGCTAAAAACACTTTTTAATTAGGGACTATAAACTGAAAGTGTGAAGTGTTTTTCTTTCTCTTTTCCAGATATCTAAGGAGATCTTGTACGGCAGCCACAGCCCGATCCACACCTTGCCTTCCTCTAGCCGCAGCACCCTGCACACCCTCCAGGGGTCCATGTCCCCACCCATGGTTCGCTCCATGCCCTCCTCGCCCTCCCGCATGGCCTACGGCGGCGGGGTCACGCGGGGGAGTGCGGGGGTAGCTGATCTGGGCAGTGCCACGTTACCACGGGAACGCATGTCGGGGGCAGGGCGATCGGCGGCCCTCTGCCCAAGCAGCAGCGCCATACTGGAGAGGAGAGATGTCAAACCAGGTAAATAAATGCAGGGTTAGGGGTTTCATTCCCTGTCTAGCTCTATGGGTAGAGGTTAGGGCTTGATTCTTGTTACTCTATGGCGTTTTGAATTAAAGCATCCACTAAATTGCAAATGAAAAGTGATATCCACCTTTTTGTAAATTTGACAAATGTTGTTGCCATTAGGAATATGACTAGCCATTAAATAATTTGGCATATTTATTGACGCAGCAGCATGTCAAATAGATGTTTCAGCATTTGGAAAAGCAAGAGGCCAACATGCTCTTATATCATGTGACAGAGCGCTCTTGTACATATCTTTTTTTGTTCCGATCCAAAGTTATAAATAGTTATTGTGTAATGTCTATTATCATTACATTTACGTTTACACTCCATACATACGCATTTTCACAAATTCCATTACTCTTTTTATTTTTTTTTATTTTTTAATAATTGATATAAATATATACCAAGATGGTCCTATTTCTTGACATTACTCTTATGTTCTGTAATGCATACTCTTATTTTTTCCCACTTTTTTTTTTTTAATTTCCAACATAGTAAAGGCTTCATGACCACTTCAGACCCTGACTTTTCATCTTCTCCCTTGAGTGGGGGATGAAGAAAAGAATCCCCTGAGATTACTGGCATGCCTATACGCCAATCTAGGTGTATTCTGAAAAGCCTGATGGATCAGTACTTAAAATCAGTACAGTACAATATCATTGGTTGGAGCTGTCTGTATATTACCTTTTTACATTTGCATACTGAAAGTCCAGAGTCTTGTCCTCTTTCATCTTACATTTGAAATTTGAAGGGTGTGTGGAGGAGAGGGAGGCAGGTTTGAAATCGGTAGAAATTGCCATGAAGGCTCGGCCTTTCTCCATCTAAACCGCATCGACCTTTCTCCCCCCGTCAGATGAGGACCTTGGTAGCAGTAAGAGCATGGCCATGGTGGTGCGTGGCGAGGGAGGACCGCACTACCCAGAATCCTACTGCTCCCTGCAGGATGGAGGAGGAGCATCGTCCCTGGGCAGCGCTCCTCCCTCTCTCATCGCGGACATGGTGGATGCCGGTGGGGGGGCGGGTCCCGCGGGACTCCAGCAGTACCGGGTCTCCATTAAACCCCTGGGAGCCTACGGGGAAGGCCTGGAGCACCAAACCCAGTCCCTCCACAGGTGCAGAAGGTTTTCCCAAACCAGAATCTATTCATATCAGTGTCGTTGCAGCCCACTTGTTTTCATATTTGCACAAAATGCCGAGAACGTAGACAGTAAACAGAAAGAAGACCGCATGGCTGAAGTTGGGGATTTGTTTTAAAGAAAAGTTGAGACTTCAGAAACCTTGAAGGTATCCATATTGTTTTTCAAACATTATTATTTCTGATATTTCTGCTTCATTAGAGAGTGATGGGAAAGATCCGACAGCGAGAGGCTGACACCGGTCATGAACTAGATTCAATCTGCTGACATTGAAAGTATGAGGTAGTTGTCCTGGATATACTTGGTCAGGATGCTCCTGGTATTGATTTGCCATAGAGTTTTAGTTGCGTTGTTCGACGCTGCAGTAAAGACGAGCAGCATAACAGAGACCGTTAAAGATGGGGATTTGAACTCAGACAATCACAGTGACCACAGTCAGGTGGTCAACCTATTTTTCATGGCTCTGATTTTTTTTGGAAGCTGTCTTTCTATCTACTGTCTTGTAACCCATCTATTTATCCATGCAGGCAGAAAAACAGGAAGTACGGGGACAGCCAGCTTCCCCCGCTGAGCACCAAAACCCCGCCCCCTTCTCCTCACCGAGTGAATGAAGTCAGGATGATTGATGGACAGATTATCGGAGGGGTGGGTCTGGTGACGCCGGAGCGGATGTCTCCGATCCGCCGTTCTCTCCGGCGGGAAAGTAACGGCGCCGTGGTGGAGGTTGTGAACCGGACCAGAGGAAGCGGGTCATCGTCATCTTCCTCATCCGTTTTTATCGACACGCCTCACAGACACCCCGATAGGCTGTCTCAGGGTCACGTGATTGGCAGTGACCCGCAAAGGTGAGCGACACGTCACAACACGTCATGACAATCTCAATAAGATAATAAGATAAATAGATGTTTCTCAAATCATTGTTAGTTAGCTTCTGTGTTGAACACATCTAGCTAGCTAGACATTAGCTAGGCTATGTTAGAAAGCTAGCTAACCCCTAACAGTGTTAGATCTTGTACAGATGCATAACCTGCAAAGCATTAGCTAACATTCAATTATTATTGTTATTGTGATGGAGTAAATGGTTTCTTGGTCTTAGAACTGAAATGACAGTGATTGCGCAATCACTCTCCCGCGCCGTTATCCACCCAGAAGTATGTTTGTTATTGTTGCGACATCAGGCAAAATTGGCCTGTAATCGCTGCGAAATTCTGATGTAAATAGTGACATTTCAATACTAGCAAAGATGTGACTGTTACATTTTCCCTTTGTTATCTGCTCACTGCTCTCATTTGGTTTTGAGAGTTGTGCGATTTGGAGACCCCTTCTGGTAGCCTGGTGATAGTGCTAGTAGCTAAATTCAAATTCATCTTAGAGCGAGAAATTTGGATACAATCTTCCAGAAGTCATTTTTAAATAAATACATTTATTTTTATGTTATATTTTTTATATAATTTATTATTATAAATAAATTCCATATCATTATCATTAAATCTGTTAAACTCTAAATCGTTTTGAGATAAATACTGGGCATTCCACTGTACGAGTGCTACACTGAGAATCAATGAAAAACATTTTTAACGTACAAAATTAAGGAATTATAAAAATTGAATATGTGCAGCAATGTGCTACAATAAATGTAGCAGAAATGCATGATGGGGGACTGGACATTTATGTTGATGCAGGTGATCACTCATTCAGTCTATGTTGTATTTTCCAGTGAGAGAATGAAAGCAATGGAAAAGCAGATAGCCAGCCTAGCAGGGCTGGTGCATCACGCTCTTACTATAGGACCGAATGTTGCAGGGACAGGCATTGTCAGGTCTGTATCTTTTCTCTATATGTCAACTTCAAGCTAAAGTTTGTTTATTTTTTTCTGGTATGCGCTATTCTTTCCTTTTCTTCTTGACATGTGGTACATAAGGAAGCGTGTATATGACGAATGCTCCCTTTGTAAACACAAATTAGAACAGGCACCCTTTTATTCTAGGGTGAGCAGCATCGCCTTTTGTTAATTTTGAACAAAGTACCCATTGGTTGTCAGGTGTGTGTAGTAACTAGCTGTGTCTTTTTTCAGAGAGAGCGATGGACGGAACGTCCTCAACAATGGACCTGGTGAGAAAAATGTTTTTAACAAGCCTGACTTGCCTGATTGTTACTCCGGAAACAAAACAGTCTTAAAGGGTTCAAGAATGTTGAATTAGTCAGTGTGTTTAGTGGTCTTAGTGCATAGAAAATGAGAAACACTACTTGGATTTCACATTCAAAACTTTGACTTTCAGGGGCGTTGCCTGTTCCTGCCGCTCAGCATCTTGCCCCTTTGATTGACGGCTATAGCCCCGCCCCACTGGCTCTTCAGGCACCTCCCCCTGACAAAGGCCTGCAGCAGAGCTTGGCCTTGGCGAAGAGGAACGTGTCTGAGCTGCGACTGCAACTCAACCAACTCAGGCAGGCACAGGTACTTCATCATCTCCTCACTTTCAATGCTATGGATTGGTTATCATTATTAGAAGCCGTAGTACCTTTTTGTCTGTGCAATTGTGCATCACTAACCAAATCCTAATTAGAAGGGCAAAATGGCTAAAGTGCAAGCAAAGAATTGGTTAGTGGTTAATGTGGACAAGGCATTGGAGCAATGGATTACATGTATGGAGGTGCATAGCTACAGGTACACAGATATTGCAGACACAAACATAATTTTCATTGGATATCAAACATTTTGATAGAGGGAATACATCCACCCAGAGAACGACAACTTTTCTACCATTTCACATTATTTTTTTTTTAAAGTATATTTTTTGGCCTTTTTTATGCCTTTATTGAGAGAGAGAGAGAGATAGTGAGGAAGGTATGGGAGAGAGAGGGGAGGACATGCAGCAAATGACCGAGGGCCGGACTCGAACCCTGGTCGGCTGCGGGAAGGACTGAGCCTTATGCCCTACGCGGTGAGCCACCGGTGCGCCCCAACCATTTCACATTAAAGTAGTGGAAATATGTTACTATGCAACTCTGGTGTTTAACTCTTCATTCATCCCTATATATGTGTGTGTGTGTATACCTCGCTCGTTTATACAGTTTGTGCTCATACTGATATCGGATATCGTGATGATACTAGCTAAAACAGGGTAACAGAGAATTTCTGAATATCTAACACCAAAAGCTACCTGTAACATGGAGCCCGCTATTTTTCCAGCTGGCAAACCAGGAGAGCGTGGGCTCCATGCTGCGGATGGCGGGTCAGGAGCTGTTGGTGTTGATGTGTGATCGGCTGGCTCAGTGTGAGGAGGCGGGGTACAGACGGAGAGCCGAAATGGAAGGGGAGCGAATCCACTACCTGGCTATGGAGGAGAGGGTGCTGACACAGCTCAGGTAACAGATCTGATTCTGCAGCTTGAAGTCCGTAAGCGACACGCTCCCTCAATAATCACCCCTCATTTAAAGTTGCAACGAAACTACATTTTGAGAGCATTTTCCTTCTGGAATTTTCCACCCATTCATCTGGAATTTTCATCTCCGTTTTCATAAATTCCAAGCAGTGTTCGTTTCCTTCTTCCTTTACCCCTCACGCCACTGTTATTCCTCATATTACAGCATACCATCTCGCTCTCAAAGACTTATTGTCCTCTGTAAATTCTTACAAGATTTGACCAACGTAGGTTGAGCTTGTCGAGATTAATCTTTGACCTTGTCCAGGTCGCCAAACTGTTTAGGCCGTGGCCGGACTTGGGAAAGCAAATCTTCAAGAGTAATTTATTTAGTATTTAGGCTAATCATTTCCTTACATTACCCACAAGATTCACAGTGAGAACAACTTGGCATACTGACCGCTATCTTGCAAGTTCTGACTAGCAATTGACATTTATACCCAAAGGGACTGGACCATATCTGGTATTATTAAAAGGACAATATATGATATATCAGTCTAACCCTATTCACACTGGGAGCTGCCCAGTACAACCACAGTCTGCCCAGTCTTCTACTGGTGGCCGCTGAGCAGCTCCACTGCAGCAGTTGGGGGGTTCAGTGCCTTGCTCAAGGGCACCTCGACAGTAGCTGTTGAGGAAGGGGGAGAGCATTACTCACCTTCCCCACCCACGTTTTCCCAGTTGGTCTGGGGATTCAAACCAGCCACCATCCAGTCACAAGCTGCTTCTCTGACCTCTAGGCTACCGCTCCCCCCATTCTGCAACTTTAATATCTCAAAATACCATTGAATTGTAATGTAGTGTTTATAGATATTAAAAATGTAAACCAATATTTACATATTTATGCTTTTGATTGCCATCATTTCCAACATCATCATTTAGCCTTTTCAGCATTCACACACTTGCAGTCACGCTACACTTGCCAGTGGTTTGACTGCAGCTGAAGCTGAAATAGCAAGGCAGTGTCTTACGGCACGCAGAAAATGTGAAGAAATATAATTGTAAAAATTAGCGTGAGGGGAAATGGAAGCTGATTTGATCTAATGTGATCGGGGTCATCCTGCCATGATTCTCATGGCATGATGCTCCACGCAAAGAGAACCTTGGATTTTATCAAGCACCAGAGTGGTGCTTGCAGTGCAGTGCATCTTTGATCAGGAAGTTATGGGAACTTTATCTCAGCAGGGCAACCCAGAGGAGTGTGTAGTTACCTGTATGTCCACCTCTTCTTTTATTTATTCTTTATCTGGCTGCTTATTTATCTGCTCTTGGTTCATTGGTGCTCAACGGCTTTCTTGGATTTTGGTCAAAAACACCATTATTAGTGAAACTCAGGCTTCAATCAGGTTTGGGTTCAGAAAAAAGCGAGTTAGCCCTCATGTTAGCCCTCAAATTTAAGACTTTTTTTGTTTGTTAAATTGGTCTTAAATCCAATTTCAGGTAGCTTAAAAGGGTCTTTTTAATTTAAATAATTAATTTTAAGAGTTTTCAGACTTTTTTTAGGCCCTGCAGAATGCATGTGTTTGCAGCATTATGGGTTTGAGCTCTTGACCGCTGTTCCATCTCTACCCCGCTGCCCCCTACCCCCGTCTTTTGCAACACTCTCCATAAAGTACTAACTAGTGCTGCTATAAAAATAATTGTTTATCAGTTAATTAAATCAAAAGGCAAAGTGGGGGCTTTTGCACGACTATACTGATGCCCTGAGAGGCTGTAATAGAAACAGGAAGCGAGCAGTGACCATGTCAGCGTACAAATGAAACCGTCTTAATGGCCATATTAGCAAGCTAAGTCATTTTTGTAATGAACCGTTAAAGTGGAGTTGATTTGAATCGGCTCAGTGCTGTGACCTACAGGGCGTGTTGTGGGACAATAGACGCCTACTTACATTCTTTACATTATCCAAGCAAAGCTATTGCATAAGACAGGCTGCCTGTCTAATTATACTGTTGTAAGTGAATGCTAATAGGGTTCACATGTCCCGGGGGGAAATAAATGCCACAGGTCCTTTAAAAAAGTCTGAAATTACCTAAACTTAAAGCCTTAAAAAGTATTAAATGCCTTAAATACAATAATTGTCTCAATTTTCACCATGTAAAGTTTTATTTTGATGCAGTTATAAAATTATGGAATTCTTTACATTTGTTGATATTTAGTTGAGGCAGAAGTGGAAAGTCTGGCAAATTAAATGAGACAAATTGCATCAATTATGTAGTTTCACCAAAATATGTCAATGGGACCGGCAGTAGCGTTAGTTTTATTTTCTCATGGCGTATTACATTACTGCACCACACAGCTCATTCTGCTCATTTAGGGTTCTTTCATTAGCTATGTTCAATCAGAAACAGATTTTTGTTTCTTTGTTTTGGTTGTTGTATTGGTCTTAAATTCAATTCCAGGTAGCATTAAAGAGGACTTTAAATTTGGCTTTCTGAAACTTGGAAGTGAAACCCAAGTCCCAAGTTATACATTTGACACTCAGTCGGCTACAGGGAGGTCAACTGAGGTCCGCTGGCTTTCTTGAACCTGCGGATACCCTGATAAAAGGTTCCATATAAAGGAACAAGACTCTGGAGACAGGGATTGAGAGCACTATCGATGTGGTGGGACATGGCAGGTAAAGCTGGTATATGGGAAAGCTGCTTTGTTTTCATGTTGGAAAAATTACTTTTTGTTTCCCCCCAGGGCCCCCCCCCATGCTTTCCCACGCTTACCTTTCCATATTTAGACCCTTTTCCCGGGGCATGTGGCTGCTTGCGTCTTGGCTCGGTGTGATTTTGTTCTCAGCGAACTCCCTCATGAGTCTTTCAGGGATGATACCGCACAGGGATGATACTGCACATCATTGTGACTGTTTGAAGGTTGACTGGGTGACAGAAACACCGCGGGTATTAGTCATAGTCAGTTCATTGCCATTCAGTGTTATATTATTTGTCACCAGTACATGCTTATAACACACATACGGTATTCTCAATAACAACGAGACTAAACTCGAGACTGGGTCACTTGTATTTCTATCCATATGAGGACCTTCCATTGATTACATACATCCCCTAACCCCTAACCCTTGCCCTGACCTTTACCCTAAACCCAAGTCCTAATCCTCAACTTGGCCACTTGACGAAGTGAGGATGGGCCAAAACTCTGGAGGTCTAAAACTCAGAACTGGTTCCCGCAAGGAACAAGAACACACACAAACACCTGGTTCCTTAACTCACTGCACGTCAAACCGGTTTGCCCACAGCACTGTCTCAACACAACTCTCAGCAGGCATTCAGAAGTTAAAAAGTATGAGGTAAAACAAAGCACTTGTCAAGAAGTAAAGTAAGAAAGGTCAGAAAGGTAGCTCATATCTTCAGGTTAGAATATCTTCCGATTCATTTTGGGAGCCGTTTTTAATCTTCCGGCGATCCACTTTTAGGTCCCGAATCAGTCTTTAGAAAGTTACTGGCGTAATCTGCAGTCGGCTTTAGGCGTTTCATTTTGCTGCATTTGGATTTTGCAGACTGACGCCTTTGTGTTATTGAGGAGGTTCGTCTCGGGTGTGTAGGTTCAAAAATCATAAAGAGCAAAGAGCAAGAAGAAATCCAAAAGAGGCCAACTGATGCATAAAAGGACTGACATTTCTTTGAATAAGGTGCAAAACTGACAAAAAAGTGCAGAAACGTTTTTAGATTTTGAACAGGTTTTGTGCACCCAAAGATCATGCAACTTACTCTGCCCATAGAGGATTGTGTAAAGGTTTTCATGCGAGATCAGCCACTTCCATATGTACCATTCATTAAAACTATCCCTTGTGTCTATATCTACATTAATTATAGGAGAACTGACAGGAGGGCTTGAGAACTCATAAACCTCTGCTGCCATCTTACGTTCTTCAATGGTTACTACAGTACTCTCTCTTTTATTCCCCCTCTCAGTGAACTGGAGAACTATGTGCACCATTTGAAAAGAAACTCTGCCTCCAGTCCTGGTCAACTGTTGATCACACTGAGAGACGTGGAGGAGGGAGCGGTCAACCTTCGGAGGGTCGGAGAGGCATTGGCCATCCTCAAGAGTCAGTGGTTTTTGGCTGTATAACTATAAAAGGAGAAGATCTATTTGGACTAGTTTAGTTAGTTTGATGCTCTCGTTTCCCTCCCCAGGCGAGTTTCCGGAGCTGCAGGTCAAGATGCGCTCGGTGCTGAGGGTGGAGGTGGAGGCGGTGCGCTTCCTTAAGGAGGAGCCTCATAAGATGGACTCCATGCTGAAGAGGGTCAAAGCCCTGACCGAGGCCCTCAGCACTCTCCGCAGGTACTCTCCCATCACCCCAGTTTCGATTAAATTTAGTGCACTTGAATTTTACTTCGTTAAAAGTATTCATTCATATTCATTGCTCATCCTTCCTGTTGAGCTCTACTGTTAACTGTCCAATAAAGCAGAAATGCCTACAAAATTAGTCCAAGGCAAAGTAAAGCAAGCGAAGGTATGCAGGGCTCGACGCTAACTTTTAAAAAAAGTGAAAAAAGTGTTGTCCATTTTTTGGTTGTCCATTCTGGTTGCCAAGCCTGGCAACCAGGCATCAGCTTTTGGTTGCCAAAATGGACAATATGTTTGCCATGTTTTATACGGCCTATATTTGGCAATGAATATCTTATGTAACTATACCACACATTTTAATAATGAAACAATGAGATAAAGAATGTTTAAAACATTTATTACATAAACACTTTTTTCTTTGTTTTAACAGTTACTTTACAGTAATTGAAACTGTAAGAGTTTTAACTTAGGCAGGTGACAGTTGATTACCGGATGTGTTCCACAATGTATGGAGTCAGCCTGCAGAAATCAGATATGAAACAGTGTAAAAATTAATCCCACACAATAAATTACTGTTTAAAACCAAACTAGGTGTGCATATCTTTTTTAGCTACAATACAAGGCTATTCAAAAAACTCTTAACAATACACTAACGTTACAACATTAAGATCGCACATTTATTTGAAAGGTTATTCATTTAGTAGATTAAATTATAATAAATACCTTCTGCAAGCCTGATCAGATTTGTAGCTTGTCAGTCGTGTCAGATCAGAGCCGTTCTTGATTTGGAGATCCAGCAGACGAGGTAAAGAGGTCTTCGCTTTTGAGAATGTAGTAAACTGTGTTGAAAAGTTTGATCAGGATTGCCCGATTTGCAGCGTTCATCGCTCCTTGTATGGGCGTGCCTGTTCGTACGACTTTTTTACTCCACAATCAAACAATTTAATTTGTTTCGGCATTGCAACAGGCTGGCTGCGCGAATGTGTGGAAACTTGGCCGCACAACGGCTGAAATGTCGTGTTGCGCACGAACGTACTGTTAGTGCAGTAGTAACTTTACAGAGGCAACCAAATAAAATGTTGTCTTTTATTTAAATTAGATTTTCCAGTTTTGTAGGTTTTTATTTATTGTTACATATTAAAAAAAATACTGAACAGGTGGTTGCCAAAGGTGGCAACCAGAGGCCATGAAACGGTTGCCAATTGACTCAATCTGGTTGCCCAGGGCAACCGGGCAACCGTTACTGTCGAGCCCTGGTATGTATGGAAATGATGTGTGTATTCCATCTTTGTTCTCTACGTTGTCCTCAGGTGTGTGTCAGAGTCGACCCCTCCGGCCAGATCGGCCCCAGTGGAGCTTCTGGAGGTCCTGGAAACAGATCAGGGCCCCCTCAAGACCCAAACCCCCCAGGGCTCCCCCAAGCCCCAGCCTCGATCCTCGGTCAGATCCCCTCTTCCCAATCCCTCATCATCCGCGACCCAGGCTGAAGTCAGGCCGGCCAGTCCGGCTTCTCCCGTCATGCCTCACCAAGTCAAGAGCCCTCCGGCCATGGTGATCCAGTCCTCCCATCATCACCCCAGTCCCCCACTGACCCCCACTCACGGACGAGACTCCCCAACCGTGGCCAAGGTATTTCTGATGAAACTACCACTACAGTGACAGATTATTGTTTCTTTTGCTTTGCATCTGCACCGACTTTGTGACAACCTATTGTACAACCACAGTCAAGTCTATATTCGATCATGGAGACATACAGCAGTTTACTGCACTGCCTTGCATTTTATTAGAGGAGTATTACATTACACATAACATTTTGTGATTCATATGAAAACGTTGGCAGGTGTTCTGTAGCAAGGAGAGGGGAAATGCATTCTGTTTATCTATAAGGCTTCCAGTAACTCACATCTCTACTGTCTTTAAGTCACGATGAAATTAAAAATTAAAACTTTCAAAACTTTTTCACCTTGTTAGCTGATTTTCTCATGTCATAATATACACCTATTTAACAATTGCATTCCAAAGCATTTACAAAAAAAATATTTTCTCATATTTCTATACCCAAAATTCCATTGCTTCCTGGAAAACATTGTATTTTTAGTGGTTACTACCGGTAGACGTACATAGAAATCCCAACCAATAATATTAAAATAATACAATTATATATATATATATATATATATATAAAAAAATAATAATAAAATAACAGTCATATATATATATATATATATATATATATATACACATACATTTTTTATTTAGCCCCAACAAATATTGCTATCCCATCGAACTACACCACTGTTGTAGTAGTGTTTATAGCAGGTATGGGGGGGTACACATTTTTACACATTTGAGTTTTTAGCTAATATTTCATAAAAATATTATCTCAGAATTGACCAGTACCAGTAGCCAAAATATCCACATTTTAACCCATCTGCTTCCTTCTGACATCAAAGCTAGATTTCTGCATAGGTGGTCATCCTAAATAGCACAAGGGATAGTTACATTCAGCCATGTGTCAAAATAAATTAATCAAAATGAAATATTTTGTGTGAATGAGCTGCCGTACATGACTTTAGTTTATCTGTTGGAGTAAAGGTGAGCCCACGCAGCAGAGAGAACAGCCCCACCGTGCAGAAGAGGGCCATCCCACTCCAGGCAGACGGAGGCTGTGGCACGACGACGGCTACCGATCAGCCTGCGCCGACGCCTGCAGCAGAGACAACCAGGACCAGCATGAAACACACAGAGGTCGGTGCTGAATACTTACCGACATATGTTACATTACATTACATTACATTACAGTCATTTAGCAGACGTTTTTATCCAAAGCGACTTACAATAAGTGCATTCAACATAGGTAGGCAAGAAAACTACTAGTCACCAGAAATCGTAAGTGCATTTCCTTCCTAAACAAGCAACTAAGAGCAGAACCAGTGCTGAGGTAAAAGTGCAATAAGTTAGCTACCTACTTTTTCTTAAACAAATGAGACAAATAAGAAAATCAAATAAACAAGAGCTAAGACAAATAAGTGTATGAAATAAACAAGAGCCAATAAACAAGAGCTCAGACAAATAATTGACGACAAATAGGCAAGGCTAAGAGGAAGGGTCAGGGTAGTGTTTCTTGAAGAGGTGGGTTTTCAGCCTGCGGCGAAAGATGGGCAGCGACTCTGCTGTCCTGACATCAGTGGGGAGTTCATTCCACCACTGCGGGGCCAGAACAGAGAAGAGCCGTGACCGTGTAGATCGGCCACAGGGGCCTCTGAGCGACGGGGCAACCAGTCGCCTCGAGGCAGCAGAGCGAAGTGGTCGGGCGGGGGTGTAAGGCTTGACCATAGCCTGGAGGTAAGAAGGAGCTGTTCCTTTCACTGCCCTATAGGCTAGCACCAGGGTCTTGAACTGGATGCGAGCCGCTACAGGGAGCCGGTGTAGAGAACGGAGAAGGGTAGTTGTATGGGAGAACTTGGGGCGGTTGAACACCAGACGAGCTGCAGCTTTCTGAACAAGCTCCAGAGGTCTGATGGCAGACGCCGGGGCACCAGCAAGGAGGGAGTTGCAGTAGTCCAGGCGGGAGATGACAAGAGCCTGGATGAGCACCTGCGCTGCCTTGTCAGTGAGGAAGGGGCGAATCCTCCTGATGGTGTAGAGGCAGATGTCAGATATTGAACTTGTCCATATTGTACAGAATGAATTTCTGCATTTTACTGCGTTATTAGATAATTCAGTTCTTAAAGCACCGCTCCAACGGAGATACACAGTGAGAAACAGTGCTGAAAACAAATTTAAAGGTGCAGTAGGTGAGGTTTTTACTGCCAAATAGCACAAAATGACCATAGTATATCTGCAGGGATTTGATAGCGTTGTTACGGTTTGTTGTGAGTCAACAATTACTGGGTCAGGTGCTGAAATGTCTG
Organism: Hoplostethus atlanticus; assembly: GCA_034670405.1. Classification (NCBI taxonomy): domain Eukaryota; kingdom Metazoa; phylum Chordata; class Actinopteri; order Trachichthyiformes; family Trachichthyidae; genus Hoplostethus; species Hoplostethus atlanticus. The sequence goes on along the minus strand of JAXDDX010000079.1, from coordinate 720,878 downwards.
GCTTTCAAAACTCTGGCCCATACTGGCCCAAAACTCCCAAAAAACTCCCCAAAGCTCCCCACCCATCAGAATTGAATCTCAAACTCTGTTCCTCTGTCCTCCAAAGACTACAGAGAGAGAGACCCCAGATGGGAGTCAGAGTCTAGAAACCAGCAGTGTGAGCCAGCCAAAGCCCAACACCAGCCAACCCAACCAGTCGACCAACACTGGCTCCAGTCAGCCTCCCACCAGCACAAGCACCAACGCAGACTTTGACCAGCTCCTCCAGCAGGCCCAGGCCAGCCTTATGAGCTCCATCCCTGACCTGGAAGTGTCAGACACCAGGGAGGGACCCACCTCCCACCCTAGCCCCCCTGTATCCCGGTCAGAGCAGGAGACCCCCCTGGATCTGACGCTTCAAGCTGACGGTAAGTTCGTTCTTAAGCTAATAGGAATTTCCATCCAAAATTGCATGCCTAAAATGAAAGCTTTATAACTTTGGGAACAGTTTTTATATTTCTTGAAGCAAACATGGGATATGTGTAATATAATGTATGAAATAACTCAGCTTTACTTTTTGGCTAGGTGCCCCTTTAAGTATTGGGCAATACATGAGGTACAATGTTGTTTATTCTCCATTAGAGACTTCAGATTAGAGATTTGACATCCTATGTGTAAAAATGTTACACATGGCTCTTGGATTTTAATATCAGGGAAATACTTCAGTAGCAATGCCCTTTTTTTGTCCTAATATCGAACACCAGTATGGGTCTTTATGCATCTCTAACCAGGACCTTTGCCTTTTATCTACTGTAGGCCCAGTGGACCAGCAAGAGGTCCTGTCAGACACCCAGGAGGACCAAGCTCTCGAGCTGCCTGATGAGGTGGACGCCCCCCAGTCAGAGCCCTCAGCCGCAGGTAGGGTTCTAGTTTTAATAAAGAAACAAGAAAACAGCATGTATACAGTGCCTTCAGCACGTATTCAAGCCCCCCTTGACTTTTTTGAAGAATTTTGTGGTGTTACAGCCTGAATTTAAAATTAAATTACAATGTTTTTTTGTCACCGATCTATACATAAGCCATAATGCCAAAGTGCACTTTTATTATTTACAATTTGTAATTTAAAGATGAAATGTTTTGAGTCAATAAGTAGCCGACACCTATTCAAAGCCCCAGTTTCCACTCAAATTAAAGTGCATTTGAGTGTCCTTGAGATTTCTCTACAACTTGACTTGAATCCAACTGGTTGGACGTGAATGAAAAGGACACAAAACCTCCGATAAAGAGCGGGTCTCAAATAGTGTCCAGATCTCTATCAATAGCTGGGAGCGTTGGGTAAATAAAAGCCGGGTAAAAAAAATATGGCAGAATTACCAGTCTAAATTCTAAATTCATCCAATATTTAAAATATTGTTACAATTACTAAAATATCACAAAATATATTACTAAAAAGAGACGTTGCATGTGGTGGAACGTGCTGTTTATCTCGTTGCCATGGATACAGGTGATGCCTTGAAATTTATTGATACTGCTGGATCGCTATACAGCATCGCTCCTGTTGTTTCCTTATGTTTTAATGCTGCAAGACTGATTTCTATTTTGATGAAGTAGTTCAGGGTTTTGTAGGATTATTTTACCTAGATAGTCATTATTATGACTTTTAGACATACCGGTGGACCTGCCAGAAGAAATAATGGCCTGTTTTCAATAATAGCCTATCATCATTTTATTCATTTAAGAGTAGGTGTCACTTTTTGAAATGATGGATATCTCATTTTGGAACGAAACTCTTCATATGTGTATAATATAATGTTTTTAGTGGGTTTTGATGACAGTATGTACATTTTTTTTTTTTTTTTGTATGTTCAGCCCCAGCAGAAGCCTCTGAGCCTCCTGCAGCCCCTGTGGAGCCTCCTGCCTCAGCCACTCTTCCACCAGCCCCTCCTTCCCCAGCTCCTACCTCAGCTCCTCCTCCCTCAGCTCCTCCCAGCTCGGAGCGCTGCAGCCGGCCGCTGGTGGAGAAACCTCGCCGGTCCAGTGTGGAGAAAGAGAGGAAGCCTAGTCCAGACAAGGCTGGCAAGTCTCCTCCTCCTCCTCCTCCTCCACGAAGGTCAGCTAATGACTGTTAGACCAGGGTGTCTGCAGGTCCTTAAAAAGTCTGACAAGGTTTAATTTTGATGCAGCTATAAAAATTAGAGGTAGTGACAGAATTGGAGAGTAAGGCAAACAAAACGAGACAAAAGTCATTGTGTTGTTTCACCAAAAGATGGGAATGGAATCGGCAGTTGTGTTAGTTTTATTTTCTTATGTTGTATCACATTATTGGACTTCCAGTTGGACTTCATGTCGCTAAACATTTAATTTTCTGGTGTCCATTTTCTTATTCTGCTCATTTATTGTTTCACAACTTTCATTGGATAGTTCAGAAATAAGAAATCAGAAATAAGCTGCTATTGCCAGCTTTGTTTGTTTATTTTGGTTGTTAAATTGGTCTTAAATTCAATTCCAGGTAGCATTTAAAAAAAAACTAAAGTCTTAAATTTGGCTTTTTTCCGTAGTTAGAATACAAGATCTGATGGCTTTTATTTTAGGAAATTGATCCTTTTAAGTTGACAGTGCTGTGTATCATTGTAGGGAAAACTGTTATATAAAAGAAGATGAAATTGAGACAATTGACAATTTCAACCATAAAATGTGTATATACCAAGGATTTGAAATATCTGCAGTATGAGATAAATAAAAATGTATTAAAATATGGATATATGCAGTGTGACAAAGAATATGACAATATGAAGAAAGCAGTATATATATGACTTTTTAATGATATTACTCTTATGCCTATTTTTTTATTATGAATCTAGATTCTACAGTGCCAGTCCAGGACTTACCACAGGACGGTCAGGAGAGGTGATCTTTACTACCAGGAAAGAGCCTGTTGGAGCACAGGTGTGTCTGTGTGTGTGTGTGTGTGTGTGTGTGTGTGTGTGTGTGTGTGTGTGTGTGTGTGTGTGTGTGTGTAATTAATTAAACTGAAGGTTGGGACCCAAAAATACTATCTATTTCCCTAAGGATGAGGACGAGAAGGAGGCAGCTGTGGTTCCTCAGCCGAAACCCCCCAGGCAGCCACCGGAAGTCAAACCCAAACCCCAGATCCCTCCCCCGATACTGGTTCCTGCCTCCGCCCCCATCACAGTGTCAGCAGACGTGGAGGAAGATGATGATGAGGAAGAGGACAACGAGGAAGAGGATGATGCCAAGTTCATGAAAGAACTGCAGGTATATTGATTTACTACATGGATTTTCTTAAACCGTTGCTTTAAGCAGATAAATTAACTAGATAAAGATTAGACCTGGTTGTGGAGCTAAAAAGAAGGTTATTTTTCTTAGGTTTTTACTCAACAACAGCAATATATATATTATTTTTTATCATTACCCTGGGTTTCAGTTTTAGTTTTAGTGTCCCATGATGGTCTGAATGCTGTTTCAGGGGCTTTTCCACCCTGACAAGAATACAATTCTGGGGAAACACTGAATACTTAATACATTAATCCAAAAATATATCCAAAAAGGTATTGGCCTTTAAAACCAAACCAAATTCTAACAGTGACTATGGATTGGTGTCCATCCACCTATTCATTCGTCCTGCTGCCATACACAATATCTCAGATGCCACTGATTGGATTTTGAACTTTTAAAATTGAGGATGAATTTTCTGGCATGAAAATGTCCTCATATACCTGGTGTCCTCATATAACTCACAACGGTTTTATACTACAGTATAAACTACGAAGTTCATGTTGTGAAGATTTATGCCAGTCTAAAAACGTGGTAATTTCCTGCAAACGAAAAGGTGGGTTTACCCTCTGCTACATCCCTGCACTCCTACCCCACTGCATGCCTGGTGACTTTTACCCTTTGCTCCTCTTACCCAGGTGTTTCAGAAATGCACTGTGAGGGAAGTAGGGTCCAGATGTGTGGTTGACCTCTCAGCCTCTGACCCCCAGAGCCGAGAGATTGACCCTAAGGTACAAAAAAATAAAAAATTACAAAGAAATCCACTAACAGCACTAATCATTTATGGCTGAATTTGTACAGACGCAGAAGTTCTGATTTGTAACTCTTTGTTGCACACATCTAGTTGTCTTATGGCTTTCTAAGTAAATCAGTCTGAAGACTTTAACGTGTGCAATGAACCCTGAATGTCTTTAACACTAGTTTTGACTTTTACTAGTTTCACTAAGGTATAAACTGATCAGATTTGACCCACAAAGAGTTAAAGATGTGATTTTCTGTTTCAGTGTATCTAACTCACTAACTTTCATCTATAATCTAACCCCTAAACTTGGTAATGACTTGGCAGTGTCTCACTAACAGCTCTAAACCTGCATTAGACTGTTTTTCTCATGAAGAGATGATTCTCTCGCTCTTCTTCTTTGTCTAATCTTATAATTTCCTTGGGTACCATGATGCTTCCACCAGGTGTTTTCCAACTGCAACACTTTTCATCTTCAGTAGCAGTTTGGGAAAATCAGATTTCAATCCCTCTGTTGTGTCTTTGGCTCCGAATCCAGGATGAAATTGATGGATTTGGGCCACTAGCCCAGCGATTGCTCTATAAACTCCATCCATCTCTTCTTCATTTAATCTGGCTAACCAGAACAGATCTGCAAAACTTATTAGCCATGGGCTAACAGGCTAACATTTCCAACGCTGCCCAGAATGCCTCATCTACCATCTTCATTCCATCTTTGGCCATGTGGACTGTACATACTCTATACCTTCCTTTTGTAGATTAATAAAGTAATTACTGTTCCCTACCCTACCTTGGCTGCTCAAGTCTTTCCTTTCTTTATAACTGGGTTGAAACACACTATATACCTGACTATATATAAATATATGCACGCAAGCTTACACAGACAAACCCACTCACAAGTATACAGTTCTGGCCATGATTGTTGGCACCATTGCATTTAATGCAGATAATGTACAATATCCTCTGAAATAATTGGGAATTGAAACACCTTTCGGTCGTCACATGTTCATCTACAGATTACAACAGCGCATGATCAAACCATAAGAATACAGTTATTATTATTTTTATGTTTTTTTTATGGTTATTATATGGTTTCAAACCCCTTCCTATGTTTCGTCACTTCCTGTGGTTTTCTTATCTGGAGTAATGATCATTTTCACCTGAGGAGGGCAGCAATACACCAGGAGACAACAAATTTCAGCTTTTAAAGAAAAGAACACGCTACCTACAGTCAAATACGGTAGATGTCCCATAATGCTGTGGGGCTGCTTTGCTGCCCCAGGTGCTGGACGTCTTGGACGTATTAAGGGCATCATGAAATCAGAAGATTAACAAGGCATTTTGGAGCAAAATGTGCTACCCAGTGTCAGAAAACTGGGTGTCAATCAAAGGTCATGGGTCCTCCAGCAGGACTATGACCCAAAAACACACCTGATCTCAATCCCATTGAGAACCTATGGTGAGACCTGAAATGTGCAGTTGGTTGCAATTGAAGAGTGGGAGAATCTGCCAGCAGAAAGGTGCAGGAAGCTTATTGATGGTTACAAGAAACGTTTGGAAGCATCATCATTGCCAAAGGCTGCAACTAAAAGAGTGCCAATAATCATGACCATAGCCACTTTTCAATTTTGAAGCCATAGATTTGTTTTATATTCTTATTGTTTGATCATGAGCAGTGAAATAAAACAGATAAACATGTGAAGACCAAAAGCTTACACTTACCAATTATTTCAGAAGATATTGTACATAATCTGCATACAGTGCAAGGGTGCCAATGATCTTGGCCAGAACTGCACACGCATACACAATGATTTGTTTTCATTCATATACACTGCCCTGCCAATCAGATTCAGCTCTGGAAGGACAACCCATTGTTCAACAGAGATAACGGCAGCATCACTCCACCACAGAGTTCCAGGGTAAGGCTCTCCTCTCCGTTTTCCCTTCCCTTTTCATTGGTCTATATATTAACAAGGGGATGGCAATTCATTATTTGTATTAACTATGAGGAAGCTATCTACCACCTTATTATTTGGATTATTTGGATTTGTATACCGAATTTATTGGATTAAGTACAGATTTTTCAGTTAAAAAATATTGAATGAGCTTTGATACAGGAAGTGGCACTTTGAATTGAGTTGTAAATGTATTTTTAGCCTGTAAAATATTGGTTTATATTTATAGCGTATGCAAACAGTAGATCAAAATGGGCATGTATTTTGAGTTATTGCGGGATATGACTTTTGCAAAGAACTTGTTTTCTATCCAAGTCCTACCCTCCCAAAATCTCTGTATATACCAATATTTGGTATATGAAGAGAATTGCAGATTCAAGTTAGGATTAAGAAATAGTGACTTTTGTATATATATCATTTCCTGTTGATGATGTCCTTTTTCTCCCCTTTTCTGATTTTAGGTCATGTATTATGTCACTGCAGAGCTGTCAAATAAGACTCCTTTGCCTGGAGGAAATGACCAATGCAAAGGAGAGGAGAGGACCTCTTCAACATCACAGGTGGCCAATCAAAATCCTCCTGAGTTACTAACATCTGACCACCTGTTAGCTCCTCAACCAGGAACTGCAGATGGCTGCCTTGATAAACGGATGATAGCATTTGGACAGGGGGAAGGCAATGAAGTTGGGAAAGATTCTCTGGGTCCTGATCAGAAAAAGGAGGAAGGGGAGGAACAGGTGCCTGCCTTAAACCCTGCACCAGCAGTGACAACGTTGGAGTTAGCCACAGCTGTAACTTCAGAAAAAGAAAATGTTCCCACTATTGATAATGTAAGTCCTGACCAGAAAAATGAGGAGGAGGTGGCAAAACCGGCACCTGCCTCAAACCCAACACCAGCAGAGACAGTCGAAACTTTGCAAAAAGAAAATGTCCCCACTGTTAATATTGTGAGTCCTGGAACAGAAAACAAGGTTATCCAACAGGTGTCTTCCCCAATCCCAGCACCGGTAGAGAAGAAGGTTAAGTTAACAACAATTGTCACTCTACAAAAAGAAAACGTTTCAACTATTGGTATCCCGAAAAATGAGGGGGTGGTGGTCAAACAGGTGCCTGCCCCAAACTCAGCAACAGCAGAGAAGAAGTCAAATTTGACGGTCGTTGTAACTTTACAAAAAGAAAACAGTCTGCCAGAGGATTGCTCTGTAGTGCTGTCGCCAAAGTTACAGCAGGATCAGCCCATGAGTTCAGATCAGGGATCTATTGCTACTAGCCCAAAATCTGCCTCCCTTTCAACATACTCGATTGACAACCAAAGCAGCCAACAGCAGTACCAGGAGACAACAAGGCAGTTATCCAGGGACCAATCAAGATACATAGAAGAAGGAGGCAGCCTGAGTCCTGATCTATTCGATGATGAGGGTCCTCCACCACCACCACCCCCTACCGATAAAATCGCCTTCCGAATCTCAAAAACCAGATTCAAGACTCAGTCAAAAGAAGAAGACCTAGCCAAAACCGGCTCAGAGATTCAGACTATTGCTGTTGACCGTAGTGGTAATCTCACTGACCACCCCCATGAGGAACAAGGTGGCAAGAACAATGATGACTTTGACAAGAAACCTGTCATCTTTATCTTCAATGAGCCCATGGACATTCAGTCAGCCTACAAGCGGCTGTCAACTATTTTTGAATCTGAGGAGGATCTGGATAGGATTCTATTACCAGAGAGCATCGTGGATGAAGAGGAGGAGAAGCAAGAGGAAGGGGAGCAGAATTTACCTTGGGAAAGAATTGGCATTGCACATGCAAAGACGGGGGTTGAGGTGACAGAAAACACAGCAAATGGTGAGAACTCCCCACATATCGAGCATAAAAGACCTCCTCACAATGAAAACCAGTGTAAACAAGACTCATTTCGTAAGTCGGACCCCAAAAGGAAGTTCAAATTCAAGTTCCCCAAAAACAAACTGGCTGCCATCAGCCAGGCCATTCGAACAGGGACGACCAAAATGGGGAAGAAGACTCTTGAGGTTGTTGTCTACGAGGAGGAAGAGGAGATATCATTGGACAATGGGCCAGCGAAGGAGACCAAGAAGGAGACAAAGGAAACCAAGAGGTTTGAAATAAACAGCATCAAACAACAAACAGACTTGGGTCAAGGCAGTGCTTTTAATAGCGATGCATCCTCTTCTGTCCAAATCGAGCACTCCAATTCACATATCCGGACGGAGGAGCTCTGCAAGAGTGCGTTTGACTCCATTAACAGTCTAGAGGAGTCCATCAAACAGCTGGAAATCAGCGTGGACAGCATGACTGCCCCCTCTTCCCCTTCCTCCATCGCCTCTTCACCACCTCTGTCTCCTAGTCCTACCGTGGTCTCCAAAGAAAATCCTCGGTCGGGAGGCAAAGTAAATCGAGAAAGGGATAGAAGCCCGTCCAAGAGGCCGGCCTCTAAGATCTTGAAGGGCCCAAAGCCGCCACAGAGTAAGAGGGCCAAACCGCAGCCTCCCCAGGAGACTGTGAAGACTTCGACCAAGAAACAGGTCTGATGGATCTAATGTTCCTCCCCCTCCATATCTCACTTGCTTAAATGGTGGTGGTGGCTGGGTCTCTAGTGTGACTGTCTGACAGTACAAATATGTTTCGTGTTCTGATGAGTCTTTCCTTCTTATAAGTAACCACGGGCCATTTTGTGTCCTGAAATGAATTAAACCAAATGATTACTAGCAGGGACGCAAAATGGCGAGTTGATGGGATGATAGGAGCTGCGACTTCAAGTGAAAGAAAAGGTTCAAGAGTTAGCGGTGAACCTTGACTTTTTGGATTTGTGTTATTTATATATCAGTCCCTTGTCCAATGGCAATGTCAACTTTATGCATTGGCACTTGATTAAAAAAAGCTTGTTTAGCATTGCTAGCCGCAAGCTAGTTTGGTTTCACTGAGAAACAAGACATACATTGTAAATACATGTTTTGAAAGGACAATCCACTTAACTGAACTTAATGAAATCCCCCTTTTAATTACATTATACAATTTTAGAACTGAAAGTAGATTCACAGTTTTCCTCCATGTGCTACTGTAGTCGAACACGTTGGGATGCAATGGTTGCTTTAATGTTGGTTCATGTTAATTACTGCCTGATATTTAAGCTTTTGGATGCTTTTTAATGTTGGTGTTGCTGGGAAGGCATTGTGAGCATGATGCTATGTAATTCATTACTCTCTCTCAACTGACAGAAATCTCTGCTTTCGCTTTTTTTTTCCAATGACAGCATAATTCCACATGATCCCAGCCAGTCTCTACTAACTAACTGTTATATTTCCTTCTATCGCTTGTGTATGAACCCCCTTCCCTCCAGACCTCCAGCGGCGGTTCCCCCTCTCCCGGTCAGCTGTCCAAATCTCGCCACTCATCCTCCTCTGGGTCGCCAGAGAAGGCATCCAAGGGCCAGCAGAGCCTGCAGGACACACAGAAGCAGTTCAGACAGGTAGATCTACTCTTGAGGAGTCCTGGGGTTCGTGGCGCTGAATTAAAATGAATGGATAGAATGGTAGTATTGTGATAGAATGGTGTCCAGATGTTTAGAAATAGATATTACTTTTCTGTTTTAATAGTCAGGAACCTCAGGAACTTTTGTTTTGCAAAGGTAGCAAAATTCTGTGTAGCAAAAAAATAATGATATATAGTGATTGTAAATAATCTGAAAAGCGTGACGTTTCTAGTGTCTTGGTAGTTTTTTTGTGTTGCCATTGTTGTTTTCTGTGTTGTAATTCTGTCTCATCCTGTATGTGAGGGGATGTGAGCCTCGCTTAAATCTTCTCTGACTGTTTGGCTGTTTGTGGTCTCTGTACACCTCCCTCTTCCTGCCCCACACTTAACCAGCATGTTCACTAAGTAAAAACATTCTTTACCTGGCACTGGAAATTTCATTCGGATGTCTTTCAAACGCTCTTCATATTATCCAGTCAGATCATTAATTATTTATCTGCTTTGTAGCACTTAAGTGTCTGTCGTCCTGTAAGCAATGCATGAGTGTAGCGGCTGGTGGCACCACTGTTAAGTGAGATTTGTTTCATCACACGAATACTGTGGAATCTTGAATTACCCTTTTGTTGTTGTGGTTATAAATCTTTCCAATTATTCTGGAAAAAAAAAACATTTGGTAAGATATTTTCTAAAATGTAGTTGGTTTTCTGTCTTATGCTGACTTTATAATTTAAGGGAAATACCACTGAATTTTATTCCCCATGTATGTTACTACTATGTCTTTGGTCGGTTAGAGTATGGATTAACATTCACTAATATGCCGACTTCCTATGGCCGACTTGGCCATTGTTATAACATGCACAAAAGCTTTGAATTGAGTGTTATTCGCCTTTTTCTGTAGCCTGTGTTGCGGCAGGTGCTGACTTGCCATGTCCCGTGGTCTCTGTTTGCAGGCTAACAGCAGGGGCGCTAGAGCAGCTGCCGGGGATAGTAACCATTCTTTCCTTGCTTTACCTGCTTCTAAGATCCCAGCCTTGTGCCATAGCTCTGGGAAACACTCACCTGCCTCTGTGTCCAGTCCTCACTGTTCAAACGTCCACAGTGTCCTTCAAAACCTCTCCTCTTCCTCCTCCTCCTCCTCTGGAAAACGCTCTCCTCTGTCTTCGCACGTCTCCAAGTCTGCTTCCCGTTCGCCTTCTCCTTCATCGGCCCTCTCACCTTCCTCCTCTGTAAAAAACTCCTCCTGCTCCTCTTCGGTTCCTAATGCCGACTCCCCGCCTCGCTCCCCCTCTCCCTTTTCCCTCTGCCTTTCTGCCCCTCCTCCTCCTTCTCCTCACAAGTCTTTTATCCCGTCTCTGAATCTGAGTCGTCTCCTCCCCTCGTCTAGCCACGTGTCGTCGCCATCCCACGCTAGCGCCAACCCCGCCACCCCAAGCCCCGGCCACCACGGGCCTCGCAGTAGCAGCAAGCATCAGCATGGCCTCGCCCTTTCCTCCACCTCCCAGTACAACTACTACTCCTCGTCCTCCTACTCTTCCTCTTCCCCCTCCTCCTGCTCCTCGTCCTCCTCCACCTCCTCTTCCCTGTCCCCGACTTCCTCCTCCTCCTCCCCTCCCTCCCCATCCTCCTCCCTCCTCCCCGCCATGGTGAGTCACGGGGTGAGGAGTTTCCGAACCTCTGCGTCCAACCCCAGTTCTCCGGGCCACGGCAAGAAACGCACCGGAAGCCAAGCCGGCCGAGTCCCACCCACTCCGGCGGCGGCCTCGAAGGATGTGGCGTGACATGTTTGATGTTTGTTTTTGACACCAAAACATCAGATCCATTGGGTTTTTTGGGGGGTACTACATAGTGTCATATAAGTGCAGACAGAGACAAGGTGGCAAATTCAATCTATGTGTTCGTGAGACTGAAGCAGGACTGCATTGTGTTCCTAGATTAACAGTGTGTGATGTTTACCTTTTCACTTTTTTGGATATATTGTGTTATAGGTATGGTCTGTAATTGCAGGGGATCTATACACTCCAAATGGAACTGGAAGTTTTTTCTCAGCCAATCTGATTTTTAGTAAAAAGGTAAAGGAAAACTCCACCCTCAGAAACTCTTACACTGTTATGTATCATCAGTCTGGATGTTCAAAGCATTTCGGGGGTTATTTTGTGACCAAGTGTTGGAATTTACTTTTTTGGTCTACTTCTACTTCAGTTAGTGAATTCCTACATGTCCTAGAATGCCTTTTGACAACTATTTGCCTCGGTGTGCTCTTGACAAGCAATAAGACAAGAAATACCAAGCACATTCCATAAAAAAAAACCATATACAAGCATAAAACATATCCCCCACCCACCCCATAGAATATAACAGTGCACATATCCACGATGTAAGATTGAGAGTGTCACTGTAAGAAGTCCTGAAAGTGGTATAGTAGCGGAGCAATGACTGCATAAAGTGGGTAGTGTATTTAAAGAGACTATTACTGTCCATTTGCATTGGCTCTTGACATGTACAGTACCGTGTAAAAGTCTTGTCAAAAAATTCCGTAAAGCGAAGACGCTTTCAAAATTAATTAAATGAAAAGTTTCTAAATATCAAAAAATGTACTATAAAGAGCAGTAATGTAAAACACTAATGGAGAAAACAAAAAAATAAACATCTAAGACCAAATTTATATAAAAAAAAAAAAGACTTTTGCACAGTATTGTATATGTATTGTTGAGAACAGAAAAATACACCACCAAACAACAAAATGGGGCCCAGAAATGCAAGGTACATCGCCAATAGATGTCTTTTTTAAGTGTTTTACGGTGGATTTTTCCTTTAAACATGATTAACAACTGTGATTTGCTTGTAGACAATCAGACACTGTGTGTGATGAAGTTCTTCAGTATAATGTTAAACATCCTGATACATAATCCCTCTGTTTTACGACTAGCCTGAAATGCGTTCGGGTTTGATTTCTACATTCACAACATCCAATCCATCAGTGCTATGCAGTAATTATATGCAAATATAACTTTTGCTTTTGAGAACAGGTTTATTTTTTTGACTATTGATGTGTACGATATGTGTGGTTTCATTTGAAAGCGTGGAAAATATTTGTAAGAACAATATAAGAAGTGATTATCAATATGCAAAGTTTATCCAAAGAAAATCCTATACAGACAAAATATATTGTGTAAAGAAGACATTATGTAAAGGTATCAAATCTGTCAGTGTAGCTTTTGTATGTCGGATGAAGGCAAAGATATACAATATATGTTACAATGTAATAATATTTGAACACTAGAATATATAGGCATATAAAACATGTCTAGTTTATTTTAACTTTTGGTTATTGTGTTTATAGATTTGTAGTGATTTGTTTGAAGACTCTTGCCAAACACCAACTATATGCCAAATCAATCAACTACTGCATTACAAACGGACAACGGTGAATCATCTGTAAAGAAAAATCTAGGTTTAATCTAGTTCTTTCTAAGGCACTTCCTTACAATTTGAGCTGAAACACCAGTGTTTGTGATTTAAGACATGCACTGTGTGGACCTTTTACTGTGTGCTGTGTGACAAGTAAAAATTACCTTTTTGAATGTTTAATATCATAATCTAGTGGCGTAGTTTTACATCCACGTGTTCAGGGGGGAGCCTTTAATTGTATAAAAATAGTTTCTTTTTGCTTTTGTTACCATGCCAAAGTTTGAACCTCTGCATGCCTTTTTAGATATTTATCTGTTAGTTTGAGAGAACTGCTTGTGTTTACAGTCCTGTAAATAATTGTGTTTTCTGATTTTGTAAGCTGTCAGGCAATGTTGCACACAGGTCGTGTAGAATTCAGATGTTTGTGAGGTTGGATAACTAATAAAGGGCTTCCAGAGTGTTAAATACCTTGTCGTCCTTCTTTTGTGGTAAGATTTTACCATGCTGCCATGTGCCAAAAGGGGGCAATATAGACACGCTAGAGTATTGATGATGGCCTAGAAAAGCTATTCTATTGATAGAATATAGTATCCTGCAACATTGATTACCAACAATTTTGCAAAAGTTTCTAATATTATGGATTTGTGATGCTATGAAATGTTATTCAATGCAAAAAAAAGTGTTTTGGAACTTTTGCGTGCCTGATCCAATCTGTTTTGTGAGAGCAATGTCCTTATAAGTGAATAACACTCCCCCCTCCTTCAATAGCTACTGTCTAGGTGCCCTCGAGCAAGGCACTGAACTCCCAACTGCTGCAGTGGGAGCTGCTCAGCGGCCACCAGTAGGAGACTGTGGTTGTACTGGGCAGCTCCCGGTATGAATATGTGGAACTAGATGACAAGTCGACTTGTACTGGATGAATAAAAATAATAAACTAAATCAAAATCTTGTTAGAATGCCAGGCTGCTGCTGCTGTCCGCCGTCCCCCAAATTTAGGTTTGCTCTCGATGACTGAGACAATGCACCTCATTTTCTAGACACTCTCCAAGCCTCCCTTTCCCAAACCCTTAATGAGATACCCAGCTCTGTAATTGGCTCAGTTATTAGTAATTAGTTCCATCCTATGCTAATTAGCTCATATGTAAATTGCGGGGCCAGACGAATCCCAGTGCCCATCTCTGTGTAATTAGTCTGTAATTCCTCTGCATCCTATCTGACAGGGGGAAGTTAGCAGTCCAAAAGTGTGAGAGATGCAACACAGAGGGAGGGGGACTAGGGAGTAATTAGAAATATCTCACTTGAAGCATTTAAAGATTAATTACAACTTTTTTTTTTCAGTGTCCCAATACTTTTTTAGCTTTTCCCTGCAACTGGGCTGCGTCGGCAGAGGACGTCCACAAACCAACAAGGAACTTGAGTGCTTGTTAATCAAAGATGTGGCTCCTAATTTGCATTTATAATTGGAATTAATTAGGATTGCCCAAATAGTGTGTGTGTGTGTGCCAGTCGAGCTCAGAGATGTTCTTGCTTATCTGGATTTCTTATTCACATCATTTCATCTGATGATGTCCTCATCAACAGAACATGAACCTGCACCAGCAGATGGGTATTTTAATCAAATAATATCACCTACATGTCAACCAATAATACCTACAAGGAGAATTACATCCTGGTTAAAGTGCAGTGATTTGAGACGAGCTTATCAATAATCATTATATATTGGTGGTAAATATTCTTGTATACATCAATGAACAGGAAATTACAAATATCGTTGATCCTGAGCTTGTAAGCATGATGGGGCAGGGTAGGTAAAAAATTAAAACAAATAATCTAAATTTAAGGCCTTAAAATGTAATCTCTTCAATCCAGGTCTTATTTTTTTCGACAATAAAATGTCATTTTTCTTGTCCAGAAGAGGGTTAGTAGTACATGTGCTTTACTAAACACAGTTGGACTTCACATCCCCTAACAATTTCCTGGTGTCTTTTTTCTTTTCTTATTTCACCCATTTATAGTGTCAGAACCTTCATTAGCCATGTTCAATCAGAAATAGGCTGGTATTTCTTTATTTTGGTTTTTAAATTGATCTTGAATTCAATTCCAGGTAGTGTTAAAATGGTCTTAAAAAGCCTCATTATCCCTGGTAACATTAATATATGTGTACTTGGTGCCTCAGTCTCGTTCCTTCATTGGGAAGGGGGTGTGGGGGTGGAGAGAAGAGAATTAGCCTATATAATGGTCGCTGATTTACATATACAGTGCCTTGAAAAAGTATTCCACCCATTATTACAGATTTTTCAGTTTGCGGCGGCAGATTCTGAATTTAAAATAGATTTCTGGGCACCAAAAAAAAAAAAAAAAAAACCCATGTCAAATCAAAAGAAATTTTCCAAAACTGTCCCGCAATTTATTAGAAATAAAAATGGAAATTATTACATTTTTAAAAAGTCAATGAAAAGTCACAAAATGTGTGGATGAATATTAATACCCCTCTCTGTGAGGACCTACAGCATGGTAGAAAACAAAATACTTAAAATGAAGACAAATGAGCATTCCAGTCAGTCAGAGATATGATTATATTCAGGCACAAATCTGGGGAAGACCATTGCCAAGGCATTGAACATCCCTTAGAGCTCAGTGCAGTCGTTATTGTACAGAAGTGGAAGAAATATGAAACTACAGCCACACTGCCTGGATCAGGGCGCCCCACTGAACTGAGTTGCCTGATGAAAAAGGGCACTTATCACAGAAGCTATTGTGAGTCCAGCTGTGACACTGAATGAGCTACAGAAGTCAGTGGTTGTGATGGAAGATAATGCACATATCAGCCATCTCCAAGGCATTCCACAAAAAGGGGCCCTTAGGGGAGCGTTGCAAGTAAGAAGCCCTGTATAAAAAAAACCTGTATCCTTCCCCACCAACAGTTTGCAAAACGCTATCTAGAAGCTGCTGCAGAGATGTGGCAGAAAGTCTTATGGCCTGACAAGATGTATGTGAGCTTTTTGAAGAATGTTTCGGCCTGCACACCAGCTAGGTAACACCCATCCCCATGTGAAGTATGGCGGTGGTGGTGTCATGTTTAATGAGGATGGTTCTCAGTGGCAGGGACTGGCAATCTTGTGAAGATTGAATGGTGCGCATTACAGACAAAAACCTGCTACCCTCGGTCTAAACTCAAACTGGGGAGGAAATTTAGAAAATAGATGTCCAGGAAGAGTCCTGACCTTACCTTGCTGGCCAGAAGTGGTTCAACTAAGTATTGACAAAGGGGGATGAATTCTTATTAAATGATATTTCATTTTTTTATTAATTAATTTATGGTTTACTATTATCTTTATTTTTTTTGGGGGGGGGACTCTGTGACTCACAAGTACAAACTCCCCATTCTAAAAAAAGAAAGTGTGAAAAAAAACACAGATAGGATAGGGGGATGAATACTTTTCCAAGGCATAACATCATGACCAGTAGTGATACCATATGGTATCCAGAAAGTCCAAAAACCCTGACTAACATGCTGCCGAGACTATGTTTCATCAAAATATATATATTTTTTAGACCTTTATAATGCCAGTTAGAATGAAATAGAGGGCCAATTCTGCCACTGAAATGAATGAGACCTTTTAAGACCTCGAAAACTGAATTGAATACTTGAAATTAACAGTATTAAGGACTTTCAAGGCCTGGAATATATTAAATCAGGACTTTTTCAGGACTGAAATGGTGATTGTTTTGATTGTGATTTAGCAGAGCCCAGTCATTTCACTTTGATCACCTTAACAGGACAAACATTGTGTCCTGATGGTGGATGTTGTCATGACATAAATGTCATTTGCCAGTTTTCTTAATTCTTCAAGAAACAGTGAAACTAGACGGGTAGATATTCAGCCTCATTCAGTTACTAGTCATACTTTAATTTACTATTAATAATTTCATGTGATGAGCTGGGATTTCAGGGGGTCATGGAATTCCTGGAATATCATTTATTTTTTAAAGAGGTGTATTCCAAACAGAGAAAGTCAGGGAATTTGATCAATTCTGAGGAAGGGAGGACATTTTTAGGTCAATGGAAACCAACTTATTAATGGAAAGCCTTGGAAAAAGTCATGGAATTTTCAGTGGGAACCCTGGATCAGAGGCAGGTATTTCACGGTAGGGAGATGGACACCGTGCGGGGTCATAGTTGGTAGTCTCTCATCCCATTATACAAATCTGATTAATCACAGCCCATCTGCACTAATCGCAGCCATGTCACTCAAGTCAAATGACAACTGGGTCATAATCCCCACTGTCTTGACTGCTATTGGGGTTCTCAACAGGTTCCCCTATGTGATGACGGTCAATTGTTGAAGGACAAAAGACTGGCCTCCTTCCACCCTTTCCAGGTATACGGGTTAGACCGATATATTGGCCTTTTAATAGAAATCAGATAATCCAGTAAGTGTGATATGATGATGTGAATGAAACCTAAAACTATTTAATCAGTCTGGCTTTCAGTGGAGAGTTTTAGTGTCCCATGATGGTCTAGAGGCATTTCCACCCTGACAAGAATCCAGTTCTGGGGGAGACACTGGGCATAAAAATGGTCAAATATAAAGATATTGAATATCAGCTATCCAAAAATACACTATATGGCCAAAAGTCAGTGGACACCCCTACTAATTATTGAGTTCAGGTGTTTCAGCCACCCTGTTTTTCAGGGTTTGGGCTTGGCCCCTTAGTTCCAGTGAAGGGTAATCTTAATGCCACAGGATACGAAGACATTTTAGCCAATTGGGCGCTTCCAACTTTGTGGCAACAGTTTGGGGAAGGCCCTTTGCTGTTCCAGCATGACTGTGCCGCTGTGCACAAAGCGAGGTCCATAAAGACATGGTTAGATGAGTTTGGTGTGGAGGAACTCGATTGGCCTGCACAGAGTCCTGACCTCAACCCCATTGAACACCTTTGGGAGGAATTAGAACGCCGATTACGAGCCAGGCCTTCTCGTCCAACATCACTGCCTGACCTCACAAATCCTCTTTTGGCTGAATGGGCACAAATTCCCACAGACACACTCCAAAAGCTTGTGGAAAGCCTTCCCAGAAGAGTGGTGGCTGTTATAGCCACAAGGTGGGATCCAACTCCATATTAATGCCCATGGTTTTAGAATGGGATGTCCAGCAAGCTCATATAGGTGTGATGGTCAGATGTCCACTGACTTTTGGCCATATAGTGTAGCCTACTGGCAATGGTATCAGACTTGAAAGTTCTGCCCACTAATCCAATTCTGTTCCATGGAAGGCCGAAAGTGTGCAGGTTTCCTTCCAACCAAACACAAACCAGCTTCAGCTTATTTCAATAACTAGCACAACTTCACTCAAGAGAGGGGGGGCAGTTTTCAGTTATCAACTACTCATGAATAATTACTTCAATCCAAACTTGATTTCCTGAACGTCGGGGTTCCACAGAATGCAGTACAGCCAGGGTCCACGGCACCAAGAAAGGATTCCCAAACGAATGACTCTTTCAAACAGTCAAAACAAACTCCCCTCAAATAAACAAGCATAAAACTATGATTTTTAATCCATTAGGGTACAGATTTGGATCTGACTGGCGAGAAACCACACGGAATCTCCTTTCCCCCCCCCCCCTGCTTTGACAGCCATGAAAACATCCAACAGTCTGAACGTCAGATTCCGTGTAAATACATGTTGAAAACCCCTTTCAGCGAAGACACATATAATATCTAGCACATGACCTTGGCTTAGGCGGCGTCTAATTCAGTCCCGCGTAGTTTTGAGGGCACCGCCGCAGGCTATGCGGCACATTACTACCCGCCGCCGCCGCCGAGAGATGACCCCAGGCAATCCGTCTGACAGCTAGCAATTAGAACTTCACCAGTAACTACCCCAGACCCTCATTAACAATTAATTAAATCAAACCTATCAGGAATTGTGATGTTAAATCTTAGAGGAATACCTAAAAAACCTTAAAGGATCGCAAGAAAGCCGGAAAGGCAATTCTTTTGTTCTGGCGACACATTTGGTTTTTGGCTAGTTGTTTATCCCGGATAGTAATAGATTTGTTTGACAACTGAATTATTGATTTAATTTATTATTAATTTTAGCAATTGTTAAATTGCAACACAAAGTTTCTTGCTTTTGTTTTGTGAAGCCATTATTTCAGAGGCTGAAGATGCAGATTATTTTAGAGCTGTATCTTTGGTGGTGGTGCCTCCAGTTGACTGGACTGGGGGGGAAAAAATACTGCACTGAACGATTTTTTTTTTTTTTTTTTACACTTCAACACATCAAAAGGTGAGCCATTTTCACAAACAAATTTCAAAATTTTTATTCCAAAAGCAGCATGTATTTGCTAGCGCCTGTACACATTCTATTTTTAAAGGAAACAGAAAATGGTTAAAATCATTCCATAATTTAAACATTAATTTCACAAAAATAACATCCATTTATTTATTGTCAAACGTGTAACAAAAAGCTACAAAAATTACTGAATATTTATGCACAGGGTACAAAAAGACAATTTTTCTTTTTTTAAAAAGGTCTGCGGGCATACTGTACATTGAAAAGTTCATCTTTTCGGAATTCCGTAGCTTCGTCCGGGACAGGACCTCAGTAGTCGTCGGAAACCGCTCTGTTCAGGGCCTCTGCTCCTTCGTTGCCTCTTTGTCGCTTCACCATCAAGTAAATTTATAAGTGAGATAGTCAAGGAAACTGCACGGGTGTCACTGCGGTTTAAAAAAAAAAAAAACAGCATCTCCTAAAAGTGAACATTCTGGAACTCCTCTTGTGTTCTGAACGGGTTTCAAGGGTCGTGTTGGGTAACTTCACTTCCACTTTCCTATCTTTGGTTAAGGGGGAGTTAATCGAGGCGGTCGTGCAATTTGAAAGCTGAAGTGCAAAACTACGAGTGAAGTGACATTACAGTTTTTCTCAGTCGCTTTGGTACATTTCTCAGATCAGAATTGAAATTCTCAAAACTACTTGTTCAACCTTCACATCATCTAGTCACTTGTGCACATCATAAAAGTATTTTCTCATTCTTTTGAACAAATTGCAAATGCTTTAGCACATTCATGCAAATGGTTATGTCCAACTGTCTGGTGTTTCCTACATTATCAATAGCTTATGTCATGTTGATCAAAATGTATTATATTGGTTCTCTGTTGAATCGTCTCACCCCCCAGAACATCTAGGCATTAGTTCATTGCTTAAGTCATTACATGCAAAATGGTTGAACCAGTTGTCATAATCTGTCAAGCATATTTTCTAGACATTTTTTTTTTTTTTTTGTAAATGTGTCCTGAATTGATGAATCTTGACTTTCACTACAGTTTTTCTCAGTTGCTTTGGCTCAATTCTCCAATGACAGTTGAAGTCGTCAAAACAATGTGAAATTCTTCACATTTTGTTACCTGTGCAAACAGAAAGACCATTTCTCTTTGTTACCATTTGCAAATGTTTTAGCACATTTAGGAAAATGACAATTATGACTGACAATTTGAACAATTATTGGTTGTAAATGCCTTTTGAAATTGATATATGCCATACAGAAAAAGTGCAGCCTTGTGCATTTTCAATCATTGTCATCAAACCCGTCGCCATAGTTTCCGTCAGAGTAACTGTTATATTGACAACATGGCTAAGCATTTTGACTATCTTGTTTGTACTCAATGACACAAGGACTTGTCATTCTGACTGACTGACATGTTCGTTGACGTAAAGATTTACTTTTGAGAGATGAACTAAGGATTTTGAGCAAGTTAGGGGCTTTTGCAGATAATCCATTGTGTGGTGCTGTTTGTACCGATTGTTTCAAGAAATGCGCTTACTGTTTTGCAAATCTTAAGAATGATTCGAGAAATGTACTAAAGCGACTGAGAAAAACTGTAAGCTTCACTTTTGTACCCATTTCATTAATCTGGTCTTCATCACATGCTCACTCGATCTAAAATGGTGTCAAAGCACCAAATCAGTTTTTCTTCCCTTTCATGTAATGTCTTTTGATGCATGGCAGCAGGAAAGATGCATAGACTTTATATAAAAGATTTATAACAAATCTGACTTTTAAAACTCCTGATCTGCAATTTCTCTATAAATTTCACAATAAAATAATTTGCCATTAAGAGATAAATATATCATCTGTTCCATCTTCATATACCAACCTCAACCATGGTAGATGGGGGTGCTGTACATATGAATGAATAGATCCATATGCCCCCTTCCAGAATGCAAGCTAACTGGCTAGTGCTAATGCCAATCTCTCTTCATACCTTGGTATTGGTATCCCATCGTTATTAATTCTAAGTCTGTTAACAGGTGAGACAATATATGGTAAAGTCAAAACAGCTAGATTATGATGAGATTCTGATACTGCAGATACTATAGGTGCTGCACTGATCAAGCTTGGTAGTACTTAAATAACATTCGCATTGGCGCAATTGAAAACCTTCCCAGCTTTTCTTTTTCCATGTTTGCATCTGTTAACCTATTCTGAATAAGACGTTTTTAACTGTTAAAGCAATTTGTCTTGATTTTGGTAACTTTGGTGATAAGCGCTCATTGCACTGCATTTCCCAGCAATCACTTTGCTACAAAGTTGCCAGTAAAGTTGCACCCAAACGAACAAGCATGTGCTGTTCTACTGAGACTAGAGAAGCTGCTCCAAATAAAGATACTCATCATAGACTGTGACTAATAATAAACAATAGCGAAACCTACCAGTCCAAAAGTAAAAGAACCACATCTCTACCTGCTCCTCATCTTGGGAGTGCTTTTCATCTTGGAAAGGCGATGCCAGTGTTAGTTTCGACCTTTTCCCTTTCCTTGCCTTCCTCTGAGTGACTGATCTGTCTCTTTTTCCTTGGAATGAATCACTGCCTGTGCAGCGGAGGATTTTTCCCGGGAAAGATCTACCCGCTCATAGGTGCAAACAGAAAATGTAAAGACTGGGTTATAGGTTGAATCGCAATGTTATATCAATCAGTTATAGTAGCAAAACGGACATTTATCGACATGAAAACGTGGATTACTTTAACCTATTATATTATAGTTATATGCTCTAGCTTACGTTATGTAGCCTATTTTCTATTTTATTATTATACTTAGTTTGAACTTGTTCCTGTAATAGTGTTATAATACAGAAGTATTAAGCGACAATGTGTGAATTGAGTCATTGCTTTTGTGGTTTTCCAAGTTCTCTTCAAAATAATAGGGGGGAGGAGGAAAAGCAGCAATATCTATAATAATAAATTAATATAACTAGATACATTTTCCTCCTAACACACTGAAATGTTCCAGTGGTGTAAAGGATATGACTCGTAGTCCAGCTTCTGGGTGAGAACTCCTGTTAGTATGAACTCAGCATTGTGTACATCTGGACAGAAGAGAGAGAAACCACCAACTTAGAACATAGAATCAATCAAGTTGTTATACACAATAATGTGTTTCAGATACAAACGTGTGTAGATATATTTAGTTTGCCTAAAATAAATAAAATTACTATCAAATCTTTCAAAAATGATGAGGAATTTAAATAACCAATCACTTAAGAACTTTCTATGTGTTCTTTGTGTGAACCAATGTCTGAATCAGAGAGCTAGTTCACTGACACTCACTGAAGTCTGTGGGTGCATCTCACAGGTGATTTTGAGGAAGTGTGTGTGTGTGATTTGTCTTACCGATATTCTTGAGGAAATATTCTCTACAGAGGTGGAGGTCGTTGTCACAGGAAATGAGGATGATCTCTGGAAGGTTCTGCAACAAAAACCCATTGGTTTGGATGTTAGCGTCCACCGTGGACAACGACATAATACTGGACAAAATTATCAATCTATATGAGAATATGGCAATAACTAGTTTTATATATGAAAGCTTATTCTGACCTTATTCTGTTTATGCTCCATGATCTTTCTGTAGGAGGGCTGTTTGGGCAGCAGCTTCCCTCCGGCGCTCTCTAGGATGGACTTCATGGTGCTGAGGCTGGGGCACATCCCTGGGGTGAGGTAGAAATACTTCCCCTGTGCACCCACCACATGGGACCGGAGGGAGACGGGGAGAGGGAGGGGGGAAAAAAAGTGAAACAGAATTAGAGAAGAGATGGTCACAAATCCAATTACTCAATTTACAGTCGTTCATCCTATGGCCTATTATCGCACAATTTATTAATTTGACAAAAAATTATACACTGACCACTGTATAACAAATAAAAGTAATAATGAAAAAATAAGATAAAAAGTAGGCTAAATAGCATAACCTAGAGGATATAGCTTCTCAAATGTGAGCGGACACAGCAGCTTTTCGTCATTTAGCTTTTTGTCTACCAGTCAAAATGTATACTTCCATTAAAAACTTTCAAAATAAAATCCCTACTGACAAATGTGTGTATTAACAGGGAATCTGTAGTGAATGATTATAGTTTTTCCACCCCAAAAGTCCAATTCACAGCATATATTTACAACATTATTTTTTTTGTTTTTCCAAAAGTGAATCTTCCTAAACTCTTGATTTGAAGGCAAACTGTGCTTGATGGAGAGTATTTGGGTGCTGGATCATTGCCGATCCTGATACTACTGCCAAAAGAGATACTGAATTTGCCAGCGTGTTTCTATGAGCGATATGAAGAGATGGAAACCACACAGATTTAAAGAAACACAGCCAGAGGAGATTTGTACGTTATTTTCACGCCAAGCATTGATGCTCGGAGACAGAATGAATTATTGAGAATTTGTTCCAAATTGCCCAATTCCTCAGAATCGATAAGCTCCTGTACGTATCGATTCCTCTAACTGATGACAAGAGGCTGCTGCTCAGCTGACAATGACGTATATCAACACTAGGGCAGTAATCACATCAGATTCTACTGAACATGAATTCTATCTCGAGTTTCGACCTAATCAGAGTTTCCTTGTCTGGAAGATCCACTAACCTTGAAGAGTGGTGCATTGTGGGCTCTCTTTAGCGACTCCTCTAGACTGAAGCCAAACAACACCTCGGCCTCCGCATCCCTCAGGATGTAACTCTGCTCATCTGGAAAACACACACACGACTAAATACTAGCGCTACAACTGTAGATTATTTTGGTAATATTCTATTAAGTAACCAACAAAAAAACACTACTTTAAGTGCTTTATTAAAAAAATTAACTAGGCAGACAGAAACTAAACATCAATAATTTTTTTCCTTTTTAGTGTCATCTGCTCTGCACTATAAAATAAACTTTACCAGCAGTGTCTGATAAATACAAAATAAGAAACAAGAAAAAAACAGATGCCAACTGAAATTGAGCTGCTGGTTAGAATGCAAAATAGTATGTATTAATAGTATTAATTTACTATTAATTTAATTTTCATTAATTTTTTTTTAAAGCATTCCAAGTTCCTATTAATTAAAACAAGAACACTAAGTGAAGAAAGGTCTCAACACACACAAGGGGAAAAAAATGACTAGAATAGACAAAGACTCGAGGGAGAAAAAAAAATCAAATGGAGTACCTTCTTAGTAATAGTCTCGCTTATCACACACACTTACCAACAAACTTCTGGCTCCTCCAGCTTTCCTCCAGCCAGTCTGGGGTGACGATACGTTTGACCACCGACATGGCAGTGAGGAACTTGACGGTGCGGGTCACCTTGCCGGCCACCAGGTGGGTGATTTTCTGGGTGCTCTCCACAACCTCGCCGCCTAAAGCGTGCAACCTCTGCAAGGCACAGAGAGGCGGGTGCAAGGTTTACACAGACGAAAGGACAAAAAAAAAAAAAACGAGTGAAAAAGAAATAATGCAATGAAGGACGTGGTGTTTTCAGCGAGCGAGCAGGCGAGCAGTGATTACCTTTGTGTACTGCTGCACCTGTGCGGGCTCGAAACCTGTAAAGATGACACGAGGAGTGGACTCTGGTGGAAGCTTCTTATTGGGGGACTTGATCTCCTCAAGCCTACACACACACACACACACACACACACACACACACACACACACACACACACACACACACACACACACACACTCAGAGTTTGATACAGGAAACAAATCTCATAGACGTTTAGCTTATTTCTGGTCTATTTGGACTATGTCAAAAAGTACGCAATAAAAAAGGGGAAAAGTAAGTAATTAATCTGATAATTTCCTGACACAACTGGAGCACACACAGCGTGCAGACTTACTGACCTGGCCTTCTTGTTGGGAGGCTGGTTGTTGGAGTCAGTCAGCTTCTGCTTCTGGAGCAACTGGAGGCTCTAAATACCACAAACAGACAGAAATAGATAAAAGGTAGAGATAAATAGAGGGAGACAGAGATATAGATCGATTAGTAGAGATAGATAGAAATGGACACAGACAGGACAGATAGAGGTAGAGATAAAAAGAGGGAGACAGAGATAGATTAGTAGAGATGGATAAACAAATAGAGATAGAAATAGACAGATAAACAGATGGACAGAAACAGACAAAGACAGAAATAGAGTGAGAGAGGTCAGTTTTGAAAAAGGAAAAGGCCACTGATGTACAAACTGTGACTGAAGCTACCGATGTTCAATATCGCGTCAATTGGGTGAACCAGCTGAAAGACAAGTCAGTCCACTGCACTCACAATTCACTTTAAATACGACTCAGTTCTCTTTCCGGTCCAAGTCACCACTGATGGGGTCTGATGATAGTTGATGATAACTGATCTTTATGGTTTTTGACTGTGGGTAGTTAGAACAAGGTGGCTGCTCCTGTGGTACGTCTGGGTGTGGACACAAAATAAGGGTGGCCTGCTCTTTCCATCAAGGACCAGGTGATTTTTTTTATTTAATTTTTTTAAAACGATGGCTGATGGACATGACAGTGAGGAGACGTTAAAGATTTTAGTTTTGTTTTTAGTCCTCTTGACAATTTGAGGATTGTGCACAATCAGGTGCAAATCAACAGTCGGATGAAGGGGACACACTGAGACTGAGAAAACTGAGATTCTTTTGAATGGCTAAAATGGAAAACAAGTGTGAACAAACTGTGGTGGGAAAAGCATGAGGTAGACTCACTGCCATCGCTTCCGGAGATACCTTGATCGGTGTTCGCCAAGCAGCTGCAGTGAAATCAAAAGAGAAAACTGAAGTCAGGACAGTTACAGTCACAGTTGCACACACACACCGAGGTATGACTATTTATTTAACGATGATATACTGATGTTAAGTTTCTCCTCATGAATCTAAGAGAACATAGCCAACATAAAAATAATTCAGAATAAAAGCTCTGTTGTGAGCAAGTAAATGGCATTTTGAAATGAAAACAAACTGAAACCCAGCCCTGCCACACACACACACAGTGCACATACCAAGCAGATTGTGTACTAGCAGTGTGTTCGGCACCAGCGGCTCGGGGTGGTGGTAGTTGGAGTAGCGGCTGTGTTGGATCTGCCTGAGAGCTTCAAAGTTTCCCAGCAGAATGTCGCACAGCCACTGGGCGTTCACACAGGGGATCTTCCACTCCTTGGCCTTCTCGTACTTGAGGCCACTGGGTCTGGAGGGGGGGTAAATCAACAAGACGGGTTACTGCCTAGTGCCCGGGACCCTCTCCTAGCTAATATGGCTGGGTGGAAGAAAAAAATCAGTTGATTCTGCAAATCCAAATAAAAAAAACAAAACAAGGAACTGATAAACAAACTGGAAGGAAAAAAAAAAATCACTTTGAATTATTTGACTTCTTCAGCAGCAGACATCTCGTTAGATAGAGTAGGCGGGACTTCCCGCTGTGCTGATTGGCTGAAAACAGCAACTGCTGCCAGAAATAGCCGCTTTTCAGACCACAACTTGATTTCTCAAGACAAAGATGAGAAAAATAAAAGTTACTTTTTTGGACCATAGGCAAAAATGTTAATGTGGTGACAAGAAATTCAGGGTGTCTGCCGGTCCTGGAAGTGTCCTAAAATATAACACCCTATAAATACAGCCTTTATATCATCATTTCACCTTTAGAGGTGAAAATGTTGCCCTGTTTTTCCAGCGAGCAACCCAGTCATGTGGACCTAGTTTTTTTTTTAAATTTCCACAGTCATTTCAGTGGTGAGATTCTCCTTTAGCATTAAGTAGGCCTTGAAAAGTCTGCGGACATCCTGATACTGGCACAGCTGATGCCACTAATGCATGTCATGTGTCCGTCCTGACAGGGGGTGTCAAAGACTGTTTTAAACCAGGGAAAAGCTTGGTGTCCCTCCCTCCCTCTTACTCTTTGCAGATGAGAACAGTGTTGCTGCGACAGAGGTATCCAGTGTATCTGGCACCGGCCAGGTAAGCCATCAGTTTCAGGTCGTCCCTGTCGGTATCCACAAAGCCCGTCACTGATATTATCTGGGAGGGAGGAGAGAGAGAGAGATGAACAGACGAAGACCGGAATAGAGAAAGAAGAAGATACCAGAAACATATAACGGGAAAAATAAGAGAGACATAAAGACTAAAATCATTTTGAAGGTTTGCCTTAGTTGTAAGTCGCATTGGATAAAAGCATCTGCTAAATGACTGTATTGTAATGTAGCGATTTCTAATGACATTGCTGTGAATTGGGAAAAACAATTTAAGTGGTTTATTTCACTTTTTCAAGCATATTCCTAACCTAGAAAACAACATTGAAATTCAAGCATCTGTGTGAATGTTTTAGCTGTCTCAGCTGGTGTTTTGATGTGATGTATCAAATTAGAGCAGCTGAATGCAATGAATAGCAATGGAAATGCATGTGTCGAAAAATGTTGATTCTATGTACTAGTCTCCATGGTGGTTGGTGGTTCAATCCGATAAAACGGCTTGTGGGCGCTGGACCTACATGCTGAGAGCAGGGCTTGGCTCCAGGCGGGAAGGCGAAGGGCAGGTGCAACGTCCGATGAGGAGGGACCATCTTCTTCTTCTTCAGTATGGTGTTGAGCCAGTGGGCCGTTACGCAGCGCTTCCCCTCTCTGAGCGCCTGGCGGGGGGGACAACGCAATGATTAATAACACAAATTTCACAGAGAGGAAATTTCTCTTCGGGTTAGCTGCAGGTTTCAGGAAGTCACGTTTGAGATGTTTTTTTTTCAGTCAAAACAAATCAGTCGCATCAAAATAAAACGTTTGAATAGAAACCTGCATAACATTCTGAACCTGAAAAACATTCTGACCACTGTTTAGTGTATTTAAGACATTTTCTGACTTTTTTCAGGACCCACAGATACACAGATATTCTTTTAACTAGTAGTAAATGCAACAAACAGCATCTGACTTTACAGGCAGGCAGAAAACTCACTTAGAATTGAACTAATACCAAAACCAATGTGAATAAAATAGTGTTAGGTGAATAGTTGTTCAATGCATGGCTGCACCTCTCTGTATACATGCATGGCCTTCTTCAGACCTGGTGATGAAGACACAATGCACATTTTGCACATCCTGTATATATATGCTGTAAATTTGTTTTCTTCACAATCTCATATTTTTCTCCTCTGTTTCATTTATCTTGATATTTGTCATTTTTCTTATTTCAATAGTGGATGTATTTCAGATTTTTGTATATCTTCATATTGTACATATTTATATGCTCAATATGGTCTAATGCTGTTATGTTACATGTCGTTACTCATATCTGTCATGCTTTTCATTCTTATATTTTTACCTAACACATTCTAGTGTCATTTGTTTGCTATTTGCTGCTGTAATGGCCTGATTTCACATCAATAAAGTTTTATCTCAAAGCACAAACCATTAACAGACTACTAATAACTGTAATATATTGTAATGATTGTAATAATTTCCCCCCATAGACTGCATTCTACAGTTTACAGCACACTTCTACTTATTAGGATTGTGCATGATCTGAGTATGCATGAATACAAGCGTGTGCACACACACGCGTCCTTACCTGGACATACATACTGCTGACCTGACTCTCACAGAGCAGGTGCGTGCAGCGGTTAGTCAGGGAGGGGTCAACAGCGCCCCCACAGGCCTGGATGACCTGGAGGGAAAAAAAGAAGCTAGTTAAGTTAGTAATATTTTAAAAGTTATTAAAGGAGAATTCCGGGATTTTTAAACCTGGCCTCTATATCCACAAAATCGCCTATTATACCGCAAAATAGGTCCAAAAAGTTTCGGAATTGCTCCAGTAGATCGGCTCAGTCGGCAGTCACGAAACGGGCTCAATGGCTGCAACGTAATCTGTAGGGGCGTACGTGCGTGGTCAAAGTACGTCCACTAAAAGTGCTTGATTTTGCTTCACTTGTTGGAGGAAGAGGACAGTAGAAACCTGACAAAGGTATTCTATGAAAGCTGCGCAAAGTCTTCCTCAACATTTTGTTGGCACAGTTCGGAAATGCGCAAAAACAAACTATTGTTGTTGTTTTTTATCTTTGGGAAAAACAAATACTCTAAACTACGCTTTCTATACTCCAACACACGTCTCCAACGCTGATTTACGTTTCCACCATCCTCTTCCTGCAACAAGTCAACCCTCTTGCTTTCATAGACCACCTTTGTCACATTTCCACGTCCTCTTCCTGCAACAACTCTGAACTCTCAACTCTGAAATCTCGCAAGAGTTGTTGCAGGAAGAGGACGTGGAAATGTGACAAAGGTAGTCTATGAAAGCAAGAGGATTGACTTGTTGCAGGAAGAGGATGGTGGAAACGTAAATCAGCGTTGGAGATGTGTGTTGGAGTATAGAAAGCGTAGTTTAGAGTATTTGTTTTTCCCAAAGATAAAAAACAACAACAATGGTTCGTTTTTGCGCATTTCCGAACTGTGCCAACAAAATGTTGAGGAAGACTTTGCGCAGCTTTCATAGAATACCTTTGTCAGGTTTCTACCGTCCTCTTCCTGCAACAAGTGAACCCTCTCGCTATAGACTACCTTTGTCAACCGTCCATTTCAGAGAGAGACTTCTCCTTGAGCTAGACTTTAGTTTTCTGGTTAAAAAAAGGTCTATTTCTGTAGCGATCCTTTCAGTAATGTTGTCAGACACTTGTCAGACACACGAATAACAATCTGAGCCTGTCAGTGGCAAAATCAAGCACTTTTAGTGGACGTACTTTGACCGCGCACGTACGCCCCTACAGATTACGTTGCAGCCATTGAGCCCGTTTCGCGACTGCCAACTGAGCCGATCTACCGGACCAATTCAGAAACTTTTTGGACCTATTTTGCGGTATAATAGGCGATTTTGTGGATATAGAGGCCAGGTTTAAAAATCCCGGAATTCTCCTTTAACTTTTATTAAAATTGTAATACACAAGATCTGTTCAGCCATGGTGGCTACCGCCACTCATGCTAACTACCCACGTCTTCCCTTTATTCCAAACAAATGCATCAGTCAGTGACAGCGAGTAGTAAAACTGACATTTATTTATATGAAGATGCATGTTTTGATTTATTACTCAATAATACTACTCCATATAATAATATGACTCAGAATTGATTGCTACAAGGATTGGGAAGTCTATGAAAAACGCCAGAAAAGTGGCAAATGAAGCAAAAAGACTCCATTTCTAATATGGAACGCACAAGTAACCCAGTTTATTTTATCCGATTTGTTAGTCTCCACTCACTCCAAATGCAACTGGGTCTGTTTCAGCAGCTCAGTGTATGTATCGACTGATTTTCTATCTGCTGGCCAGCATCCTAGACATCTAGACATTTCTAAGCGTAGACTCTCCTTTTCCTGCTTTTCCGTGTTCTCGGCCACATCCCCCGAGTAATTCTCTTACCCTCTTCCATGTGGCGAGGAGCTGTTTGTCAGCCATCTGCTCCGGGTAGTCGGCGATGGCGAAAACGCAGCCCAGCAGGAAGCCGTCCTCTGGGACTGAGAGGAAACACAGAGGAGAGAGAGCTTACAATGGGGTATCTGTAGGTTTCAGAAAGCAGCATTTATGACTTTTTACGACTTGTTTAATGCTACCTGGAATTGAATTTGAAACTGATTGAATATAGTTAAAGATTGTGACAACGGATATCATTGTAGCTACTGGTTTTAGGGATTTTCCTGTTAGGTTTAATCTGCATGTTTTACATCTCCCTCAGGTTGGAACTCCCTTTGGCTTTCCTCCTCCTCTCGAGGCCTTTCGCTTGTAAAATACTTTTCAATGCTCATCTGAGGGAACTAACGTTCAGTGCAATGCCCCTCCTTTTTCAAGACCCGGAAATGATCAAATTCATCTTGAGTGCTGATACAACCTTTTAGTTTTACTCACCTTCTTGGCCTGGCTCGTGGCCAAAGAGTTGAGAGATCTGAGGAGGCTGCTGGAGCTGAGGCTGCAGTGACGCCTGCTGCTGCTGCTGTTGCATGGCCTGCTGGTTCTGATGCTGCAAAGCCTGCTGCTGTTGATTCTGCAGATGTTGCTGTTGTTGCATCTGCTGCATGTGTTGCTGCTGCATTTGCTGCTGCTGTAGGAAATGCTGCTGCTGTTGCTGCAGGTGTTGCTGGTGTAAGTGTTGTTGCTGTTGTTGATTTTGTTGTTGCTGTTGTTGCTGTTGTTGCTGTAGCATCTGTAGGCGTTGCTGCTGTTGGAATTGCTGAAGCTGTTGCTGCAGCGCCTGTTGCTGTTGCAGTTGCTGCAGTCCGGGCCGCAGGAGCTGCTGGGGTCGGAGCTGCTGCTGGGAGAATGTATGCTGCTGCTGCTGTTGTTGTTGCTGTTGTTGTTGCTGTTGTTGTTGTGTAAACAACTGCTGTTGATGCATCTGTTGCTGTTGTTGCATAAACTGTTGCTGTTGTTGGGGCAGCTGTGGGAATGCTTGTTGTGCAACCTGCGGTTGTTGCTGTTGCTGTTGTTGTTGTTGTTGCTGCTGTTGTTGCTGTTGCTGTTGCTGATGATGTAGCTGCATCATCTGATGCTGTTGGAGGTGCATCATGGGATGTTGCTGTTGCTGTGGCATCTGTTGGTGTTGTTGCTGGGCAGCTTGATGAGACTGTTGCTCGGCTGTAAGCGGCTGGCTGGGCAGTTTTGATTGGTTAAAGAGGAGCGGATTGTTGCTGTTGGGGGTTGGAACTTGGCTCTGATTGGTCTGCTGGTCCAATGGCTTTGTCTGATTGGCTGTCAGATTCTGGATGATCTGTGGGGTTGGAGTAAAAAGAAAATTAAATAAACCTTTTAACCTTGGTGTTAAACTTAAGAGTTTAGCTTCAAATATTTCAAAACACAACAACATATTTATAACATATTTCTTCTTTAAATACCTAATAACCTAATAACCTTTATCTATCCAGAGAAGGTTGACTGAGCACACATTGTCTTTTCTGAACGTCCTGCTTTACTTCAATTCAGTTCCACACATCCATACTGGGAGATTCCCAGTACAACTCCAGTCTACTCTTACAAATTTAAAGCTTGTCCAGGGATCTGAATCAGCAAGCCACTTCGGTGAGCTTTTGGCTACTGCTAATGCTTCTTACATGTGTAACGTTGGTGGGCCGGTTGGTCGGCTGCATTTCGGAATTGTTGGTGATGTTCCGGAGAGTTCTAGCAGCCGGGCTCCACCCAGGGATGCCCTCCGGCCCCGATACTCCTCCTAAAGAGCAGTAAGAGCAGAAGATTTGGTTATTTTAGCCTAGAATACAATGCGAAAGAGTACTGAGAATGGCTTTCTTCCTGGCATTTAACATGTGTCATACTGTATTGAGATGAAGCTTGAACGCATAAAAATCTGTGAGTAAGTATGCCCAATATGTACTTAAGAAGGGATCGCCCAAACCCCAAAAATGGTCAGAGAACACTTTGGCCACATTGGTAACAAACAGGGTTTTTCCTGCATTGCAAAATCTTGGGTGGGCCACATAAAGATTTTTTATTTTTATTTTAATGAGCTAGAAAATCTAATTTAAAAAGGAAAACTCCACCCTATTTTTACCTGACAAAGTGTAAATGTAATGTAAGGCGTCTTCAATCCAGATACGCATGTAAACAGAAGTACACATTTGTCCACGACTCCAACTAAGAAGTGCATGTACTGTAAAGCGAAGCAAACTGTGTCGTATCTGCAAAAGACCCATAAGGCCCAGGTCTAAGAACATAAACACACAGACCTTGTTGTGTGGTTTGACCCAGGGCAGCAGCACTAGCCCGGCCGTCCGCTGGCATCGGCCCTCCACTGCCAGGCACCGCCGGCACAGTGGTGCACAGGTTGATTAGCCCGCTGCCCGTGGACGATGCTGGGTCTTTGCTGCCGGTCGGCACACCCCGCCGTCTGGCTGTGCCGGTCGCCACGGCGGCGGTTGGCGTCACAACCTCGGCTGGCGTCCAGTTGAGGTTCCTCCCCTCCTTCTCTGTGGAGGAGTCGTCGTCGGAGTCGTCGAACATGCGCTCGCTGCGCCGATCGGGTTTGCGAGAGGTCGGGGAGACCGAGTTCAGTCTTTTGGGTCCCTGGTCGTCTGCGGGGGCTCGAGGGGGAGTCGTCTCCAGAGGAGGCGCCGCTGGACGGCCGGGAGCGCTGCGGGCTGTAGCTGCCGTCGGAGTGGGAGCGCTGGTCGTAAAACTCGTCTTCGCTCTCGTCCTCTTCCTCGGGCTCTATGTAGGTGAGACGGGGGTGATAGAGCGTCTCATCCCTCCTGGTCTTGTCTGTAAAAGGTGTCAAGTGAAAGGTCATATGTAAGAGGTTGAAAACCCACTCAATCAACAAAGTTGGGCTTGATTCAGACTCTAGGGCTGCTGCCTGGTACAGTTTTTAATGTTGGTTTTCAAACCTCATATCCGCTAACTGTACACGGGACCATCAGGACGCCAAACGCACAAGAACAAATGTAAGTGAATGCAAGTGAAGGCAATGAAAATGACCTTGGACTGAGTCGGTGATCCAGTCCGGAGTGACAATCTTGATGCCAGGGTGCTTTAGGGCACACTCAAACTTGGCCTGGAGACGAGAAAAAACCCAAAACATACTGTACATTTAACCAGTTCCATTTAACCAGTTCCATTAACAAGCAAAATAAAATACAGAGAAACGTTCAGACTATATGCAAAATGTTTCTGCCAACCAACATCCACTTCAATCTTAAAAAGGGGAAAACAGATGAATGGGCTGAGACGGATTCAACAAGGGGTTTTTGGGAGACTAAATGAAAACATGTCTACATGACATCAAACACAGTACACTACCGATAAGAAAGAAGGGAATCTAATGACAGCAAACACAAAAATAAATTCATATGATAAATTCTCATATGAAAACAATTTGTATAGCTATATTGGAAAAAAACAGTTATTAGGGCATCCACTTACCCCCTTTGTTTCCTTCACCACTAGGTGGGTGACCTTCTTATTGAGGTTAAGCTGACATTCCCCTCCATAGAAGGTTATATAAGCCCACAAGGCGTTGAGATCATCTGGAAGCTACACACACACACACACACACACAAAACTTATATCTCAGAACACAAATCTCAGCATGAAAACCAGGGTTCCCACAGTGGCCCTGATGTCAAATTCCATGACATTTCCATGACTTTTCATATCCAAGTCAGACCTGTACATTGTCTTCCTTCTGGGTTTAAAGGGGTTAAGTCTGGTTTCCACTCCAGTTTGGGCTGAAACCCACCATCGAATGCAGTGAATGGGTGAAACGAGTCGGAAAATACATTCAGTTATATTCCTGAAAATGAATGTAGAATACCCTAATATTCCCTGACTTACCCAGAGAATTTATCAAACTCCCTGACCTCCCCTGCCTGGAATACACCTCTAATACTCCTCATGATAATACTCATGATATTACAGAAATTTCATCACCAGTGGGGACCCTGGAAAATAACATTATGGCTTTGTTGACACATTAGTGCACGAGCACACGAGCACACACGCGCACACACGCACACACTTACCCTGGGAAGACAAGCTGTCACCCCAAAGAATATCTGGCCCGACTCTGGGGAGAATCCAGTGACTCTGCAGTGTCACTGGTTATGGAAAAACACAACAGGGACACATAACACAGCTCTCTTCATCCAGTTTGTTTGTTTTTTCCCCCACTTGAACCGAACATTGACATATAATTTACTTTAAAAGGGTTGAGCAAGTTCCATAACCCTAGGGCCAACAAACCTGCTGTTGAATTAGCATGTAGTCTGTGCTGTCACTACCACCCTTTAACAGGTTCTCAACATATAAACGTGTTTAAATTTAAATATTTCAGTTGGAGGCAGTGTGAGCTTCGCGGTGGAAGGATACGGTAACAGGTCTCCACATCGCACCGACAGGACCACCCAGGACGGCTGGAAAAATGAAAAAGACAGTGTGTTAATGCTGAGATGCACTGTTCCCGTATAGGTTTGTCTACTGTTTCACCAAGGCTTAGATAAATTAGACACAGTCCGGCAGCAATGTACATTAGGAACATTAACACAATTATGACTTCAACCAAAAATTAAATGTCTCTTCCTCAGAGCCAGACTAATGAAAACATACTGCTAGTGTTTGTGGGAGCTACCAGTAATCGGGCCGTGAGCCATTCAGGGTCCCGGGGTATCTGCTACCTGGAATTGGATTTAAGACCAATTTAAAACTGAATAAATCTGGAATCTGAAACTGTAAATGAGCAGAATAAGAAAAAGAACACCAAGAAATTAATTGAGTGAAAAAGCTCCCTTGAACTAAATTAGTTAATCAAACCCTAACCCTAACCCTGATAAGAGTTCCTTCGCATTTTCCATTCCAATATTACACACTTTTTACCGGACATTTCTTGACTGCGTTTAAAGATTCAGGTCAGTGCTCAACATGACTTTTTAAGGCCTTAAATTTAGATAAGTTCTTTTAGGACTTTTTAAAAAGCCCACAGATACTGGATCCCAACCAATAGTAGTATTTCACCCTATTCATTTAGTACCAGGCCTCGACTTCGGGGAACAAGACCAGACTCAGAATTGAATTCGCCAACGTCCCCCAGCAAAAACCATCATAGGGGAAAGACTCTATACAACCCTTACCTTTACAACAGGCAGGTCGAAAACCTCTCGTGACTCGCCCACCTCGGGATTGTCACCGTCCTCTGCAATGATGTGAGTGGCCAGGGCATTGTAGGAAACCTCTTTGCCTTTCCCTGCTTTCAGCAGCTGCACCACCTGGGACAACAGCAGAGGATGAGGATGAAATTCAATTCAGTACTATAACACTGATAGGACTTTACTTACAGAGTGCCTTTGAGCCAAAGAGCACAAAAGTTTTGCCAGAAATAGATAAGATAGGAAAATAAGAGACAATATAATGCCAGCATTCAAGTTCTCACAAATATTCTTCACCACATCTAGGAATTGCTTTGATAGAGCTTTCTCTGAAATTTGGGAGATAAAAGGAATCAAGATAAAAAAACAACACTATAATGCACTACAAAGCAATGATGTAAAATAAAGGGATTACACAGTACACGGATATAATATGAAATAAATACGCGATCAGATATTAGAAAGAGCAAAACAATAAAAGTAGGCTTTAAGATTTAAAATGAAGAAAAGGTTCAGCAGCTCTATTGCCTATGGGAAGGCTGTTCAAGAGTCTGGGAGTCATTAGAGCAAAGGCTTGATTTTATCTAGAACAGCCAAAGGTCCTTGTATAGAGACCCTAAGGGTCCTTCAAGAGTGATGAGGACTTAGCGATTGCACAATAGTATAAGGTGCAAGATCATTTCAACCCTTGTATGTGATTAATGAAGCTTTAAAATTGAGTCCTAGATTCACTTGCAACCACTACAGAGAGATCAGCAACAGTACAATGTGCATGAAGTGACATATGTTTAGTTATGGCATGCATCGTTTTCTCAAATATTGCAAAAAAACAAAACAAAACAAAACTCATTCTTAGTAACTTAGTATGTTGCTCAGAGGTTTAACTCTAAATACAGATTTGGAGTTAAAGGGCTGAGAGAGACAACAAGTACTTCTGTTTTGTTCAAACTGAGCTGAAGTTGGGACATCCAACATAAGTTTAACAGTCATGTTATATAGACAAGTTACCAAAATTGTTTGACTTAACAGTAAGATACAGCTGAGTGCCACTGGCACAGTAATGAAAAGAGATGCTATGCCAATGAATAATAATGGAAGTAGCATATAAACAGAGAACGAAAGCCTCAAGAAATTACCCTTGAGGGACACCCCACCAATCAATGAGACTAAAAAGAGAAAATAGCAATCACCAATGGAATCAAATTTTCTACTGGACAAGTTCAAGTAAAATGAGAGCCAGTCCAGAACTGTTTAATAGATGACTACCCACTGTGTCTTATCTAAAGAAACGCATCAATGGTGTCAAAGGCTGCAGCTCTACAACAAAGCACCTGCCCAAATCTGTATTCAACAGATCATTTGCCATCACAACAAGGTTGGTTTCAGTAAAATTATGCTGACAGCCTGATATTTGTCAGACATGCCATTCTCTTTCCCCTACTTCCAGAAGCCGCTTTGCCACAATCCTACCTGTCACATGTTTTTCCCACATTGAGACAAAGCACTTCAGGACAGCTTCTGAAAAACCTGAATCTCTTCTTTGGATTTGCAATCCCTAGAAATTCAGTCCATGTGCCTCAGCAAAGAGACATCAACAAGAGAAACGTGCAGGGTAATCTTAGATCTGATGCAGTCAATCTCAGGATTAAAATGGTTAAAGTCTTTCCACAGAGGGAGAAGCGAAAACACCAGTAAGGGGAGGGTGGACAAGACAGTCAACTGCACTGTATATATATATAAAAGGACTAGCGTGTCATAATTTAAATCAGAAAATGAGCTGGACCTTACATCTTTAATGTTTTGACCGGAAGAGGTTAATGAGGTCCAAAAAGCTTAGAATGCAACAGGGTATGACAGAATAGAACAGAATAGAAAATATGTGTGGGGGGTGGAGGCTTGAGCTCAGTGTTCAACAATTATTTTATATTTCTGGTGCAAGTACCTCTGTATGAATAGCTATTTAAATCTACTTATTTTATTTGAGCAATTCACTTAACAAGTGCGACTTTGGATCGCTTGACAACGATGTTACATTTCAATCAGTGTTCAACGACAGTCAATGGTTTAAACAGCAATGCTGTTTCATACAACGGCTCTGTTGGATATTCGACTCTGAAAACATGAAATAAAAACAAGCCCAAAGAGCGGTAGGTCTGGGAGTCACTATTTGGCAGGAAGTACAGTTCTGTGCCACAGGTCTCCGGCACCAAAGGCAGAAATAGCGTCGGTACATGCGCAGTAACGGGCGCCTAATTGAGCAAGATGTTGTTATAGTCACAGGTTGAAGCGAAATTACATTCACTATTCCAGTTACACCTAGGCGTTTGATTGCACCGCAGAACAGCGAAAAAATAGTAACTGGGTTGTTGGAGCTTCACGTCCTGACAGAAAGCTGCCTAGCATGCGCTAGCTTGATAGCTTACGGAGCCCTTATCGCATAAACTGCAGGCTATACGCTAGCAGTTAGCCATCTGTCTAACTGCGAAACTATCAGCTAATGCTAGCTGGCTGTATGCAGAAAGTGCAAAACTAAGTGACGTTCATACACAATATTCCCTGTCAGTCGGCCAGTATCATAAAAATATCCCGAAAATATCTTGGCAGGATACAGTGCAAACTGAATGAACTCAAGATCACCTGGCTAGGGAGCAAGCCCACTGATGTTTCCCATTTAGCATGTTAGCTAGTTAGCTTTTCCACCGACAACTTATTTACTTTGAATCGTACGAGCTAGTTAGCATGCTAGCAACCTAGCAAGGAGCTAACGTGCATAGCCTCACCTTTTGGTCAATGTCCCCAACCACGTAGAATTTGACATCCTTGAAAAGTTCATCGGGGACCTTAGGTTCCTCGTCAGACATAATTGTCCATGAATGTTATATGACCATGTATCAAAAATCAGTCAAAGCGCTAAATAATACTGTCTATCTAACTGCAGCAGGTTTGTACAGTCAACCGGAGAGATGACTCTAGCGCCAAATCGCTGAGCGCGCGTCTTGGGCAACAATATTATGAAATGAAGGGGGGTTGAATACTTTTTTTAAAATTCTATTACTGGATTCTATAACACTCGAATGGCACATGTCTCTTATTTTGGTAAATTATACATAGATTATAATAAAGCCCAATAATTATGAAGACTTACAGGTGCCTAAACATTTAAATACGTTTTGTGAGATATATGTAATCCCCCTATAATGTGAAATTTGGTGTTTCCATGGGGAAGAGGGTAGAAATGTGTAACCTAGATTATCACAACCAGACAGACTGAGATGATGACATTTGCATTTCATCTAATTTGCAAAATACCACGAAGTTGCACTAATACGAAAGTCTACTCTATTAAAACTATTGAATACATTGTCGGTGAATCTTAGTTATTTAAGTAGAGCTACCCAGAGTAAAAGTAATTTTTGAAGGTCAATAATCTTTTAAAGTCAAAATGTCATTCTACGTGCCATTCTTGTATTTCAGTGTTGGGAAGCGTTTGGTCTCAGACGAATTAACCTCTACTTGTTATGTTAAATGGTTATGATTGCTGAGGTTACCACGTGTTCTGTATGCAAACTGTAACTGTAGTTCAGTTTAGTAATGTAATAGCATGAAAAGTGAAACATTACCTAAATATAGTGACGTAATCAGAATTCAGAATGAAGTCTAATTATAATACATCGTCATCATTGTACTACTACCAGCCCACCAGCATCATCATTATCTGTTAGCATCATTACCACCAAAATATATAGCAAACAACCACTCCACTGATCATCATCATTTTATTATTGCCACCATCATCATACTTATTTTATGACTTTACCGAATTATTATTTTTTTTAGTCAAATCTGGCCCAACTGACTTCTCTTTTCCACACTAGGCTTTGCTACTGAAGGACGTGTAATTGTGATTTTCTGAGATGTCATTTCTTCTGCACTTCACTCCTCTGGTAGTTAATTGGAATAATTACTTTATTCATTAGTAGGTGTCAAACCAACTGTCAAACACACACACATGCACAGAGATACACACTGCACGGTGGATCATAGAGGCGTCAGTGCTAAAAGACCTTGACAAACTGAGATGCAGCCAATTCCGACGCGTAATTGGATAAGCGTTTTGACAGCTACATTAATGATGTAGATGGTCGCCTATTGACCTTGTAGGTATGGAATTTAGACATAACTCTTTAGGCACACCTCCCGTCATCGCGCACCTTCCTCGCCTCTCTCCTCACCTCACATCCTTTCTGCTCTCATGTAATTCTCCACTCATCCGACCTTTGCCCCCCCCCCTTCTGAAAGAGGCTATGCATCAAACTGAGATGCAGCAAATTAGGAGCAGTGATTGGATCAGCCAGCTGACAGCTACATTAATGAAGCTGGTCACCTGATGACCATGCACATATTAGATTTAGACATCTCTTTTTAGACACATCTGACATGATGTACCACATTGATTAAGGACCTTTTTTTTCTTTCACAGGTGTAGGAGTTGCATCTTGATAAGATTGTATGACTGGCACAGCATAATTAGTCTATTTCTATTTGTGGGATTATGCTGTAATGCTTGTTTTTTTATTAAGAAAATCAATGTTTACCGGTATACATATCAGAATAATAATGCATTATTTTTACAAAAGTGGATTCTGAATAAAAGTTGATTTACATGAGGGAGTCAGTTGGTCTTTTTGTCTGTTGCCGTAGTGGTAACATGTTTCGCAATAATTTCATATTCAAATAGCTGAATGGCTATGGCATTTTCATGAAGTCATCTTCGAACTGTGCATGTCTGCGTCTGACCACCTGTGTCGTTCTTAAACGCGTGGTGTTTACTCTATTGGCCTGCAGATTTCGCTGATTGCTTGATTACTTGCACATTACACGCTAGCAGCGAGATAGCACCCCATGTGCCCTGCAGTAACTGTTGTGCAACTCATGTGTCACCTTTATGGTGTGTCAAGATGGTAATGTATAACCAATAGTAATGGATTGCACCAATAAACATTTATCATTTTATTTGCATTATTTCATGATAAAAACATAAAGCTATATAAATGGTATGTAGAGAAACTCCTTAGGTTTGGCTTATTGTTGTTTCCATTCCTGTGTTTTTCTCTTCTTCTGGTTTCTGTAGGTTTACTTTGTCTTGGTGCAGCTTGTTAATAGTGAGTATGGGCAAAAGGCAAGTGGGCATATGTCCAAACTGTTCATTATTAGTCAGCATAAATCCTGGTAGAATAAGTGAGTAGACAGCGTATACCCTCAACCACACCACTACTTTCAATGAATAGTTTCGAAGACGTTCTATCTGCGTTGATGGTGTTCTTCTGTAGCATGAAAATGACCACCATTTCCCTTGTACAAGAGCATCAAAGCATTACACATTTATGAAATAAGGTAATTAATCATTAAATAAACCATTTATGTAGTCAAGTTTTTAAGAGACCATCAAAGGAGGCAATGCTACCACAA
This sequence comes from Hoplostethus atlanticus, assembly GCA_034670405.1. Taxonomy (NCBI): domain Eukaryota; kingdom Metazoa; phylum Chordata; class Actinopteri; order Trachichthyiformes; family Trachichthyidae; genus Hoplostethus; species Hoplostethus atlanticus. The sequence goes on along the minus strand of JAXDDX010000079.1, from coordinate 679,626 downwards.
AGGAGGGGAGTGCCCAAATACCGTATTACAGAAATGGGTTGTCAGGGTATTGATGGATGGGAAACTAGCGAGACAAGGAGTTTACTGTCAATTTTAAAAGATGTAAATATTACAAAAGGCAGTGACACGCATGACAGTCTGCATTCTGGTGAGGGAAAGTTCAATGTGCATACCGGAGGCACATTTTAACACAAGGCGGAACCAAGATGAATGTTAACGTCCGTGGAAAGGGGCCTTATAGGTCAGTCCCTAACGTGGTCCATCATGTTGTGGGCTTTCCAAAGAACAAATTCATAGGAACAGGAAAAGATGACATATCGTGAGCATTAAATTGGTTTGGGATGCAGGCGTGGACATAAGCGTTTGTGCAAGGTTTCCAGGGTTCACTTCGGTTGTCCACCACAACGAGCAATTCAGTCGGCGAGTGGCTTGACAGTGAAAAAAGCTTTCCATGATTTCATACAGGTGACAAAGGTTATTCACTCCTTCCTTGGGAGAGGACGCTTTTCCAAAAAACCCTTCAACCCCCTCCATCCAACTGCACCACAACAAGGTGCAGTGCTATAAAGTCCGTTGCGGAGAGGACGTTTGGCGTCCTCAAGTCTAGGTTTAGATGTAGTAACTGGTGGTACGGTGCAAACGTGCACGCGCCATGTTCCATAACACGGCCCTGAGGCAAGGCATCCCTGCACCCAGACCATGGTTAGGGCACCTACAACCATGGTCCGGGTGCAGGGATTGGTTGTGGTTGTGGGTGCCTTGCAGGGATACCTTGTCTCAGGGCCTTGTGCAAGTAATGTGGTAAATGGTAACTTGTAGTCGTGCTCATCCCATAGGATATCCCTATTTGCGCCACCAGCTATTATTCCAGTAAACACCAATCAGGCCTATCATTCTGGCTGGCCCACATGGACTATGGCAAATGATTTTCGCAGGTCTATCTGATCTCAACATTTACCTTGATTCTGTGCACAATTTCCTTCTAATGTAAATCCAACTTTGGAGATTGACCCTACAATCAACTGGAAATATTAAATGCTAAATGCTATATTACAAAAATCCATTCATTAATTTTCTTTAGTCAAGTCTTGCTATTTAGAGTCACGGGGGCTGAGGCCTATCCCAGCATGCACTGAGCAGAAAGCAGGGAAAAACCCGGGACAGGTCACTGGTTCTTCACAGGGCTACATACTACGAAAAATCCAGGACAGCCTAAATCATTTCAGACTTTTTAAAGGAAAAATCCAACTTTAAACAGTACCTTGCATTGCTGCTTCCATTTTTGTTGTTTGCAATTTCTGTTCTGTTTGCAATTTCTCCACAGACAGTAGCCTCAAGAGACCACCTACCTACACATAAAAGACAGCATGAAGTAAGCTTGATATTGGATGTTCAGTGGATATTTGTTTTTACACAATCAATAACTTGTATCCCCTTGAGGGATTTTGTGGTTTGAGGTCTCACATGAACAGACACTTCAGGTCCTGACAGCATCTCAGTTGGTTTAGGTCAGGACTTTGACTTGACCAATCCAAAACACTAAATTTCTTCTTCATGAGTCATTCTTCTTGTTTCAATGTTTAGGATCATGGTCTTGTTGAACAGCCACTTTCAGCCCAACTTCAGCTCTCAGACTGATTGCCTGACGTTCTGTTCATGAATTGTCTGGTTTCCCTCAGAATTCATGGTTCCCTTAATGATTAACTAATGGAAGAGGACTTATTTGTGCACCTGCACTAATTCCCCTTAAACTATTTTCATATTACTACATGCACAATTTCATCTAAAAAACTCAGAATGTCTATGATTGCACAAGGGATTCACAAACTTTTAAGCATAACTGTACCACTTATATATTTATATTCATTAATGTTCATTTACGTGCTTTTACTTTTTACTTGCTTGACAAATTATTCAAGGTGGAAAAACTAATATACACAAAATATCCAATACCAACCTAACTTTGCTCTGGTCACAGCTAAATGTTCTCTGGGGGTTGTCAAAAGGCATTCTGGGAAATGTATGTAATCACTAACTGAAGTAGAAGTAAAAGAGGCAGTTTGAGTGAAAGGGTACAATTAAAATGTAAAAAATTACAACACTTCATCATAAAATAACTCCTGGAATGCACTGAACCCCCGCATCTTGATGATATATAAGAGTGTAAGAGTGTCTGAGGGTGGCTTTTTCCTTTAAAGTATATTTTATTATGTTTTTATCTGTCCCTGTGGCATGTTGTCAATCTTTGCACACAGCCGTCTTAAACAGAACTGAATTAAAGGTGCATCATTTTTAAAGGCAACGTCTCAGCAAAAGCCATGACAAAGGGGCCGAGGTTTTGAATAAACCCATGTGCAGGTCAAGGCATGTCCAAAATCCCCAGTGTGCAAATCGAATAGTCCAAGTCTGAATAGGAACAGTTCAAACAAGCGGATCTCAAGTGTAGTGGGGCCACAGCAGCTCAACAGGGGGCAGCAGACTGCAGATCAGGGCTTTAAGAAGGTCATCAGTAATATGTAATAGATTACAAAATATCAGCGATGTGCAGGTTTATATGTCTGTGACTAGAGATGTCATTTTAATAATGTCGTAAATCTCACTGTGAAAGGTTTTGGTACATATTTTTCAGCAAAACCTCTTAGAACTAAGACAGTGACAATGATGATGCCCTCTTTTAATCAAAGGCTCTTATTTAAGTTGGTCATTATTCCAGCTTTATTCCAGGTCCCCCTTAAACAAACCACAAGAGGGTACTGTTGATGGTACATTTAACACTGTGAGGCCTGGCCTGAAGTGAAGATCACACACCCCTATTTTTGGTTTTGGTATTGTAAGGTTTACACGTTTCAATTGCGTGACAAATTTCCATCAAAGTCGTTCTAACTTAAATAATATGATTAAACTATATGTTATTTGGGTGCATAGACCCAACAACAGTCAAACAATTTTAATTCATTTTAGTTTCAGTCTAGTTGATATTAGACCAATTAAATGTGTGCATGGTAATATTTTTTTGAAACTGTGTTCATTTGGATGAAATCAACATCATACTTTTCCTTAATACCACACTGGGTCAGTCTTGTCTGTCCCATTCTTCCTTTGACTTCCTTTGACACACACACACGCACGCACGCACACACACGCACGCACACACACGCACGCACGCACACACACACGCACACACACACAAACACACTGTCTGCTTGTCTGTCTCTTACACACACACACACACACAGAGTTAAATGAGTCTATACTTTTAATAACCTCGTTTCCATAGAAACAGGTGTCCATTTGCCTCTGATTGATATATCACAATACTGATCTGACCTCTAGCCAGTTCATGAAAGCATTTCCATTTGCTATTCTAAACACCCTGTGTCAGGTAGGTCTTTTCTGGCGCACAAAGTGATGCGTTTTTACCTTTCTGGATTGTTTAGAATAAATAGAAGAAGAACTGGGTCGTTGGCATGAGCAGCAATAGCCACCACGAAACTTCCATCAAGGGAAGATCACACTTAATGAAAACGATCGCACTGGCTGCCGCAGTGTATTCTCTGAAGATCAAATGTTGTCATCAGAACCATAATGGGGCAATCGGTAAATTTTAATAACGGGGGTTGTTAATTGAAAAAAAAAAACGGAGAATGACCTCCAAGAGCCAAAGAAGCCAGAGAGCGTCTAATAGAAAACTTCCCCGGGGTTTTCCAGACAGTGGTACTTACTTAACACCCAGATTCAATCAGCAAGATAAGATTAAAAGAGAGAGAACAACACCGTTTTAATTAGGGCATTTTTCAACTATGATATTTTAGTGGAATAGTAATTGTCTTTGGTAATAGTCTTTGCCTGATGGTTGGTGAAAGATGACAGAATATGGTGAGAGAGGGTCTTCCAGCATCAGGTCAAGGTCATATTACTGGTAAAAACCCTAGAAAAACAACTTAGCCCAATGCTTCTGTATTTTTCAAGAATATTATATGGCAAATAATGGATGTAATAAATTCAAGACTTGTCCTTGATTGTAATCTAAAGATGGTTAAGTTGCAAATGTTTTCAGATAATGAGTTGGCCTTTTTACTTGTTTTTTTTTCCAAGGGTTCCTTGGTTAGGGTAGTGATTCTACACGGAACCATAGTGACCCATAGAACCCTTTGATTTGTTAAAATAAAATAAAAAACAGTCAATGAGAATAAAGAACCCAGTGTGGTTCTTAAAAAAGTGTCTGATTTGACGCATTTCATCATTCATACGTTCCTAAAAGGTTCTTCATAGCACCATAAAGGATTATGTGGAACCATTCGGGCACGAGGCTTTAGTGAACCTTTGTAAAAGGGGTCTATGATACAATAAACACATTTTGTTAAGACTATACAACATTTTCCATTTCCCACCCAGTTTTAAGGCCTGTCTTGGGCTTGTTTACAGGTGTTTCTAAAAACTTCCAAACGACAACTTATTCCGGGTAGAGAAGCTCTATGCGAGCTCTATCCTTTTAGAAGAGCAAGTTAGGGCAGCCTTTCAAAAAAAAAAAACAGCAATGGACCAAAAAAACAAAAAACTTCCTTTGTCGCCCAGTGTCGATGTGAACTCATGCGGGACCCGGCCGCCCGGCTCCTGCAAGGCCGCTGGAGCCCGAGGAGGAGGCCGAGTCAGTCCGGAGGCCTGCGGGACTGCTGCTGTCACGCTGGTTTTCTCCACGGCAGGACGATCACGGGGATTAAAACCAGTAACGGATACCAGCCAGGAAAGAAAAAAAAGACACTCTATAGTCATGGAAGTGCAGAGAGAGAGGAAGGCGTGCGGAGGAGGACCGTGTCCAGGTAGGACTGAAATTCAAGTTTTTTTTGGGACTTCAAACTGTAGTTTCAGGACGTTTCTGACTTTGATTTACAAGGGGAACAGGCAAGGAAGTCCTCTAACATTAAAAATGACGTGGAATATAGAAATGTTGCCATATACAATTAAAAAAAAACATTTGATGGCCTCCTTGCAATATTATGAAAAATATGGGAATTTCTAGTTAAGTTGTAGACTGACGTTAATATGTGTGACATAAATTCATAGTAAGAAGTGTCGAACTGATGTGTGAGTTATATTAGGGGAAGGAAAACGAAATTCCAATTGACCAATCGGAGGCCCCCATGTTCACCCTCGTTTTTAATGTACACCAGCGCTGATGGAGTTAAAGCCAAGTGCGGCGTTATTGTGCGCTAAGTTCCGCATCTCCATCCATAAGCAGACGGAGTGGAATAGGAAGTGTCCCCTAACCTCGGGGTATTTTTTCCCCTCCCCTCGTCTTTCTCCCCCCAATACACCCCTTCAGAGAGCTTTTTTTCTAAGGCAAACAGGAAGCTGAGGGTCCCGGGTGACCTCTCGCTTTGTCTCCCGCGCTCATCTCACATCTGGGCACCGACCACAGTGTCAGAGACGACGGCATTCAGCCATTCACAAAAAAAGTCAGCCACGGATCTCATCTTCATGGCAGTTGGGAATTCACTAAACCACTCAACAAACCTGCCTTAGACTACATTTTTGAATTATTAGTTGTAGGTCACCGCACTATGAGCTGAGAGGGAACACTGGGCCTGAATGCTGCCTAAAAAAAAAAATAGATTTCTGACTTTTTGTTACCTCTGCCCTCGATTATACACTCAGAAAAACCGAGGGTTGTTCAAGGGTGCTTTGGTGAGGGTACTATATGGAACCATAATGACTCAAAGTGTTAAAATAAAAAAAAATGGTAAAAGCAAAAATTAAGAAAACAGTTCTTAAAAAGTTCCTTTAATACGGCCGATTTGGAGAATTCCATGCATTGTTAGCTGGTTCTTTATGGCATTAAAAATCAAGACTAAAAAAATAACATATTCTGATACTCTATAGAACCCTTTTTATTAAAGGTGCAATATATAACTATAACATCAAATTTGGATTCACTTAGACTCACACCCAACTGATGCCAACCCATTATAGACTATTTTCCAAGGAAAATTCATTTTTTTTAAAAATAGAGAGAGAAAAATAAAGACAGATGGATACAAATGGCAGTGTTGGCAGGTTTCGATTTGCCATTGTTCACACTTGAACTGAGATTTTTCTTTAAAAATGGTACTAAGAGCACTATTAGTTGTAACAGGAGAGGGAGTAAGGTCAATGCCATTTGCTGTAAGTCAAGTAGGAATAGCCACAGAGAAATACTTATTTATTTAGGCTTCTGTTTATTTGCATGCTTTTCTGCTTATAAGACAGTGAGTTACTATCAGGCCTATATAACTCGCCATAGAGTTTATTGTTTATTACCCCATAGGAAAATACTTGCACCTAGACCCATTGCATGGAACTGTTTGTACCAATAACAAGTAACCAATAAACCAATAGCATTTAAGGCCCGTTGCGTTTCCATTTGACAACCCTGGAGAGATTGGAGTTGAGGATTGTGAACGGATAAACGTCAAAGTCAAACGGATGTCAGCTCTCAGTAATCCAGCTTTTGTTTACATATAATAAAAAGAAAATGAATAGTGATTTGACCCAAGTTAAAAGTTCAGTCAAATAAAATGTACAGTGAAGTCAGAATCACATATGATGGATTGAACGAAAAACAAAAAGTCTCTCACCCGCTAGAATTATTTAGGCTTATAGTAAAATAGTCGGTTTTAATTCAATTGTTTCTATCAGCCCACAACCACCAGAGTTCATTCAACCCGTTAGATGGAGCCGTGTCAGCTCCGCGGAAGGCACAAGAATCAGCGCCAGGCGGTGGAAACGTTGCTGTGTGGACTTTCTGTGCGGATCATCGTTGAGATCAAAACTCTGCAGGCGTCAGAGAAAAAAATAGCGAGTTGGGTAACTAAACATTAGTGACAGCTGCCCCAGAGCCTGACAACTTCGGGCTGTCTCTCCAATTACAGGCTCCGCTCTCACCGTCAGAGAGAGAGAGAGAGTATCACAGGGCCCCTAGGATCCAAAAAAAACCAACTGGTCCCGGACAAACCTGGCTGGCGGAGGGAATTAAAGATGGGGAATATTAAAAACAAATAAATAAATTGGTGTTTTAAAGCTGCTATTTGGCTTCTTCCACTTGTGCCATCCAGCTCTCCTTAGCAGCAGATCATGTCCGTCACGTGGAGGAAAACGTCACCTCAAAACCTCAAATGTTTTTTTTGTAGTTTTTTTGGGGGGTTTCTGCAGGCCCACTGGCGGGTAAAATAAATCGCCCATAGAAGCCATTTTGACAATAACATGTGATTATCGTTGATTAAGTAATTGTTTCAATAAGAAATTAATTATGTATGGATACCGGATTTGGATCCCGTGGCCATTTCGTTGCCCGTTTTATCTGTGAAAGACTGTGCTGGGATCTATGGTGACTTGGCTGAGAAATTAAAATGCTATTAATTTCTAAAATAAGAAATTAAACATTTTTTTGGTAGTTTTTTAGTTTCTAAATTATTTATTTTGCATCTGGGTTGTAATACGACTCATTCCTGATGTCCCCAAACGTAACATCACCTGAGGTTTGAGTGTAACACACGTTAACATTTATTACACATTAAAATGTTCTAATACATGATAAAACAAGATTAATAAGAACGTTTTTGCACGAGACCAAAAAACTTTCCAAAAATGTCCTACCACTTTATGATGCTATATTATAACTTTTAGCGTTTACATCTTCGACTTTTAGAGTAAAGCTTTGGTTTATTTCGCTTTACTCACTTAGCTTCAGCTTTCATTAAATAACTCATATTATAGAATTGAATTTGCTAGTTGTTTTCTGATTTGTAAAATATGAACAAATGGGGGGAGAAAGGAGAGCAACAGTCCAAACTGCCTTTTTAAAGTAGTATAATAATGCTCACAGATGAATATATATGTTTTTATTTATTCGCTCGTCGCCTAAATGAAATTAACTTGTCAAAACAACGCAAAACCCCACCAAAACCGTTTCAAAATGCACTTAGATATTCCCTTTTAGCCCCAATTAAGCTATGCTAAAAAAATAATCCTTAAAAAATAGAATTAGGTGACAGTTGTCGCGATATCGCGGAGCTAACGTCTCTACAGCACTATAAATTGGCCTTCATTCAAAAAAAACAATAGTAGCCTCTATTGATTAGGCTATTTCCTAGGGTGTTTCAGCTTTATTTAACCCGATTCAATCGAGAGACATGGAAACAGAGGTGGTGTATGTGTGTTAGATAAGACTCCCCAGACCCATAGTTAGTTAGTTAGTTAGTTTATTAGCCAGTGCACGGAAAAAACAGCATATAAGCAAGACGAATAAATGGGACTGGCTGCATATTGCTACAAGAATAATCTTGAATCGTGTCAATATGCAGCACGGCTGGATCCGGCCACGAGAAGTTAAAGATGTATGGGTCCACAAAACCCCAAAAAGGGGCCAATATTTTATAGCACTCTTTGTATCCCAAGTGTCTTTTCTATTTCATGTAACACCTTGGCTAAAATATTCTTTATTGTTTGAAAGCCAATAGTAGTATGGGCTCAGTTTACAGACATGGTTAAATATACTTATATATGTTGATATGTGGTAATATAGGAATATGCTTAAAGCACAGGAAGCGGATTTAGTTCAAAATTGATGAATAATTATGACTGACTAGATATTAGTATTTGGTCAAAGTGATAAATTATTAGTTTTAGGTCACTGAACTGATCTTAAAGGGAATATTGGTTGGTAAACCACAACATCAAATTAGGATTTAGAGTTGTTTTTTTTACATTATGCATGAATCGAAGTGCTGAAATCACATGTAACCCTAGACTCGAGCTTATATAGCAGGAACTACTAACAGTGGATGACAAGGCTCGCTCTCCACATTATGTGCGCGCGCTAGGGCTGCATCTTTTTTTTAAAGGGGAAGGGGTGCGTGTTTGCTCTCGTCAACTGTTATAGGATACCGTATATGCGTTTGTAACGGAGGGAAGGTCAGCCTATACCGCCCGGTGATAACAGACTGGCAGCGGTAACAGAAGGAAGGTCAGTCCAAAGTGGGGTACTTGGATCCCCCCCCCCCCCGCCTCCCGAAAATGTTAAGAGACCTTTCCTGTGTTCTCGTGACGTTTTACGTATGAAATAACAAGACAGAAACTGCATCTGCATCATCCTGCATTAACTTTAAACTCACGGGGCATATTTCTTTATTTCTTCAAACTCTCCCAGTTCCCGGTACACCCGGCTGACTCCAAGCCGCCACTGAACTAGTAACGTAACCATAGCGACTACATTTTTTTTTGGGGGGGTGCAACGTGTTTTGTTGACCGTTCGGAAACAGCGGTGATAGGTTAGGGCCTAGTTTTTTTTTAATGTTGCCGTTTTCCCCCCCACAAAGCAGATTTGGAAATTTGATATATGGAGAGAAATTCGGGAGAAATGACACCGAGAGAGAACAGAGAGGGGCGTGCAATGTAAGAGACTCACGGGAGCCCGGTGAGCTAACAGCTAGCAGTGTCAGCCAGCGTGAAGCGCTGGTCTACCGGAAGAAAAGCATGGCTCGTTATTCTCCCTTGCCCTACCGTTGGCTCTGTGCGCCGACTATAGCATTTATACATTCTACCTCGCTGTTGTCAGGCAAAATAGGCTGTAATTGATTGAAGCCCGGTTACACCTGTCACGTGACCCCCGTCCCCCATACTATAAAGCATCATTATGTCAACCTTAAAAGCACTGAAACGATGGTACTTATAGGATCATTTTATAGAATACGTTTTTATCATTCGGGGACGCGGGGCTTTCAGCTGTTATCGGATTAATTAATGTGCAGCACATTGGAGGAGGAGACTTGAGCTTCTGATTCATATGGGCTTTGATAGTATGCGGCGTTCAAGTCCCATGGGAAAGAAGGTTATCTCAGCTTTCAGGTGGTAAATACGACTTACTCGACATACTAGGAGTTTGGCGACGGCCCGCATTTCTCTGACCTCCTCAATTCTGACTGTCACCAGCAAGGAAATACATGTTTGTCACGTGCAGGGAATGAGATAATTAATTTAATTTTAAATAAAACCAACAAAACGAACGAGTTTCATGACAGAAGTCGTTTTGTCATCACATCTCTTAAAATGCCATGACAGGACACAACTACTTGCTGGCTTTTTGGTTTTATGGTGGTTTTAAACATGAACCCAAATGTAAGTGTGGGTGCATTGCAAGTGGGGAAAAAATGAGAATAATTAACACAGAGAACAAGAAAAATCACCAGAAAACTTCAATTGTGGTGTCTTGACAGCTTCAAATTAGTTCCACTTCAAAGTGGTTGCTTTTAACCATCAAGTCATTCTAAAGGTTATCCCCATATGATGTGATTGCAGCATTACACCTAACTTTAAGGTGCGCTGCTTACAAGGATGGTCATGTTTTTGTGGCCCTGTTGCAGAGGAAACCTACCGAAACTTCAGTAGAATGAAATATCAAAGTAAACAGTTTGAGATTGAGTGGATGTAGTCCATTCATTTAAAATTCAACAAAACCTGTTTTTTGACTCTAATGCTGCGTTAAAGTCGTATGGGAATCCATGTAATGACTGACGGTTCAAAGCAAGAACTTGGAAGTGTTTAACCCTTGTTTGAAGTGCTTAAACAGCATGATTGTACTTTTCTGTAGACTTCGGTTGCTCGTTGCTTAATGATAATTATTATCAACCCTTTCACGTGTAACACACATGCGCTTAATAAGGGAAAACTAGTAAGTTGTTAAATGCCCTGCCATGGCATTTTAAGAGTAATGATCGCAAAATGAGGTGAGGTGGATTGTATTTTCTGGTATTGAAAACTGATGACGTCCTTATCTCCTGTCTTTCCCGTGTGACCTGAACGCAGCGCAAACTGAGTGAATCGATTGGTTGGAGCTGTGCCTCCGGGGAAATGCCGGGAACGTCACGTGACGCCGCCTCTACAACCCCATTGGGCCAAGGCACGTGTCTAAGAAACCCGTAGTACAACGTCACTGGGCAGGCCCGCAGCCAATCAGAAATGAGAACCAAAAATCCGTAGTGAAAGTATTTGAGCGGTGTCTTTATCAGCGTAGTTTTAGTGCTGCTGGAAGCATCAATATTTGTGTGTAGGGAACAGGGAAAATAAAATAGTGTGTTTCCAACTCATTTTCTCGCATTTTCGAATGATACAAACCGCACTTTTTCAACACCAAGCTCAGTCATGAGGAGTAATACCAGCAACTGAAGTATGATTTTACTTTGTAAAGGGTTTTCAGAACACAAACAATATAAGCTATAGTGGGGGTTAAAAAAGAGGAATTTGGTTTTCTTCTTCACTTATTTTGCGTTTTTGGTCGGAAATATAGTAGTGTGGAGATTAATAAGTGAAACAGGAGCCTCGCAGCAGTGGAATTGCTGCTTTGTAGTGGGAATACGAGAGAGAGAGGTGCTGAAAGTGAACTGAGTCCTATCAGGCTCCATCATTATGGAAGAAAATGCTCGCCGAGACCCAGAGCGCCAAGAGGACTCCGGCGAGCAGTCCAACCGAGCCATCCTGCCTCTCCTCCAGCCACCTGGCAACCAGCAGCCCCACAGGATCACCAACTTCTACATCGACAACATCTTAAGACCGGACTTCGGCCGCAAGCGGAAAGATGGGACTTTCACCCGGGAGGAACACAGCCTGGGAGTAATAATACGGAGGGAGGACCTGAGCGGAAGAAGGGTTTCCAAAACTGGCAACCCGCAGCAGGATGGAGCAGGGTGCGAGGAGGACAGAGAGGTCTCCGAGCACAGGCACGCGGACACTGGGGCCAAAAAGGCCGAGATTGTAGCCGGCGATGTGGCTCGGGAGGACGGAGGGGATCGGTGCCTCAGCCCCCAAGCCAGTTCGGCCCCCGCCTCCAAGCCGATGCTCTGGCCGGCCTGGGTGTATTGTACCCGGTACTCGGACCGTCCTTCATCAGGTTGGTGTCCCAAAAAAATGAAATATATATGTATATATATATATATCCATCAGCTTGTCTAATTTATTATTTAAATAGAGAGAGAAAAAAACAACGAACAACCAGTTATTTATTTCATGAATGGCAGAACCCCCCACCCCCAGCCTCCTCTCATTAAATAAAGATAAAGCAGAGGCTTTGGAATGCGTTCATTTTCAAGTTTACAGCCTGAATCATGTGACCTTTAAGAAAAAATAAAAATAAAAATGGGTGAAATAATAATTCAGATTGTGTTGCATTTAAATTATTATGCATATTTCGTTCATAGACTATTCTTTGATCCGTGCTACTCCCCCACCCCCATTTAATAGGTAAACATTATCACTGGTAGCAATTGACAAACCAATTATTACACCATCATAAATGCTATTATCATTATTTCCCGCTTATAACGCGACGGCAATCATATTAACGTTTTTAGAATAACTATTTTCTATAGCTACTTTATAGAGAATCTGGAAACTAATCCGAGTTTTTTTTTTGGACAAAGTCGATCTGAAATTGGCTCCAAAATAAAGATAAAGTCGACTAAGACGCTAAAAAGTGCCCGAAAAATATCAAATCAGTCGAAAGTAAAGCAGAAGTAAAACCAAGTTTAACGCCATTGTTCCTCACTCCTCTTTGTTAATATTCAATTAGCATATTTTTTTTTCCGACAATGGGAGGGAGTCTAAAAAAAAGTGAGGGCTCTGTATCCCAAAAGAGAGAGATGGATTAGATCTGAAATGCATAGCAACACGAGTTCAAAGGTTTTCTACCAACAAAATAATATAAAATAATAATAAAACCAATTTTTGCCTTTACATTTTCATGCACATGATTATTAGTATATTGATTTCAAGCATTGGACAACCAATCTAGACAGTGAAACATTTATTTGATTGCTTCATTCGTGCTTATTCGAAATATATTGCTTTATAATAACACTTAAATCATTCTATACATATTTAATAAATAAAGCAGAAAGATTGCTTTGCAATAAGGCTGTTTTTTGGGGGGGCTCGAGCCACCTTCGAGGGGTCTTTTGTCATGACTTCGAAAATGCATAAAGCTTTGAAATAACGTTGCTAAAGTCCAAACTACGGCACCCAAGCGGGGAGAAAACGCGTGTTCGCTATCGAAGGAGCGTTTTCAGTCGATTTGAGAAAAGTTGAAAATAGGCAGGAATGCTATTTTTATTGTTGCGTCTACACACACACAAAAAGTTTCCATCGTGGTCCGGGCCCAAGTTTATGGAAATGACCACAATAGGCCTTCAGAGGGGCTGCATCTTATTGCTTGCATATATATATATATATATATATTAAAATACTGATTATACTGATAAATTATAGCTGAAAATATAAATTATATTTAGAATATGTGTAAATAATTGTATGTATGATGATTCTATAGTCTTGAAAGTGTAGAAATAGCATAGAACTATTATCAAATCTAATGAAGTCATAAAACTATAAATATGTAGTATTTATAGAATATCTAATATGATATATATATGGTAATTATAGTTGGATGACGTATTTGTTTTTTATTTTTTGCCTATAGACACTTTAAAGATAACAGAACCTGACTGGGCCACACTACTCCATCACTCTCACCCACTTTCTAAAAAATTGTATTTGACATTTTATTTCTTCATGATATAGAAATGATTCATGGAGTAATGGCTTTTTAATAAACTAGTTAAAAAAAGCAGTTCCTATGGTAACAGAGAGGGAAAGAGGCGCCTAACCCCCCTCCCCACCCTCCATCCTCCATCCTAACCCCACCCCCCATCTGCTCCCATCCTCCTCCTCCTCCTCCTCCCTTTCCCACTATAGTCTAAATGCAGCAGCAGTGGTCGAGCTGCTATAGGACATCCAGGCATCCAAATGGGTTGCTGTCCAAACTAGTTTCACACTACTAACTAGTCCCCTCCTACATTTAACACCTGGTAACCAGACCTATATGGTACCCAAGCTATGCCAGGCCTTCTCAATCGTTTTCATGTCCCAAGATCTCCCAAAATAGACAAATTAGGGCCACGCGCACCCCCCTTTTAATCAGATTTCATCCCAGGGACCCTTAATGGAAGATTTTAGTTGTTGATTTAGTATTGGATTGTAGTGGTGAAACCTAGAATTACAATAGTCATTCTTATACATTCTCTAATTGGGATAATTTCTAGTTAATTATAGTGGAATTTAAACTATTTCACATCTTCTTGGGGACCCCCTGGAAGCCCCTCAAAGACCCCCGGGTGTCTCCTGGTCCCCACTTTGAGAGCCACTGAGAGGACAGGGAAAACAAGCGCTCTCTGGTTAGGGCACCCTGATTTGTTAAATATACAAAACTGGTAAATCCGAATAAAGAACCAAATGTGGCTCTTAAGAGGTTATTTTAATACTGCTGGTTTGGGGCATTAAATGCATTCTTAATAATGGGTTCTTTACAGCACCATAAAGGATCTATGCAGAACCACTTGAGCATGGTGCTATAGAGGGTTCTTTATAGTGCCATAAAAGGTTCTCAAAGTGGGTCCGAGGACACCAAGGTTTTTGAGCGGGTTCCAGGGGGTCCTTGATCCTTACAATAAATCAACAACTAAAATCTTCCTATATGGGTCCCTGAGACTAAATCGGACTTAATGGGGGTCTGGTGTGCTATTTGAGGCCCTGTGACGTGAAAACATTTGAGAAACCCTCTGCCATGGTACCACAATTGTTATTGTGACTACATAGAACCATTTTTAATGTCATTTTTCTCTCACCCAAGGGCCCAGATCCCGTAAACCAAAGAAGTCGCCGACGCCCAGCAAGGAGGACAAGCGGCCTAGGACGGCCTTCACCGCCGAGCAGCTCCAGCGGTTAAAGACTGAGTTTCAGACCAACCGGTACCTGACCGAGCAGCGGAGACAGAGCCTGGCCCGGGACCTCGGCCTCAACGAGTCTCAGATTAAGATCTGGTTTCAGAACAAACGGGCCAAAATAAAGAAGGCCACCGGGAATTCAAACTCTCTGGCGGCGCAGCTGATGGCCCAGGGACTGTACAACCACTCCGCAGCCAAGGACGACAAGTCGGACAGCGACTAGAGGACAAGGGGGTGTAGGGGGGGTCGTCTGAACCATGCAATAAAACCACTAAAATACCAGCGTTTATATTTAAAACCCAACCGGAGATGATATTCCGCAATGTCGTGTCTGTCAAGGAGGGCGTTTTTTTTTGTTGCTGTACGTGTTTCTCAGGGCTGTAGTCCAGGTCTGTTCTAATGCTGCGTTCCTGTCACAGTCACAGGTCGGGAAATTCCCCAGCTCGGAAAAAATCACCAGGGGAGAAACATGCCAGGCCTGCAAGGTGTTCTTCGCCCAATGTAAAAGTACCGCTAATTTGAGGTCAACAGCTATTTGGGAACGTTAGCTAGCTAGTTAGCATAGCATGTTAGCAACTATAGGCCCAAGTGCAACGTTGCATTTCGAATTCATGTTTAATCGTTTACCACACAGTTGTTTTGAAACATGCAAGTGTGCAGTGCTGAAAATCAAACTTTTGAGGATTATGAACATGTGATTTGCATAGTATGCCGCCATGTTGACGTGACGTCAGATAACTGCACCTCGGAAAACCGGGGGGTGAGGAATCTTACCAGAGTTTCCTACTTGAAAATCAGACTTGAAGGGCTGTTCCATTGCCTAGCAGGAAAGCTGAATTTCTGACTTTACGACATCTCTGGAACGCAGCATTGGACCAGGTCCAGTCAAGTTCCGAGTCAAAGCCAGGTCCAAAAGGGTCAAGACCGAGACCAAAATAGGCAACAAACACTCTACATGTCTTTCCAAATGTATTTAAGGATGAGCAGATTTAGATCTATCTACAAGAGCTCTGATACCTTCAACATTCAACTAATTAACACATAGGATTTTGACTAATTGATACATAATGGTTTGAGGGCCCTAATGGAGCATTACATACTGTATACAGGTGTAATCCCTTAAAGTGTTTGTGGGGAGACAATAAATGAAGGTGGACCAGGTGGAGAAAAGCCTAGTGTATGTTTGAACATGTTTAGAGAGGCGGGAGTGAACATCCAATAGGAGCCGAGTCAAAATAGACACGAGACCGAGACAAGCTCGAGATGTCAGAACAGTGGCCTCGAAACCGGGCGTGAGCACTACAGCCCTGCGTTGTTCTGTTTAATTGTTTTGTCTGTCGGACTTTACCGATAACGAAAAATTATATGCTGAAATCCAAAGATTTTTTCTGCTGCATTCTGGGAACTGTGAATTTTAAAAGATAGCCTCATTTGTGTTTTGTATTTTCTGTCTTTACAGGCTATTTTCCTCTTATGTTCTTCATCCGTTGTGCTGGTAGAGAATGTTTGCCAAGGTCTTTTTTTTGTTTTGGTGTGAAAGTATAGACTTGAAAAAAAAGGATATATGGGCACTGGAATTCAGGAATGTAACGATGCATTTTATATCTGGAATTAAAGCTCTGCATTATAAGCTATCTGGTGAACAGTGTGGAATAATACATTTGGTTTGCACATGCGAATTGGCAACGGTGCCGCGTGCAGTCGGGCGTCTCGTGAACTCTCTTGATTTGGAGTTATTTTTCGGATTAGGGCTGGAAATGACGCACGAGGCGTTTTCAGACACACACACAAAAGTTATGGAAATGTTAGGTTTTTTTTCTTTTCGTGAATGTTTTCTCCATCGGTGATGTTTTTGAAATTCATCACGAACCTGATTGATGGGACGAAAACACTGATTTGAAAAGATAGTTAATTTTAAAAAACAATCAGATTGAGTCAAAACGTCGCTGTAAACCTGTCCCAAACTAGTATTTTCAATGACACTGAAACCTACATTAAAACACGTGGACCTAATATGCTTCTGTGCATCGACGAATGTTCAAGAAAAAAATACGTTTTGTTATTTGCAAAGGCCGTTATATTCCTATTTATAATAACAACGACCGTCTATAGCCATGCGCGCGTGGGCATGGGGCTCCGGGGCTGTTTACACGACTTATTTATCCTGCAATAACTTTATTTTATTTTATTAATGCAACATCTGAAAAGGGAGCCTTTTGCTGAGTCCCAGTGTTGTGGATCCAAAACCAAATCGTGGTCTTACGATGCTGTGAATTATGTTTTTTAATGTTATAAGTCAGTTTTCTCACATTCAAATCCAAACATTGACAGGATTTTGCCTTAAAAATATTCTGTAGGTATAAAAAAAAATGTCTCTACAGTGTTATAAAGTAAGAACAGCATTGTTTTCTATATCGCAAATGGGATTTTTGACATCAGGATTTTTAAGGAATAATGAACAAAGCTTGAGTTGGTTCTTTTTCTCTTTCAGCTGAAGTTCTCTTTTTATATGACCCTTTATGTAAATAATTTGTATCATACCGGTGTGATGGTTAATAAATTACAACGATGCGAATTTGACTTCTCAGGAGTTTCTTTTATTAAGCAAAATGAAGCAGACAAACAGGGAACATGAGGGGGAAAATGGCATTTTACAACCCAGTATACAGATATTTTGCATTTCGTTGTGAAGTTCATGTGATAGGTTTGAGGGTGGTTTTATTGAAATAACTTGATAATAATTAGCATAACAATCAGAGAACCCAAGGAAGGCAGACACAACATGGAGGACACTCTTCTCCACTGCAAAGACCCAGGGTGATAAAACACTTATATTCTCATATTCTTTAAAAAATAAAAATAAAAAAAACCTTTTGCATTGGCTATATGATATAATTTAAATTGAAAACTTCTGCACTTTGGTATAAATATTATTGTCTTTTTTTAATTTCATCCATTTATGTAGCCATTATACTTTTATTATACCTTGAATAACTATTTATAAAGTAAAGGTCCTTGCACATTGCAGACAGAAATTATGCCGTTTGTGGTTGTTTTGTACAATTTCACAGCAGAATTTCTGTATGGAGAGTACAGCGCAAATGATACACACTAATTTTACAGTCCACTACTTATTTCTTCAGCTGAAAACACATGATCCACTGTCCTTGGCCAAATGCACACATTTATCTCAATGGCGTGTCCTCCATAGTTCATCCAATATTGTTAACAGCTTTAGTTGAAGTGCATTGCGATGGTGCAAAATGCATGTCTGGAAATATATATTTTTTTTATATTGTTGGTTGTTTGCCTTATGATGATCATCGACTGGAGGTCATAGTTTACCCTCCTTTTTATTTACCATTACAACTCTGGGTATCACACGCATAGATAGATAGATAGATAGATAGATAGATAGATGTATCTATCTAAAATTATTGGGTTGCAGCAGCATAACAGTACAATGTTCATGTAACTTGCCTAGTGACAAGTTACATGAAAATGGAATCAGATCTGGTTCAGATTAACAGATAAATTCAACTTTTATTGAAAAAAAAAAAAAAAAAAAAAAAAGGTGTGAGGATCAGGCTCAGCAGTAGGCAATGCCAGCAACCTCAACTATGGCCACAAATGGTTAAACATGTGCACCCAGTTGGGTCTAGTAGTGGGACCGGAGCTCCCTCTTAGACAACCTCACACATGAGGGACCATTGAGCATGTAGGTACTGGTGACAGTAGTATTATTATTATGGATGACTACCACTCTATGAAAGGTACAATCAAGGTTCCCACCGTGGCCCTGTTGAAGAATTCCATGACCTTTCCCTGACCTAAAACTGTTCTTCCTCCCAGGTTTGTTAATGTTGCTTTTCGGTCTGGTTTCCACTCCACTTTGGGGCTCAAAACCGCCATCTAATGATATTCCAGGAATTCCATGACCAGTTGGAGCCCTGTTATCTGAATTTCATAATCATGATCAGAAGAGTGCCCATTTCAGTTCCTGTTGTTTTTATACTTCTCGAACATTTTTATACTTATAAGCTGGTTAAATACATTATGTGACTGTCACATCCCCTGACTTTCCCTATCTGGGAAACACCTCAAAATCCAATAGTATTCCAGGAGGGAAGCCTTGTACTAAGGCAGTTTTCCCTCTTTCCCTTTTGATTAAAAAAAAAGGAAATTGGGATATGAAGTGTTTTTCTTAACCTGATATCTTTAACATTGTTCTGTCTTTTATTTTTATCCTGTTATTTTATAATGAATAATATCCAATTGTTTCTGTTTCTGAGGATAGTATCAACTCAAAAACACACACAAGTTCCTGATTGACTTTATGGGAAGCCAGACATTATTCTGAACTTTATTAAAAGGTGGAGTGGGATATAACTTCTCCTTTAAAATCCTAGAAATAAAACTAGAGAACTTGTTTTTTTGTTTTTGCTGAATGCTGTTTGCACATTGCACCAAGAGAGTATGAAACGCAGCCTGGAGTAATGCCAGAATCACTGATTGTAGAATAACCCCTAGAATGAATAGGGATCACTGGTTAGCAGGGTTGATATCAGGCTCTACTGTCACATACTGTGTGCCAACAGCAGCTTTCCTAGGTCAAGACTCTGATAGAAAAGGTATACACAACAGCCTAACAAAAACAGACGGTTTAATTAAGACTAATAGGTTGTATACCTCATCCAAGTACATTTTAACTACTGTCTAAACTCAATACCATCGCTCCCCCCCAAAAAAAACTTTGATTTTAAAGTTGTGATGATCGACACAGTAGAAGTGTCTTCGGCACCAGCCCAATATTGCTCGCCTGTGAAAGTGGCAGGTGAATGCTGGAAGCCACTTGGCCATCAGTTAGAAAAGTTGGCTTTCTGCCCCTAGTGAGCATCTTTACTTCAGTTGGCCAATTCATCCAAGTTTAAGAGTCACTTTTAGAAAGGTCTCACAGCAGACAGGGAAACAATGAATTCAGACGCTTAACGTGTTCAAACACACAACTTCCTTCATCAAAGATTTCCCTGCAAGACCAATATATTTGCACACATTGGTCATATTTGAAAACCAAACAGGAAATACCTTGAATAAAAGTTCAGTAGGTACATTTCTCTCCAGGAGACAGCGAAGAAACACGGCAACTAATTTAAACCCCTAATAAAGACTATGAAAAGTTTCCATGCAAGTTAAAAACTGATCTCGCAAACCACAACACCTTCCCCGTTCACCCCAAGACATGACCAAGTGGTAGCAGCCAAAAGTGTACGACTGTGAACGCCTCAAGATAGCCACGAGCATA
Source organism: Hoplostethus atlanticus (assembly GCA_034670405.1). Taxonomy (NCBI): domain Eukaryota; kingdom Metazoa; phylum Chordata; class Actinopteri; order Trachichthyiformes; family Trachichthyidae; genus Hoplostethus; species Hoplostethus atlanticus. The sequence goes on along the minus strand of JAXDDX010000079.1, from coordinate 659,517 downwards.
TGTAATCGTACCACAAATGCCGTAAAATACTAGAAATACCAGAGCTTCGAGCACATATCCGTCCATGTCCGGCCATTTACCTGATCCTCTGAAACAACAAAACAAGAGAACGAAAGAGAGAAATATAGAGAGAAAACCGAGGGAGCTCTGTGGACAAAAGGGCAGAGAGATATCTGTGAGGACTCTTCCATTGGCAGCAGTGGCAGCATTGACCTGAGCTCTTTGAATGGCTGCAGAAGCCCTCATCTGCATTTCCTTTCTTAGCTGGCTTGTATGTGGAAGTAACGCCCAACGGTCACTGACTTGATGAGCTGAGCTACTCTTGGCTTGGGAGAGGGAGAAGAAAAAGAGAAGAAGCTGCTAGCTGTTTTTCTATGCAGTCTAGGGCTGTTTGGGGTGGGGGGTGGGGGTGAAATGGCTGGAGAACCTGGACGAAGGTCAAATTGCTTTGGGAGTCCATGCACACAGCAGCAGGTGACTACACTTCAGCCAAGATCAGTGAGAAATTTCTGAAATGTCTTTTTTTCCCCCTCATTGGTCCCCCGCACCGTAGCCCTGATATAAAATACCATGACTTTTCCGTGACTTTCAATAACTCAGTAAGACCGCTTTCATGACCTACAAATATGGAGAAACTTCCCAACGTCTGTTTTTCCCCCCAGGATTCCGCACTGTAGCCTCGATGTAAAATTACATAACTTGTCCATGACTTTCCATGACTAAGTCAGAGCACCTACAAATGTTCTTCCATCCTAGTTTGCTCATGTTTTTTCCATCTGGTTTCTCTCCAGGTGGGCTGAAAACCATCTAATGCAATGAATGTGTGTTGGAAAATACATTTTGCTATATTTCTTGAAAGTGACCCGTTGTAAAATTCCCTGACTTCCGAATTGTCTGGAAAACACCTCTCAAAATTCCATGATATTCCATGACTAATGAGAACAGTTTTCTAACTCTATTTCACGATCATAAGAAAAGTTGTATCCATTTTATTTCCTGTTTTTCAAATTTGTAATAAGTTTATAAGCTGACTAAATACATTATTGGGTAAAATAGCATTTGGCCCATCAGTAGGCTGAATACCTCCATTAGCGCTCACAGTATAGTACTGTTGTAGCTGAACTGGTGCCACATCATCCTAATCAACTCTATCAACTTCATTCATGATCAGAAAAACATGCTCCTTTTCTGAATTAATGATGTGCTGGAGGCCCTTTGGACACTGTACAAGTAAGGTGGTCTAAGAAGAACTAAAAGCACATTTTAATTAGCATCCTAAGGAGAGAGACTTTTAAAAAAATGATGCATTTTCACTTTTACACTTTCACAAAAAGCTAATTATAGTCCTTACAATAATGAGGCTAATTTTATTAAGTTGTACGCATGGTGGAAAAGGCGTTCCATGAAAATTCCCATTTTCATATCATCTCACTTACTGCAGTTTCTCAATGAATACGCTTCCTCCCCTTTGGGCTGCCAGCGACGTCAATCATTTCCCTCCCGTCATAAACTGCAGTCATGTCGCTCCCTTTGTGTTTCTGCTGCTTTCCCCGAAGTTGTCCAACCCTGAGGCTCTAGAAGGCTGGACACAAACACGAAATTAGCGAGTTTGAGAGAAACTATAGGCAAGTATAGCAACTAGTGTCCTTATATTCAAGATCAGTAAACATTAAATCACACAAAACACACAACCAACAACTTCCTTCATCAAGGATTTCCCTGGATGTAGGATCAATTAATCTGCACACATTGGTCATATTCAAAACATTCAGGCAATACCTTGAATAAAACTTCAGCAGATACGTTTCTCTAAGGAGTGCAGCGTCAACACAATGCGAGCAAAAGTGCCTTGTCCGCGTGTCAAAAACGCCACCAGGCACCGGCCAAATGCTGCTAAGTTGGTCTATTCATACATTTTAGCTACAAGTTCTGCCATTTTTGCCTATGAACAAACAAATATAAAAAGAGGGAAAACATACATGATTTTTTTTTACCACGAGTTCACACATCCCCTTGTCATAAACTTAACCCCTCCAACAGGCAGTGGCAAAGGGCAGACGAGCAGAGAAAAGAAAAGTACATATCAGAAAAGTATTGATGTCCCCTGTGTCTCCGCCAGACAAAAGAGGTCCCATCCTGTCCCCCTTCCCCCCACTGAGTAATTTAGCCATAGTTCTCTAAAACGCTTCCTAGTCAAACTTGGAATATGGAATGAAGGGGACGGGGGCTTTGTGGCGGAAATATAATTACGGCTGCTGAAAGCTGGGGAAGGTGGAGAATGGGGGGATGACATCAGACCAATTTCACACCCGGGCCTCGGATGACCGGGCCAAGCCTGGGCCTCGCCGCGCTACACTGATCAAAGCCTGCTGCAGCCGCCCCAAAAGCCAAAAAAAGGGGATACTTAACTATGCTAATCTCCAGGACAAATATATTTTAATCTTGTTAGAATACAAGTTAATGCCGCAGCTCAGTGACCAAATTTTATAGTATGAGAGTATAAGGGTGCAAGATACAAAAATCACACTCTCTTAAATGTTTTTTTTCTATTCGCCAAGCCTCTTGCCTGTGTCCGATGACTGTTGGATCCGAGAAAAATGAGTGTTCAAGAGTTATCTAGCGGTCATGCCTCCTTCATTACCCACTAAAGATGGGAAGTATCATCCAAAGACAAAAATCACAGAAAAAAACTCAGTAGACTCCTAGAAGTAGAAGTATAGACAGTAGTTTGGTGAACCAAGCTGCAGCATATAGTAAGTCCAGACGCGTGCTTTCTCAACCCTCGTGAACTAAGAGTGTGCAGGTTTTCATTCCAGCCGAACACTACAGCAGCTGATTTCACTGATTTGCACATCTTCAACTAGAGAGGAGGAACTAATCAGTCAATGCAGCTGCTGTAGTGTTTGGTTTGATGATTGAAAACTACAACTTTGGACCATAATCAATATACAGATTGGAGTGTTTCTTGTTTGTCGGAGGCACAAATATTCTCATTGGTTGAGTTAAACCTCCAAGAGTGGAGCCAAAGGGAAACAGTGTTTCGAAGCGCAAACCACCGAACTGGCAACCTTGAATGGGAAAGAAAGAACTCTGGTTAAAATCGAAATTAAAAAATACAAATGACAACTTTTGTTTTTATTGATTCATGACCATGGCATTCATGATATTGGAAGGTCAGCAGGCTAGCTAACTAGCCTGCCTCGAAAGTTATAGTTTGGCTAGCTTGAACTTGGAAGGTCAGCTAGGCTAACTGGGAAGTAGTATCAAGTAAAGTAGTCTTCATAATAAGCTACCTCCTCTCTTACCTCTTGCCTTTTTCACTGAGCTTAAGTTTAATGGTATTTAGCCAGAAAAAAAATGGTACTTTGGCTCCACCCATTGAGGTTTTAACTCAACCACTGAGATTATTTTTTGCCTCTGAAGTGTTCTGCTACAATCTGCAGTCAATATGCTGTGGGAAATGAGCATTTAGCGGGGCAGAGCATTGTTTGTCACCCAGTAGCCAGCCAGCACCTTGGTAACCCTTGATCTGTCAGGGGTGTAAGCTGGGCTGCCTGACATTTTGAGGCAGCCAGCCAAACAATAGGCTCCTATGGGTCTTACTGCTGCCTCATTCCCTGGTCAAAGAGGAAACCCATCAGCCAGTGTGAGGGACGGTGACGCTCAGGGAGTTTCTTCTGTGGGTGTAATAATAGGAAACGGGGATAAGGGAAGGTTGTGTATTTAGAGCAGCGGCTTCCGATCATGTGCCATCAAGAGCCATGTGGCTATCAGTGAAATCGGCTGCTGCAGTGCTTGGTTAGAATGAAAACCTGGACATACACATGGCTCTTGATGGCACACGGTTAAAGACCACTGATTTAGAGTAAGTGTTTTTTGTACCGTCGAAGGGAACTTCATCTCACCGGCCTTTCTGATTACTCGACTCCTCTTGTAGCTCTGAGGAGTGGGCAGTTCACCCACTTTATAGGGAGGCGAAGCGGAAGTTAACCAGGACTACCCACTGCTTTACTAGCGGCTAGGTGGCTAGCGCGTTTTTGTGGGGGTCTTATATCAAACAGAGCAATAGATTTTGTTGAAAATCACCTGGCAGCACTCTGCTATATGAGCAATAATATATACACAATTCTGATTTTCTGATATTCATGTCATTCTACAACATATTTCAAAACAGAACTGTACGGTTAGTAGCTTCCTTATATCAATGCATCTGTAATGTATTACAATAGGCAAAAGTAGTGTCAACTTTGGCACTCTATGGGGTTTGATCCTCTTTATTGGGCAGTTAAGAAAAGGTGGATCCAAAGATGACAAAACAGGATGGATTCCAAGGAGATTCAGACCAACAGCACTAAATGATGCTCCAAAACAGGGGTTCTCAAGCGTCATGTCAACCCCCATTTTCTAAGTAGTAGAGTACTCCTAGGGACTCATTTAAGAAGACTTGTTGATTTAATATAGGATTGTAGAACTGTCTATACTGTAAATAGTCATTCTTACACATTCTCTAATTAGGATAAATTCTAGTGTATTAAATTCTAGTGAAGTTAAACTATTCCTAATTTTGCTGGTGACCTCCAGGAAGCCCCTCCAGAACCCCTTGAGCCCCCTGGACCTCACTTTGAGACCTGCTGGTCTAAAATGTCTTTGTGGTTTCTTTACAATGACTAGGAGCAAATAACTACATTTGGGAGCAACATAGATCATTAAGAGTGCATTATCAATACTCAATGCCAGTAGTGCTACCAAGAACTTGACACAAAAATCGACTGCAGGGCATCAAGAAAGGCCAGTTCACTTTCCTTAGGCATTTCTGTTACTATTTATTGTTGTTGTTCTGTTGTCAAGATAACATAGAAAATACTCCAATGATGGACTCAAACCCAGGTTCAACTATTCCTCATGTTGCTGGGGATACCTGGGGGGTCCTGGGAAACCTACTTTAAGAACCATCATCTCTATGAGTTGGGGGAATTACATAGATCACTGGATATCAAAAGCAACTGCCGAGTGGCAAGAATGGACAGTTTACCTTCCTTAGATGTTTCTGCTACTATTTATTAAATGAAAAATAGGGGGTGTTGTGCCAAAATTTGTGTCCCATGAAAATGTGTTTCTAGTAGCGGTATATCCTTTGTTGTCGGCTTTGCCACTGTACAAGGAAATTATCGTGGGCTTATTATTACGTTCTTATTAAATGATGAGTAAACTGATTTATAGCCTGACAACTTCCTTGTTAAATAAATGGACACTTTGAGATAATAAGATCACAAACAAGTCTGATCTCCTGTCAAGACAACTAGGTAGATTATTTTTGGTAGGCTACTTTCATTCTTTGTAATCCTGTGAAATGTTTTAAAAAGGTTTTCCCTTTTGAAAAGCAAGTAATAGGAATATCCACATAGCCATAGCGACGATACATCGTCAGGGGGGAAACAGATTTTGAGACAACAGAAGGTTAAGATTGATAACAAAACAGAACATACTTAAATGGTGGACTCGAACCCAGGTCTCTAGCTGTGCATTGGAGGTCAGGTGCTCCACGTCATTCAGCGGCGAGTCAGCAGAAGTCCTCCGGAAGCGTTTCGGCATCTGTTGTATTCCCAGTGCCGCAGAACTTCTTTGCCATATGGAAGAGCAGCCTTTATCAGCCAACTCGATGCAACTCTCTGGAGTGTCCTGGCCAATCATCATGTAGCTTACTCGGAGGATCTGGTCCAATCACACCAGGCCCTTCAGCATTTTGGTCCAATCTACAGCTGTTCTACAGCACTTAATATCTTGTACGAGAAGACGCTTGTCCAATACTTTGCATACCTATAACTGTAGCTCGTCTTTCAGACTAATTAGACATTCTGCAGCACATCACGATCAACCGGTAAATATACGTACCAAGGTCGTAATTATGTCTATTTCCCCATCTTCATTGGCTCAAAAGGTTGCCTATGTATCACCCTAAGGATACAAGCAAGGATTACAGTATGTAGCTGGTTGTATGGTGGGTCGATTTTCATACTCGTACAGTTTTGGTATTCAAATATGATGCTTTGATCTTACATGAATTACCATGTTAACAGAAATGGCACCAACGCAAACTGACTCGTGTTCGCTGATTTGTATTCAGGATTATTCTGTGAAAACTTGTATACATATGGGATGCCATTCTATAATATTTCTATTTTCTCTTCAGCTCAGGACTATAAACACACACACCGCCTAACAGTGTGTAAACGCTTGACAGTTGCTTCAAGATCTGATTATGGTCAGCCTACAACCAAGTAGCAGTCAATGTTATCAAAGACCAACTCTATCAAGATCCAATACTCTAACCGCACAACATCCTACTTGATATCAGAGAGTAGCACATCTGAATTTGACATTTTATAGCGGACATCAACGCTCCAAACCAAACGTGAAAAATTTGTGTTTTTGTTAAGACAAGTTTATTTAAAAATAATTCATTTAATTAATTAATTCATTAAAATATGATTTGTTTAAGGCCTCTTTTCAATGGGTGTAACAATGCTGGTCCTGTTGTCTTATCTTGGGAATGTAAAATAATAACTACAAGTCCTCCTTCATGAGATTGGTGTCTTTACAGTAGTCTGAAATTGAAAGCAAAGAGAAAAAATATTAGAAACGCCGTTATAGGTTATCGAGACAATCCAAATAATTGTCTGTTAATAATTGATTGATAGCACAAATAATAAAGTTAAACTTATGTAATGGTGACGTCTGTTTTTTGTTATAGTAGACAACACCGAATAGCTACATAAGTGTATTACGTAAAAACAAGTTGTTGTTTGTTTGAATTGAGGGTATTTGCAAGCCATTTGCAGAGGTTAACACTATAAATATTAGTGAAACCCCTTCCTCGCCCTAAAGCGGCTTATCCATTATTCATATTTCAGTGTAATAAAGCTTATCTTTGAAATAAACACCCCTCAGAAGGCTGTTGGTTGCAGTTCTGCACAGCCAGTGGCTTTCAGCTGGTTGAGTGGTTCCAACAAAATGGCGACCTTCATACAGGAAGCCTGAATATCAGCAGATGAATCTATGCACAGTAAAAATGATCAAATCTGCCGTAGTTTGGCGTATAAAATCAGCTTTGCATGCCCGAGTCGAGAAGTTAAAATGTATTTGGAGGGATATCAAGGTAACGCCTATCTCTGAACGGTTGTGATAGAACTGCTTTTGATTCATTCATGTATGTTTTTGTCCACTTTCTCAATGAAGCGCCTATAAATGCTTCGTTTTTTTTCCCTTCAATGTAAAACAGCTTCCCTTAATTGATTCCACTTAAATTTGTGCATTGATGCGAGCGGTAATATAGATATCTCAGGAGGGTGGGGGAGGGCATGAAAGGGCCTCGTGGAAAAAGCGGAAGAAAGTGCCGCATCACGTCTGCGGTAGAAAAATATATAAATAAGTGAAAAGCCAAAGCGGTGATACCTCTGTTGCATAACTCCTCCACTATGTGTTCTGTATTCTGGCTGAAGAGGGAGATTAAATCATCCTCGGAGTCCTCCACTATGGTTTCACACTGATAGAAAAACACAAATGAATAAAAAAAAAAAAGACAAGGGGGAGGAGGGGGGAGAGAGAAGAGAGGGATCAGCCATGCATGCAGAACAGATATATGTTCGTCATGTCCTTTTTCACACAATGGTGGGCACGGCGCTTCCAGGGCGGTGGCCATTTTTTCCCCTCCTCTGTTTGCCAAGCCGTTCAGCCATTTTGTCATTGGTTGCCACGCTGCTGCGCCACAACGCAACGCTGGTTTCACCAAGAGGGGCAACTGGAAAAAAACTCACCCGCACCCTTAAACCCGCTGACAGCGCTACTTATCTTTGATTTTATTTCGTCTTTCTTTTGCCAGGTAGTTGCGTTGAGAATTAAAAATTGAATTTTCACGAGAGAGCTGGCCAAGAAAGCAACATCATGACAAAAAAGTACAAAAGCAAAAAATGCACTATTTCAACAACAGCAGAGCAGCAGGATCAGAGCCTAAACAGATCCTGAACAGATCCTGCTGGTCTGAACAAAGCATAGACAACTCCATTTTTCATAATAATTTAAACTTACTTAGAGCTTTAACTGTTTCAGTTGTAAGTAATTTCGCAATGACTGGACCTCTGGAACATTTAGCAAGGGACAGATCATGCGAATATGAACTTTATGTGTTCCAATAGCCCTAAATAAATTGTGAGAAGCAAGCAAATTGGTATTTCAGTGGGAACCCAAGCGTTATTGAACATTATTACCAATGATATATAAATAGATGTTATATAGCCTGTGGTCACTACAGATAGAATTGTAGCGCTACTATTTTGTCAACTTTAATCTCAGACAGATAAATGAACACTGTACTCTGGTGCTAATTTATGTGATATGATCTGAAATGTTGTGTGAATGTGTGAAATTGCATTGTCATAACATCACTTGCATGAATATATGTTTGTGTAAAATTCTGAATGTGAAAATGTCGATTCTTTTATGACATATTAGCATAATCTAGCTCCGTCTGCGTGTTATGTTCCAACTAATAACATAATCCAAATTTCAATCCCATTCAGGAGAACACTGCTGGTGCTTTAGTCACATGACACAACATGGCTTAATTTGGCAAAGCTACCAGGGCAAATGTAAGCAGGGATGGATGCAACGCCTCTGACCCAACAATGACTCCAAATTAACTCAGATAGAAAATATAATAGCAGCTACAGTTACATAACAAATATAGTTATTCTGGCACAATTTACTTGATAAATGATGGAAACGTTTGAATTATGCAACTTTGAAAATTCTATTAAAAAATACACCATTTAATTATGAATAAGTCACTTTTCCACTTACCGCAAATTTCAAGGCGTTGGAAGCGTCCGGCCCATCAAACTGGAAGTTTTTAAAGTCGGGGAAATCTGAGGTGGCCCCGCTGGTCCTGGGAGCAAACCTCATGTACTGTTTCTGCTGGGTGTCGGGGTCAACGTGGAGGGCATAGTCGCTCATGCTGTCACAAACCCCATCCAGCAGCTCGGTGAGGTGAGTCTCGGACCGAGCCAGAGGGACCTGGACAAATAACCAAAGGGGGGGGGGGGGGGGGGGGGGGGGAAGAAAAACATGAAATAGAAATCTGGCATCCTGATGGTTCGGGTTAGCTAAAAGGTGCAACCTGCGACGTCCTGGGTTCAAATCCGGCCTGGGACCCTTTTCGCATGTCACCAATCATTCTCTTGCGTAAACTTTCTTGTCAATGTTCAAATAAAGCAAAAAATCCAAAAAGAGTTTAATAAAACAGGAAATGTAAATTTCAAAAAAAGGTGGACGAGGAGTTAGGTAAGCTGGACCGTGCACCCACAACGTCCTGGGTTCAAATCCATCCGGGGACCTTTGTTGCACATCATCTACCACTCTCTTTCCGAATCTTCCCTTCCTCAACTCCTTTCCTTCCTCAAATAAAGCAAAAAAAAAAAAAAAAAAAAGCCTAAATAATTTTGAAACCCAACATTGGCTGAGCAGCTGGGTAATGTCACGTGGACCTGGGACCAAACAGGAGGACGCATGTTAAAAATAAAATGAGTTATTTTTTGTTTTGTTTTGAATCTTAAAAAACAAAAAAGACAAAAAAACAAAACTGAGATGGTATCTGGGCCAACTCGGGCAATGCTAAGACTGACCAAACCAGGCTTGGCAACCAAACAACAAAAAAAGCAGCCTAGGGTAGGAAAAAAAAAAAATAAATAGACTACATATATACAATATATCTTAAAACCCTCCTCAGTTTCCCCTTGTTTCAGTCAAAGCCCCCGGCTCTGTTACACTGCAGGGCACCCTCTGGGTCAGTGGGTTGACCTCTTGTTTCCGTCGCGTTTCCTCCATCTACACTAATAAACCTCACCCTGCAACTCTGACTTTTAACCTGTATCCCCTTTCCTTGAAGAGGACACCCCCCCCCCCCCACCAACTCTCCATCTAAACTCCCAGGTCCTCTTCCTCTACCCCTTGGACTGAGGACAAAACAGCGAGCGGCAGTGTCTAGACGGGTCAAGACAGGTGCAACGCCCTGCTCTCGCCCTCCCCGGAAGGAGGTAGGGTGACAGGGGTGACGCCCAGGGGTGAGGGGGCGAGGACGGAGGGTTGAGGAGCGGTGAAAGGGGTGAAAGGGGTTTTCTTTACACCTCCGACAGGGGCCGGGGGGGGGGAAAGCCGAGGGAGGGGCTGGTTTCCTGAGAGTGTAGTGGGATGGCGGTTTAGGGGGAGATAGGAGTACCATGAGGCCTCAACAGAAGCCAAGTGCAGGGTAAACAGCTCAGTCTCATCCTGTCACCCCCTTGCCTTCTTCCGAGGCTTCTTTTTAGCCCATTCATCCCCCCTTCCATCCTCCAATGATCAAAGGAGGAAGTCTTCCTTGTCTTCTTTGGTCAAAAGGTGCCGGGGGTGTGGGGGGTTGGGGGGGGGGGGCAGCGAAGAGAGGAAGGAGGGAGGGATGGAGGACATCTTGCAGAAGAACTGGATTTTTTGTTGCAATGTAGATATATCCCCTGACCCTTTAGTCCCCTTTCAGAATGTGCCATGTGGACCCTTCCGGTCAAGCCTACCGATTACCCACACACACACACACACACACACACACACACACACACACACACACACACACCTAAGTGACAAAGGGTCTCTCTGCCATCTGTTTTCCAGGAGCAAGCTGAACCTTCATTCGCCACCGGATACCATTTTTTCCTCTCCCTCCTTGCAACCCCCCCCCACATAAAAATAAATCACTTCTCACTCTCTACCCATCCTCTTTCTGACGACCCTCTCTCTCTCTCTCTCTCTCCTTGTCCCTCTAACTTTTCATTAATTCAGGACAAGATCCCTTGAGCTTGACAACATTGTTGTACTGAGGAGGAAGGAAGTCGGCCGGCAATAGAATGTGTTACAGCACAGGGCCAAAGGTTGAAGGGCGAGCATGGAGGGATGTAGGTCACGTTGGCCAAAGACGATGAGGTTCACCTATCAATCAAAATCGGTTTGTGACAAGTTTGACACCGGTAGTGCCGCATAATCCACGGAGGAACTTGGATTGGATTGTTATGTGCTAAGTGGTCAACATATTTGAGGTGATGCATTTCACATCGGGATAATATAGCACCTGAGAATGTATAGGTTGTGAGTATGGGTCGTTTGAAATTCATTTTATTTCCTTTTGCCATTGATCTATTTTCTTTCTCTTCTTTTTGCTAGTTAAGTATTGAATCCTGGATTATACGATGTATGATTGTTCAAAAGCCGGAAACCTTAATAAACTTTAAATCCTAAAAAATTGTAGGACATCCATTATTGGTTTGAGCCCCCCTTTCACCCCCTACACACACACACACACACACACACACACACACACACACACACACACACACACACACACACACACACACACACACACACACACACACACACACACACACACACACACACACACACACACACACACACACAAATATGAATTCTGTCAGAAATGTAAAACTTTAAATACTAAAAAAAGAGGGGAATGTAGGACATCTGTTACTGGGTTAAGCCCTCTCTTCCCCCAATATATGCAACCAGATAACAATTTGATGAAATTCTGTCAAATCAAAACTAAACCCCTCAACCCCCCCCACCACCTTCCAAACCTCTACCAAAAAAAAAAAAAAAAAATCTCTCTCCCCGCCGCACAACAAAAACACGTCGGTCCATCCCAACCCGTGGGCTTGGGTCTGAGTCATTATCATGCCATGCTGCAAAATGGTTTGGAATTAAACTCCTTCCTTGCCAGTCGGAGGCTCCTGAAAGGGAGCCGTCAATCACAGTGTTGTTTGAAGAATGGGGCGGGGGGGGTGGGGTGGGGGGAGGCAGCCGGCCGGGACAGAGAATAGGCTTCTCAGGGATGCTATCCTCCTTTCAATTCCCATTGGACAGAGAGCCATTATTGCACCGCCGTGGACAGGGGCCTTTCAATTTCATTGTCCAGGCGATATGGGCCAATGAAGACCCATACATTAATAATAACAATAATAATATTGTCATCGACGAGGCAGAATATAAGGCAAGAGTTGTAATGTAATTTTGACCATGTCTTATTACGATATTTAAAACGCTGGATTAGGGAATAACAATGTGCGTGGAAAAGGTTTGGTGATACAATATCACTTCATTATGGCAAGAAAGAAATATTGGAAGCTTGCTGACAATTTCATTGTAATTAGCTGGTGAGTGCAACTGATGACAGTCACTTCAGAATGCCATTATATTATAGCCTATAGCTAATTAATATTTGGCGTTTAGAAGAGGATGGAGACCAGGTGAGCCTGAACACATTGCTGAACACCGGCTGTCCAAGGATAGAAAGCCCTGCTAGGAAAAAGGGATGTCACCTCGCTCCGTCACATTTTGGGGCCATGATATTATGTGTCACTGTGTCAGAATGCCATTGTGGGTCATCTCATTTTCAATGCATGACTTCCCACCGGTCTCCATGAGATCAGCTCACTGCTCCATCTAAGTTCAATGTCTTTGGAGGCCTTAAATGTTGCATTGTTTGCGGCAGGCAGGTTTTAACCTTTGTGGTATCGAACAGACCCATGCCCCCAGGAAGTCCTACTGTGAGGAGGGCAAAGAGCAGGGACTTAAAACCTGCAAATCCTCCTCAGTGATGGCATCTAAGCTGTGACATCCCACCCTCTCCGATTCACGCTAGGTCAAAAGCTGCTGAAAAGGAGGGAGCCAGTGAGGGCATGGGATCAAGGTTTGGCTTCTCCTTTGGCTCAGTAACATTTGATTGACCAAACAATGCAACAGGTGGAGGTTTGTTTCAGTTAAGGGCAGAGGAGGAGCAGAGCTATCCTGACCTGATATATAGCTAACTGTTTTACTTAGGCAAACTGATATGGGTTGTAGTACTGTATTAACCCTCTAGACCCCATAGCACCACTATAGCACCCAATATCAGTCATTTTCAAATCAAATCAAATCATTTGAAATGTATCAAAAAGGGAAAATCAAGTTTTCTAGATACCTCAGGTTCTGGGTTCAATTTCTCTCTACTCGTAGTCCTAAAAACGGCCATGCCGCCTAAGCATCCACACTTTTACAACTTCATGGAAGCTGTGAGAATGTGCTGTCAAACAGATCCTGACCCACCACGTATCGTGGAATGTGACAAAGACAGTTGGAGTTTTTTGATCGAAATCGCTTGTTCTTGTTCAATAAAACAAGACACAATCAACTTTACTACATAGTGGAACCTACCTAATCCTCACTGATGGAGAGGGACACGATTCTACAACTTTTCAGCCTGTTTTCATCCACTTTATTTAACAGCACATGATCAAACAATAAGAAAAAATATTTAAAGAATCTTTTATGACTTCAAAATTGAAAAGTGTCTATGGTCATGATTATTGGCACTCTTTTCTAATACTTAGTTGCAGCCTTTGGCAATGATGATGCTTCCAAAAATTTCTTATAACCATCAATAAGCTTCCTGCACCTTTCTGTTTCTCCCACTTTTCAGTTGCACCCCGCTCCAGTTCTTCAAGGCCACTTTTTTAATTTTTTGATTTTATTAAAGGTTTGTTTTTATTGTTTGATCATGTGCTGTTGTAAATCAATAGTGTGTGAAGACCGAAATGTGTTTGAATTTGTAATTATTACAGAAGATATTGTGCAGGGGTGCGCACCTCTGACATCCGTTTGACAATGTGTTGGAGATTAGCCTACTAGCTGGCTAACATTACACAATGGAGAGTGACGCTGAGGCACAATGAAATAACGATAAAATAGCAACTCTGACAAAGGCAAATTAAGGCTTAATGTTTACTGTGATGGATTATCTAGCTGAGGCAATTTTCCGGTTTGTGGACAGTGTTTTTCATACTGCACAAAAATGAATGCCAGCCAATGACTTCTGAAGGTAGGAAAACGAGCTCTGTTATCTCCAACTAGGCTGACTGTGTGCCAACAACATCAAGAAAGTAGAGAGTAGCAACCTAGACAATTGGCACCAACATAAAACACCAGTATTATCCTTTAAAGCCTTCCGATATCAAAATACTTTCCATTTCGTTATTTAATATGATATAATTACATAATATGATTTCGGCACATGAGAGTTACTGTAGTATAACGTCTGCCAAAATCAGTTTACTGCCAACCAATTGCGCTTCCTTTTAAAAGACATACACATACACATAGCTTGGGGGCAAACTAAATGGAATCTAAGCAGGACCCACAGGGGGGCAGAAGAAGAGTAATTAGCATTCATATCTAAATTAATCCACCATTAGACAACTGCCTAATGAGAAGCTAGGAATCTGACACAGATAATAGCAACATGGAGGACACTTGCCTTTGTTGTAGCCACATAATACAAGTCCAATATTGTCAAGCAGTGTATCTGAGCACATTTGCCAACAATTGTAACACACTTTGTGCATTGTTTTATCCCCTAAATGCAACATTGCCCATTTACATTGCCTCAAAAGAGTTGCCAATGCAAAGGCCAACAATGGCCTTTCACAATGAGTTTGAGTTTGATTCAAACACTGAGGGAAAATGTGGAAATACTGAGATTTAGCTTATTTTGCTGATGGTAGGACAAACTAAATGAGGACAAAATTGCAGTACCCTTCCACCAGAAGAGCTTAGAGTAGGCATTTTAGCCATTAGCCTACTAATTGACAAGTAAGAACCAATGAATATCTGTTGATTCCAACCCAGTATTCAGCAGGCTCGTTTTAGAATTTAAACTCTGCGTATACACTAATGACAGAGCTCTTAATTTGAAGTGATAAAGAGGTAACTAAATGAGAACCAGAGCTGATAGCTGGTTGTGAATTTGACCATTTTCTTGCTAGAAGATGCCAATCTGTTTTGAGCCATCAATGACAGTCTAAATAGGGATTAAGCCTAGGAAATCAATAGTGGAGCTGGACACCTCATGATAGCCTAGTCCCTGGATAGTAGCGGATGTCCAGGCCCTACTGGGATGTGACCTCATTAGACCAAGAACAATAACCTGGATCTATAATCGCACAGCATCACGCAGAAACAGAGCAATACCAGAGATCAATTTGTTCCTAAGCAGAGTAGGGCTGCAATGATTCATCAACATCATTGATTGGGTAGTCTGTGAATTTGTCAGTTTTGCATATTCATAATTAACATGTTGTTTGGGCATAAGCCCAAACCACCTTAAAATTACATTTATTCTACAGTGTTTCACAAGGGTGTTTTTCTAGTAAGCCCTGCTGTGTGTCAATTTCCCCCAGAAATTCTTCTTGGTAGGGTGGAAAGACCTCTGAAACAGAATTTTCATAATTTCCTGTGTGGACCAGTCAAAAACAGAATTTAATTTGGGCCAATAGGATGAATCTATGGTGTCTCTTCTCTGTTGCAGCCCTATTTTGTGATTTAGGCTGATGAGACAGATTTTTCCATAACAATCTTGTGTCAGCTTTAAATGATTCAAATTATTGACAGCTCTTCGAGGCAGCTCAATGGTAGGGGGAGTGTATTTACACATTTACTATAATGTACTGTATCTTTTTGTCTCGTGGTTTCATCTGGCTTGAATTTGAAGTGGTTTTCACAGAGATGTCATCTACATCATTACAATACTTCTGAGAGCCACATTAGGGTGCAAACACACCTACAGTTGGTTTACAACAATTTACTTTGTCGCACTTTTGAATTTGGTTTGTTTAGGTTCACACTGCCCAATTACAAAAGTCACACAGACTCAGAAGTAGCTTGCTTATTGGACAGACATTTGGTAACCTGTCATTTTAGTAGCGGGAGAGTCTGATTCCAGTCCCTGTGACTTCAGCTAAACATGATGGACTTGTCTGCACTCTTTGCACTCTGGTGTTCATACCAGTTAAGAATGCATGAAGAAACAGCTGAATATGAGAAGTCCAGATTATGGTTTGCCCTTCGTTCATGTTGTTATCCTATCCTTTCCAAGTATGAGTAACTTCTGGCTACCAGATGACAACATCCATCTCCTTATACCCATAAACCCTTGCGTTTTGGGCTCCTTTCCTGTAGTTGGTGTGTATTATGTTCTTACTGCTAACGAACCAAACCACAGTTTTGTGTACAAGACCCACATTTTCAGGGGTGTGGTTATTTGGTGCCATCTGGGTTTGAAAGGCATTGTTCTCTCCTGGCCAAACAAACTAAACTAAAATGAGTAAAAGGTAAAGGACTAAACACTCCAAGAGTTCAGATAAACCGATCCAAGCATGCTTGGTGTGGCCGCAACTTTAGTTCACGTTACCTTTTTGTCTTTCATGGTTCCATCGGGGTTGAGTCTGAAGCTGCCGATGTTGATGGTTTTCTTTGGGTCCACCTGACTGATGGAGTAGTTCAGTTCATCCACAATGGCCCGACATGCTGGAAAATACAGCTCAACTTCACTAATAGCAATAAGACCAACTTCAGCTCACTGTCCCAGTACTTTACTGTTAATCAGTATGCCTAACATTACACAAACAAAATAGGTAGCTTAATGATGGTAAAATTTGACAATGCCAAGGATGACTGCAATTGCAGGATGGCCTGCAGTGACAATTATATTTTTTGCTGATTTTGATGTTCAGATTGTCAAATCCCCCCTTTTTTGTGATTTGTACATCATTTTTCATCATTTTATCTTCCATTGAACTAAAAGAAGTACCAAGAGCAGAGTATGAGCTTATACACTGCATCCTGTATTTTGAGCAAAGCCAACAGCGAAATGACCTGTCTAACCACCATCCTGAATGGCCTCAGGATGTTGCTGTTGCTCATTTGTATTTACTTGACTGTTGAGTCTGACACATACAATGTAAAACCTAGGAGGAAATCCTGACAGTATACCACATAGTCAAAACCAATTTCTAGACTATGTCTTTCTCCTTGGGGATATAAAAGAATATGTATGTAAAAAATAAAAAATGACACTCAAACTCTAGAGTCTAGAATTGCACAAGTGCAACTTCTGCACAAGTGTGGTTGTTCAAACTTGGGTGCGAGCCTATATTGCTGCATTACTTTAGTGATACTGCACATTTGTGACTTCTGTATGGCCTCAACATTTGACTGTTATTCACTAGTATTGACTTACAGGCCACAATTGCCAAACAAACTCCTCTGCAACAGGCATCTGTCCAATTCTGAAAACCTATTTCCAGTGTTTTCCCCTAGCAAGTCCATCCAAACGAGGCTCCACTGACTTACCAGAGCAGTACAGCGTCTTGTCCCTTTTCGCCTGGCTGTTGTTGATGAAGACAGATAGCACCACCACAGTCATGTGAATAATCCATGAGGCCATATCGATAATCTTACAGGAGAGAGAGTACAATGGGGTTAAGAGCAGAAAGCAGGTGATTAAATAACAAACAGTAAAATCAGGCCTCTTTCTAAGGTTGACTAAGTGCAGCAGAATTTCTGGAAACTGCTGCCGAATTGATTAAACTGATGTGTCTTTAAGTGAATTTCAATGCCTAAAGAGATGTTTCTTGCTAGTGTTTTGCCAGTACTCTTTGTCATTCATCTTTGGTTCCTAACTGGTTTTGCAAGAATAAAAGTGGAGCTTGCCTATTAAGTAATAAACGATTGTATTGGATACAAGGTATCCATCAAATAGTTCTCTAGGAGTACAAAAAAAAAAGAAAAAAAACAACTCATGCAGACCTCAGCAAAATGATTGGTGATGTATTTCAAAGTAAAAATTGTTGGAATTCTTGTAAAAAGCTTAACTGGCAGCCAAGCTTTTTAATAATAATATAACTTTCCTTTTTATTAAGTAGACACTGCTCAAACAATAGACATGACTTGAGATATTATATATTAGTGTTCATTGATAGTGACATGCTCTATCCACATCAGTCGGATGTCACACTGAGTAATAGCGTATAATATTGCTTTAATAATCAAAATATGAATTACATTGAATTAACATTAAACATTAATCTGTCATTTTCTGATTTGTACATAGGCCTATTTCATGTTTCTCTATTATTAATAATTTATTAAATGAATAAAGCACTTGTCATCCCAAAGTCTTGACGTTCAAATGAACACAGAAAAGGGTGTTGTAAAGGGTGACAGGCAGCAGGGGAGCAAGCGAGCTAGTCATTTGCTGAGTAACAGAAGATGAGCTAGCGTTCCAGTTGATATGAACTTTGTAAATGGTATTCATTAATCCTGAACCTAAACAAGACTACAGAGTCTTGAGAGATGTGGAAATTTTAGAAATAAAAATGTTTTCATCATGTACCAGCTATTAATCACTAAAATGACGCTTGGTTGTTCAAAGCCTAAGTCACTGCTTTTCACAAGGACATGAAGTAGCCAGCTAATGGGGAAAAGCACGTAAAAGACCTATTTTTTAAATTTAATAGTTTAATAGTTTTCTATTCCTTCATACATAGTGATCCTAATTACTGGATTTTTTAAATAGTTTGCCTCCTTGATTGTGAAAATGTACTAAATTAGTGTAAAAGGGAATTAGGCTTTTTTGCTTTTTAGCTTTTAATATTTAAAACCATGCTTATTCCGGACAGAAATTTGGTCATTTAGAATCATTACACGTTATGTGTTTTATTTATTTATTGACATCGTAACTGTAAGGTTTTTGACCCACATACACAAGCTGTATTTTTTAAGGGAAATTATACATTTGGATTGCAACGCATCTATACAAATTCAGCCCTCGATTTGTTCGTAAAACAGGTGTATATTTGATGAATGAATCGTCTGTAAATTGGATGCGCATGCCTGTTGAAGCCGATTTGCATAGCTAAACGGCCTGTTCAACACCGTAAAAGGCTGCAGACTGAAGGGTCGTGTGCAAGTAAACCAGGGGAAAGAGGGAAAAGAGGAACTTGGCGGAGTCCGAAATGGAAGTGTTGGAGTTTTCAGAAGCATCAGCAGCGGAGTCACAAGAACTGATAAAAGTAAAGCATGGCAAGAAATGATTAATGCTGTCAATGCTGTTTCAGCAGAAACACACACTGAGGTAAAAAAAACAAAAAAAACAGTTTGACATAAAACTAGATTACAAAAAAGTAGAAGTAGAAGTAGACACGTATTATCAGCCACAGGAGGACGGCAGTGCACTGAGCCGCTATCCAACATGGATCAGAGGATCAATTAATAATAGGAGACCTCACTGTCGGGTGTCCAGTCGGCATTGGAGTTGGACACAGATCAAATCCAGGCTGCATCTTCATCAGATGGTAGGACTATGTTATTGTATTTGTAAGGCATCCAGTCCATGTGATCAACCCATTACAAGTTTGATAATCTTGTGTTGTTATGAATGAGGACAGTTCGGCAAATGAAAGACCTCGGCAAAGGTCTTTATTTTCTACAAGGCCACTGAAACATCTTGTTGTTGTTGAGGTTTGGCACTATTGTAATGGATTTTTCATAAAGAATAAGCCGTTCAAAGAGCATGTTTCCAAACACACAAACACATTTCCCATGTTTCAAAGCACTCGTAGGATTTGATCGTACCAAACAAACAAATTCATATACGAACAAAATGATGAATCTCACCATGTCCGAACGTTATACGATCAAATCTGATCGTACGCACGTTTCGTGAATGAGGCCCTATGAGACTAAAGCTCAGCGATGGCCTGTCTACTTTTACTTTTTTTCATAGTCCGATTTATTCTGCGCCGCTAGCCTCTGAGGTGTTTCGCAGGCTTGAAAATAGAACACAGCTAGCATATTTGAACATGTCTTTGGGCATTACTGTGTGATACAAATATACATAGTCTACAACATCCCCGGAGCCTATCACCAATTACACAAAAACAATTGGACCTCAAAAACATAAAGGAAATATCTAAACTGACTGTGCGGTCATCCCACACTCCTGATACTAAGACACCCTGATGTTCCTGCAGCTTTATGTGGACTCTCCCCACCTCCACATACCTACACCACTGGACTCATGACTCCTTGCAGGCCTTCCGCATTGAGTGGATGTTCCCTCTGTGTGAGACCCTTGGTGCGTAATTGGAGAAGCTATGGTCTGGGTGCTGTTTGGTGACCTCTACAAGAGGAATGACAGGATTGCCATTTCTGGTATGCAAAGTTCCACATCACCTGGGCCTCTGAAGGGCACCCTAACCCTGGAGACCTGTTCAGGAGCTGGCCACCAGAAATGCTTTCCCACCTCCCTGCACATTCAAAAGGGCCCAAGATTAGGTCTCGAAATCTGGCGATGATGTCGCGGAATGTCTATTGCTGGGGTATCAAGAGCACAAAATCTGCTTCTTCCCAGCAATTAAGTTCCACGACTACAAGAAGAGCAGGCGGGTGACGTGGAACTTTGGAAGGTGCTTCGGTGGTGAGGGGGAGCTCTCCAAAGGGGCCAGAGCTGCTACAATAACTGAGCTGCACTCCCTCTCCTATGCCCGGAACCTGGAGAGGTACAGTGAGAATGGAATTCCCTGTACTGAGACAGCCTTCCTGCGGCTGCCTGGCAAGCTGGACAGTACATCTCAGCTGAGAGTACTCACATTCATTAGCTGTGTGGGCATGATCATGAGGGACTACATCAGCTACCAGCACCTGAATGATCCAGGAGCTGTCCTTTCCCCAAGAAAGGCTCGAGGTCCTCCAGCTGCAGTCCAAATTCCTCTTGCCCAGGGTATTTGGTGTCAGTGTCTGAAGGCTTCATGACTCTGTGCCATTCAGGATGATGGCACAGGCTGCTAAGCATCCCTCCACCACCCAAGCTCCTGAGCAGGAAGAGGAACAGCCGTATGAAGATGTACAGGCCATGGATGACGAGGACCAGCTGCAGGTACTTGCTCCGGGACCAAGTACCGGGCCTTTGAGAACAAGAGGCTCCAGATGCTGGGAGAGCGCTTATGTGTTAAGTGTGTTTCTTTTTTTTACCATGTTTGTTTACAGCACGTTCGAAAACCCTGACAGTCTTCCAGAAGAAGCTGCAGATGATTAAAAAGCACTGTTAGTTAGCACAAAGCACATAAAAAAGACAAATAAAAAAAAATAAAAAAAGACCACAAAAAAGTACAAAATACCTAAGTGTGTGCAAGACAGGACCCTAACACCTTCCGATCACCTCACCCTAAGAACTGTGCGGTCACACCATCTCCAAAAATGGTAACAAAACTTTCCAAATGTGTGGGCTGGCTATGAGTAACAATCTCTTCTATCTTCGTAATTGACTACGGGAGACACACCATGGACTGATCACCCCACAGTGGCCTGCCTTGGGGGAGGGTACATAGTGAATAGTGAATTAATTTGTCCTGAAATTCTCGATAAGACAAAAAACGAAATGTATTGTCTAGCCAGAAACTGAAGGTAATATTTACAATACGACTCAAAGCCTAACACAAGGCAAGACATGGCATACGATTATACTTCAAAACTCAGATGATCACTGACCAGACAGAAAATCAAGATAAAAGAATCACAACAGACTTAATTATTTATCTAAGGGGCTTAGCTATGACGGGAGTACTCCTGTTACAAAAGAGGGGATCATTTTTGCTGATAGCTAACAAAAAATGCTTTACACACCTAGAATCACGACATTTCACGCTTTCAGGCGATGTATTGCATGGTCAGTTTGATTTAAGGTTTTACTCTACAAACACTATACAAAACATGGTGAAAAATGCAGCTAGTGTACCTCAGGCGTGCCAGTGCTTTTTAAAAGGTTAATGCTAGGCTGATGGCAGGCAGTAGATGGCAAGAGTCAAGAGGAGAGGAGAGGTTGTGGCATAGAGGGGGGTGGTTCCAGGACGCTGGAATACACCTTTGAGTCTTCTTGATGTGTTGTGGGCCCAACTCAACGAAACATCGGTGAAGGAAGGTGACCACTTGATAACCCCAATGACACGCCACGCACCGCTACTGGCTAGGGTAGGTAACTGGCGAATGGTGCCATCTGACGAATGACTTTAGATTTATGACAGTGTGGCTTGATGTTTGCTATGGTGTTCATATGGTGGTTGTTGTATCATTCGTATAATATCTGAATTGGGCTTCTACGAGTATTTGCCCAACACAAATGCACAAAGATAATTTTTTTTCACATTTGTGACTCAGAATAAACGCATGAATTGTGTTTTGCTGTGCACCATGGGGCACCATATAACTGGTATGGACGTGTCCCTACCACTTTTTTGACAATGTAATTTTGTCTATATCATTTTCACGTTAAACTAGATAAACTAAAGGTAACGTTAAATCAAAATGAACAAAAGTGACTAAAAGGGGACATATTATGGAAAACGGCTTATTCCTGGCCCTTATACATGTTCCACGGGTTACAATTGACTTAAGTAGCAGAGAAAAAGTGAAATCTGGAAGTCACCCCCTTTTTCTGTACTTTCCTTTTTCAAAAAACGGTCCAAAAAACAGGCCATTTTGAAAATTTGTCCGTTTATACATCATAACGGGCCATTGTTAGCATAATCCAACCCCTCTCAGAGCATGCCCACTCCCAGGTGAATAACCACTCCCATTTACCTCGTCTCAAAATGCAGCTCCCGGCAGCGCCGCAAGCCGTTGCTTATGGTGCATTCCATTGTACTCGGAAGTTGATAATTCCGAGTCGGTACTCCCTACTTCCAATCGAAATGTGTTCCAGTGCATCTGCTCGGGAAAACATGGACGCCCGCAGCGAACTCATGTTAGTATGGCAAGTCTCAGAATGTTACAAGAATCTAAAGAGGACCTACATCAACTAATACAGCGCCATTAGTGATGAGAAACGGCGCATATCAGTGAACGTGAACGTTAGTAGTCTAGTACCGCACGCTAGTAAAGACTTCTATCGTAACGTTGAGCTCAAATCAACCGAATTACGTTACAAATGTAAACTACAAAGTTGGATCTTGCCCGAGTTTCCAACTGGGAATTCCGACTTGAATGACAGTTCTATTGCGCCTTTCCGTGTAGAAAGTCGGGCTAACTAGCTCAACAAAATTGTCAATCCTAGCTTGTCTGCAAGTTGTATTCAATTCAAGTTTATGGACATGACATGAGCCATAAACAGACCGAACACAACGCATGAAAGTACAATATTACACGGAATTGTTATCATTGAGAAACGTGGAAAAGTGGAACCGCCTCAGCTGCCTCTTCCCATTCTGGGTCAGACTCCGGCTCAAACATGTACGGTCTCAGTGTTGGTTCTGGAGCGGCCGCCATGGTTACGGTAAATTATCGTGTCAAGCTTATTTGTTTACCTTGAGCAGCATGGGCGCTCTGCTCTCCGCCTCCGCCAGGCGATTGGCCACCTCACGCCGTGAGTGAGGTGTGAGCAGCGCTCATTACATACAACCTCCACGCCCTCAAAACAGTCTGTTCTTTACAATGGAGAAAATGAGAGACTGAAACACACACTACAGAAGCTGGTTTTAGGATTTCTATATAGACTTTTTATATAGACTTCACAAACGTCTTGTAAAGACCCCCAGGAACAGTTTTAAATAGCCCAAAATGAGTAAAATACCCCCCCCCCGGCTACCTGTTGGATCTGTAGGCATGGTAACAAACTCATAGCAGAGCAAGCTTGGCGTAGGCTAATGATACCTTGTTCTAGATGTTAGCTAGCTATGTTTTAGCCTAGCAGGAAGGCAGACGTCCATGAAAAGAGGTCAAGAAAAAGAAAAGCCACTGATATTCGGTCATTACTTCACACCATGAGTGATGAAACATAAATTCCCCCAATCTGTCTAGCTAGGCACCTGCTAGTCAAGCATGTAGTTAACTGAAACAGCTAACGGTTATCATAACGTTATCAATATGTAACGTAGCTAATGTCTTCTAGCTAATGTTAGGTTAGTTAATGTTAGCTAGCATCAGATTGAGAATAATGAATTCATTGTACCCGATATTCCCTATTCAATGTGCATCGTCGTTTTGATATAACTTTACTGTTAAAATATGTTGCAATAGTGATCAACAAAGTTACCATTGTATCATAAAACATCTTGGAGTTAGCCAAGCTGACTCATCTAAAACGTTGCCCATTGACAGCCATCAACGTTAGCTAGCTAATGATGAATGCATACACTACTATATTTTAACAGACCCAAAAGGAGGCAGATGTGAGGAGACAGGCCAGCAGCAGAGTTGAGGTGATTAGATTAACGTTATTGTACTCCTGTTTTTTTCCCCCTTTGGGTTCCCAGCAGTAAAACTATTTGGACCCCTAAAAGATCTTTAAATATTAGAGGTGTGTTACAACCCCAGATCGAGGAAGGCAACATGAAGGAGTCAAACATGAAGGAGAGAGCCGGAGTGAATGGGTGTAGAAGGGGTTTGTAGTCTTCCCAGCAGGTGCAAACAATCAGCTGTTAATTGAGATGTGCCAGCACATCTAAAACAAGAAACGGGTTATTTCTTGTTTTAGATGGAAGACGACAAGGGGCATAACACGGTGCCACAAATATAGAAAAAAATGCAGGAAATTGTAGGGAGCAATTGTTTTTCTGGAGAAGGACCGCCACACCTCCCGTCTTAAATGTCCCTATCACTTCTGAAATTTAAACTACGTCCTTGCTGTGCACAAAACCTGATTCACATGTGTGAATACAATAGCAGCAAGTCAACGCCCGTTTTCTGGGTTTGTCAAAAGGTATTCTCGGAAATGTTGGAAAGGGTACAATAAAGAGGTAAATTACAAAACTTCATCACAAAATAACTCCTGGAATGCATTGAACATCAGAGAATGATGTGACTGATGATGGATAACAGTGTAATTTCCCTTTAATGGCTCTATCAAGAGGTAATCACTTAAAAGCTCTGTGCACATTACAGAGAATTAAGTGTTCATGTATGCTGGGATTGTTCACTATGCTGCGTTCTGTCAAAAAATAAATGAATAAACAACAATAATAACATGGTGGAGTTTCCTTGTCCCTTAAGTCATTTCAAAGTGAGCATTCTGACTTTTAAAAAATATCAAAAAAGAAGAATTTCAAAAGATGAAAACTTGGGTATGGAAATAGGCTTGGCAAAATGCCATTAGAAAACCTTGTATTAGAGCCAGACAAAGGCTCAAACAGCTCAAAAGTTGATTTGTTTGCTCCCTATTTGCAGTCTGGTGGGGCTTATCAGTATGGTTGGCAACTTGACAAGGGTCAGCAAAGAAGATCAAGCTGCAGACCTGAATTATTGTTGTCGATTTTTATTTATTTTCACATGGGTCATTTTCAGTAACTGCAGTAATCAAAGACGGAGAAAAAAAAATGCAGCAGGAGGAGAGGTCAGACTCATCCTCCAGTCTTTGTCTGACCCCGAGAGAAGTTTCTGTGAAAACTTGTAGATGGTTAAAAAATTCCCTGCTCCTCTGCCCCCCCAAAAACACATATGAGAAAGTGTGTGTGTGTGTGTGTGTGTGTGTGTGTGTGTGTGTGTGTGTGTGTGTATGTGAGAGAGTGAGTGAGTGAGTGAGTAAACAAAGAAGTGGTAAAAATTGGTGTCTCTGTCTCTTCTACGATGGATTTCTCCCTGTATGATTGTTGAACATCGGTGCAAAATGGTGAGTCTAGAGAGAATGATGTCAAAACCTTATGTTTACTGTTTGTTTTAGATCCTTCAAATGTTTTCCCCTTATTAAACTCCATTGTAGCTGCACTGGAAATATCTTGGCCAAACCTAGACAATTGTCTAAGTTTGTCCAATTAATCATGGGAATATGAAAATACACCAAATACAACAAAATGGACCCAGAAATACAAGGTACATCAATGAATGTTTTTAAGCAGAGTTTGACAACTTTTTGTTTGTGCAGTTACCCCATTTTAGTGTTGGAGACAAATATTTATTAAACAATTTAATTTACATGGACAAATTTTTCACCAATTTCCCTTTCTAACCAAGTTCCATCTTACTACACGAGATGGCCTTGGCCTGCCTTGCCAGAGACACTCGGACAGGTGTCTGCTTGAATTCTCAACACCTCCATTTGTTTAGCCTACCTGACCGTTCAGTCTAGCTTTTGTCCTCCAACACAAAGCCAGACAATGACAAAAGGGTAGGACAAAGCAGAGGCAAACCCGTCTAACTATAATGGTCCTAGCTAGCGAACAGGTTTTTAACCTAAGCACCTGTTCAATCCAGTGTTTAATGGATAACTAGCCGCGACACGCGAGACTCCATTCAACAATATGGTAGTTTAATGTTGCTTTGCTTCTCAGCAAACGTAAGCACATCGAAGAACCTGAAATCAGAGCTTTAACAAACCGTTATAGGCTTGTGGTCAATTCGGTCTACACATGATCTACCAGGCAGCATTTATTTCAATAGCATATCAATATTTATTTTTCCCCACTGCTCGCTACAGGCCACAACAGTGTATTTTGGTCGCAGACGGCGGTAACAGGTGAGCCAGTTCTAAAAGTTGTCCTTTTATTGAAATAAGTGCTGCTTGGTGTATTGGGTGTATGCCGAATTGAAGAATGACGCTTAATGATTCGAAAAATAGTGTCAGTCGTGTTTTAGCTGGAATATGTTTGCCGTTAAGCAAGGCCACATTCAATTGCCATATTTCTAAATGGAGTATGGAGCAACGTCGTTATACATATCGGGGCTAAGGGATAGCTAACGGGCAGTTCGTCTTACCTGTCGAGGATGGCAAGCTAAACGCAGCAGCAGACGTGGGCTCGTTCAGCGGTGTGTAAATGACTACACTGCTGGTGAGGTGCGCAGGAGCTGTCATACACTATTACTTAACTGTACATGCTTTGAAGATCTGTACCGTCACTCCAGAGACACTGAAACTACTGCGAGACAGTCAAAACTGTACAGCTTCCGGTCACAACTTCCACAATTAAGCCCTTATTGACGAACATAAATTGTAAACATTTTTTTTTAGCAATGCAAGGAAATTACCGAAATGGTAATGAAGAATATATTGAAGCAGTAATCGTTAGTAAGTGGAAGTCTTGCAAAAACGTTCTCTACACTACATTCAGTCATTTGTTTTTGCCCCATACGTGACAATTTTGCTTTTAGTTTGAAAGCCAAATCGCCGTACTTCTGGTGTTACTCTGTCTAACTCTGTGTGACTTGACGTAGTAGTGATCGCAGTATCTTTACGTGCATGGCTGTGGCGTCGCCACGTTCAGACAGTTCAGACAGGCAGCGGCCTCATCAACCAATCGCGTTCAAAGCTCAAAGAGCACTGTTCAACCAAAGGGCTGGAATAAAACTGTGTCTGGACGCTGCGTTCCAGGGCATCTTTGTTGAACAGGAAATCTCAGATGTTATGTTATGTTGTTAACCACGGCCAGTGATCATAACATTCTGTTCACAAATACGAGACATGACGTCTCGTTATTCATATAAAAGGAATTGAGATACATTAAGTTAGTGATTTCCTACGTCTCCCAGAATGCCCTTTAACAACCCTCAGAGAGCGTGCCTGAACCTGTTGTTCAGTACTTGCAGGTGGAGAGAGCAATAACAATAGTAAGAGCAAGTGAGTGAGAGTTTTTCCAGTTGAGAAAAAGTGAATCGCTTCCCTTACTCAAAACACATGTTTTGTGGCTGTGTTGCATTCTGGTCTATGGAGGATACTGTTGGTGGCGAAATTGGTATCACTGCCTCTTCTACGATGGATTTCTCCCTGTGTGATGTTGACTGTCGGTGCAAAATGGTGAGTCTAGAAAGAAGTCCTTGCCCTTTGAGTGTCAGGGACAGAAACTGACAAACTCTGTTGTTGCTGCCTTGCATCCACAGGAATAAGGAAAATACAGCACCAACAAAATAGGCCCAGAAATGCAAGGTACACTGCCAATAGTTATTTAATAGTGTTAGTGCAATGCCTGTATTGTCTCAATTTACTCCTATTTGGGGTAATGAACAGTTTACACCTGGTAAAAAGGATGGAGGATTTAGGTTATGGAATATAAAAGGTGTTCGGAAAATGATGGATCTTTATGTAGACGGAGTTTTACTTTCTTTTGATCAATTATGTCAGAGGTATCAAATCCCTAAAAAACACTTCTTTAAATATTTACAGTTAAAAAGCTACATGTCATCAAAATATGAACAGATAATGTGTAACATTCCTCAAAACTTGAGGAAATAACACTTGTAAATATTATAGCATATTGGTTGCATATAGTACTGAATCAACACTAGATAAATTAAATGCTTGGAAAATGGATATACAAGAAGACATTGAAGAGACAGATTGGAACGATGCTTGTTTAAAAGCACAAAAACAGACAATAAATACAAGGTTTAAATTACTTCAAAATAAATTTGTTAATGAGAATGTACATAACTCCTGTCAAACTTCATCATATGTCTGCTAATATCCCAGATGTTTGTACTAAGTGTTTGGACGAGAAAGGTACTCTATTTCACTGTCTATGGGAATGTCCAAAGATCCAAAGCTTCTGGAAAGATGTTATAAAATGTTTGTCAGAGATGTTTAACACCAAAGTCCCTTTAAATGTCAAACTCTGTGTGCTTGGAATATATCCGAAGGACTTTATGCAAACATCGAAACAGATTAAACTTCTGGACTTTGGACTTCTTCAAGCCAGGAGAGCTATTGCACTATGCTGGAAGAGTATGGACGCGCCATCATTGAGAATGTGGATAAGGGAGCTTTCGGATTGTATCGGTCTGGAAAGACTAACTTACATTGCTAAGGGCAAGCGGAATGACTTTGTTCAGCTCTGGGAACCGTATATGAATATCATGAAAGATGGAAATATAGGCTTTACCTGAAAGGAAATTGTAAACAATGTAGGGAAATATTTCGTTTTATTTGTATTTTATCCGATATTGGTGCAAGTTAAATGTGTTTGTGTGTGGGTGTGTGTGTCTGTGTAATGTACGTATTTCTGGTCTCAAACTGTTGTATTGTTACTGTATGTCTTCTTTGATGTGATGTTATAACATAAGAAAATGACAATAAACATATTGTGAAAAAAAAAAAATAGTGTTAGTGCAACAAAATATAACAGTTTCACGGTGTAGCTTTAAACTTGATTTTGTGTGTATATATGTGTGTGTGTATGTGTGTGAGAGAGAGTGTGTGAGTGTGAGAGAGCCAGGTGGTGTCTTCACAGGGGGATCTGACCTGGTTTCCCCTGCTACTAATTGAGTGTCATCTATAACATCAAGGTCTTCATTGCCCAGGTAGATGACCATGTTGACAGTTCAGCATGACTTGCAATGGTGTGAAAATCAGAGCCTGGAAAATTCCTGGCTTCGGTAAAGGTGATCAGGGTGTATCATGGAGCAACAGAGTCTGCATGGTAGACAAGGCAGGAAGTAACAAATTACATTTAATTTATTTTTGGAACTATTTAAGGTAAGCAACCATGTATTTATCCACTACAGCAGTGATTTTTTTTTAGCATTAAACAGTCTCCCGTCACCCACCATCTTTCACTTCCCTTTGAAACGGGGAAAAATGTCTGACAGGCCAGCCACTGCCTTTAACAAGCCTGAGTATTTTCCTCGAGCCACCTCATTGAGCTTGCATTTTCCCATGACTACAAAGTTAGCTAGCTAGCAAACTAGCTAGTTAGCGAGTTGATGACATAACGACGACATGTTCACCACAAGAGAATATCACTACGCAAGTGACCACCACACCGCACGCACATTCAAAACATTCTCTTGGAGATGTAACATATGCTAGGAAGCAAGCATTTGGTAAAACTCTACAGCACACCGTGAGAGTGGGCACACATTCAAAATATTTAGACTTTTGAGTTGTATTTTTTTCTTTTTCAAAAGTTGAATTTAAGACAATTTAAGAGTTTTTAAAGACTCGCGGAAACCCTGTAGCACTGGGCCTACTATCACTCAACATAGTGTATGCTAAAGTGTTAGCATGGCGCACTGGAGCTAACGAACTACCGGGGACACATGGATGATTTTATGTTCTCAATCTATCGAATTCACAGTATTATTTGAAAGCCTACTGATTAGCGGGAGCTACAGGACCTAGTGGACTGTTCAGCCAGTGTGTCAGATGAAGAGCTGCATGCTGACCTTTAGCTGGATGTCCAGGCCCAAACTAAGAGGTTAGCTGAACTTTCCTACCTCATCACCAGCTGTCAGCACTGCTGAAGTATGCGCATCATATGTAGTGCATGTGGCATGTGTGTGTGTGTGTGCAGTATAGACAGTTAGGTAAAGGTTGCCGTTGCTCTACACAAGCACAAGGTCAAGGTGAACACACAAGTGTGATGTTGTCTATCTACTGACAAATGGGCAAACAAGAATTACGTGATTGTTGAACAAAGAGGAGGAACACCATGCTGCTATGACTAGTCGAGGCACATGTAACACCATAATTATCCCTGCCATTCATGCCTACAACTCACTGGGTTTTGTTGTTATGATCAAAGTGTCAAAATTGTCACAAATTATTTTGAGACCAGTGCTGTACTTCATAATAAAATGTTTATTTGGATTACAAAAAGATTACAAAAAAATCAGATTTGTCACTGGCAATAAAAGCCCACAATAAAATTTTCCTTAGCTTACCAATCAATTTACCTACTGTATATAATTCGTTTTTATATAAAACTCCTAAGCTAAATTTATAGCCATGAGTTAGTAAATCCAATGTAACCGTTCAGTGACAGCTCTATAACTACTTACTATTGTATATACTATTGAATATAAACATCACCCGAAAGCTATAGCACACTTTTGGGGTAACATTATATAGCTAGTTAAGCTAATGGTCAAATTAAAAATAGTGTTCAGATGTAGAAGAAATCATTACATATAACTCCTTTTAGAGGGTTCCTCTGCATACAGTACAGGTTGACAACTAGACAATGCTTTTCAATGCATTTCAATGCATAACTAATGAAGGAAGATTTAAAAAATGAGCAAAAAACTTGACTCAATCTCTCTAAAAGATGTTTTTAAGAGTTCAGTCTTCTGAAAGTGTTACGTCCTAAACGGTTGACTGGAAAAAAAAAACAAATCACATAGAGGACAGCACCCATCCACCCTGGTGACACCAAAATCAATGACTCTGTCAATGAATTTAGAGTGAGTCTGCTTTACTAGCGTATCTATCGGATCTGTTTCAACGCCCTCGGTCCCAGAGGAGGGAGAAAGAGAGATAGAGGGAGAGTGGGAAAGAGGGAGAGAGCGGGGTGAAGGGAGGCAGGGATTTTTGGACGGGATTGAGTTCATTATCTCCTCACGGCGGTGTGTTTGCCTAATAAAGTTTGTGCTGACAACTTGTTCAGACTGTTCTAATGCCCTCTGGCTGTGTTTTGTTTCTACGCGCTTTTCTCACACACACACACACACACACACACACACACACACACACACACACACACACACACAGAGAAATACACTTTCAGTTCCAGAAACTGATGAGCCTAACGAAGCCAATACATCCCGGGTCAGCCCAGCTCCTGGCCTGGCCTCCATTGTCTTGATTTAACAGTGGTGGAGTTATGTTTTTATGCCCATTTTAATGGCATTTCTTCTATATTAGACAGACAGAAAACATGATAAAAAAAAAAGAATATGAATCTATAATCACTTATTCTAAGTGCCTTCGTCCCCTGACCCACCCCGACAGTCAGCGGCGTTGTCGCAGTGTGACCTTGACGGCCTGCATTGTGCAGCCGAGATCTGCCGCGGCAGCTATCGGTGACAGCTAATTCAAAGCCCCTCAGTCCAAACCGAAGCCCGAGTCTGATAAACTCTGCCTTGGTGAAAAGATTATTGACCTCCTCGATGGCGTATAACGAGGCGCCAACGTGACAAGATAATTGTTTTTCCTCCCTTGTTTGTTTTGCCGTTGTAAAAACTCGATTGGACTGACGGCAGATGTTGAAGGCCTTTATCCACCTTTTTTTTTTATTATCTTTGGGGTATAACAAGGCATCAGTTTGGAAGGAAGCTGTTGGTTTGTATGTTTTCAGAGGGTGAACCGCTGTGCTTCCCGGATTCTTCAGGTTTGCAGGTTATTTTGTTTGCGCAGGACCCCAAATAGGGTTTTCGAAGAAGACGTGGAAGCGAGGAGAACTTTCACCTTGCGTTTCTCACAAGAGTTTGATGGCTTGACCTGAAAAATCTGCAGCAAACTTGGCGTGACAACAGAAAGCAACAGGGTGATAAACCAGTATGATTAGTGGTTTTGGTTGACATCTTTCTATAGTCCCATTATGATTAGAAATATGATTAGATCACACTAGACACTGGTGGTGCTTCTGCAAAGCCTGGCGCTAAAGGATTAGATGCAGCAAATAGAACAAAAAATATAATCTCTTATCATAATGGGACATTTCACAAGACATTTCTGTGAATACTTCTAATATCTCTGAATTTTTGGGCATGAAATTGGTCAAATTCAAGGATGCATCAGTCTTCAGGAATCCTAAATACAGGTACAGAGCCAATGAGGCTGGCTGGCGGTGACATTATGTGTGTGATAACATTGAACACAATAAAAGGCATATAGGGTGATGCTGAGGGTGAGGAGAGAGGGAGTGTTGGGATGAGGAGGAGGGGGGTATTTGGCTGGTTTTGGGGGGATGGTCTGGGGTAAAAGGGAGCACTGAGACTGGTGGAGCGTGGAGGAGGGAGGAGTAAGGGAAATGGCAGATAGTGAAAGGAGAGGAGGACCAAGAGATTGGTTTGACACATAAACCTGACAGCTGGTATGTATCTCAACATCCAAATATTACATTTTAGTAGTGATTATGTGCCAATTACATTTCAGCTGACACCATTATACAGAGCGTTTTACACTGAGTGCAACAATAGAATAAGCTTCAGTTCCTAGATTGCCAAAAATCAGTAGGTCAGAGGTCAATGCTTGAGTGCCCTTACAATATTCCTGTTACCATAGAGCGGTCATGTATAAGCAAAGTACTGGGAAAAGAAATAGAATAAGAGCTAGTTTTTTAGAGCAATTTATGAAAATACTTTTTCCCCCCAAACATTTAAAGGGGAACGTTTAATTTCTTATTTCATTTTTCAGGACAGATTTATTTAAAAAAAATAAAATAATAAAGACTGTACTGGCACATTGCCATATCTTCACCATATAAATAAAGAAACAAAAACATGGAGCTCCAGGGTTTTTTTTCTTTTTCTAACCAAAATCTTTCTACTGAATTTACACTTGCCAATTTCATTTCCATTTTGTCTTCATTTTAAAGCCTGTGTGACAGGCAACTCTTCTGGTGGGCAGGCTTCCAAAAGGCACCAATTGAAGATGTCGTGTGGAATCATTTCATTACACTGCGTGAGGGAATTAACCTTGACATTCAGTAGCAGGGCTGTAATATGGGATCCACGGCATTAAGGAAGATTGCCTGTCAGGCTTGATCCAATGCTTTTTTTTCTCACTGCAACACACTCAAGGGTTTTCCATCTACCTTTAAGGACCTGTGTTCAGTCATTGAGACCCAGTGTTATTAATTTAAATGGTGTTCAGTTGCACCCAGTGATAGGTTCTTTGTCTACAATGCAGTCTAACCCGTCTATCTATTCTTCCCTAATAATTCATGGAGGTCCAGTGGAGAATTGGCTCTGCGCAAATAATGTCTAAATATATAACAACCAAGCTAGGAAAAGATAGATACCTGAAAAAGATTGTGGTGTGGGTGTATAGGTCAATTCAGTAATGTTATAAGTAAAGAATAGTATGATAAGGTAAAGTTGTTATCAAGTTTTGGGGGATTTTTTAACTAGCTAGCAGGCTAATTTAGCAAAGCAATCGATGTTAAGGTTAATATGCGACTACTAACCACTGCTATTAGTTGTTATTTTTCTAGTATCCCATTGTGAAGCACTTTGTAACCACAGTTTAGAAAGCTGCTATAAAAATAAAGTTTAACTCACTTACTTACACTACTAACGCTAGCTTCTATGAAACATTAGCTAGCGCACAGGTTACAACAAGATGGTTAGCTGAGCAGAAGACATTATCTAAACAAAGTAAAACAAATTTCTACTGTGTGTTTGAGTGTGTGTATCTAGGAGGGATATGCGGAAAGACAAATTCTAATTAACTTGTGCAACATGGCCAGTAAAACATGTAATCTTCTTCTTCTTCTCTGATACACTACTCTGTCCCTAGCCAGGTAACACTGATGCTACTTCAGGGTGCTCGACTCCCGCTAGAATTGATTACACACCCTATAGTCTTATCGCAACCAACGTAGCATCCACTTTTATTTGTTTACTACACATTGAGTTGTTGGTTTTCACAAAGCGCTTATCCTTCTGTTTGCAAAATATCCTCACTGATGGTGCAAGAGTTTGTTTTCCACAAAATACCAATTAACCCAGTCCTCGACTCACCTTATCCATGTTGGTACATGGGATTACACACTAGATGACTTGGCGCTGCTCCTATTTTCAGAGCCTACATGCAATTTAAAATCTGCCTCCACTGATATTTAGCTGGTTTTAGTTATTCTGACTGGAATACAATATAATGGATTACAGCTTACAACGCCACCGCTGTACGTAAGATATTTACATAGAAGCTTGCATTAATGCTCCAGAGGCTAATAAATAGCTTAGCTTTGTTTATGGGTGTGATGCATCCGTGTGAAAATGTCTTCTTATGCTTCCCATCTCAACTGAATGGAGCTGAAATTAATCAGAGGCGAAAAAAGGGAAGAAAGAAAATCCATTACAACTAGGGTTAGACTGATATATCGGTTTGCTGATGTTGGCCTTTTATTAAAAATCAGATATGGCTCAGTTTTAGTGTCCCATCGTCTAAATGCTGTTTCAGAGGCTTTTCCACCCTGACAAGAATAAAATTCTGGCGGAAACGCTGACACTATTTTAGCATGAAAATGGTCAAATTTAAAGATAAGAGTATCGGCACAAAATATCGGCTATCATCACCTTCAATTGAAAAATATTGGTGTGGGTATCAGCCTTCAAAAATGCAGTTGAACTCTACTCAACATTAAGTTCCTACTGAAGTGAAATGAAGACTTTGAGTTGTCTGACGGCGGAGTGGAGGAGGAGAGGGGACCCAGTTGAGGAGAGGGGACCCCAGATCTCTCTCCTTGGCTTGTATCCTGGGCCAAACTGCCATCAGTGGCTTTGTGCCCAGTGACTTGGGAGACACAGATCCACCTGCCTAGAGGGATCTTGGTATGTTGCCCAGTTTGGATCTTATTGTAAGGAATTAGGATATGTAATCGGACTTGCAAACAGACTGTGCTTTGTCACACTGTAGCCAACTTTTATTAACAGATTATGACTATGAAGACCCTTGTGCCTCCAGCAAACAGGTTGAGGTTCGGCTACAGCCATTATGCACTGCTACAGCCTTTATATAGTGACGTTTTAACCTATTAATTGGTCACATGTGAAGGTGTGGGCTTATTCTTACTCCCCAATAATGGCTTGCAACACTTTTCTCACTAGATGCCCTCTTGACAATCTATTGCATAGATTGATTTCCAAAGCTGATACTGACATTTGCAGCATTTTCATGCATCCTTGGTTGCATCTCTCTCTGTCCTTCATCTTTATCTCCAATTCAACTAGAAGTATTTTCATTTTCATCTCATATTCCTCCTCAATATATTTTTAACTTGCTCGTCAAATTCAGCAGCCAGCCTTTCATGAATGGTCAGTCTTGTCTTTTCTGATAACGTGGAAAGTAGACCATCTTGCGACTCTTCCAGTGTCTTCAGGCTATTTGCTTCTAGAAGATATCAAGAACAATATTAGACTGTCAAATTAATACAGATTGAATGTGGAATGATTATGTCTCAAATGAGGGAGGTCCCATTGCACAGGAACATAAAGGAAGTTTCCCAGGAACGGAAGATACACCCAGTGTGTGAAACATACTCACATACCTGGTATAGGTGTCCTCGATCTCTCATCTGAACTGGGCAAAGGTCATCGTCTGGTATACCCTCCAAAGGTTGCTTGGTCTCCATTATCCCTGTCAGCAAGTCACTTAAAGGAACACTTTACACTGTTAAAAACAACTATTGGTGATAGACCTTGTATTTCTGGGTCCATTTTGTTGTTTGGTGGTGTAGTTTTTATATTCCAATGATTAAATGGACAAACATAGATCCAAGATATTTCCAGCAGCAACAATGGAGTTTAACAGGAAAAAATGTTTCAACTATCTAAAACATCAATGGTAAATATTCTTTGGTGTCCCTCCGACACAAAGAACAATGGCTTCTTTCTAGACTCACCATTATGCACTGACACTAATTCCGAATAGGAAATATGGGAACTTTCTCAAGGCTCCGATATCTCCCACCTGACGGTACAGAATAACGGAAGGGTGTCAAACATGGCCACCACAAATCCAAGATAATAAAAATAATTACTAGTTATATTCACACTAGTATGCTTCTGAACAATCGATAGTGATGGCACACAACACCCTCCAAACTTGGACCCTCACAGAGGACAAAGAAAATCTTTTTTGCTATGAAGCTAGCTAGCAATAGTCAAAGGCTTCCCAACGAGTTCAATACCGCATTGTCTGACATGACTTCATCACAAAATAACTCCTGGAATGCATTGGACCCCACAGATTGATGATATACTGTATATCAGTGTAAGAGGATTGGAGGGTGGAGTTTTCCAAATGTACTGGGAAAACAGTGTTTTGGAGTACAGGCTAGGGCTAAAGACAAGACAGAGCTACAACATAGTGTAGACAGGATTCCATGCCAGCATCCCTAACAGGGATACAGAAATTATAAACACCTTTCACCTTCAATCCATAATTAATTTCACAATTTTTGACGAACTGAACCCGGTCTTGTTCTAGGATGTTTTGAATAGAAAGCATAGCGCCACGTAATGCAGAGTGGTTATGCAGAGTGGAATATGTAGAAGGGAATGCAGTTACCATACATACCATGCATTCTCTGCATTCTGCCCTGCATGTTCCAGAAATGCTATCCGAGGCGTTCCAGGCTATACACTGCAGCCCGGCAAGCGCGGCTGGCCTGTGTAGCTGTCAACAGGAGAAGGTACCACAGTTGAGCAGCCCAACATCTTCATTCACTGCCTGTCGCAATAATCCACCACACTCTTTCATCTCGACACCAGAACATTTAATTCAGGCGTGTGTGTGCATGTGTGTGCGTGTGTGCGTGTGTGTGTGTGTGTGTGTTAGGATGTAGTTAGCTGCATATGGCCCGAGGACTGTTTCCTGTCACGCTCATCAGTTTGCTTTCATTGCTGCAGGTGCTGGACGCTGCTGCAAAGCTTTTCATGGTAACAACTATACCATACATTTGTGTGTGTGTGTGTGTGTGTGTGTGTGTGTGTGTGTCAAAGTGGGAGATAATGACAGAGAGAGAGCAATATAGAGAGGGAGAGAGAGGATGAGACAGACAATAAAAAACGGCGAAGGCACAGTGCAGCACAAATGGAGGAGATAAGGTTCTGGAGGCTGCCTGCTAATCAAGGAGTTGCTTAGTTCAATCCCTGGTACCAACAGCGGGCGGCGGTATTGCTTATGTTATGCCGAGTAAGGGCACAAAACAACCATGTGTCAACCGACTTCAAGGAAGGGCGTATAAGACGAGGTAAGTTTAAACTTTAATGATCCGCACGGGGAAATAGCTTGGTTGCAGCAGCAAAATAACAAGATACAGTGAAGAAAAATAGAATAGAATCAAGAGCAGAGCAGATGGAGGTATGCAACCGAAAACTTCTGCACTAGAAACATGTTAAGCAGTTTTCAGGGTGTACTCAGTCACATCAGTAGGATGTATGAAAAATATGAAAATGATGCTATATGTAAGAATAGGTGATGATTTATATCCTATTACTAGCGGACTGTTCAGGTTGCAGTACATCATACGACCAGGCCACGCTATACAACAACACAGTATATATATATAACTTTAGATTATTTATATATATGTATATAAATATTTATTTATGTATATAACTCTATATATCTTAAATATTTTGGCTGCATATTATTAGCCTACATTGTGTGTATCAACATATTTAGCATGTCATTGCTATCAATTACTGGAACTGGAATACTATCACAAACCGTCCCATTGTTTCATGTCTCCAACACAGTTACATATAAATATACACACTTATACTTAAATATACCTAAGCGAAATTACCTCAATGAATGATCAGATTAAAATTCACAACTTTAATCCAGTAAAGTAATATACATAGATTTAATCAATAACACATAGAAACAATTAAGTAGTACCATGAGAAATGACATATGATGTATGAAACAAATGAGACATATGAAACAAACGAACATGTCCGCCATTGTTGTTGTAAGGCGTTAACGTTATACAGCTAACCATACATCTATATTTATTCTGAAATATTTGAAACCTAGCAACCTCAACACGTCTAATAGCGGCTATTTTGACCTGCTAATTTGAGCTGCTATAACAAAAGCAAGGCAGGCTAACTAATCGCTAATCTCTATTAGTGATGGGCAATTGGAGACTTTTTGGTGATTCGTTCATTTCGAGTCAAAATAAATCAAACCTTTTAGTTTTTCAGGTGTTTTTTTCTTAGATTGAGCTATTTGGTCTTCATAACTTCCGGGCAACGTCCTGTCTGCCTTAAAGGAAAAATCCACTCTAAAACACTTCAACGCTGTTAGAAAATAACTATTGGTTGTTTGTTGTTTAATGGTGTGTTTTTCTCATTCCTGAGGGTACCTGGCCAAAAAATGTGGCGTCACATCCAGGTAGAAAGATTTTCAACAATCTAAAACACCAGCAGTAAACGTCAGGTTTTTTGTGGTACCCCCCCCCCCCCCCCAATACGAGAGCGAGGGCTTCTTTCTAGACTCACCTGGCCATGGAACGTTCAACTGAGGGACACTGATGAAGAATTAATTCAAAAGCTGGAAAATGAAAATGTAAGATGCTTAACATGCTGCCTGTCTGCATTTTTGCTTTTGTACATAATGTTTTCATTGATGTGTATATTTATTGTTAAGCTAATTGCAATTGATGACAATGGTCATTATGGTTATTCTGATATACATTAACCACTAGGACCAAACTAAAATGAACAATGAATAATAATGAATAATATCTGATTGTAATTTTCCAATTAAAAACTACCACCAAGGGCTTTTGGACTGTAGCAGTAATGCAGCCTGCATAGACACAGCTGTCATGACCAGCTAATAATTGATTTCTTTGTCCCTGAGGAGCGAAACATTGTTGGTTGGGTATATATATATGTCAAATGGAGAACAACAATTATGTAGTAATGGGTTATTAGACCTGATGGAATATTTTGTCATCATACTGCCATAAATCTACTGCTGGGCCCATGTTAAGCCTCCCTCCTAGGATGTTTACACTGGCCTAAGAACTTCCTGGGAAAATCCTAGGGACCCTGAATCTACTTTTGATCATTGATAAGCTTCCATGAAACCTATTTTGTATTGTAGTACTTATAGAATTATAGTAGTATAATAATTCATGACCAGATGTCACACACACAATTTTAGAAGTCACATCAGTCTAATTTCCCTATGTACGTAAGCAAATTAATAGTCAAAAATAGTCATGTTCCCGTTTTTGTTTTGTTTTTCCAGATTGATGCATCTGTGATACCTGTAACGATGAAAGCGAGGTACATCCCTATAACTGGAGACAGAGCATCTACTGTGGCCAGGAAGGACTCTGCGATGGAGACTAGTGTCTGGCAAGGATGAGACACTAGCGAAAAAGACCTTAATGCCCTCTTCATGGGTTGCAAATGCAAGCGCAAAATGTTGAGGTTGGATAGATGGACTTTGATGAAAAAGATCAACGGTACAAACAACTAAAGGCAATCAGAGGTGGAGGAACAAGACACCTGGCCCTTGACGAGAAGAAAACGGTTGAGGAAATCAACGTAATCGCTGAAAACCAAATGGCGTTTCTAAAAATAAAAGGCTCTCGTATTATTCAGCTGAAATCCGATCCTCCCAGCTCAAGCACTGTGGAAATGAGGATAGAAGAGGTGAGATGAAGAGATAGCACAAATCCAGCCAAGCTCAACCACCGTTATAGAGCTCACAGGAAGTGGGCCACATGTTTCAGTTGAGAAACAAGTGATGGGTGAAATGGCTCAACAAGAGATGGACTTCGTGATTACATTTGGGGCTGCAGGAGATGAAGACTTGGATGACACAGAGCCTTGGGATGGACAGCCAACACAGACTCTGTATGAACTGGAACCTGCCCCTGCAGCAGAGCCATGCAATGACTGACCACCACTTGCACTGGCTGAAGATGAACCTCGTCCTGTAAAGTTAATGATTAGGAGGGGGCATTGGGGGCACCGGGGCTGCTTAACAGTTTTGGACAGACTTTCATGAGAGGTGCACCTTGGGGGGGATGTGAAAGTTCCCTTTATCATGACTATC
Organism: Hoplostethus atlanticus; assembly: GCA_034670405.1. Classification (NCBI taxonomy): domain Eukaryota; kingdom Metazoa; phylum Chordata; class Actinopteri; order Trachichthyiformes; family Trachichthyidae; genus Hoplostethus; species Hoplostethus atlanticus. The sequence goes on along the minus strand of JAXDDX010000079.1, from coordinate 619,106 downwards.
AGTTTGAATCATAGTGTCATATCTGGAGCAGTAACTTAAAGATTTAGGTAAGTCAGCAGCGAGGTTAAAAAGTAAGAGAGTTTATCTGTTGTGGTGTTCAGTTAGTTTCTAATAAATGGGTTAACCAGATGATTTGTTTTGACTGTGAATTAATAAAGGAAAAAATGCCCCAAAAATCTTTGAAATATCTTGTACTCCTTGAGTATACTGCAATCTGAACACTCTGCTAGTAATACCATATACTACCGTTTGCAGTACATACTGATTAGTATGTAGTGAGTTAGTATCCGGTTTTGAACATAGGGAGGGTCTTTGACTTGGTCACATGAGGTCACATGGTTGATCACAGGTAGCCTTTACCACACCTGAACCTGAATTAGTGAATTGGTGAGTGAACTGTTATTTTTATGTTTATGTTATGTCTTATAACTGTATAAATTATGAATAAAAACAGATCAGTCATCTTAATAAATAAGTCTGAATGAGGCAATATTTGTGTAGGCTATTAAAGCTGCTGATATTACACAAAAAAGTATCCAGTGTTACACATTCAGTTCTGGTGGCCAAGATTATTGGCACCCTTGGATTGTATCACCACACATTTCACTCCAAAATGCCTTGGTAATCTTCTGATTTCATGACGCCCTTAATACGTCCAAGACGTCCATTACCCGAGGCAGCAAAGCAGCCCCACAGCATTATGGGACCTCCACCGTATTTGGCTGTAGGTAGGGCGTTCTTTTCTTTAAAAGCTTAATTTCATCATCTCTGAACAAAGTGCTGATCTGTATTGCCAAAGACTCTAATTTGGTTTCTCCGGTCCACAGAACATTTTCCCAGAAGGATTTAGGTTTGTCCAGGTAGGTCTTGACAAAGATCAGCTTTCTTGTGTTTCTCTTTCAGCAGTGGGGTCCATGGCCTCTGACCGTAAAGCTCTTCTTGGTTCAATGTCTGACATATGGTACTGGCTGATACCATTACCCCAGACCTCTCCAGGTCAGCCTTGAGATTTTTGGATGTCATGCAAGGTGTTTTTTCAATGGCTTACACCAACCTTCAATGACATCTGAGATCCAGTTTCCTCTTACCATCACGTCCTGGGAGATTCTTAACAATTCCATGAGCAGCACCTTCTTAATAACATTATGAACTGTGGAAACAGGAACACCAAGGACTCTAGAGATGGCCTTATAGCCTTGTGTACGCTTATGTTTAGACAGCTCTTTTCTCTTCGCCATTTATTAAATTACAGAGTTCAACAGAATGTATGGTTAGGTAGAGACTCACTGCACCAGATGAACTCAATTGCTCCATGGTGTTGGACATGGTAGGAGAGGATGGCCAGATCAGTGAAGATGCTGATGTGGCCCTCGTTCAGGCCCTGGGCTGCCTAGTTAGGGTTGGGTTTCATTTCAATATATTCTGTGTGTAGTATGGTTTGGCTGATAAGGGGCTGAGGTTCAAGAGAGGAATGAGTTAAGCACTAACAAATACCATTAATGGAATGTTGAGAGGGATTTTGAGAGCAGTATGAAATAAAATAGGATTTATGAACGTGCCTTTGTCAATCTCAGGCTCAGAGGCTTGGGGCATCTGTACAGGGACACATGGGTGCCAATTAAACTATCTTGACACTGACTTGGACGCAAACGATGGACAAGACAATGACACACACAGGGAGGGATGATAACAAAACCAATTAGCCACCAGCCTTCATAAATGAAAACCTTATTAGCATATAGGGTGGCACGGGGGGCTCAGTGGCTACCACTGTTGCCTCACAGCAGGAAGGTGCTGAGTTCAAATCCTGGTCCTCTCTGTGTGGAGTTTGCATGTGCTCCCCGTGTTGGCGTGGGTTTCCTCCAGGTACTCCGGTTTCCTCCCAAAGTCCAAAGACATGCAGGTCAGGTGGATTGGAGACTTGCCCATGAGTGTGAGTGTGGGGGGCAGGTAAGTGGGCCAAGCCGTGGTGAGGGTACGCGGAAGGTGATGGGCAGGTGGTGCCATCGTCCTGGCGGCCTCAGGCGTTGTCGAGTCTGTGGCTTGGCTTGGGTCCTGTGTCCTGAGGGCAAAGGGGGGCAAATGCACGTACGGCTACATGAGCTTGCTAGCTTTCGAGGCTGCTTGTGTTCATTTACATAGAGATTAGTACCGGGACGAAAAAGAATGGATCATTTTGAACGAATCATTCTCAAGCTCAATTCTTCCCACCAAGCGAAGTCACCATGCTGAGGGGAATGGTCATTGGCCGCTCCTCTTCCTCCTCTTTCATCTGGGAGCTCGTGAGGCTGCGGACCTATGAGACCATTCAGACAATTATGTCACCATTACCATTCATCAAAGAAATCAGTATTTTCCACTGTATTCCATAAATTACTTATGTTCACAGCCATGTCTCATTTTACGAAAACCTATTAAATGAATTGTACATCAGCAGATATCCATACTATCCATACATTTGAAGAAATAACCTAAAATATCTATCTCTGTATCTCTTTTCTTTGTAAAAAAAAAAAAGTAGTAGTAGTATCTGTACTTATCTGGGTATGCCACCTGATGATAGTGGTTATCTGGATTCATGTTTTATCAGATCATTATTTCAAAATAAAATTATCCAAGCTATCGCAAACGCTGCTGTACATGTCTTTTACTCTTGGATAAAGTGTAAGTTCTGAGTGTGAGGTGGAATTTTGCAAGCATGGCATTAGTGATGTCATGTTAACTACTATACTTCGTCACAGATTGGGTTGGAGCCAGCAGTACAGCAGAGCTGAAAGCAGCCTGCTGAAATTATCTCTGCAATGTTAAATTTATGTCAAGCATTGATAGGTTTCAGCATATGGGAGTCATATAAATATGTTTACAGCTCAAAAAACGTGATTCTGTGTTGAACATCTCTTTAAGGTTTAATTGCACTTAATTAAACTGGATGTGAAGGTCGCTCAACCACACCTTCTTTGTAAGAGACGAGTTACAGTTGTGTAGAAACCTCTTCTTAATTCACAACAACTAAGGGGTCGACCTGTGTGTCGGTACCAGCTAGCAGCAGACTGAACTTATTGGTTATTGTCTCTACAAGGAAAAGCCAGGGGAAACAACTCTGTCCTTCACCAAATCTCTTAATTCTCTGGATTTCGCAATGTTCATCATCACAGCAACTGGACTGACCAGTTTTCTTGGCAAGTGGCCAACTTGTAGCCTAATTCTCCTTGGTAGTGTCCAGTTTACAGACTAATGGTTGGTTTAATCATTTTGTCTTGTTAATGCATTACTCATTTATTTATTCAATATATGCTCACTGTTTTTCTGGCCGATTCTGGTCTCTATAAGGAAGAGGCAGAAGGGAAATGAAGAAACTCAGGCGGCTCACGCTGGCTCTTCAGTCTCTGATCTGATCTGACGTCTGGACTTCTGCTCTCACCCCGGGTGTCGTCTGATCACCTGAGAGTAGGAAGAGGCTGCCAGGATTGTTGTGTGTGTGTGTGTTAGGGACTGGTGTTAAAAGAATCCACTCAGTTTTTAAGAGGCTGGCTCATTGGTCAGTTTACCCGTTAAAGCTGCACTGGACAAAATAGAAATTCACTCGTCTTATCAGCTTTAATCAAAAAGTAGGGCTGCAATAGAGAAGAGCATTTTATCCCCTATAATTGAGACGCCATCGATTCACCTTGTTTGCTCAAATGAAATCCTGGTGTCTGTTTGGTCACCGGCAGGAAATCTTCTCCACACAGGAAGTGACAAATCGAAACTTAAGAGTGAAATCCGAAAGTGTCTCCTAAACAGCAGCCAACCAGCACTCTGGGTAGTGAAGTCCTCAAAATTCAGTTGCCTAGTGCAGCTTTAAGTGACGAGCCAAACAACACCAGACTCATCACGTGAGTTGTGCTTTACTTAGGCACTGATGACTTCATTTTTATGATCAGATAATAGCTAATACCAGCAAGGCTAAGAGGAAGAGTCAGGGTAGTGTTTCCCACCTCTTCAGGAAACACTACCCTGACTCTTCCTCTTAGCCTTGCCTATTTGTCGTCAATTATGTGTCTGAGCTCTTGTTTATTGGCTCTTGTTCATTTGATACACTTATTTGTCTTAGCTCTTGCTTATTTGGTTCACTTATTTGTCTTAGCTCTTGTTATTTGATTCTCTTATTTGTCTCATTTGTCTCATTTGTTTAAGATATAGTAGGTTGCTAACTTATTGCACTCTTACCTTAACACTAGTTATGCTCTTAGTTGCTTGTTTAGGAAGGAAATGCACTTACGATTTCTGGTGACTAGTAGTTTTCTTGCCTACCTATGTTGAATGCACTTATTGTAAGTCGCTTTGGATAAAAGCGTCTGCTAAATGACTGTAATGTAATGTAATGTAATAGCAGTAAATCAATCGTTAGCTTATTTTACACCTTGCACTATAGGGATGTTTCATACAGATACATTTCCATTTTTCAGGGTGCTTACCTGTGTGACTTCATTAGCTACTAACCTCTGACATTTGCTGACATCCACAGTGTGATTTCACCACCAGCGTGTATGTGAACACATGCAGGTGCGTGCAGCCGACAAGAGTCAGCAGTGTTTTCGAGACGCACTGCATTCTAGATGCCAGTAGGTTTTCTTATCAAAGATACTCTACAGAGGTGGTGCCTTCCATGTCTCTTCTGCTGCTCCATATTTGGTAAAACTGGCATCTAAGGGAGGCATTAAGGCCCGAACAGTACTAAATGAGTGTGAATGCCATGTGGGGAGTATGTATACAGTATATGTATATAATGGTGACGCATCTATCCTGCATTAGCACCACAGTATTTCCCCATAATTCTCCAGCAGCTTCTGGTTGGGGTTGAGCAATGCTGTGGCAAGCATGTCAAAATGTGACATTTACATAATCCTTTATTTTACACTTAAAGGAATACGCCAACTTTTAGGGGGAAATTGGCTCGTCGGTCAACTTCCCTTCAAGAAGTTTATTTGTCACATACACACACGAGGTGTGCAGTGAAATGTAAAACCGTGGAGCTACCACGACGGCGTCTAGACATGGCCGCGCCATCTTGGTCATTCCCTTTTACATGTTAAGACAGGAGTAGCACCGAAAACAATCTCTTGTGTCTCTGGTGGATATCTCTGTCCTGTAAACATGCTAGGGTGTTAGCATACAGTACGTTAAGTGCCCATAGGCAACTAGCATTATCTAACGTAAGGAGATGGACCTTTTAGTAATTTCCCCAAAAAGTCACTGTAGCCCTTTAACTAGGCAGGTTGCAATCACGGGATTCACAATTTGGGATTAATAAAATTGGCTTTGGATGTCAATTCAGTAAACACTAAGGCATGGTGAAGTTTATTCATTCATTCATTTTCTTTACCCTTTTTTTCCTATTCAGGGTCACGGGGGGCTGTAGCCTATCCCAGCATGCACTGGGTGGACAGGACACCAGTACCAAACAAAGTATGAAAGTTGGAGGTTTTGAGGTTTAGACTGCCATCCGTCCCTCCGTCCATGCCTCCATCCATCCATCCATCCATCCATCCATCTATCCCATAACCCCCCCCCCCCCCACATGTAAAATTAAATCATTAAATCCTTGAGGCTCATATCAGACAATGCCAGTTGTGTGGAGGGAGGCATAATGTTTACCAACCCTTACAAATGGCAAACAGCCATGGCAGAATGGTGTGTGTGTGTGTGTGTGTGTGTGTGTGTGGACAGACAGAGCAGCTGCTACTCTCTGGGAGTCTCTTGGGACCACAGCAGGCCTGTGAATGTGTGTTGTATGTGTGTATTTGCTTAGAGAGGCATATGAAGGGCACTTCAATGAGAGGGCCAACAAACCCATTAGACAATGGCTTGGATCACACACACACACACACACACACACACACACACACACACACACACACACACACACACACACACACACACTCACACGTGCTGTTATACTAGTGAGGACATTCCATTGACGTCCATTTAAATTCATTCCTTTACCCCTTAACCCAGCCTGGGTTAGTAGTTAGAGATGCGCCTAGAAACAGGAAGTAGTTCAGGAAGTAGTAGGTCAGGGGTGGTAAATGGGCGGAGACATTCACCTTCATCTCCGATGACCCAGGGTTCAATTCCCAACTCATCCCGAGATGTTTCCTACTGTAAGTGAAGTTTTCCTTTTTTAAGTTTTTCTTATTCAACCAATCCTTTCGTACATTATTTGTCTCCACAACACGTAATCTTTATTTCTTGTTGGATGTTGTTTCAATAGGTCCATGACGTCCTAATACACCGTAAACCAGTGTCTCTCAACACTAGGTGGGTCACCCTGCTCAGAGAAGCTGTCAAAAATATGATGTGTAGTGATTTTAATGGAGATGCTTAGTGTCATATGTTGTAAAGGCTGGCCTTTTCACTGGAGTATGGTTGAAGCTGCAGCAGGTCTATCTGTCACGGTAAGTCTTCCTTGTCCTTGTTCATCCTCCTTCTGCTGTAATTGTCTAAGAGCTATGGTTCCCTCTAGTGTTGAATATCTGTCAGCAACTCATAACAGAACCACTTGAAATAGAATAGAAGGGAATAGAATAGAGTAGAATAGAATAGAATAGACTAATTTTCCTCAGTTTTCCTCATTCCTCAAATGTGATGCTACTCTTACTTGGCTGTAGTATTTTGTTTCTCTGTCTCAGTTCCATTTCTGATATTAAACGATTGGTTATATGAGTACAAAATAAAAAGGAAAAAATGCAATGCAATTAATTTGTTAAAGATTGAAAATGCTTGTAAGGAAAATCCACCTCCTAAACGTACTCATTTGAAAGTGAACCGAACCCAGCCTCAGAGCGGACATTCCTACCTGGTTTGAGTGCAGGGGGTGGGGGGTGGGGGGCGGGGGGTCTGATGTTTCAGAGGTGAAACCATCCCAACTGTCTCCTGAAACCGCTCCAATAGTGAGCACTCAAGGTCAGGAAGCGTTTCCATTCAGAGGTTTATCATTAGAGCTGATGATTAGCTCTGACAATGGCTCAGAGACAGATCAATACACCTGGCCAGGGCCCTTTCACTGCTTGATCTTTCAATCAATAGTCACTGTCAGCCTCTATAGTAGGCTACAGCATCCTATCTCCTCCACTTGGCCTCTCTCTGATTGAAGTACAGTACCAGAATGGCTCAAGCTGAAGCACTAACGCTTTGCTGAAATTGGACGTTAAGTTAGTTGCTATGTGGCATTTTAAGCCTCTACGCTGCATTTTACATTGTGTAAAATGAGTGCATGATGATCTGCTTCAGTGGATTTTGAGGGAAATCTGCTGGAATAGAAAGTTCAATTTATTTTTATAACACAATTTGCTATTGTCTTCAGCCCAAATAAGGGATTCCCGGGTCCCGCCCCCTTCCAGTCTAATGTGAAAATGAATAGGGGTGTAAAATAATTCCAACAGTACTATTTTTGCTTTTGAGGCTTCCTCTATTATGCATTCTTTATTAGTTAAGGTGGATTCTGATGGTTTCGAAGCTGCAATGAAAAAAAAAAAAAATCACTAGCCATACACAAGACAGTGATGGTTAGCTGACCAGATACTATGGTTAGCTAGCTAACTATCCAGCAGGCTAATTTAGTTCATGTGAACATGTAACTACCCGCAACTGCTAACGCTAGCTTCTACTAGATGTTAGAAAGTGTGCTAATCAGATGTGTAGACAGTGGTGGTTAGCTGACCAGATACTATGGTTAGCTAGTTAACAAGCTTGACATTATCTAAACACAAAAATCAATCAGATGTATCACTGATGAAATAGAGTCGTACGTTTCGTTGTATGTTTACGAACACAATCGGCCGCAGAGGACCTCCAATATGGCTGCCAGAGGGGGTGTTACTTCAACTGAAAGGCCTCTATATACATGGCCTGCATGTGTACTGCTATATCTCCACCACTGAATAGGTATGGCGAGCCACCCCGTGCCTAAGAGATGTTTTCTATTGGTTTCAGAACTCTAGCATCTAAATTCACAGCAGCCTTTCTGCCCTACCGCTGTGTGTGTTTCTGTATCTCCGGCATCTCTCCGGTACGTGTAGGGATTAAACGCAGCCGACAACAGAATCAATGTGTTTTCCTTTGACGTGGCAGAGAAGGATGATGCCTTATTGTCCTGGGACCTCCGCCGACTGTCTTGTCTGTCTCAGAACTGGGCCTTTAACAATGTTATCTCCCTCTCTCTGTCTTTTCGTTCCCTCTCTCCGGCTCTTTATCTCTTCATATTGCCCCGCTGCCATTCCACCCCCCACCTCCATTTCTGACATTTCTGACTCTTTCTTCCCTTTCTTTCCCTCCGATTTGGGCTCCTTCAGGTAAACAATGCGTGTCTGTTTGGAGACGGCTAATTAATCTTTTATGTATACTCGGTGTGTGTGCGGGCATGCGTGGGTGTGTTTTGTGGCAGGAAATAAAGAAACCCCTGCCTATTACCAGGGGGAATTTGGTTTTGAGAAGCTTATTGTGACAGACAGCAGATGAGTGAAAATTAAATTTTCATCGCAAATGATAAATAATAATACCTAAGAGCTTAAGCAAATGCTTGAAAGCCTGGGTGTTGTAGAACAGAGAGAGAAGAGGGTGTGTGTGTGTATGTGTGTGTGTGTGTGTGTGTGTGTGTGTGTGGTGATGGGGATTTGTCAAGTGTTTGTAATGCCCCCACTCAGTGTGTAGGATGGTTAACCTATAATCAAAGAGTGTGATGACTATGGATAAGGGATTATGAATGTGTTCGTGATGCGAAGGTCCCCCATCTGAATGACTGCTGTGGAATTTGCGGCGGAGGATTTGATGAAGTTCGGAAAACTGAAAAAAATATTATGGAAATGAGCTGGGCTGGGCATGTTGAAAATGAAGCCAAAATAAATTTTCTGTTTGAACCTTGAAAACCTTGAAAACCCCCAAAAGTCAACTTTTCAGGAATCAGTGATCGACACACTTGTGTTCTAATGTTTTAGTAATATTAATCAATTTTCAATTCTGTTTTGTAATATCAGTAATATCAATTAGGGTTTGACCCATGTGGCTGATATTGTTGTCCATAAAGTAAGGGTATAATGATCTCTGCACTGCTCCAGATCTGTGTGCTGCTGGTCAAATGCAGGAAAAAAACATCCAATAAGGAATAAATGTTTGCCACACACTCAGACTGACATATTCAGATGACTGATCTGTTTTTATTCATAATTCATGCAGGTAAAAACATAAGAGTGAACAACACATTGTGCATCGTTGGGTCCTCAGGTTCGCACACCGATTCAGGTGCAGATGTGGTAAAAGCTACTTGTGATCAACCATGTGATCATGTCATGTGACCACCTGTAGAAACAGAGAAAAAACAGATAAATACCCATCATAAAAAGCGCTCAGTTCAAGGGTTTTATTAAGACCATATGGCTCCACAGTGTTCGCCGTGAAGATCCACTAAGCTTCTCTTCTCAACAACTGCTTGATGATAATGCCTCCTCTGGGAATTCTTTGTTTCTATGCCAAAGAAGTGATGCTGCAGACCCATGATTTCTCTCTTTGTAATGTCTGGCAATTGCATATTTCCGCTTTGTGCTCTGCAATTCTTGAGTTTTGGACCAGTACACATGAGCCCATGAGAGCATTTCAGCATATAAATAACACGGGTGGACATGCGATTGGTGAATTTTCCTTTATCTCATATTTTGCACATGTATGGGGGTGGAAGAATGTCTTAGTATTGTGGGTGTCTCTCACGTTTATTATTACCAAAAACTTCCCATGAGAGCCACTTGATATCACTAAAGGGTTCTCGTACATAGAAGAGACGATAGTCCCTAAGGTCTTGTAAGGCGTGTACCAAGTAACTGTGACGTAATGTTATTGCTTGCTATCAACTATATCAGAATAAATATAAGTGTATGGTTAGCTGTATAATATTAACGCCTCACATCACCAATGGCGGTCATTTGTTTCATTCAGGGACCGATGGCCTCATCAGCTTTCTGACTGTCTGGACGGCCTTGAAGACCAGAGGCTGCGACCCTCGTTTGGATCTTCACCGCTTCCCGGGACAAAGGGACATCATTTCTCCTTTCTGACACTGGGTAGCACATTTCGCTCCAAGAATGCCTTCGTAATCTTCTCATTTCATGATACCCTTAATACGTTCAAGACGTCCAGGAACCTGAGGCAGCAAAGCAGCCCCACAGCATTATGGGTACCATACTGTAGGTAGGGTGAAGCTTCATTTCATCGTCTGTAAACAAAGAGCTGATCTGCATTGTTTCATCGGTCCTCAGAACATTTCCCAGAAGGATCTAGGTTTGTCCAGGTGTCCAGGTTTGTCCAAGATCAATCAGCCTTCTTGTGTTTCTCTTTCAGCAGTGAGGTCTTCAGTGGTCTCCAACTATAAAGCTCTTCTTGGTTCAGTGTCTAGTGTATGGTACTGGCTGAAACCATTACCCCAGACCTCTCCAGGTCAGCCTTGAGATCTTTGGATGTCATGCGAGGTGTTTTGCTCTCACCAACCTTCAGCAACATCTGAGATCAATTTTCCTCTTACCACTACATCCTGGGAGATTCTTAACAATTCCATGAGCAGCAAACTTCTTAATAACATTGTGAACTGTGGAAACAGGAACACCAAGGTCTCTAGAGATGGCCCTATAGCCTTGTGAACGCTGATGTTTGGTGAGTTTTTCTGGCATGTTCAGACAGCTCTGTTCTCTTCACCATTTTCAGAACAGACTGTTTTATCACTTTAAAATGGATAATTGGTTCATTTATACCACGTGGCCCCTGCAACCTGTTACAGGTGAGTTGAATTACATTACAAATGAGAATCTATTTCCAATTTGAATTGTGCCAATAACCATTGAATCCATAAAATAATTTAATTGTTTGATCGTGTGCTGTTGTAAATTGATAAGAATGTGTCTCCCAATTATTTCATTATTGTACATTATGTTCATTAAATGCAGGGGTGCCAATAATCTTGGTCAGAACTGTATAGGGAGGGTGACCCAACCCATCTATTCAGTGGTAGGGACACTCTGGGACACATTAGGCCTTTAAATGAAGAATTGATTTACAAATTAAGGGAAGAACCTCCATCATATCAGAGATGAACTAACTGAATATCTGATATTTAATAAAAGGCCAATATAATATAATTGCAGAGCCAATATAACCCCAATATCAATGGTTTGCTTTGGTCCCCAGATCAGGACAAAAAATATAGCTGTCAGTTACTGTGTATTGCTCTGGTGTTTCTGCACTGCTCTTCCCAGAGATCACCTGTCAATCAAACAGTGTGTCCAGACGTCTTTTTCTTGGATTTTCTGTTGATGCAGTTTGAGTTTCTCTTTTCTTTGTCTGTTCAGCCACGGTGGCTATCGCAGCTCATGCTAACTACCCAGTTCTTCTTCTATTGATTCCAAACAAACCGAAAATGTAAAATGCATCACTTCCTGTGGACCAGAGGACCTACCTGACACCAGCAGATGGAAAAGCTTTCATGAACTGGCTAGAAGTTGGATCACTATTGTGTTATATCAGTCACTAATAGATGTACAAAACAATGATAAGGGTTACATCCTTAGTTATTAGTCTTAAGATTAGGGGTTATGGCATGAATATTACTCACTGGAATCTCCTCATGAGTATAGTTATAGAAATGTGTGTGTATATGTGTGGTATATGTGTGTGTGTGTGTGTGTGTGTGTGTGTGTGTGTGTGTGCATGTGTTCTGGGGCTGCTCATTAAGCCTGTGTAGTGGGGGGCTCACAGTAAGAAAATGGCAGGCCATATGCAGCTTATCAAGGTCAAAGGGACACACACACACACACACACACCTACACACACATACACACTACAGGTTGTCTTAGATAATAAGGTTCAATGAACAATACTGTAACCTTTAGAGACCAAGCCAAAACACAACCTCTATTTAACCAACGTACGTAATAATATTGTTAATTATTTTCTTTGCACATTTTTATTCATTCATTTAATTGTTCGATAATGTTTTGGGAGTATTGATTCTTCATCTAAAGGCAGTACTGTAATGTATCCCAGTTTCCCTACCATGGACTAGGGTGGGTCAAGTCAACTTTATTTATACAACCTTTTATCACGAGCAAGCCTCAATGGACAGGCCTAACTATAGGTTAGGTCAGTTATCAATCATGTTATGACAAATAAGATGTTGACGGATTGTGACAGGTTGAAGAGGACTGAAAGGATTTAACAGAGTGGAGGACATCAAGACTACGTAATCTGTTATATCATCAATACAACTGTTAATATCTACAATACAGTGCGTATATATCCAAAATGACCTACAGGAATGTGACCCCCCCCCCCCTCCACTCTGCTATTGAACTGTCCCAAGATGGCAGCAGAGGGGCCAAGTCAAATCGGTCGTCTCAGCAGTAGCGTGACTTTTGACTCCGGCTGGTTCGGTGGTAGAGGGAGGCAGATGGGCAGCGGGGCACAGGAGAGAGTGGGGGGGTAGATGGAGGGAAAGGAAGGGGTGGGGGTGTGTATCTGTATGGTTGTGATATTTACAAGGACAGACAACCATGACATCCTAATTTTTCTCATCGATGATATATTGCATGTGTATATTTCATATTTTAGTATATTTTCCATTTAATCATTCTTGTATTTCTATTTAATACATTCTACTATTACTATTTTACTATTATTCCCCACGTGGATCATTAAAGTTTCATTTTATCTTTTGGACTTTTGGATTGAACCAACGACTCTGGGTTTACTAGACAACCTCCGGAACAAACCGGCAAACCCTTGAAGTTGGAAGAGGAGAAAGTGGGAAAACGATGGGGAAGATAAATAATAGGGAGTGAGAGGGAATCAAGGAGTGACGACAGTAAAACAAACACCAAAAAAGAGAACATGAAACAAGATGTTCTCCTTTGATTTTTTATTTTTTTATCCCTCACAGTGTCCTAAAAGTTTGATTTGCGTAGCTGAAATGTGTTTCACGAGTCACCGTCCTGGGTGGGTGGGGTGTGTTTACGGGCCAGAAAGTGACTTTTGAAAGAAGGAAATCTCAGCACCTGACCAAGTATAGATCAATGTCCCCATCACCCCGCCACAGATATATTATGGTCATTTTGTTCTATGGGGTGGTGAAAATCTGACTTACATTTAACCTTTAAAAGAGGAGAAAGACACGTGGAGGGCGAGAGAAGGGACAGAGGGAGGATAAAGAAGGGGGGAGCAATGAGGAGAGGAGAGGAAAGTCACGGAAGAAGAGAGAGGGGGGGTACGGGAGGATGGAGAGCGCTGAGACGTGTCAGTTGAAGGGCTTTTTCCATCACCTGCCAGCGTCCTGTAGCGAGAAACCTGCTGACGCCAGGAAGACGCTCTCAGTCGGGTCAAAGTGGCCTCGGCGTCTCCTGCGGTCGGTGTCAGAGCCCGTTAAAAGACCGGAGGGGAAGGCTGAGGGCTGCTACGATCGGAGAGCAATTTACTGTGAAAACGGAGCTCTTCAACCGGCGGTTTCGGCCGGGTTCGGCGTTACAGAGCGGCGGGTGAAGCTCTGTCTCTCAGAGTGGACTTCTATAGGTCAGCTTGAACGACTAACTATCGCGATGATGGACAAGAAGATGTCGAGGAATTGATCATACCTGTAACGAATAATAAAAATAGTCAAGAGATGAAGTCAAAAGGCTTTGAAGCAAATCCGTGTACATTGATTTTTTGGAAAAATAAATTTGGACTGGACACAAATTCAGAAATAAATGATACCGCAGATATTAAAAAAAGCCTTGTCTCATAATGCAGAGTTGGGTTCAGTAGGCCCTATATGGCTTTGTCACAGTATCATATATTAAAGTGGAGATGAAAACAAAGTTGCAAATGAATGAACAAACTCTCTTGTTTCTATTGTGGGAAATTGGGATACTGATATGTGTATTTTTTGTACTATTTTATTTTATTATTGCCATGTAAATAGAGTGTCATTTAGCAACAAAGCAGACACTAAATAGACTTGTGTGCACCAGTGTCCTGCCATGTTACCACTGAAACCAATTTATTTTACACCTTATAATGCATTTGGCTTGATGTTTGGCTTGATGTCAGCGGTTAATTGAAGTAAAGAAAAGGCCAAACTTAAGGTTCTGAACATTGTTATTTGTTGGAATCTGGCTCACGGTCCGTGTCTCATGTTGTTGCGGTTAAATTCTAAAATTGTCTTTTTCTAGGAGACAAGTTCCCTGGAGGAATCACAGCCAGCACAGGCTACTGGTAACCATGGCTACTGGTAACAGAAAGCTGTTCTGCATGTACACAGTCCACATCATCCATACTTAGCCATACCTAGTGCAAATGGTTAGTGCATACAGAGTAGACTTAGGTATATAGTAAGCAAATGCAGTTTCTGTAAAAGCATGCTATATGACCATTTCAATGTATCACAATCAAGCCAAGGTTTTATACTCCTCAATTTCCTGGATAGTCTATATTGACAATGCTGATATTTGAGAAGAAAAATGCAGACTGAATCCTATTCTAAAGCTGACTAATTGAAATGTTAGTACATAGTCAGCGACCTTGGATGCTTTTTGGCATTTATACAGTTCTTTGTCTTGGCAGGGTGGCTCTCAAATTAGTGAATGGCACCACCCTCTGGTGATCAAATCACATTACCATGTGATGACTGATGGCTCACTGCAGAGGGGGAGTCAGGGGTCGGCTACCTTTTCTACGTCCTGTGCCGGTTTTAAATCGTTTTCAGAAAAATTAACAGGTCTGCATGGTTTTCATAATACACTGTTTTATTTTTGCTGCTGCTGGTGTGATTCATCTCCCCATCTTAATTCCAAATGCCATACAATATTCTGCATACCACACACACACAAAGTTCCCACAGCTTTCCACCCCAGAATAATCATAGTAAAGAATTGAAATAAAAATAGGATATAAGCTGGCTAATTCATCTTAGGAAGTTTAATTTCTTTTAAATATTTACCCATAAAACCTTGCGTTTTGGCATTTCCTCCAGTTTTAATTATATTCTCACTCCTAATGAGCCACATCGCAGTTTGTTTGGAAGAGGACTGAGACCTGGTGTTGTCAATGGCAATATTCTCACTAGGTGTAAAGCCAGACTGGGAGTGAAAACAGGATAAAAGCTCAGATGTCCTTTAGTCACATCTAGAGGCTGTGATTGCCAACTGCAGGATGATTGCATGACCTTCCTGTTTTTTTGTGGTGCAACCCCTTTTTAGTGATGTGACCTGTTTTTCACAACAGAACATTCTGTGAGTGTGGAATCATGTTAGGTCTATTAAATGTATGAAAACTGGGATTCTATGACGGCAAAATTAATTGTATTAAATGTCATCCTACCAATTTAGTGTCATCCCTGTTTACTGCTTTGCTGAGCTGGATTATCTCTGGTCTGTATTTGGAGACTTTCTGTTGGACTCTAGCTAGCTAGCAAGCGCTAATTAGTTAGCATTGATCTAAAATAAACTAAAATAAACTAAAAATAAAATTACTTCAGAGCTTAGCATCGACCAACGATGGATGCAACCGCTGTCCAGGCATCATTTTTGAGACGTTTTTCCTGTAGACTTTCAAATAAAAGTTGAACAGAACTGGGAAGCTTTGAATGGCTGGAACTTGTCATGTATTTTGCACTTGCCAGGCGGAACTATTGCTCATGAAACAAAATCACATGGGTAAGTAAACAAGGAAGCGAGGAAATCTGACAGCAGATGACCGTGAAAAGTTCAGCTATGGCCAAGTTGGCTGACAAGCTTGTTGATTGTCTTCACATTGGCCCTGGTTGCTCAGCTCTACAGGAAATGAATGGACTTCCCATGACCTGTTGATCATGTTGCTCCCAGTGTCAACGCATGGTCAGATTGTTGTAAAGTCTTCTGTAACACCATGGAAGGGCTTTAGACTACAAAGTTCCCCTGCATCTGTATGCTTTTGCAGTACCTCGCCACAATCACAAACCGTGGAATGTCGTTTATAGCCACACTCTCATCAAGAGCCACACTGAACCACTGGGCGCATTTGAATGCAACAGTTTGCTGATGACTTGCACATAGTACTTTTGTGTTTATCAGGGTATGCAGAATCGATTGACATATTTTAAAGCAGAAATTCAGCTGTATTTAGAGTTACAGCCCATTTACTTCTGTCTACTTTTAGTTTACTTTTCCTCAATCATTTCATGTGTGTAATTTGATTTTTCAACATTTACTTTTTCATTGTTTTTAATGAAACAATGAACGATATGAAACAATAGCTTAAAATTAGCTGCTGTCCCGACTAACAAAGACGCCCCTTATAAGATGTGACAATAAAGTTTGTAAGGCGACATGTTTTTGAGGGATTATTTCCTTGCGCAAACTTCCATTTCTTCTTATGTCAGGTGATTGACCAAACCTGGTTCTCTTGCATGAAAAACCAAATGCATATCAGACATTGAAAGGGGATTTCCATTTTGCTTAGGCAGAAATGTAGGCATGTCAGGCTCCAGTTTTAACATCTGTTGCTGCTGCTCATCTGTGGTTCTACTTAAAGGTGCTACTTGTAAACAAATAAATGAGATTATTGGTAGCTTCTATATTACACCAGTGGCATTGTTACTTCTAGTGTCTCAAAATCAAGAACCCCCATCTTTGGCTTTACTTTCACTCCTTCCACGATATGACATTGCCAGACAACTTTAGCTCTGTTTGCACTGGAGGAACAGCGCCCTCTTCCTGCTTTTGTACCATAAAGAAATCTGCCTCTGTGCCGTAAAGGAATTCAGATTTCCCAACAAATCCGACCCGGTGACACACAATGTAAAATGCAGTGTAGAGGCCAGTAGAGGGTGCCAGTCTTCTCAGCGATGGTCTCATTTGTAGCATTAGAGGCATTAGTATATAATGCCTCAAAGTTAATGTGCTACTGCTACATGTAGCAACTTTAAGTCAGTCATCAGACCATAACACTGTGATGAAAATCTGAAAAAAAATCATCATGATTTTACATGTCATGGATCCTGACATGTGTCACCTTGCATCTACTTCCCAGAGTTGGTCATTTCTTTTGACTCTTCTTCAGGATCCTTTAGTGAGTCAAGTACACTTGGCTTGTTTATAGTAATAGTATCAGACAACCACTAGAGGTTCTACTTGCACCACAGTTAAAGACCCTGGAAGTAGTCTTGGAGTGCAGGTAGCCCTGATATATGTCATTCTTGTATAGAGAGAATGTCACACCATATTCCCTTCAAAAAAATCAAATAGGTGAACCAATTGGTTGAAATCTTATTGAAATATGTGTTGCTGTGTGTATTGGATGTAGGCCAAATTGAGTAGTGGCTCCTAACAATTCAGAACATCTCTTTAGTCATGTTGTACCAGGTATGTACTTTTGCCACTAAGGACTGCCACTAACGAGTTTGGGTTGATGTTCTGTCTGTACGAGAGAGAACAGAACAAATCAGGTTTATGATGTGTTTTTATCATAGGGGTACCATATGATGATAATTTGATGTACAAGGCAAGGTTCAGTGTGACTTGGTTTGCCCATATTTCCCTCCACAACTGTGTTTTCCCCCGTCATCTTCACTTAAAACAAGACATTCAAGAAAAAAAGTTCTCTATTTTAAAGGGGCAAAATGATTAGTGAAGGGCGCACCTGTATCCAAAAAATGGAAACGTAATCTAAACCTGAAGGTTGATTCATTTATCGTTATACGGACAGCAAGTTGGTTGCAGATTGGAGTTTTATTTGTACAACATTCTCTCTGGGGCAGAGCTGCTCTTATCCCAATGATCTCATTGGTTGACTTAAACCTTAGTGGGTGGAGCCAAACAACCACAGTTTTTCAGAGTGCTAATTAGCTAACTTGCAAAAACTTGAAAGGCAAAGAAGGAACTATAGTTCAAAATAGACAAATGGCAATGCCTTCTTTCATTGATTCATGAGCATGGCATTCGTGATCTTGGAAGGTCAACAGGCTAGTTAACTAGCTTACGTAGATAGCTATAGAATAGGCTAGTTTGAATTTGGAAGGTCAGCTAGGCTAACTAGCTAACCTAGATAACGTAGCATGGCTAGATTGCATTTTCTCAGGTAGCATCAGAGAGCTAGGCTTCATAATATTAGCTAGCTCCTCTCTTATCTGTTGCCTTTTTCGCTGGGCTTCAGTCTAACATTACTTAACTGGAAAACATGTGCTCTGCCTCTGAGAAACTAAAACTACAATCTGCAGGCTTCTTACTGGAGGTCACCATATATTTGAAGGCGTCTTCAACATATATATAAATATAAATATATATATGATGTTAATACATTTAAGGAGACTGAACTGTGGGGTCTATGCCTGGGAGGCTCTACCAAAATGAAAGAATAATTGCCAAATATTTCCTCAGTCCACTTATTAGTTTGAGGTCGAGTTCCAGTGTATAAAAAATATAATTTATTGATGTCATACTCTATATCCATCCATGAAAATATAATATGCCCTAACAAGCACTTATAACAATCACATTTGTTCTGCATTCATTCAGTAGGCCTACCTGAATCATTCAGCATGTTTTTAAAAACATTTTCATGCCTCACACAGACCACTATAAACAGCTTCAGCTTTTCTGTAAAGAATACAGAAGAGAATAAATAAAGAGATATAAATTTAGGACCATTTCTTATATACCTATATATATATATTTGTTTTCCTGGTCATTCCAGTGTCCATCCATTGAAGAGGGCGTCAGTGTCTTTGAAAACAAAAGTGAAAATAACATTTTGTCCAGCTTCTCTCCAGGGGCGTCAAACTACTAAACTCTAAGCCAAACCATCAACTTCCAAACCTACTTATACTGTTAAATCTCTGGGGGCAAAGTGAAGCAATGTCCGATGACTGACATGATATTAACATTTGGTCAATGTGATAAATTATTAAGACGTAGGGACTGGCAAGATATTTGGTCAATGTGATAAATGATTAGTTGTCACCAAATTATCAACTTTAACGTCCAGAGTGCTCCCTGGCATGACTTTATTTCTAAGATATGGTTTCCAAATAGATTTTCCTTGATGTTTGCTCTTCATTATGATGATAAAAAAAGTACAAGATCCAATTTGGACTCACCTAGGCTAAGGTACTGTAGTGGGCGGTGAGGTATTGACCAGTGAGCATAGCTCCAAAGAGTTCAATAGAGGTTAAAAGACTTCCAAATACCATTAGTCGGGTAGACAGACAGACACACGGGGTAATATTAAACTGCCATGTGTTTGTCTGCCTCTCTTGTGTGACTCAGTGGTTTCAAATTTTCTTTTCATGCAAGAGTGTGTCACTGCCATACTGTAGATATTGAGGGAAGTTCCATTTATGATCTGCTTATCCTGTATTTATTTTTAATTTTTTTTACAAGACAGCCCTCCATTAAATACTACAAGACCATATTTGGACTCACTTAGGCTAATTTATGGAGAGTGTCACACTTTACCACGCCCAACTGAGGCCCATGTTGGTTTGAATTCACCCATAAATTGCTCCTCTCTTATAGGCCTAAAAACAGGCACACATACAATAAATCAGATTTGGTTTGAACCCTGGACCTAGCCGGGATTACAACTTAATTTTTCTGCTCCAGTGTGAATCCAGAATTGCTGTCTATATCTCAGCTCAGTGGGTGGAAGGCGCTGCTGTCCAGAAGCCAGCCTCCTATGTGGTAGAGCAGGTCTGGGTACCAGTGCACGCCGTCCGCCTGGTGCGCGCCGCCGAGCTCCTTCGCCATCCCGACCAGCGACGTGAACGCGTGCCCCAGCCGAAGTGGCGCGAAGGCCCAGTGCGCGAGCGTGTGGTCCTCGACGACCGCGTAGCAGGACGCCAACACCCGGTCCACTACGATGGTTCCGTGAGACGTTAACGGAGCGTAAGACCCTCCGTGTCGCTCCACGTAAACCCGTTTCACTGTCACGGCGATTAGGCGATCCGGTTGGTCGTCGCCCACAACGAGCAGCCTCTGTCCCGGTGTTACGTCGCTGGCGAACACGGCCCTGGTGTCGCCGCGGTCGGTGCTGTTGTCGTTGGTGACGAAGACGAGGTGAGCGGGAGTGAGCGTCAGTTTGCGGCGTGGCTCGTCGGTTTCCAGGACGTAGAACTCTCGCGTTGTCTTCCGGTCCCGGTCCATGAACATCAGGAAGTCGCTGGGGACGAGATTTCCGCTCCGGTCGGCAGCCAGCACCTTGTCCCCCAACCGGAGCTCCTTCACCGGTTTGGTCCTTCCGTCAGCCAGGATCACCGACAACGAACCAGGGAAGCAACCTCCCGACTTGGCTGCCACCGAGTTTTCTATAGGGGGAAAAAGAGAATAATAAAAATGTGAACTATGAATCTTTGGGGGAAAGATTCGTTTGAATCCAATTTTGAGGTTATTATAAAACATTGGGAAATCTAATGCCCAATTCTTCTTCACCAAAAAATAAATCCCAAATTTCAAAAACAATTAATTTGTTATTAAGCGTTTTTATTATTATTATTATTATTATTATTATTATAGTAGTGTTTTTATTATTTAGTTTTTATTTAATGCTTAATTCTATTTAAAACTTAATTTAATAAAGAC
Source organism: Hoplostethus atlanticus (assembly GCA_034670405.1). NCBI lineage: Eukaryota > Metazoa > Chordata > Actinopteri > Trachichthyiformes > Trachichthyidae > Hoplostethus > Hoplostethus atlanticus. The sequence goes on along the minus strand of JAXDDX010000079.1, from coordinate 598,503 downwards.
ATTTTTATTCAAATAAATTTAATAAACAAATAATTTATTTGTTATTAAGTGGCCATTCTTAGTGTTATTATTATGATTAAATAATTTCAATAATAACAATAGTGCATCTGCATTTTTATTTAATGCGTACTTATTTTATATGATAATAATAATGATATGCAGGGATGTTATTGATCCCAAAAACCCTCAGCCTGGAGCAGGTAGGGGTTGAATGTCTTGCTCAAGGGTACTTCGGCAGGCATGGCCACACAGGGGAACCCCCAGCCCTCTGGTTGGAGGACAGCCTCACTAACCAGTAGGCTGTCATGCCACCTACAATCACCCTTTTATGATGTGATTAAGCCTATAACCAGCCTTTTATGTCAGGTATTGGCCCCCCACCTGCTTTAACAGAGCAGTGGATGTGGGCTTTGGACTCGTAGTACACCCAGTCGAAGCCCGCCTCCACCGCCAGCCTGGACAGCATGCCGTACTTGCTCTTGTCCCGGTCGGAGGTGGTGATGTCCACCGCCCGGCCCTCGTAGTGCAGGGACTCCTCAGAGTGGTGGCCGTCCTCGTCCCAGCCCTCTGTGACCCGGAGTTTGACCCCAGGCCACTGATTCATGACTGAAATAGCCAAAGAGTTCAGTTTGTCCTTACATCTCTGAAAAGAGAGAGACACATCAGGATTATATAGGCTACTGCTGTGGGGCTGCAAAGGTGTCCCATCACTAAACCCTAAGTCCCCGCTAAATTATTAGATGCAGGTCACTAAACTATAGAGGGAACATTGGTCCAGAATGCTCCCTGATGGCATTTTGTTTTTAGATCTGGCTTCTCAATAGATTTCTGGTAATTTTTGCTTTCTATTATGAGGCTAAAAACTACAAGATCAAATTTGCACTTACTTATACCCCAGTTTTATTGAATGAGTGATCTGGGAGCTGATTTTGATTTGGAGGATTTCATCAATTCAATTTACTTCATTGCAGTCTTTATAACCCTATAAAAGGCGATTGAATGGCAGAGAATAAATTGGCAAAACGTTTTTAATAAAGCTCATAACTCCAATGCTATTCTACAATGAGTTTTGTCTGGTTTAGGAATGAAAGTCATTCATGTTGGGCAGGTATATTGCTGTCATTACATTTCCACCCCTAAAATTGACAGCAAGTTTTACAATACTTTTTACAAGGTGGCCTCCCTTTAGGCTTGAGTAACAGAGTGTGAAGTAACGGATTACATGTAACGGGATTATAGGGGTAATCTGATTATTAAAATCAACTAATCCATTACATTTACCAAAAAGCACCGTCATTTGATTGACCTGAAAAGAAAAGACGTCCCGATTATGGACACTTTTTTTTTTGCACAATTTAGAAATAGTAATCGTGATTTTAGATTGTGATACTTATGCTGTTCAGATTAGCCTACGTGAAGTAAAACAACATGAACGGGAAAGGCTATCCTGCATTACTGGTTACAGTTTTGAACAGGTAATCTGTAGCGATTACAACGTGAAAGTACCATTCCGACTGTTTAAAATAAAATATGGAGCCACATAATGCAAGGTGACGTAAACTATGTCAATTAAAATATATGTTTTAAATAAAATAACAAATAATAATAATACATTCAAAAAATAATAATTGAATTTTAACATTATTAGCAATGTGTCTTTAGGCCTAACTATCTATATTTAGTAAGTATATGGTGCAATATAACGGACTGACGTCATAACTAATGAAGCCTTTCTATCTAAATGAAATGCTAGTTTGCTTTCAACGGGACTTTTCAATAGGCTGCAATCATATTTTGATCGTAGCAGATGCTTCTCAATGGGATCAATAGGCATATAGGGAAGACCGCATGCATGAGTTGAGATCGGGGACACCGCATTATGGAGCGGGATGTGTGTGTGCGCGTGTGTGTGTGTGAGAGAGAGAGACGGAGAGCTCGAGCGCATGTGTGCCTACATGCACTCTTAAAAAACGATTTGCCATCTTCAACGCATTTGTGTCACTCTTGTGTCACACAATACAACACATACTGTACGCAACACGCGCTGTCGCTAACGCATCTTGTGTTGAAAGCCAGCAAAAATGCGTGCTGTCACAAACTAATTCGATGCGTAAATGTGCACGAATGACGCTCGCGGAGTGAGGGAGCGAGTAGCCCGGTAGCTATTAACTTCCCAGGGACTTGATATTTCCATAGCCATATATTCTGAAGTAATCTATAACGAGAGCCACACTGGGACAGTCTCCCCGTTATTGACCAGTTTCATTTATCATGGTTGGCTGGAGCCAACTGGAGATGTAAAGCCCGCATCACGGTTCACTGGCAAGAAAGGGACCGATGCGCTCTTTTGTCGCTTCAAATCCAACAGTCATTCATCACGTCTTCTGTGCCACAATATCGCGACAAATCAAACAACCGCTCCTACAAAACGACACACACAAATATATATATATATGTATATTTTCCCTCTGCCACCTACCTACCTGTGTCATGAGCCGGTCGGCGTTGGTGTTCTCTTCATCCTTGAAAATAATATCGGGGTTATAGTTAGGAGTCAGGTCCTTGAACCTCTCCGAGCTCCTGGTGATCTTCCCCTCGTACTTGCCGCTGGCTCCCAGCGTTTTCTCCGCGACGTTGGGGATGAACTGCTTCAGAGCCAGCGGCGTGAGCTTCTTGGGGTGCCGCCGTTTCCCGTACCCCCTGCCCGGTCCGCATCCGGACCCGCAGGACGCCAGCAGCAGGCAGGCGGACACCGACAGCACCACTCTCATCAGGACCACCGTCATTGGTTTACCTCGATGATGTCCCGGGGCCAGCAGAGGATGTTGGGTTTTTTTCTTCCTTGGTTTCTCTCAATCCTCTATCCCCTTTCTTCCTTTCTTTTAGTTTTTTCTCCCACTACAATACGACCAGTGCAGGTGCCATAACTACTGTAGGTCTCTCTCTCTCTCTCTCTCTCTCTCTCTCTCTCTCTCTCTCTCTCTCTCTCTCTCTCTCTCTCCCTCTAACCACCCTGAGCGCACATCTGATGGGAAGGGAGGAAGGGTTGATCAGGGGCCCCACTGCCTATGTTAGCTGCTAGAGGGGGGGTGGGTGGCAGGGGCGACTATACACTACAGCCTAAGCAGTATATATGTTAACGTCCATTCATCTAATATTTTTTACTTCCAAACTCACTTATAGCCACTTAATTTCTGGGCACAACGATGACTATATATTATTACATCAATATGATTATTAGACAGGTCACCAAACAGCTGAGAGGGAACATTGGTTCTGAATTGTTTTTAGATTTGGCTCCCAAATAGGTTTCTGGACATTTTTGCTAATTATAAAAAGATCAAATTTGGACTCACTAAAGCTAAAGTATGGCAAGTGGGGCGAGGTAATGGTCATTGAGCGTAGCTCCAAAGCGTTCAATAGAGGTGAGAACTTCAAAGTACCATTTATTTTAGTCAGGCAGGTAGACGGGCAGAGTCCTGAACTGCCAGGTAACTGTCTGTCTACCTGTCTACTCATCTGTCTGGCTGTCTGTGACCCTTGTTTCTGAATGTCTTTTCGTGCAAGATTGTGTCACTCCTATGACAGTCATTTAAACAGGGATGTCCCATTGAGGATTCATTGATCATGTTTTACAAGACAACCCACTGCGCAGACTTTAAATTCAGAGATGCTACACAATACCAAAATGCATTTCAGTGAAATAAAACGAAGAGGAAACAGAAAAAAGTGAAACCACAGTGACAGTCAAAGCTGTATCCAGAAAGACTCATTGAAAGAAAAACCCTCAACTACATTTTTTTGCCCGGTCTGCTGACGTTTGCTTTGCTTGGCTTGGATTGGTTTCTCAGAATGGCATGGACATGAGGAAAACCTCACTCTCATGCCACATTTCAAAGGCTAACCCTTGACACAACCACATTCAAGATGTTTTTTTTTTAGTTGAAATTACATTACATTTGGCTGTATCATCAACTGCCATATTGGCGCTGATGCTGAAGAATGACAATGTGTTCAGCTTCAGAGGAAAGGCATTGGATTGAAGGATGTTAATATGATGCATGCACCTACTTGGTACACGCAAGTAGGTGCATACTTGGTGTACTTACCAGAAAACTCCTCCCTAAGACATGAGAAGCCTCTAGGTAACGTGGTACTCCTCCTGAAACACATCTAACATTGCCTTTGGACAGCAGGCTGACACACCCTTCAACAGGAGAACCCAGGGTCAAGGCCCTGTTTTGGCAGGTATCCACCCTGCTGAAGTGTCCTTGAACAAGACATTGAATCCCTACCAGCTCCAGGACTGCTGTTCTGTAGCTGATCCTGACCTCTGACAGTTATAATGGCCTTTCCCTACAGGGAGCAATAAAGTATCCCATTATTATCCTTATTACTAGGGATGCATCAACTCATATGCCAGAGATTGTGTCAATATTAGGTAAAAACAGTTTCCCCACTATGTTACGTCTCAAGGAATGACACTAAATTAATGGTCTGTGTCTATATTCTTCAGTATAAGTAACAAATCAGATTAGTTGATCAGAATACCAAGTAAATATAAACACGTTATGGCGGGTTTCAGAAATGTGAGACAAGACCCCAAGAGTATCAACCTTGACCTCCATCAAACCAAGCTATAGACAAAGCCTCAAAGGACACCATTGGCTTCTCTGCTAACTTCAGTCAAGAGTGATTTGATGAAAATGTGACGCGGGTCATGACATTGGTTGATCAGATATGGATGGACGTAGTCATCTTGCCTCCTTGGCGAAACCACAGCAATACCTGCGTCTCAAGCTCAAAAATAAATCAGAAAAATGAAAACTGAAGCAACAAGATTTCTGCAAGCTCTCTGTTTCTCCACTGGATATTTTCCCATTGCTGGGACAATTATGAAACACTGGCATGTCCTTCAAAGTGACCCTACGTTAAAAAAGGTAGGTTCAGAATGCCATTGTATAGTTGCCTAAATCACCTGCATCCAATTGGTTACCCAACCCACCTATAGGTTTTTATAGACGTGGACTGTTCCAAACACTTTTCCCATCCATGAATGGGTAGAAAAAATATAAAATTGATTATTTATTAACTGTAGTTCCACCAATGTGATTTATTTATTTATTTATTCTTCCTCTTCCACGATGGATTTCTACCAGTATGATTGTTGAACGTCGGTGCAAAATGGTGGGTCTAGAAAGAAGCCCTTGCTCTTTGATTCTGAGGTGACGGACACCAAAACCTGATGTTTACTGTTGATGTCTTAGATTGTTGAATATTTTTCTGCTATCAAACGTCACGTTGTCAACGTTTGGCTAGTTAACTGCGAGAACAAGAAAACTACGCCACTAAATAACAAAATGGAATCAGAAATCCAAGGTACATTGGCAATATATGTTTTTTAAGTGTTTAAGTGTTTTATTTTTTCTTAGTAGTCAGGCATGTTGGTCAGTCAGTCAGTCAGCCGGTCAGTCAATAATCCAGCACAGCATTTCCAACTTGTGGAGACTCGTTCCCCAAAACAGGAGTTACATGTCTCCACAATAACACCCTTCCAACTGGATTAAAATTCAACAGAAACGTAATTAACAAGGTATAATAATCATGAACTGCAAAAACGTTCCTGATAGTAGTCACCGTTATCGTAAGGAAGTGAGTCAGTTTAGATAGGAAACTGGGGGGGGGGGGGGGGGGGGGTCATGGGGATTATTGTGGGAACTGGTGAAGAAGTTCCTGGGGAATGCAGTGCTTAATGAGTCGGTGCAACACGGTGGGTTGTCGCAATGAAGAACAAGAAACACTGGGCTCTGATGGTAGCCCAGCAGAGGTTCTGAATAACAAGCACCACTCACTTCTCTTCAGTCTTGAACTTGGAACAATTCCATGCTAACCTACAAAATGCAACCATCATCATCACATTTAAGAAAGTAGATAGGTCCAACTGAGATTCTCCCTTGGTAGGAAACATCCTCCCTGAAACCAAACTTCCGCTCCTCATAGAGAATGATTGGTCTTGACAGAAAGAAAATTACAGGAAAAATGCCAAGAAAAAACCATTAATAGGTGAAGTATGCAGCACTTGTATCGTGCAGGAAAATAAAGCTACCCTGAAAAAATTGCAACCAAAAGTCTCCTATGTGATGATGATTAGCTTTGTCATCTGCTATGGCTCTACTATTGAGCCCTTCACCATCCAAACTGGAGATAAGCAGGGATGTCGTCTGGAACCAATACTCTATAAATCTTCATTGCAGCACTTCACACACTCACCCAGGATTTTGTATTATCTGGGAATAAGCATTGACTACAGTCACAACATCTTACAATCTTATTAACCTATTCCCCCTTTCATGTTAATACCAAGGTAACATCAACAACATTCAGATATCTCCAGTATGCAGATGACTGAATCATTGTCGCACACTCAAAACCAGACCTTTCAAAAAGTGATCACTAGTTTCTCCATGGCATCTAGGACTAAGCCTGGATATCAGCTTAGATGATGAGTTACTGGAGAATGTAAAACACTTTTCTTTCCTAGGCAGCCATGTCTATAAAGATGCTTCTTAACGTAATACTCAACATCAAGTGTGAGAACTGACCTAAGTGTCCTGACTGAAAGACCGAGGACATGCTGGAGGGACTACCTCTCCCAGCATGCCTTGGAGCACCTGGGGATCCCGCAGGAGGAGCTGCAGGAAGTTGTTGGGGAAAAAGGAAGTCTGGGCCACCCTGGGCTGACTTCCGAGGCTGTGTAATTGGAATGAGTACACTTTTGCCACTCATCAATCTATCAGAGAACCCAAAAATATCTAAACCCTTATCGTGACCAGAGAGACTGGAGCCTGCCCCATACATCAATTAACAACAAATACAGAGGCCCCAGGCATGAATTGTTAAAATGCTGGGATTAGAATTAGCATTTCTTATAATCCTGATCCTCAAACTATGTTAAGAGTCTTAGGTGGGGAATCAGGCTGGTTAGTGCTTTCCAATAGGCATAGTCACTTTGAGGCCCTGCCTCTGTACTGATATATAAAAACACATGGGACAAAGGTCAGTGAAGAGAAAGAAGGAACTAGTCTTTGGCTATGTATATTGGTGAGGCAAGTAAGAGACATTTATTAGCTTTAACTGGCAAATTGTTGCCTTTAGGGTTGATCAGTCTTTTATAATGCTTACGATGAATTAACTCAAGTTCAATTCAGTTAAAACTTTATTGTCTCATAGGTGAAATTTTGTAATTATGGACCGTGATTGATTCAGTTCTGGCTTTGATGTCTAGCTCAGTTCTTTTCAAATATACCTTAACAAGCTTTTGGCAGTTCAGTGTAGTAATACTCAAGCGAGTACATTGTTGGCATTGATGGCTTGACTGACACAATGTCCAAATCCATAACCAGCCAAGCAGCTAGATGAATTGCCTATGACTGATGAATTATCCATTGTCATCTTGAGCTATGATGGCAGTAAGATAATAGTTTTGTGCTTCTTTGCTTGCTCAGGGCTGCTACATTAAATAAATCATGCATCCAAACCGTCTGCTACCGCCAAAACCCGACAACATTTATTGGAGAAACTTGCGAGCTATACATGAATGAAAGCCGAACTAAAACCAAACTAATTGCTTCCAAGTAATTTCTGCCAAGTATTTACAGAAATAACAGCCATTTTTGAAGTTGAATTCATTACTTTGACAAATTTATTTCTGTTAAATGATTTTACTTATTACTGAAGTAAGCATTAACTTAAATTTTGTGAGTCATTTTAACAGAGACAATTCACACTGATAACTATTTAATTTAATGTGGCAGTATTAGCTAGCCAGTCCTGCAGTAACTGTAACTGCAGTCCCTGTGCTTGGAGGAACTACTGTAGCTCAGCGCAAGTTACATATTTGCCAGTTGTGAGTGTCTTGGCAAATGAAAATATAGCAATCAAACAAAGAATAAAATGAGTTGTCTCATTAGCTTATTATCATTGAAAACAATAGCAAGTTCAGAAATTGAGGAATGCTGGGAATTATGGAAAAGCCTCAGCATAGGTATAGGGTAGTGTAGGCAAAGGGGGGTGGTTCGAGGATGCCAGAAATCACTGTTGAGCCTTCTGGAGGTGTTGTGGGCCTAAATCAACCAAACATCTGTGATGGGAGGTGCCTTCTTGATAAGCCCACTGACATATAACATATTTTAAAATGACAACTTACCTGATCAGGAAACCAGTGAACTTGAACTGAATCTTCTACTAGCTAGAAAAACGCTTCCGCGAGCAATTTGAACTGTAGAATGTATGAAACTGCAGTGAAAACTAGCAGGAGCAATAACTTCATCAGCCATCAGCTGGTCTATAAAGGTTACTACCAGGCATTTCAGCCATGGTATTTCAACAAGGACCTGATGAAAACACTACAGGCTCTTAGACACATCGGTACATGGAGATGCCGGCCCTTCTGGCAAGCATAAAAACCTTGTTTTTTCAAAGCACTTTTCACAGCATTTGGGCACTGTTGGTACCCAAGTTAAAAATAGTAACCCTTTGACTTCCAAGTCTCCCTACTTTTGCAACTTGTTTCATTCCTCTGAATCACATTATTACTGTACATAGTGTACTTTCTTTCTTCACATATCCCTCCGAGACACACATCTGATCAACCATTTGCAGTGCCCCTGGGACAGGCAAGGGTTCAGTGTGCTGGAGAGGACACAGGAATGGACACAATGACAATAGTCAAAACGGTAACCCTCTGGCCACCAGGCCACCCCGCTGCCATTGTATAGTTTTGTTACTCATTACGTTGTTAGGGTTATGTTGGCGGTACCCAGTGGTTGTAAGTTGTTTCCTTAGTTGGCATCATTCACACAAGGTGTCACTGCTCAGTTTAGTGATGTTTATTAAGTACTGTAGTACGTAACCTTTTTGGCGAAGGGAAACTCGATTGCATTGTCCTCGTCTGCACAGATACGAAATCGAGATGACTTCACCTCAAATGTTCCAAATACCACCCTCTAATTAAGACCGATCAATAAATGAGATGGAGAGAGAGCTAGAAAAGAATGAGTGCGGGCTGTATTGTGTGTGTGTGTGTGTGTGTGCGCGCATGTAGAAGGGCAATTTGCAAGATTGAATATTTGTCTTGTAAGAGTGTGATTTAAACTGTCTGCTGGCTTTAGACGCAGCCTCTAACTGAGCTGCCTCAGTCCTTGGAGACTGAGCTCTGTCTGTTCCGTGACTGGCTGCCAACCTCAGTCAACAACCCCGGCTGTGGCTCTTAATGTGAAAGAGTTTGTGAACTTTGAATTAGCTGAGTTAATAATCTGCAGTTGTGATGGCTATAGCCCGAATGGGCTCAAGATGCTGCTGTCATTCATTTACGTTTACTTGCATTGTGAATCCGAATGCGACTTGTTCGAAACTCTAGAGGAAGGGTCACATACTGTGCGGTCGAAGATGGGATCTGATACGATGGCTCGAGTGTGTACAAAACAGATAGATGTGGAAAGTAGACACTAAAAAGTTAGATTTCATTGTTAAAGGAAAAATCTACCCTCAAAAACAACTGTTGACAATGTACCTTCCATTCCTGGGGCCGTTTTGTTGTTTGGTGGTGTATTTTTCTCATTCCTAACGGGTATAAGAAGGTGCAAACATACTACCCATACTGACACCATTTTCTTGGAGGAACCTGCTGACTGAAAAGAGTTTCTTGATAGAATCAACTCCCTCATTAAAAATTATTTTGTGGCAGAATATTAGGAGGACAGAAATCCAAACAGTGCGAGAAAGCTTGCACACCCACGTCGCGGGGAATGCAGATGTACAGGCTCTGCACTTTGCGGTCACCAAAACAGTATTGTCGAAATGTTAGTCTTTCAATATAGTCACTTTACACATGTAGAAAACATTTTCATATGTGTATCGGGAATGTAATTACACCATGGTTAAATCACGCAGCCCTGTCTACCCAGTTACGAATCCTGAAACTATTATTCCCGACTAGAGAGAATTCCAGGCGGTCTGAATATTGTCTGAGTGTGTTTTGAGACTCCTTCATCCACAGCGAAGGGCAGAATTCCACACTGTCCCTAACCCTTATTAGCAGGTCAGAAATGTTAAGCAGTTTCCTTGTTGTTTTTCCCTCCTCTTTACAGCAGGTCAGTCTAATCCCCGCAGTTTTAAGTTACGCAGCAGCCAAACACAGGATGTCTGCAGCTCCTGAGAAATGCTTGAAATATTATCAAGGCCTTAAAAGGTCTTGATTATAATAAAACATAGAAGAAGTGTGAAAATGAAAAATGTGGTTTCTCTGTGTGCAGAAATCAGCTTGGTCACATTCACCTATATTCTTGACAGGGTCTACAGTTTTTTTTTTTGTGTTCAGTGTTATTTCAGGTGCTACATTAGCCTCATATTTCATTCTAAAGTGTCTGTCTCTGTCAGCTTAACCTGATAACCAAACTTGCCGACACCTGGAAATAAAAGGGTTAAATGGCCTTATGCTGATACATTCCTCCACAGGTTGAAATGAGCAAAAGCCTCACACTGCTGTGAAATGTGTGTGTGTGTGTGTGTGTGTGAGAGAGAGAGAGAGAGAGAGAGAGAGAGAGGGAGAGGTGAAAGAGAAAAGCCACTTCTTTAACAGGGTCTATTTTCATCCATCACAACTCCTGTGGTCAGATCAAACTATCTGTTACTATGGCAACCCCTGGGAGGAGATGAAGGTGAAACAAGGAGAGGAAGATGAAGGGATGGGAGAGGAGGGGAGGAAAGGAAAAGAGAAAGGAGAAGAGAGGAAAGGAGAGGAAGGAAGGAAATATGGATTGTTGTTTTTCTCTCATCCTCTCCTCATCTCCTCTTCCATCTCTTTAGAAGAGAGGTGAGGAGACAGGAAAAGAAGAGGATGTGAGTGGAGGGATAAGTAAAGGATAGGAAGGGGGAGGAAAGGAGAGGAGACAAGATGAGGAACGAGAAAAAGACTATACAGAAAGAGACAGGAAATTAAGAGGCAGAAAGAAAAGGAGACGAGAGGGCCGAAAAGTCAACGATAGGACAGGAAGAGGAAAGGAAAGGAGATAAGGAGAGGAAAGAAGAGATGAGAGGAGAGAAAAAGTTATCAATCTATATCTTTAGAAGAGAGGTGAGGAGAGGAGAGATAAGGAAACAGGAAAAGGCAGAAAGGAAAAAAAAGAGGAGAGGTACTGCGAGGAGACCATGTATGTTTTAAGAAAAGAAGTGTGAGACAGGAAAAGAAGAGGAGGACTGAAGAGGAGAGGGGGATGAAAAGGAGGGAAGAGGGGAAGAGAGCCAAGGAGAGGAAAAATGAGAGGAGAAAGGGAAAGGACAGAAAAATCTATCCATCTATTTTTGGGGTCGACGTGAGGCGACGAGCCATGACAAATGGGTTTGTCTGTTACTGGCAAAGTCAAGTTGGACGTTCTGACATAATTAAAGGTGTATCGCGACCTCATTTTTATAGTGGTGTGGAGTGAACTGTAAAATCTTTTGGTATGGTTGAAGGCCCATGGTTCTCACAGTCATGAAAATCCTGAAAAACCTATGGAATTTTAGTTTTCCAGTCCTGGAAATGTTTTGGAAAATTGGAAAATATCATTAAACATTCGGAAAAGTCATGAAATTTTAAATAATGATACTAAGTTAATCGATTTTGTAAACTTGAAAATCAGAATTACATGAGCAATTTTGAAAAATCCGACAAATATATTCAATGTCATAGCATTTATGAAGATTGCTTCAGTCATGAACATTTGGTATGAAGGTATGGAAAACAGAAATTAATTGTAAAATAAGTGTGGGAATCCTAAAGGTGTTCATCATCATCATCACATCATCACTATTGAAAGGTAAAGGTTTAATTAAAATGTTCATATACATATTAGTTCTCATAACTAGTGTTAGTCACAGGATTGTGTTAGCTAGCTGATGGCATACAGCATTTTACCATACATTAATACCTGGGCGGCCCACGTAGATACAATTTTGGCCGCTCAGTGAAATGTTATGCTCCAAGCCTCACATTGACCGTGTGATTTTAAGTCGTTCTCATCTTTTAAGATGTTCAAATTAATAATGTTGCTATGCGCTGCCGATTGCCTGCCACTCATACATAAACTACAACAGCCTGTTGATAGCATCAGCTCATTTGGAAGCTAGCTAGGCTACTAAGCTAACCCCAACACGTAGGTTGGTTTGGCAATGTTCAGAGATAACTACGACAACTCAGTCATCAAGAAGTTGCTTTGGATAATGTTATTAAGTGTAAAGATGCTAACAGATTAGGGTGTGGCAATGCTGCCTCCTCTATTCATTTCAAGTAGAAAATGTTGCATATTTGCCTCTTGCCGCCAAGGAACCACAGCTCCCAGGCAGTCAAGTATTATTGTGTAGACTGCATAGGACTTTATCACTAACTAAGAAATATCAATATTGAGGGGGTGAATGTCACAGGTACACCCTTTCACACTGAAAGGAAAGGAAATGAGAGAAGAAGAGAAAAAATGAGAAAGGTGAGGAAACGGGAAAAGCAGAAGGGAGGAAAATCAAAGGAAAGAAGAGGAGATGAAAAGAGGAGAGGAAAGGAGAAAAAAGGAGACAAGACACGATCAATATCAGACAGCAAGCTTAATGGAGATGAACTCTCTTCAGCTCTTCTTCTGTCCTCGCCGATCCTGTCTGAAGATGTTTCTCTAACTGTGGGTCAGATGAAGAGACAATGTTGGTGAAGCTACTTTGAAAGTCTGGTTCTCCAAGCTACCAGTTACTTCACATTGGAAGAGGTTGAATTTACAGCAAAGCTTCCCTCAAGAGAAATATAGTGTTGTTAACTTAAGTCGCCTGCAATGTCATATAATACATAATCACATGACTGCAAAAATAGCACTGATTAACATTGTAGTAGAAATAAAGTGCAGGAATGTCGACTGTGTTTCTATTGGCCAGACTTTCTGTTGGATGTAATGTCCATCACTCCTACATTTACACTCAGTCTGGGCCTAAACCCAAACCAACCTACACTATTTAACATCTTCACAGAAACAAGTGAAAACTATCTTAGCGCTAGCTCTATACTTGCTACCTGTGAGTGTCTTGGCTAACAAGCCGTCTAGATTACTACAAAGCCAAAACAGCCAATAATAGTGACCGGCTACAATTGAACACAAAACAACAGTCGACACCTGAAAATATATCAATGAAAAAGAAAATCACATCCCCAGATATTGCTCACTACTACTTAACAACTAACATTACTGCTAAAATGCACTAAGCACACACTAACGTTACATCCTCAACAATGGATTAAGTCCAACAAACAATATGCAACATCTAAATCAGTTGATTCATGTGATTAGTTATCTATCAGGTTGTCTCATTGAGATTAAAAGATCTGTGATGGATAGTCACAAATGTTCATAAGATACTAATAATTCATTTAAAGATATATCTATAATGTTCTATGAGTGCTGATATAGTCCATGAGTAAGCATTATGTGTTGCTATAAGCATGGTCATAAAGCATTATGAGTGCCCTTATAATGCATTATAGATTGATAGTCATAGAAAGTGTTACAAATTTTGCTGCACGGCATGATGGGATAGGTGTGGGACCAGTGTATTAGTGTAATATTACGCAAATATGCATGATGGTCACGGTGCAATAACAATCACATTTGGGTCAAAGTCTGATTCTCAAAAATCTTTGAATATTTTTCGGTCAAATATTTTTTGTTCCTAGTTAGACTTCGATTTTGAATAGAAGATAGAAGAGAGATTTATTACAGCTGTGCTGGGATTTCACCAATTATATCAGCCATCTCTTGACAAACTAAATAACGCATGGAGGAAAGTGGCAGAGATTGTTGGTCTTCCTGGTGTGTAACGTTGCCCGAAGTAGCCTAAAACATTTTAGCCCAGGGCCCAGCCAACCCCGGTCTCCATCCAGGGGATGGATGTGGAGACGGTCGGGTCCTACAAGTACCTGGGAGTTCACCTCGACAACAAGTTGGAATGGGCCGGCAACAAGAAGGGCCAGAGCTGACTCTACTTCCTGAGGAGGCTCAGGTCCTTCAACATATGTAGTTTTCTGCTGCATATATTCTACCAGTCGGTTGTGGCCAGTGTCATCTTCTTTGCAGTGGTGTGTTGGGGCGCTAACACCAGGGCCAAGGATACCAACAGGCTGAACAAACTGATCAGGAAGGCTGGCTCTTGTGGGGATTAACCTGGACACCCTGGAGGAGGTGGCAGAGAGAAAGATGCTGGCCAAACTGCTGGCCATCATGGATAATGTCTCCCACCCCCTCACACTTCACACTCATTCACTGCATTGTTTTTTAGTATTTAGTTTTTAGGCCTTTGTTTTTTGTATTTCGTACATTGCCTTGTATTTTGTACATTCTTGTTGATACTGTTATGCTGCTGCAACCCCAGAATTTCCCCCCGGGGATCAATAAAGTATCTATCTATCTATCTATCTATCTATCAAAATTTCAAGATGATGTTTTCCAGACATATGATTATGGATTATATTGGCAAATAAAATGAAAAAATAAGGGTCTACATGTAAACAACAAATAGTGGTTGTGCTTGGTCTGCATGTACAGTAAGGGCACCCATGCATCAGGTTTTGGAGCCTTTGCTAAGGTGCGCTATGGCAGCATCAGAGACTGTGGCTACTGGAGGAATTGGATCAGGTTCAGTGCTTTTATTCAAAGGCACAGTGACAGTAGCTGTTGAAGAACGTTACTTGAGTGATTCACGTGAGTGATTCTCCCAGAAGTTTAGGGAATCGAACGTTCAGGCCTCCCGTTTACCCTTGTCAACCCACCACCCAAACACACACACACACAGAGACAGGATTCCTGTTGCCACGCCCCAATTATAAGTATTCAGTACCTCAGTTGGTTCCTGTTCCTTTCCATCCAGCGTAAAGAAATGTAACCCCTCTCTAAAGTTAAACAATTCAGAGAGAGAGAAGAAAGAGAGAGCCTAAATCTCCCCCATTTTTCTGACTGACAGTTGTGGTTGTTACGATCGTGTTACAGGACCCAAGTGCAAACTACAGACACAGAGACGTTGGTAGGGAAAAAACAGGTTTTACTGGGGAATTAGTACAGAGAATGGCAAGGTAGGAATGGCAAGCTGGGGAGACGGGCTGGTGCAGGAGCGGGGTGAACGGAGCTGGGAGACAGGCAGACAGGACGACAGGCAGGGAACCAGGAAGACAGACAGGCAGGCAGGGTAGACAGGCGGTGGTAGGTCGGCAGGCGGGGAGTCAGGGAAGGAGACTGGATCTGGACACAGGACAACAGGGTTAGTCAAAGGCGTAGGAGAAACTTTGAGATAAATCTGCAACGCGGCCGAGAAGCGAGACTGCTGGGGCAGTACAAACAACGATCTGGCGATGAGTGGATGGAAAGCCGGGGTTCTTATACTGGTGGTGATGAGTTGATATGGATAGCAGGTGTGCGGGGTAGAGCAGGTGAGCGGGAGGTGGTGATGAGTCAGGGAGGAGCCGGAGTCTGGAGCCACGCCCACCAACACATACACACAAACACAGACAGAGACAGACAGGTAGAGAGACTGCTAGGAGGCAGAAGTGGAGGGCGTGACAGTGGTCCAAAGACATTTCATGATATACGCATGAATTGTCTGAAGGTGTTGTTCAGGCTGGGCTCCATTCACTTTCAATCAAATCAATTCAGGAGCTAGATTTTCATCAGAATTCACATACTGCAACACACAGCAAGAATGTTGTCATAGTAAAACCTATTAAGGTATAATTGAGAATGCCCTATCATGAATTTCTATTTCCATAATAGTGACAAATGCCAACAAGAACAGTACTGTGCGCAGACTGTCTTGTCTTTGTGATTTACAGGAGCAAAGTAATGTGGAATGTGTAGATGTTTGCTTTAATAAACTGCTAACACAGCGGTCTTTCATGGTGAGAAATGTTACCTTTGTTACTGATATTCATATTTGTTTGAAAGGAAACCAGGAACATTCTGTAGCGATGAAAGAATGAAAACCTGCAGATCTGATGACGGTCTTCAGTTGGGGACATCACAGTTCAGCATAGAGACTTTATATACGTGGACATCAAGGATTTCCAAAATTGTCTGTTTGCTTAAGTTCAGTTCAGTTCAGTTCAGTTAAAGCGGTACACGATATGATTTTACTGTAAAAATCAGAGAAAACTGCGACAGAGAAAGCTGGACTCAGCAACGATGGCTGAACCTTTTCACCACCTTCACCCGACACTAAGAAGACGGTTTACTTTAGTTTACTGATGTAACCTCGCAGGATTTTTGGGTAATGAAGTACTCACAATTCACGTAGTTACCCCTTGTCACCACCTGGGGCCACCAACGTGCAAAATTGCTTAGTGCAGCTTTAAATTGAGCTCAGATGAATTTCCTTCAGTTAAGTCAGTTTAGTTTAATTGAATTCAATTCTAATCTAATTATATCACTTCAATGTGCTGCATCATTTAACCCTTGTGTTGTGTTCGTTTCCTGTTACCTACTTTAGTGTTCCCGGTCAAAAATGACCGACCCATTATAACTATTTATAAATCTATCATTATACATATATTATCACCTGATGTTGTACTAGATCTTTTTATCAACTTCATTTCTAGTATTTAGGTTTTGCACTTCTCTTTTGAACTTCTGGCCTGTAGGCCTCATTGACCTGATCTTATACAACTCGTTTTTGAGTAAAAATAATACTCAATAATACATAATTTATGTATTATTTTGACTATAGTCAATACCAGAGGAAACATACTGAACATATTAGAGAACAACAGTAACAATGTCAATATGAGTAACAACAACAGAAACACTAATAAGGTTCATGCACATGATTGACAACAGGTGATGGTTTTTGCATGTGCCTTGCAAATATGTGCACTGCATTTTAGACACACAATGCTCGTTTTGACGTCTCTTGGTGCACACAGTGTGCATCTCTTCCTTTTGTCTCTTCTGTCTGTGGTTCTGGCCCTCCTATGTCTCTCACCAATCCGGCAGAGGGTAGTGCTTTGATCATTGTGCTGCCACAGAATGAATGGTGAGCAAGGCCCTACGGAAGCTTTATATACCTGAGCTGCGGAAAGTTTCTGTATATTATTGAAACAATGTTATAGTATTTTGTCTGAAAGGTGTGGTTCCCATGGGGGATAGAATCTATTGGGGAAAGGTTCCTGTCAGATCAAGATTCTAATGGGGAAAGATTCCGGGTTGCCAGGGAAACTCAAGAAGGGGGGGTGAGGTCTCTGTGTGTGTGTGTGTGTGTGTGTGTGTGTGTGTGTGCACGCACACATGCATATAGGTGTCTGGGAGTGGCAGTGTGTCCATCTGATGGATGGACATGTTCCTGAACTCTCAATTTCTCCTGCTTGTAGTCTCACCCATTCATTTCCAATGGCCGGTCATTTTTGACCGGGAACACCACAGATGTCACAAGTTAAATAAAACACCCAAAATTTAATGAAAATGATCTAAATTTATTTTGCGTGTTCAGATACCCTGTGTAGACAAAGTCATGGAGATTTATTCCAATCAGATGAAATAAACTAAAGAGTTCAGACATAAAAGTTGTAAATCGGTCAGATTTGACCGGAACACAACAGGAGGGTTAAGCAGGACAGGACATGGGCCTTAGGTCAGCACATAAGAGAGGATCATCATATCCTCAGGTGGAATATTTATCAAGTATCAGCACCAAGCAAGAATCTGTTTTCTGTTCTAGCAGGGGTGGAAAGTGTACCAAAATATACAGAAGAAGTACTGTTACGTTGCTGAAAATGTATTAAGTAGAAGCAAAAGAGAAAGTGAAAAGTAGCTCATTCAAAATGACCTCAGAGTAAAAGTTACTTAGTGTTATTACAATGTTTTAAATGCAATGCAAAAGGTACGAGCAGCCAAGAGTTCAAACTAGACTCTTAAATTAAAAAGGGTGGGTCTTGCCATGTAGGACAACATACAGTAACGAGTGATGTAAAGTTTAATCAATCAAAGGACAGTCAAATTTGTTGTATGTGATTGGAAACTGCTATTTCATACAGGTCTGGTCCACCTGACTTGCAGGTCTTTGGACTGTGGGAGGAAACCCAGGAGAACATGGAGACCAGGAATTGAACCTGCAACCTTCTGGCTGTGAGGCCATAGTGCTAACCACCGAGCCACTGTAACGCCCCAGAACTTGGATCAGTACTGCCTTTTTTAAGTGACAGGATAGGTGAGGGTGACTTTAACAGACCCCGGAACAGCCCTCCCGCTCCTGGGACGTTCTGCAACTTCAAGTGGTGGGTTTGAGTTTTAGCTCGTGTTTCAACCTGTGCAATATCACAATGCTTTATTGTTATGGGAATGCTGAGCCAAGATTACGCTATTTTGAGAAAAGCTACTTAAAAACACGATTAAGGCAAAAGATCACATTTCCAAGTGAGAGAGAAACAATAGTTTGGTAAAAACGCCCCCGACGGCATCGAGATCCCTTTCACAAAAATGACAGCAGTCAAACCTCCCTCATTGTAACAGTTTTATTATTGGATGAGAGTAAAGTGTGACAGAATAGCATAAAATGGATTGAAATCTGACTTGGAGATTAGGCTTGTCCTCAGTTTCACCATCCATTCTAAATCCTTTTGCTAACACAGTAGTCGTTAGAATAGAATAAAATAGTAAGTAAGTAAGTAAACTTTATTTATAGAGCGCCTATCAAAACAAATGTTACAAGGCTCTGCACAACAATAACACATGTATGAAATATAAATATAAATAAATAAAAAGATACAAATTATGAAACATTAAAAACAGAACAGAGACAAAGCCATGTTACAAAATAAAATGGTTACGGCACAAGTGAGTTTTTAAAAGCCTCTTAAAACCAGCAACTGACTGACTAAAGTGGTGTTCATTTCGAGCCAAGTAGCATCACGTTAGCTCATCAGAGAGAAAAGAAAATGACTTGCTGACTGATATCTGATGATTGTGAAATTTCACGGTGATGATTTGGTCATCAAAAGCTACAAAAGCAGAAACCAGTAAGGTAACCTGCTCTTTCTTATTCTGAAAACTTTATTCATATTCTAAACTGTCAACATGTTAATTGAAATGCATGACTGTTATTCTAACAAAAGTGCTCTTATTTCAGGGGCATTTCAAGTCATCTGAACAATCCCTCGTCCGAGCCTCTAGTGGGAACAACATAAGGCTCCAAAAACTGGACGACTGGCAAAAGAGGATTTTATGGGAAATGTGTACGGGAATTAGTGGCAAATCTGGCCACTAATGAGATTTCTTTCTATTTCCTAATCTTTCCTCTAGCCACCATTCAGAGGATCAGGGCAGGACAAAAAGCTTGAACCTCGTCACCTCTCGCATCAACGTCACTGTCAACAACCAACACAAAAAAGGCCCTACTGACTGGGGCCCTGTCCCATGAGGTTCAGTGTAGTCAGGGTATCATGGCGGTAGCTGCCTTCACTAAACCAAACGATGGCAATTCTGACTAACCAGTCTCACAAAGCTGGTTATCAACCTCGCTCTGTCAACCCAGGATTTTCTGATCCAGCTATGAACGTGTTCACGTGAAAGGGCCAGGGTTTTTAACAAATACCCAATCGCATGCAACATCCAGTGTAGCGGATTTGACATAAGATAACTACTGATCGTGATTAGATTGCCAGGGAAAATGAAATAGAATACAAGCACACCTATAGAATATAAAAATGAGAAATAAAAATAGAAAAAAAATGTGTACTGTTTTTTTCATTTGAATGCAATATCTTGTTTTGTCAATGGAATTTTTGCAGTAAAGGTTATTTAAAAACGGCATCCTCTAGGAGTGACGCCATTATTCCAGGGTGCTGATTGGTGAGGAGGCAGGTTTTTGAATACGCTTTGATCCGATATCCTGAACATAACCTGGCTAGCCGTGCAGCATAAGTTACCATGGTGATCTACCCTGCTAGAAAGTGAGCCGCCTTCATGAAACCGAAAAGCCAGGGTTAAGGCCAAAGTTAGCTCGCTCACCCACTGATCTCGCTTTGTGAGACAGGCCCCATGGTTTCATTCAAATAGAAAGAACATCAATGTCAAAAATCTTCACAATAAAATCATTAAGATTCAATGAAATCGCCACGTAATCCCACTTATTTCTCAACAAATGGATACAGTTTGGCCACTGTCCCACAGATTCATCTGGCAATGATAAGATGTAAAGTAAAACTGATCTTTAATCAGTTAAAAAAAGCTATTTTACTTTCTCATTGACAGCCAAGCATCTCTGAGGTCATACAATGGGGTTTGGAAAGCCTTTGGTTTGACGTTTCCATTCGCCATTTGGTGAGCGTTTCTGTCAGCTCATCCATTTTTAGCTTTTAAAGTTCGGAATCAAGCTCTACAATAAAGAATACTGGGGTTACGTGGCTTTCATGTGGCAGCAGCGCTATATTTAACCACATCTACTGTACATTGTCTTTGCAGATTCACATGATAGCGTATTATCTTGGGTAGATGGGGGCGGGGCAGATTTGGCATGATTGATGAGAGGAGGACAGAAAGGGCTTCAGCTTCTTTAGTTGACCGTCTTCATTTGTATGTATCACGAGTGATTTTTCATTCAATGACCAGTTATCAAAATGCTATAAGACAGTTGATATATAATTAAAACATTGAATAAAGCCTCTCAAAAATAAACAAAATGTGATAACAGTTGCTCTGAGTGGGCTATAGAATATCCACTTAGCCAGATATACAGCTGTGGAATTGGAAATCATATTTCTCTTTTATAGATGACTGCTGTGATTGCTCGGCGTGGGGCATCCCAAGGACACCTCCGGCGACTGTCTTGATCCATCACTCATCTCGAGTAGCTCATAACGCCAACCATATAAACTCAATATAAACCCCCCCGTCGCCAACGTTCGGTGGCAATTAGCTGGTGGGAGACAGAGCAATAGTCAGCACTCTCCCCGCTACCCCGTAGGCAACCTCACATAATTACCTCATTCAAACAATAAAACCAACTATCAATAGAGTGGTCATAAAGCTGACACGGGTTTTCGCACTTCGCTGAATTCCTTTATTCCTTTCACATTTGGTAGACACAAAAGAAAATGCCTGGATGGGATTTTCAGAGTGTCTGTCGGTGCCTCATCATCATCTAATCACAACTGGACTGCAGCTTCTGATTGGCTCGTCTCACTAACGAATTCCTGAAATCTGTCCAATCAGCAGGTTCACCTCCTACCAGTAGGTGCACATAAAAAACTCCAAACTCTGAACAACGCACATTCAGATGAATTCAAACGTGTACATGTTAAAGATGTAATTGCTTTACATCAACATGTCTATACTTTTGGTTGGCGACGACATAACTTTTTTTTACCCTTTTAAGTGAAACATATGAATGACCCGTCCCCAGTGACAGTCGCATATTAAGGCATAAGCTCGGCTGTACTCATTTCTGATGAAACAGCCATTAACTTAAATAGTTCATATAAAGAAGCGATAATTTTCAGTGCTGGTGTAAATCAATGTTTTATCTCAGGCGCACCTTAGACTCGGCTGCGTGAGAGAAGAAGGGATGACTGAATGTCTTGGCTTGTGCTGATTCTGAACACTATTGATTTTCCATTGTGCCGGTGAGGAGAACGTCACTATTCTCTACAGGCAATGAGGCAGAGAGATAATAAAAAAAATACCCTCAGATTATTGCTTTTGACACTTTGTTTAATTTAAGTGGTAATCCTCGAGTTCCTGGTTTTCTTTAGTCTCCATATTTGGTGCTAAGTGCTCATTGCTGTGATGTTTCTGCACTTCTGTCAATCAAACAGTGTGTCCAGTACTGTGACGTCTTTCTCGGATTTTCTGTTGATGGAAGTTTGAGTTTCTGTAGGTGGCTTTTCTTTGTCTGTTTAGCCATGGTGGCTATCGCTGCTCATGCTAACTACCCAGTTCTTCTTGTATTTATTCCAAACAAACCTGAAACAAATCACTTCCTCTGCAGAGGATTTTTTCCCTACCTGACACCGGGTGTTTAGAACAGCAGATGGAGAGTAACAAAATGGTAATTTATTTATATGAAAATGTCGCACTATAACTGGATGGTCAAAACTAACTTTATTCTCATTTAATACATCTTATTTGTGTTCAATGTGTTTATGAAGACCTGCCCAGCCTGAAAGGTACTGTGGAAGTACTGCACCCTGCTGCAGCTTGTTTTAGTAAATGTGACCAAAGGTGACCTGTTTTGTCAAAAGTGTCATTAAAGGACAAATTCACCTTAAAGCACTATAAAACTAACATCAGGTGTCATCATAGAAGAGGAAACAATATAGATTTTTTTTTTCCACGGACAGTAGTCGAAATAGACCAGAATGCAATGCAACCACGAGACGATTTTACTCGACAAGAAAAACTTGCTGTCTTGCTCTCACTACTACAGATTAATGCAACAAGTTCACGGCTGTTCTCGGGGGCATGCCGACCCCCCATAAACGTAGGAAATCACTAACTGAAGTAGAAGTAGACGGGTTGAGGGAACGTGGGTATGCAAAAAAAAAAATCATCACAGAATGATGATACATAACTGCTCAAGAGCATCTGAGGGTGGATGTCTCCTTTAAATGGGTCAATACAAACCTGACTGCACAGAGAAGTTCTAGGTTTTTCCTCATCTGTCAGTACCGATGGGAATTCAGTGGCATTACATCACTGGTTGGCAGTCGCGGCTTCGCTTACCTAACTCGCCCCACCGTCTGACTCCGCTGCCAGACGTGCGCCATGCACACAATGCCGCTTTATTGATGGCATCACTTAAAAGCCTTGGCCCGCTAAAGTTGGCATCTCGTTTAATATCCTAAGTGCCCTCAGCACGTCTTGCAATCTCCCAGAGGTGCCATACGAAAGAAAGTCAGTCAATAAGGGGCTTATCGACTTCTTTCTCCTCTCTCTCTCAATGCCCAAATAAGTTAGATTGAAAAGCTATAAGTTCTCGTGTCCAGCGAGTTTCTTTTCCGAGCCGGCTGACATCCTTAGACGAAAACTGGTCCACCTGAATCTCGCGTGGGCCTCATCCCAATCTACTATCTACATATGCAGGTGTGCTATAATTGCAAATATGCAGGTATCCATCTATTTATACTTTTTAGTGCACCGTATATAATTATCGCCATGGAATATCGGCCAATACACAAAATTTAAGCCATTCATCATCTCCAGAAGGGAGCACAGAAAACCATTATTTCTAAAATAAGGATTTTAATGTTAAAGTTCACCAAATCAACCACCTTCAGTTTGCACAGTTTGTATATAGGTCTCTAAACAAGGTTTTTCCCTCTTTTTTCCATGTTTTTTCCATTTAAATATTTATTTCACAATGATACCACCTTAAATTAACCCTGTCTCAGTTCAGAATTACCTACAGTGGCAGCAAGATGCTGTCAACCTGTCAACCGTCTTTTTTTTTTTGGTGCCGTCTATATATTGACTGCTGCGTGCGAGTATGCATGCAATGGTGAGCTTTTGTGCATATGTGTGTGTGGGTTGGCACAATTGTCACTCAATATATGTTGTTTACAGCCATGTCAATAAAGGTTTCTCTTCAGCAATAAATAATACTGTCAGTATGGACTGACTGCCAAGACCCTGTATGTTACAGTACTTCCACCACATTTTATTGACTGTTGTCTAATCAACACATAGCAACCCTGTGTGGAACATCTGAATGGATTAGTACTCCAGATTTCAAGTTTGCATTTTTTCTGTCTAATCAGTGAATGAAGGTTGTACCACAATCCCCATATGAATATTCTGTGATTTGGACAAAATCAAAGGCATCCAAATCAACCGATATATCATCCATGTGTCCCGGATCCTTGGCTCCAGTGCTTCATGCTAACATGCTAGCACTCCATGCTGAGAACTTGTAGCAGCTCTAAACTAAATGGTAAGTAATGCCAGTTTTGTGTAGATTGGTAAAATGTACGTGAAATATGACATAAAAATACCATGTTGTGAACTAGCAGGGACTACTTTCCTTGTTTCTTTGTAACCTACTATAACATAGTGTATGCTAAAGTGTTAGCATGGAGCCTACTACCACTCACCACAGTGTATGCTAAAGTGTTAGCATGGAGCCTACTATCACTCAACATAGTTTATGCTAAAGTGTTAGCATGGAGCCTACTATCACTCAACATAGTACATGCTAAAGTGTTAGCATAGAGAATAGCCAATGATCTACCAGGGACACCAGGGAGTTCAGTGTCCATATTCTCATCACTTAACAGCTAAATTGGCCGAGGGGCCAATCTACCAAAAACCTGGTGTGTTCCTTTAAGATGAAGAGAGGATGGCTCTGACCCCATTCATCCCTCTCAGCCCACAGCTCTGTCAGAGCCGATGTGAAGATCTGGTACAGACCTCTAAGATGACTCTCTCATCTTACGTAATCCATTTAAGACTGACAATTATCTATAAAAAGCATATATCTCTCTCCTCTCTCACTAAAAACGTCCAGCCTGGGTTCATCTCTTTCTTATTCTCTCTCTTGTCTCACTAAGAACCTCCAGTCTTCAACTGAATTAACTGAACAGTCAAAGATGTTTTTCATGGCGTACCAACAGGAAAATTTCAACAATTTTTGTTACTGTCAATGTGTAGTGCTTCAACACATTATACTATTATTAATATGGACATATTGAAGTCACCTGCAAAGAAATACATCAATCAAGCCAGAGTAAAATATGCTGCTATAATGCAATACTGACAATGCGGTATGAAATGTTTAATCATAGTGAAAATATCAAATAGATCCAGCGAAAACCGTGTTGCAACTGGTAATAACTTCCGGATAAAGTAATAACTATGTAATAAATATCCCTTAAATGGGTTCAAAATGCAATAAAATCTGTTAACGGGTGACATAGTGTACCAAGAAGGCACCTCCCATCACAGGTATTTGGTTGATTTAGGCCCACGACACCTCCAGCAGGCTCAACAGTGATGGCATCTCAGAACCACCCTGCCTCGACACAAATACAGACACACAAATAAGGTATTGACAACAATTGGGTTTTAGCGACGGGGAAGTTTCAGCTGAGCTTGCGGACAGATCAGGGATATCCTGAGCTGCCCTGAGCCGGGTCATGCCCATGGTGTGGGGTGGCATAATTTCTTTGAGTAATAGATACATCAGGTTCCCTTACACAGCAGCTGAACAGGCCAACATCAAAATGCAATTTGCAGCGACGTCCGGTTTCCCAAATGTAATATATGTATATAATAATATCTCACAAATAAGACAACAGGACGACTGACACTCCCGGCTTGGAACAGCAGTGCAGAGCAGTTCAGAAACCATATTGTATCAGAAAACAGTTATACCAAGAGCTGAGAACATTGCATCACAAATCACTCTGGTTACCATATCTATATGATTTATTTTATTATATATTTATTATCATATATTATAGATAACCCCTGTCTTAATCATAAAGTACAATAAGACACTGAATAAGTCTTAATCTCGAGTGTGCATGGTTGAGATGGTTAGCCAACGTTTTGAGTAGCTTTGCTTTTTCAAAAACGTTCATTTTGATGTTTTGTGGGGTGTGATTGTACAGAAGCATCAGTGCTTGTATGTGAGCCCCTAGATTCTGCAACAAGAAACTCAGGCTAGCTAAACCAGTATCATCTTTTAAACATCTTCTTAAAATTAATGAATTATTATGATTATAATGAATTATCTTGATTTGACTTAATTTGTAATGGTAGTAGCAGTAGTAGTAGTACTAGTAGCAGTAGTAGCAATTGTAGTAGTAAGAAATATTTTGAAAATGTGTATTCCTGGAGATTGATCTCTTCTCCTGCTCCAACAGATTTCTAGGAGGGTCCAGTCAATCAATCAGTCTGTCTCTGACTCTGACCAACTGGTACTTAATGTCCAATGATAAAAACAGATTTCAGGACTTCACTTGAAGGGGGGGAGGGACGGGACTGAATGGATGGATGCACTCCTTCATCTGAACATGAGAAAACTCACTCTAATAACGCAGGAACCTCCTAAAGGCAAGATGGCACCGCCTGCTGGACACTCCCAGTATTACACACTTCACACATTCAGATAACCAAGAGAAATCAAAGCAAATGATGCACTTACATGGCTACACAGCTGTGTGCATGTAGTGGATAAATAGTGCACCATTTTATTCCTATTAAAGCTTTGGAGTAGGTCTAGACATGCGTAACTGCGTAGACTACATGGATTCTGTCTTACCCAGTGATGTAGCGATCCATTAAAAAGAGGGTAAACTATCACCTCCAGTCAGTGATTACCAAAAGGTAAACAATGATCAATAGTACCAAAAAGCTTTAATGACATCTAGAGTGCCGGGGCAGGATTAACTGGATATACTAGATACTATAGTATTATCAGGGTCAGATTTGGTCTTTAAAGGTGCAATAACTACGATTGAAAAAAATGACCATAAAATATCTGATAGGGTTGTCAATCAATACCGGTGAATCAGAGATTACGCGGTCAGCTTCTGCGATTTCTGGCTTTCCAAACTCACTTGTAACCCGTACTCTGTTTTGGAACAACAAACTAAACTAAATCAATAACTCCTTATTGCTCCTTCATTCCCATTTTGCTCCAGAACGATTTGACTCTGATACGATCTGAGATCAGATAGAAATGAAACTTTATTGATCCCCGTGGGGAGGAAATTGGGTTGGCGCGACAGCAGAAAGTAATAGGATACAGCAAAGACGAACAGAGGAGAGTAAAATGAGGGATGTTAAACATACGCAACCGACGATGTATGTACCAAGATGCCAAAAATGAAAAGTACAGCATTATGAGGGTGTGCAGAATAACAGCAGCAGCAGCATACACAAAATGAATGAACATATGCATGATATGAGAACATGCCAAAAATCATCATATGCAATATATAACAGATTAGGAGAGTATGAAGAACAAAACATGTGAATTTACAGCATTTATATGATGTACAAATATTCACAACCTGTACAGAAAGTGTCTCTAGACATAAAAAAAACCCAATACAGCTCATCAAATATATTAAATACACATTTGTAGACAACATGTCATTACTAGCTGTTGACCTTCTCAAGGTTCTAGACGTTAGCAGAGCATATTTGTAGGCGGAGGTAGCATGAGGCCTCAGTCCGGTTGAGCCCCGGCAGCGGCGCTGTGGGACGCTGGGTCCAACTGGGTGGAGTAGCTCAGGGGGATCTCCAGGCCAGCCAGTGGACCCACCACACTCAGCCAGGTCACCACGTAGTTTACCCGCCTGCCGAGTGAACACACACACACACACACACACACACACACACACACACAATAACTATTGTAGTTTTGTAAAATAGACAACACAATCTTAACTATATAAATAGTTGTGTTTATAGTTTAACTGCAAAATCACATTTTTCTTTTAACAAAATAAAAGTCATAATACAAAAAGTTTGTATTTGTGTCCATATTACATTACAGAAGAAACAGATTCAGTGTCATTACAATTAACTGACCACCCATCCATACAGAGCTATCTACCGGAGACTGGCACCAATAATCTCGTCACATATTGGATAAGGTGGGCCAAACCTCCAAGAAGTCAAAGTAGTTCTTTAAGGGATGAGTAACACAAAATATGTTTTTAGCAAGACTACAAATGTTAAGGAGAAAAGTTGAGAAAAAGGATGCTGAATTCTCAGGCACCTTTGGGAAACAGTTTCTGAATTCTTTCACATAAAAATAGTCAAACATGAGTGACTCAAGAAGTCTAGGTGAAATGCTGGGTCCATTGGAGTGTTTAAACAGCGGCTGAAGACCTTCCTCTCCATTCAGGCCTTCGGACCCAGCTGCTGAACTGTGGCCCTGTCCTTTTTTGTCCTTTGTTTGTCTTATTGTCTTCCTACCTTTTAGCCTAGTTGTTATTTTCCTCATTTTATCTAGTAATTCTCTTTTCTATTGTTAAGTGCCTTGGGTACCATGAAAGGCGTTCTTAAATCAAAGTTATTATTATTATTATCCTGATATTAGAATAAATGGTAATTGGCTGCATTTATATAGCGCTTTTATCCAAAGCGCTTTACAATCTATGCCTCTCATTCACCCATTCACACACACACTCACACACACACACACACACACACACACACACACCGATGGCAGTGAGCTACCATGCAAGGTGCTGGCCTGACCATCGGGAGCAATTTGGGGTTCAGTGTCTTGCTCAAGGACACTTCGACATGTGGACAGGAGGAGCTGGGGATCGAACCGCCAACATTGTGATCAGTGGACAACCTGCTCTACAACTGAGCCACAGCCGGGAAGAAGGGAAGAGAGGGTGCAATCGGCGTAATGAAAAAGTTAAACAACATAACGAATCAAGTAATAACAGTATTTATTACACTGTTTCCTACCTGTGTTCCTGCTGAGCCGCCTGCATCACAGGCCTCATGAACTCCTCTGTTCTACATGGGTGGATGACGAAGAAAGACTGACCCAGCAACGGATGCTCCTGGCAGAGAGAGAGCAAGGAGGGACTTCTGATATATGTAGATACACATATTTATATACACACACACACACACACGCACAACGGTTAAAATACAAAAGCGGGAAATGCTATTTATTGTTTTGCAGGCAATCTGCGTAATAAAATTCTAAATGATAAGTTCAAATCATCTCTACTCGTAAAAAGGCTTGTTTCTGGTTGATTTAAAAAAAACTCCCTGGTTTTACCTGTTGCGTGATCGTGTTCCAGGGACTCTGCTGTAGCCGAAGTCTGTAGTTGGGATGGACGGAGCTCCACACCTCGTCTAAAGACAGGCTCCTCCCTTCTGACGGGACCAGGAAAATACAGGCGAAATCAAGACAAAACAAAAAGGAAGACGTCGAAATAAAATGTATGCGTCTCACACACACACACGTGACTAACCCAGTGTGGACGCTCTGAAATAGAGCACGGGCGTCCTGTAGCTGCAGGAGTAAAGGATGTGATATTCATACTGGAGCGCGCAATCTTCTGACGCCGCGCAGACACCATCGTCGTCACCGCTGATGCCGTCGTCGTCGCCTGTGGCAGCCGGAGTAGACGCATGCAGCTGCGGAGGAAGAGAGAAACATTGCTAGACATTGTGAAGACAGGGGCCCACGCTAACTAGGCTTAGTAAATGTTAATGAGGCCAATTGTTTTATATTTTTATCAAACTCTAAAAATATAAATGATGTTTGTCGTAGTTACAACATTTGTGCCGGTGAAGCAGTTTTGTATTTATAGAAGTAGGCTATGTATGAAGTTCGCTTTTGCCCATTTCACTAAACAAGAAAGCAATCATACAAAATAAATTGATCTGACTAGGATCTGGCACCAACTAGCATTGCTGGTCTTGTTTCCTGGTGTTCTTTTTCTTATCCTGCTTATTTATAGTTTCACAACTTTCATTAGCTACTTCCAATCAGAAATAGGCTGGTTTTGCCAGCTGTATTTCTTTATTTTGGTGGTTAAATTGCTCCTAAATTCAATTCCAGGTAGCATAAAATGGTTGTAAAAAGGCTTAAAAGTGGCTTTCTGAAACCTGCAGTGTATAAAAACACATTTTTCCCTGCAGAAAATGAAACGCTACTCCACCTGTTCCTGCTGATCTCTCCCAGTGTGACTGGGAGTGTGATGCTCTGTGGCTCCACCGGATCCCTCCTGGTCCCGGTCAGGGTTGGAGTGGGTGATCGACCTCAGAGTAGTCTTCCTCAGGTAGCCTTCCTCCGAGCCCTGAACTCAGACAAAAAAAAGCACTCACACCGTTAGCTATAGTCACAGACAGCAGGTTTTCAAGCTTTGTAAGAACTCCACACTGATCTATTCTACACCGTCCTCACCTGGACCGGCTCCCAGCTCCA
Source organism: Hoplostethus atlanticus (assembly GCA_034670405.1). Taxonomy (NCBI): domain Eukaryota; kingdom Metazoa; phylum Chordata; class Actinopteri; order Trachichthyiformes; family Trachichthyidae; genus Hoplostethus; species Hoplostethus atlanticus. The sequence goes on along the minus strand of JAXDDX010000079.1, from coordinate 568,545 downwards.
GCCGTCTCTCAGCCGGTTAGACTGCTGCAGGAGGAGCTGACAGCACAGACGGAAGTTATCCTCCTCCAGGAAGCAGGAGCTCATCTGCAGAGGCGACATGGGGGGTGAAGGAGGTTAGAGGCAAGAGGAGTGAGTGGAGGATTAGAAAAGGGGTGAATACTAGGATTAGAAGAATATATTATGGGTTTGCTGTCATTTTATTAAAAATAGAATCTGGTCCGGTCAGTGTTGTAAAAGTAGTAGATATAGTGGCAAGAAAAAGTATTAATATCGGTTGTCATTTTTGTGCTACAAAAGGATCTTAAAATGCATAAACCTGTGATCTTGGGTTAGGGTTAATGTATGCCAAGTTGTTTTATCCTATCAATGTAAAAATGATATTCCATAATTGTATTCATTAGTATGAAATTAAATTAACAGAAAAATATTAAACTAGTATTAAAGTATTATAGTATTAAAGTATAGTATAGTATTATAGTATTAAACTAAATCGATTCAATTCGACAGGGAAAATTATTTTGAAGAAGAAAATCGCTTAACTTCCGGCTTAACTGTTTGTTACGATCATAGACATATATAATAACCATAATAAAAAATAGGACATCCAGTCATAACCTTCAAAATAAAATCTTTATTGGCGAACATACTATATGTTGCGAATTATTTTAGTAATTTAAAGAAAACACCAACGGATTAAATTAAGGAGACATTCGTAGTAAATAAAAATCCGATGGATGTTTTCCTCAAAGCTTTCTGTACATAGTAATTACTCCTTTTCAAAGGAGAAAAAATTGTACGCTTTTACTTTGAAAGCAAAATTGCTTAACTTCCGGTCTCCTCCTGGTTAACCCTAGCTGCCTTGACGCAGGTCAATGTCGTCGCGTTGACAGCGACGCCGACGAGTTAATGGAGTTTTCGTGATGTTCCCACCTAAATCAAACTCTTTGCGTCCGCAAAATGCAGAAAACAAATGTGAAATTATGATTTACAATTTCTTTCACTTTATAATACAAATTACTTACTGTTACATGACGACTGGTGGTGAAGCGAGAACAGAAAACACCAACCAGAGAAAAACGGGCAGGACGCAATATTTCTCTTCCGGGTTAAGAGACGAGCACGTCACTGCTGGCGATTTTTTAAAATAGTGTTATTTAGTTGTAAAACCAGAGATTCTTACACCACCACTGCCTTTTAAATATATAACATACGAACAATAAATTATTTTGTAATGTTTTATTAGGATTATCTGGTGGAGCTGGTGGTGTGAATAGCTGTCTGGCCTGTCGTTTCTCCTTACGACCACTAGATGGCAGCAAATACAACATAATACAAAATACAATACAATAAACAATAGTGCGTTACTGTGAACAAAGGTAATGTTAAATACTTTTAGTATCTATTGTATAGTGACTCAAAATACTGCCTATCTATATAGAGTAGGTGTTACCAGAGTTATTATCCTTTACAATTTCACATACACATTTTCACAGGTGACTTTACAGGCAAGGGATTGCACCTCCAGGGAAAGTCGACATAGCTCCGTGTTCTTTTTCAGCTCCACAGTCATACAGTCCTACATGAAGCAAAAGGGACGGGTTTAATTAATTGTGCTTAGAATTATATTTGTGAGAAAGCTTAATCGTCATCGGTTTTGGGGAACTGCTGTATCTCAGGGATGGTGATACAACAAAGTAAGAGTAACCACTCAGGCTCTGCTAAAGGGGACAATTTGTGTTCAAAATGTCACATTCAATTAATCAATCTGAAGGAAGTAGATTATTTTAGAGGAGGTAAGGCATATCTACTCTACAGATCTACAGCTACATGCCATTGATCAGTGAATGGATATTGTTCTTACAAAGGTCCGGTTGTGATGAAGTGTCCTGGAGGTCATGAGCTGCTCTATTGGAGCAGTTGGGGGTTCAGTGCCTTGCTCAAGGGCACCTCAACATTAGTAGTTGTTGTTACTCATTCACTTTCCTCACCCACCAGGGATTTTAACCAGCGACTTTCTGGTCACAAGCTGGTTTCTCTAACCTCTAGGCTACCATCTCTACCTCTAGAGATTTACTAGGAATTTAAAGCTACACTAGGTTACTTTGCACTTTGGCGCCCCCACCGGCAGCAAGAGGTAACGGTTTGAATTTGGAGGACTTCATTACCCAGAGATGCTGATTCGTCTCTTCCTGTGTGGAGAAGATTTCCCACCAATGACCATACTGACAACAGATTTAAATTTGGCCAAATGGGGTGAATCTACGGCATCTCAGTCAGTGGGGATGGGACTCTCTTCTCTGTTGCAGCCCCACTTCATGAATTTGTGAAAACATGTCTCGACTTCAGTGGCAAAGGATGGCAAAACAAGCCATTTATTGAAATAATGCAAAAGAAACTAAACATGAACACATTTTTTTTGAATCAAGCAAACTGTAAAAGTTTCCACGTTTGAAACAGTCAACATAAAACGTCTCCAGAACGATCCCGCCCCAGGTTTGATCAGACAGTTCTGCACCGAAGGGCAAAGACCAAAAGAAGTTTTTTTTTTCTTGTTCATACTCTTGGTAACACATAAACCTTCAGACAAAGAAAAAACAGAAATTCAACACATCGCTTTTTGAAATCATATATATACATTTTTTTTCTTACAGCATTTACACACATCATTAAGAAATGATAAAACGAAGCAAGTACCACGGACAAACTCTATCTGTCAATCCAAAAAAAAAAAGAAAAGAAAGAAAAACACATTGTGTAGACTGAAACTGAACCGAAGCGTGACGATGCAGCCAGAACAATACAATATTGTCATAGTAATGCTGACGGAGAGAAGCCGTGGGGGTTTTTCCTGGGTACCGGAGTGGGGAGAAACATGGGGATGGAAACATGGGGTTGCTGGACTGTAACATGCTTCCACAGCCCTGAATTCAGACCAGGTACTTGAGGGGAAAGGTTTTGCTGCAGGGCTGGGACGCCTTCACTTCCACCTGAGTCAAATTCAGGAAGTAGAGTTTCTTGAAAGTCAGTTATTAAAGGAAAACTCTGCCACATCAATCTGTGATGTTCAAAGCATTCCAGCGGTTATTTTGTGACTTTCCCTCAACCTGCCTCGTCTACTTTTACTTAAGTTTGTGATTTTCTACGTTTCTCATAATGTCTTTCGTCAACGCCCAGAGAATGGGGTGCACTTGTCGCTTTCAATGATGCTATTTAGCTCAATGGGGTTTTGCTTTGCCTCACCTGTCAGCTAGCTAGCCAACTAGTTTGTGAACTTTGGGGCGTGTCTGTAATCACGACCACGCCCCTTCCTCTCGTGGCCGCAATGCATTCTGGTCTAGCTTGGCTACTGTCAGTGGAGAAATTGGTGTCTCTTCCTCTTCTCCGATGGATTTCTCCCTGTATGATTGTTGAACGTCGGTCTAGAAAGAAGTCGTTGCTCTTCTATATTATTACATTACAAGGCCTTGAGTTTAGCTAATTGGATTTAAGACATTTCAAGGCTTTTTCAAGAGCTGTCCGTGGTCTCAACGCTGTTTCAGAGAATTTCAGGGAATTTTGTCAGCATTGCTATCAATGGAGATTTTTAGCGTTTTGAGTTTAGCTAACACACTTTAAGACAAATCCAGACTTTTGTCACCCTGCACGGCCTACTTGTGAATGTTCCTGAAGTGAAAGTGAAGTGATCGCAGCTGGGTTTTTGTTATTCAGCACACCGAAGCAGAGCTGCACCAGAGATTTTACGGCAAGGGGTAGGGATGGTGGTGGGGTGGAAGGAGGGGGGGGGGCCGGACAGACACCTTGACAGTTGGTGGATGCTTGACTGAGGCGCTGCACTCACACCTAAATATGGCTTCAGGCCTTAAGATATGTCACCACCGTGCACAGACCCACATACAGACCGTCAGACACAGAAGACAGAGGATGGGGGTTCGATGGAGGGCAGGGGGCGGAGTCAAATTCACAAATCCCCATCGTCCCTCGTTGCCGGCGAGGGAAAGTAACCATTTAGCTTCCCGCGACTTGCTTGGAGGAATCTGAACACCTTGCCCCCCACCGGAGAGAGAGAGGCTGAGAGATAAAGAGAGAAAGCCGAGCTGCTTTAAAAACTAAGAGCTGAGGGCACTGACAAGGCATCCATCTTGAAAACAGTCTACAGTGTTCTTCGACTTCCTGCTCAAGCTTTGCTGGAGTTTCTGCTGTGTGTGTGTTCATTTGTATTGAATTCAATGGAGAGTTTTTAGTGTCCCGTGGTCCAAATGCCGTTTCAGAGAATTTCAATTTCAGTTACAAATGGTCTACATGCTGTTAAGTTCAGTAGTATTGGTTTCAATGGGGAGTTTTAGTGTCCCGTGCTGAAAGGCCTTTCCACCCGAGGGGACACAAGGCTAATTTATACCAGTTGCCCATCCCAACATCTGTTAAAACTCATCTTTAACATTGTCTAAATGGCCCTATTTACGCTGGTAAAGGTCATGACCCCTATGACCTAACCAAGAGTCACGCAGATATAGCTACAGTTGCGTGTTTGTGACCGAGATTTAAGTGAGCAAATGAGTAAGAAAGTGAATTGAGTTGGGATTCAACTGAAGACCAGCACTGACATCTCCAATATCTTCTAAATCGACCCCTTTCATCCCAAAAGCATGACAAGGAATTACAAATATCAGTCTTTCGGCCAGAACTGTATCCTTGTCAGGGTGGAAAAGCTTCTGAAACAGCATTTAGACAATAGGACACAAAAAAACTCTCCATTGAAATGATGAGTGTTCATATCTGTAGTATGATTCCAAACAACTCCATGTCAATGTCCTTGGCTTCTCCTGTCACTTGCAATCATCACACACTCCAGTGCTTTGATACAGCAATTGCAAAATCTAGCTTAAAGAGAGCTTAAACTTGGGGAGAGCTAGCTTAACACCATCTGTATTTCTTCCCAACCGGGCCCCTCAACATTTTGCACTTCAGTACGACAGCCGCTGTCATCGTTACCAACTTCATTCGTTACTTCATTTGGGACATCTTCCGAGGCCTATTTTAACGTGAGACATCAACACTGTGAAACTACGCCCTCGTGTGGTGAAATGGTCACTTTGTGGATACTTGGGACAGTCGTAGTGTCTCGCTCTTATTCCAGTTGTACACGCAAATTCATAGACCGTCTTCCTCTGTCAGTTGTAAATTGTCAATTGGGAAAAAGTTAATATTGATTTTCGTACCAATCCCCTCCCGCGCTGACCATCCAGACTGAAATATGGTAGACATTTTTCATCTGACTGTCCAAGTTTTACTCGTGTATGTTCTTTGTGTCTGTCTGTATTGTTTTTTTGCTAAAGATAGGAGACGTTCAATCTAAATGTGGGGATATTCTGGTCTGTTTACTCAATCAGTTTTTCTTAGACCTTTGAGAGTTTCTCTTCCATCCATCTGCTCATACCCAATTTTCAGTTCAGCTTCCAGATCTCAGTCTCTCTAAACCTGGGAGACTTTCTGGTCCATCTGTCCACTCATTCTGAAACACAGGAATTGTTCTCGCCCGTGCAAATTTTCAGTCCTTCCCCTAAACATGCGAGACTTTCTGCGTCTCTCTCGCCTGTTTGATGCTGTACAGCCACTTGATGACTCTCGCGTTGCGCTCCACGGCAGAGATGCCGTAGGGAACGCGCTCCCCGGCCTCCTCCTCCTCGTCCTCACCCTCCTCGCCGTCTGACAGCCCCTCGTTAGAGGAGTGCCGTGACCGGTCGCAGTCGGAGGAGATCATGGATGCCGATCGGAAGTTCAGGCTTACGATGTCCGAGTTGGCTCGGGCGAAGTTCTCCGGCCCGACCGCCTCCAGCTCTTCCGGGTCGAGGCCGCAGTAGTTAAAGAAGCGCTCCACATCGGCTCCAGCTCGGGCGTACCGGTCTGACAGGTCCGATTTCGAACGGTGTAAGGAGGGGCGGCGGGCCACCGAGGAACCGAGTTCAACCTCCAGGTTTGGGTCATTCGAAGAGTTGGAGACGTCGCCACGACCGCAAGGCAGCGACTGAGGGGTGGTGTTGTCGCAGGGTGAGGGGGACAGGGTCGGACGGGGGGGAGGCAGTGACAGGGAGAGTGGGGGAGGCGGGAGGGAGGCGGGGTTGGGTTTGGGGGGGAGGGGCGGAGCTGAGGAGCTGCTTGATCGGGCGGTGCGAAGCGGCTTTCCGTTGCACAGTCGCAGGAGGTCGGAGGAGGAGTGGGAGGTAAGGAGAGGAGGCAGCGGGGAGTGGGAGCGCCCAAGACCTCCTCCTTCACCTCCTCTCTCGTCCAGGACTCGTCTGCTGAGGTTGAGGTTTCCTCCTTGTTGTGGACTGTGACGCCCCCCACTGTTGACAGGTGGGACCTTCAGTGAATGGGAGAAGGATCTGAGGGAGTGGGAGGTGCTTGGACTGGGGGCGGAGTCTGGCGGCTGCTCGTTGAGCGTCATCGTGGAGCGGTAGGTTAACGGCACCCTAGGAGCAGAGAAAAAAAAGGATAGGTCAGAGTACTAGTAGCAGAAACCAAGGAGAAGTCAAAATGTTAGGCACAGAAGAAAAAAAGGACCGGTCACACTTCTAGGAGTAGAAACCAAGCATTTCCTGGTGGCAGAGCTGCTCTGGAGGCAGAAATAATCTCATTGGTTTAGATAAACATCAAAGGGTGGAGCTAAAGAACTACAATTTGCGACTTGGGACTTAAAGTTCAGTGAAACAGGCTAGACTACTAATACAGGCTATGAACTGAAATAATGCAGTCTAACTATATTAACCTATCTAGGTTAGCTAGTTAGCCTGACCTGTCAAGTTCAAACTAACCATACTAGTCTACATCTAGGTTAGCTAGATAGCTAGCTGCTGACCTTCCAAGATCATGAATGAATGAGTTCCTTCTTCACCATTCAAGTTTGTCAGTTAGCTAGTGCCGAAAAAGTGCTTCTTTGGCTCTGCCCATTGAGGTCTAACTCATTACATTATTTCTGCCTCCAGAGCTCTGTCTCTGAGTCTGACTACTAATGCCGGGCTCAGACTACACGATATTTTTGTCTGTTACGATGGTCACTGTGCTGGCTAGCCTCCACAGGGGTGTTGTTGCCAGAGCTCGACAAACCTTTCCTCTGTTTCATAGTTCCACCTAGCGGCACCAGCAACTTCATTCCTCTTTCGCTTCGCCATGTTTGTTTATAGCGCTCCGTGCTCCTATTGGTCAATTCTAACATGCTAGTCTTTTGTCGGGACGTTGTGAGGCGTCCCAGATGCGGCGTCGGTTGTCGTCCACTATGTCACACTACACAAGATAAAACGATCGACTGTCGCACCCTGTCGTTCCCGACTCGACCCGACGCCCTACGTCTGCCGAATCAGGGCTATAATCAGCCTGATATCGTGTAGTCTGATCCCGGCATAAGAGGAGAAAACAAGGAAGGGTTAAACTCCTAACAGCAATGTTCCAGAAACGCAATATTCAAAGAAACACGTCTCATGGTGACCTTTAAATCTGTATGGCTGAACAGGTTGTCAAAAAAAAAGACTACTGGGTGGAATCAAACTGTGGAAATAATGCTGTTGTAAATGCAGTGACTTTTACAGTCCCAGCTCCAGTTAGTGTCTGTACTAACAGTTATAGTACTGAGAAACTGTTGCAACTTCAGACAGATAACTATAATTGGATAATTGGATTTTTGCTAAAAGTTTGAACAAAAATCAATCCTTACAAAAGTGTCAAAAGTGTATTAGTAAATAGTTGAAAGTGATTTCAGTCGGTGTGCTTCACTTAAATGAGGTTGCTGCCTACTATATAGAGCCAATGGATCACCATGTTTACCAGTAAGGCAATTGGAAACTGGCAATTGGTTAACTTCTTGATTATTTGTTGCTTGAAATACACTTAAATATTTGAATGATTATTCAGAGGAGATGAAGAACAGTCAATTCCCAAATCTTATATGGGAGATTCATACTGGCAATTTATACTTGCAAATGACAAACCAGGTATCAAGTCTGTCAATGCATGCTTTTAAAACACTCGCAGCAGTGAAATAGTTACAGTATTGAAGAAAACTGTAACAGGGCACTCTTGTGTCTCTTAAGCAACTGGCAGCAATATCATTCCTTACATCCTCTGACAGCTGGAAACAGAGAAAACCTCAACAATTCTTCTCATGGGTTGAATAAAGATTTATTGCAATGCAGTGTATGAATGCACATTCTAGCTAAGCATAATGTCAAAAGCATTGTAGTATATTATATACTGATGACGCAGGGGAAAGTGCTACCCATATTCTCTGCACAAGTTGATCAAAGAGCCTGCAGTGATTCAGTGCAAGTATCCTGGAATACAATTTTGTCAGTAATATTTCCTATAACACGATTCCAGCAAGTACACTAAAAAAATACCGTTCACAATGGACCCTGGTTTCTCTTACTTACTGAATTGTAATGTCACCAGCAAGGAAATACCTGTAGTCAGGTGTAGGGACTGAATCATTAATTACAAAAATATATATCACAAGCAACCCAGGTCTACAGAAAACTTCAATCAAGACGTTTTGACAGCTTCAAATGAGTCTGAACAACAAATAATTGCTTTGAACTGTCAAGCAAAACTGAACAGTGTTAATCCCATGTGACAAGATCAGAGCATAATAAATTACCTTGACGGTATCCAACTCCTGGCCCCTCCCCCCGATGACCTCAGCAGCACAGCACTCTTGGCTCCACCCCCCAGACCATCTGATCCTGCCCCTGAAGATGAGGATGAGTTCAGGAGATTTTTTAGGATCTCCAGGTTCAAATTTTCCCGCTTGCTGCCGCCGCCACTCGTGGTGGCGCATGTGTCCGACTTTGCGTTGTTATTGGATGCTTTGAATGATGTCCCGCCTCCATTTCCTCCTGCTCCAACGGTCCCGGAACCTCTCTTGGAGAGGAGGGTAGGGCAAACTGGGGGCTTTGCCAGGACGGGTGGTTTGATTGGCTCCTGCTTGGCATTGATGACTTCCTGACTCTTGACGTATTTGGCCTTGTCAGCCTCTAGTCTCTCAACTGCACTGAGGCGCTTTGGGTTCGGCTCAACCTGAAATGCAATAAAGATATTAATGAATGAAACCCCAAAATCTACTAAGCTTTACTACTACAGCATCCATTAAACAGTACCTGTCTCCTGAAGTAGTCGGGGCCCTTGTTGAGGATGCGCAGGGGTACAGTGGAGCCAAAGGGCGTAGCGGGGCCCGGGCCCTTGCTATCTGGAAGGGCTGGCGCCAGTGTCTCTGTCGGCATGGCGACGAGGCGGCTGGGGGGGGCGGCCGTGGTGGCAGCGGGTGCGGGGGGGGGTCGACAGAGGGCGGGGGCACCGGGGGACCCCCAAAACATGAAGACGCAAGGTGGAGAGGAGGGAGTCTAGAAACAGATGAACCCCCCGGCCCTCCACGTCACCGCCCTGCGGGACTGAGCCAGGTGTGTCAGGTGGTGGCTAACACACGGTGCCCTTTAGTAGCCTGTACTAGACCTGTGTGTGCCTGATAAGCTTCAATTAAATACTAGCCTGAGCACCTAGATAATTCCAGTTTAGTACTACCAGGGTCCTTCTCTCCTACCACCATCACTACTACAATAAACACCAAAGTAACTAATTCTACCACTTTATTACTGTCAAGATGCTCTAAACCTGAACCCCAATGAGACCAGCGCCTCTACTGAACACAACTGACTCCACTGGTCTTTATTGACCGCCTTCTACTGCCCTATTAGCCAAGCAAGATGGCACCGATAGCTGGACAGAGAAAGAGAGCAGTGGTAAAGTAGAAAAGAGGAGTGGAGTGACGATTGTGTCTCAGCTCAGCGGTGCGGATCGGTGCTTCCACAGGGCCGATGGAAGAGCAAAGGATGGTGGGAAGGAAGGATCACAGAGCTCCCGCCCACCGCAGCCACCCACAACCCCCGCACCCTCCGGCCCCGCCTCGTCTTTCCCTTCAGCCAGACAGACAATCTGAAAAAAACAAAAACAACAAAAAGACAGTGAGCCAATAGGGTTGGAGTTACACTGTGACATCACACACCTAGCAACAACAGCAGGAATAGCAGGGAGCAGACGGACAGACAGACAGACAGACACACACACAGACACACACAGACACACACAGACAGACAGACAGAGTACAGTACATATGCAGGCAAAGACGCACACACATGCACACACACTTTTTGCTAAATCTTTCTAAAGAAATGTCTAAATGTATTGGCCATGTTATACTCGTTACATAATAGATGTTGACGTTGATGACCTTTATTTATCCAGGGGAAAGTTGATAGAGCTCCATGCTCTTTCCCAGTTTCACACACTGGGTTCAGTGCCTTGCTTAAGGGCATATTGCCAGTAGCAGAGGAGGAAGGGGAGAGTGTTACTTGTTCAATTCCCTGGTCCGGATGTTCTTATTTTCCACCCCATCCATCTGACCACCTAGTGGTTACTGTGGTGTGGTCACACTCAAACACACACTCAAGTGTTTACAGTACTAGGTTAGACCAATAGTGTGTCAGTCTGTAAAACCTGTAATGAAACCTGCCTCCCCCTGCCTTCAGGAGCTGCTGACCCACCTACAACTATTTTATTAGTCTGGCTTTCAGTGGAGAGTTTTAGTGTCCCATGATGGTCTAGATGCTGGTTCAGAGGCTTTTCCACCCTGACAAGAATACAGTTCTGGGGGAGACACTGAATACTTGCCAATTTGTTTGGAAATGTTTATTGAACATTGGCACAAAATATCAGTTTCAATCCAAAAATATTGGCCTTCAAAAACCCATATCGGTCAAACCCTAATATGTACAAACACACAGCAAGAGGGGGAAAAAGGGAGAGAGGGTGTAAAAAGTGCTGACATAGCCACTCATGGTGAGCTGTTTTCCACCACTGAGTCAGAGAGAGAGAGAGAATGGAGAGAGCTAGGGTCGGTGAGGCCTGACCCGGAGCTTGAAGGCTTTATGGAAAATCTTTATGGAGAATCTGCTGAGTCATACAGACAAAAAAAACGTCTACTGGGGAAACTAGCAGTGGTTCGACATCATGTTAGCTTCATAATTCGCCTGGTTTATTATTTCCTGGTGCCTTTCTGGGGGATTTAACCTGCTGAGTCATCCTACAGCAATGGCACCGTCTGCCACGCTACACTGACACACTATTATTGGTTCATTATGCTTACGCTGAGCTGCTCTCTAATGGCAAAGGACGCCACTATCATCTTTAAAATCACATCTTATACACTTTTATGCGATTTTGGTTGTAGGACGTGATTGGTCAAAATGACATCAATCAATGTATAGCATGAAGTGATTGGTTGAAAGTGTTGCTGGAGTGTGAACACAACAGGTGACACAAGAGAGGGTCAAAATGGACAGAAGAAAGGGAGGAGGGAGGAGGGGAATAACTGATTCAAAATATCAGATATGTTTAGAACCACTAGTCCTGACATTTCCAGCGTAGGTCAGTCAAAACATGATGCTTTTCATTCCACCCATCTAACAGAGACTGATTTAGACCTGGGGCGCCAGCTAAATGCACTTAGATACCTGGTAAGATATAAAACCAGCAGTACTCTGGACCCCCGAGGGCCAGGACTGAAAGCCACTGCACTAGTAGATAGCGTTAACAGTGGCTAGTACGCACATGTTAACCTGAACTAAATTAGCCTGCTGGCTAGTTGATAACTAACCAGAGTATCTGGTCAGCTTACCATCACTGTCTTGTTAACACATCTGATGAGCACGCTAGCTAACGTATCTCGAAGAAGCTAGCGTTAGCAGTGGCTAGTAGTCTGCTGGCTAGTTAGCTAGCTAACAGGTTAACTGAGCTGACTCTTCTCAAGCTCCAACTCAGAGTGTTTTGGAGTAGAGACTAGGGCTAAAGACAAGACAGTTTACTGAGTCACAGTAACCTACATTTGGAGACAAACTGTCCGTATCAGATTATTCAGAGTGACCTACACTCACACCACAACAATGTCTGTCTTTATCTAGCCCGGTCATTATACTGTACATGGACAGCAAATTCTCCAAAGGATGTCCACGATGTCGTCAACCGTAGAAAGGGACAGAGCCACAACAGAGTGTGTCACTCTGAAAGGTGAAACTCTGTTGGGATGGTAACTTTTTTTTGTGATAGTATACACACAAACACACCAGTAACCATTCATATCCATAATTAATATTCCATGCAGATTTTTCAATCTAGTACCAGAGACCTCATATTCCCAGAGTAGACTTGACAATACATAATCCACGGTGTGTGCTATTGAGATCTCATTCTAATCTGCCCTCCAAATCCATCCCCTGCTGAGATGGCTCTCTCACACACACACACACACACACACACACACACACACACACACACACACACAGAGAGCTAGTGTAGTACAGCCTCTTATTAACTGGTGTGTATGTGAGTATGGGTAGGGAAGGGCGTTGTACGGACTCTAACATTCTCTAATCATAAACTGAGGGTAACACAAACACAAACACACACACACACACACACACAACACACACAGACAGTAATGACATGGTGACACGAGCCACACACACACTTTGAGATGAGTCAACGCTGTACGCCTACTGGAACACGAAGGAAACCATTGGCTGTAATATCTACTAGTAGCCCAGTTATCAGGTCACTATTAGAGACTAGGATGGAAACTATCAATTAATCAATCTAACAAATGTTACATTGAATGAAATGAATCCATACTCTTGAACACTCTTTTTTTAAGATTTCAGTTCAACAAAATGTATTAAAACATCAAAATGTAACTGTTTTGACCAATGAGCACGTTCCATACAGTGTCGTTTGTCAACTCAATATGACAGGCAAATAAATCAGAAGTATTACGCTTTTCGAAAATGTTTCAAATTCATCAACTATTTGTTGCAACCCTAATTGAAGTGTCAAAACAGAATTTGACTGAATAATACAACAACTGAATAATATAAAATAAATGTAAGGTAAAATACCTGCATTAATTCTCCCATCTGAAAAAAGTAAAGGCATGCCTTGACATTTTCAATTTAAGGTGCCAGACCCAACATGGGAAAAAATTACTACATTTTGCCCTGCAGCAACCCTGACTTTTTTTTTTTTTTTTTAAAGATGAGTCATTCAACCAAAATCCATGCAGCTAGCAGTGCCCACTGGTTTGAATAGTGGCTGTCACTGCTAATACTGCAGTAACTGAGCTGCAAATACAGAGCAGGGCAACCCATGTAGATGAGACCCAATCCATCGGGAGCCATTCTGGATCCCTTACCAAAGAAAACATACTAATGGGGAGAACCGTGAAGCCTGCTGGGAAAATAGATGCTAAATATTTGGCACAACGTCTTGTGGTTGAAGTTTTCCTTCAGGGATGGTCAGAGAAAGCACTTGGCTTGGCTGCTAAGGGTTCTAGCACGGATCTGGAATATTACACATGACGCCGAAGGAGCCTAACCCTAACTCAATCAGCTCAGGAAAATGAAAACACATTCGCGGATAATCTGCCGATTGACCGTTGAGTCACTGATCATCATCATATTCATATTACAGGGGATCTGCAGGGCCTATTTAAGAGCCAAAATAAAGAAACAAAGCAGGAAAAAACAACCAGAAAATTAAATGTTTTGGGGCATGAAGTCCAACATGTTTGTCATATTGTATTAACCCTGTTCTGTATTAATTTAAGAGTGGACATGCATGTGACCAACTGGAAGTGCAGGAAAGTTAAGATATAAAACATATAAAGATATAAAGACATACAATATAAACAACAACAAACTCCCATTCACATCTTTGGGTGAAACGACACATTCCACGACATTTGTCTCATTTCATTTGCTTTACTTTGCAATTCTGCCTCAGTTAAATATCACTGAACGTAAAGAATTATATAATTTTATAGTTGCATCAAATTAAAACGTAAGTCAAAATGAACCTGCACAGACATCTAGACCTCTAATTCTTGTATTTAAGACATCTGAATCCTTTTTAAGGCCTTAAATGTAGATTGATTTAAGAGTTTTCCATACTTTTTTAATATTTGAATGGATTCTCCTCAGTGATCCCAGTAGTGGGGGACCAAATGTTTCCAATTTGCCATGTACATATTGTACACACACAGACACACACAGGCCAGTGTGTATGGACTGATTTCTTTGTAATTAGGACCATGTGTCCCCCTGATTCACTGCAGAACACAGTAGGAAAGAGAAAAAGGAGAGAGAGGCAGGAAAGGGATGAAGGGCAGCTTCTATTCTGTATGGAAGACTAATAAATCTGTATTTACTTAAATTATATCATCTTACAGCCACTTCCTGTGTAAAGCAAGGAATTAGAATTGAATACACATCGAGTCCTTGCAGATAACAAGAAAATTGTTGCTTTGAAAATGCTTTCTAAGACTGCGTTCATTAGTCTACATTCTTCTTGCTTTCAAAAAAATCAAAGCCAAATCAGCTGACACCCACACACACACACACACACACACCCTTTCTCAACACATGATAGTCATGAGAGAGCGAATGAATTCCAGTGATATGGCCGGTCTTAACTGACTGGAGGCCTATTCCTTCCCAGATAACGCTTTGGCTCTTAATTTGTGGCTGTCTGAAATTCAATATATTTTCATTATATTCACCAGGCCCTAAAATATGGGCCGGCGGAGAAATTGAGATAGACAGACAAATTGGTATCCAAAGCTACTGGCTACAGTTACGTTGTGTTGCAGCAGGATGCCTTCAGTTCATATTAAATTTGAATGTTATCTATAATAGGAGGACAAAATCCAATCTGCCTTGTGTTAGACCTTGATTGAAGTAAGATCTGCGTTGATCAGTCGTGGTCTCTCCTTCTTACATCGTCTTCCACTACTTTGGTTTCTATCCAATAAGCTAAGTTGCAGAAAAAAAACATTTTTGTGAGATAATGAAGTCATGATCTTAATGAGATAAAAGCAAAGTTTGATATCTTGTGATAAAACAATAATTCATTTGTGATCTTGAGGTAACAGGATTAGAAAAGAAATATACAAAAAAAAAAAAAGGCCTTTCTCAGCTTCCATAGCAAAGAAATTCCCAACGTTCCTGTAACATAGGATGTGGGCTAATAGGTTAGCCGTCCAAACTCACCGTGCGTTCACACTGTGAGCAGCATGATCGACAAGTCGCCGGAAATCCATTCATTTCCTACAGAGCTCAGAAAGCTTGTCGGCTGAGAAAAGCTAGCTACAGCTAAACTATTTGTGGTCATCAGCTGTCAACAGCCAATCAGATTTCCTGGGAACTAAATATCTGATATCAGTTCAAAAACTTTCCAACACTGTATGGACTTTTACTGTGTCATGTACACATTTTGTGCTCATTTGGGTTGACTTTGAACCTGCACGTCATGTAAACCTAGGGGGTTGGACTGCCTCCTGAGAGATCATATCCTTCACCTGGATTCACCTGAGCTGTGTCTGCTATCGCTCCCTATCCACTATATAGTGCACTATTTGGGGTGTCAGCCATTTTGTAGGGCTGTCCGAATTCTTAGTGGACAATTTAATTGACTACATAGTACACTATTTTAGACCCACAATCCTCTCTGATTTATAGTGTACACTATATGTATGTACACAATGTACACTATCGGGCCCTATATTAACCATAATGCAATGCGGAGACAGTTGCTGGGGGAAAGCGAGCCCGAACATTAGCTACAAATATAAGTACGAATGTTTTTATCACCGTGTTACTTGACAAAGTTTTGAATAGTTTGTCAAGAGACGGTTAAAGACCGATTCCAAATACAGCAATAGCCGGCTAATTGCTGTACATTTCCGGCGCACAGTAAGCACTGTCTGAATTCACTCACTTGTTTTCAAAATAGTGTGCTATATGGATTTTACTATATAGTGAATAGTGAATGAGTGAACAAGTGAAGTGTATTTCCTGAAAAAAGGGAACGTTTTTGGCATTACTCCACACTACTAGACGTTTCCATGACCTTCCATAAGTCAGAGTGCTTCCATGACCTTAAAGTGCTCTTCAGTCTGGTTTCCAGTCCCTGCAAAGTGACCCATTTGTAAAATTCCCTGACTTCCCCAGAGCATTTATCAAGCTCCCTGACTTTCCCTGCCTGGAATATGCCTCTGAAAGCTCCGTGATATTACAGACGTTCAATGACAAGTGGGAACGCAGCGCTCAGCGGTTCAACTGAAACGAACCATCTGATTTGAATGTCCTGGCTCTTGTTTTTGGTTAGTGATGAAATTTGTTCAGGTTGTTACTCCATCGAAACGACTCAAACTACCAGCAACCGCGCTTGGCATTGATCTCTTTTTTTCAAGAACTCTCTATGACAGGGCCGATGTTTTTTTTCTGTAGCTTTTCCCGTTCAAAGTATTTCCAAATGCCGTGGTTTTCCCTGTTTTATTTCCAAGGAGTGCAGAAACTGTGTACTATGCTGTCTTGTAATCTCTCGTCTCATCGCTCCATCTCCCCCTCCTCTCCCTTTCGTTAGGTCTCTCTCCCATGCATCACCTCTGGGAATGCAGCCAAGAAACGACGCAAGACACACACACACACACACACTGCCTCTAGCTCATTGTATTTCCTGTGTTAGCAGCATGTGAAGCACAGACTATTCAGTTCCCAGAGAACTGAACCATGCTCTCATGCTCCCATGCTCCACAGCCAATGCACTGTAATTCATGGTCCTTCAGTATTCCCTTTCCAAGTTGGTGCACGTTATCATTATTTGCCCATTTATGATAACCCGGGGAAGCACATATCCCGAGTAATGTAAGCCTGAATAAAATATATACTAATATTTGCCAAGATATTGAGGCATACACTGGATGCATTTAATCCTGTTCGCCGTCGCAGAGTCTGCATGGATCCCGTTTCCATTTTAACATTCAGAGTATTTTAAAGACACAAATGCCTTTTCCCAAATAAATTAGAAACTGCTGTTGCCAATGGCTATGCTTACATGCATGGAGAATCCCCTCCTTAACCCAGTAACTCAAGTTAGCAACATTCTCCGTCTACAGCTCCGGGTCCTATTACATCCATGACCTAAAATGTTCTTCCTTCCCGTTTTGTAGATGTGTTTTCTAAAAGGGGTAAACAGTCTTGGTTTCCACTCCGGTCGGGCTGAAAGCCAACCATCTAATGCAACGAAAGTGTGAAGGAAGTTGGGAAATACATTCAACTATATTCCTGAAAACCTACTTGTAAAAACCCCTGACTTTGCCTGACTTTCAGAACTCCATGATATTCCAGGAATTCCATGACCAGTGGGAAACCTGGATGGATCTGTCCATTCATTAATTCCTTATCTGTCCATCATACACAATATCTCAAACATCATGATCTGACAAAACTTGGTGGAATGATGCATCTCACCACTGATTGGCGACAATTACAGGTCAAAACAATGTGACTTGTTACTGATTGGCCCAGAGGGGAACTGCATCATTTATGTCGTTACGTCGTGTTTTGCCGTTACCTTGCGTCTCATTAATTATGCCTACAGTTTTAAATTCCTCCATTAACACAGTTTCAGATCGTTCCAGACTGGTCACAGTAGCACGGCGTTTGACGTCCAATTAGACGCTTGGTGCTGCGCAATCAATCTGCTTCCTCGGAAAACTGCACCAGAGCTCTTAAGTGCACGATACAAGCAAATACCCACAATGAGCGATTCAGGGGGTCTGGATAAAAATATCCACAGTCCTATGCATTCAAATAGAAATCTTGGCAGCTCAGACGGAGAGGAAAAGTCAGAGCCAACATGCACGCAGTCTAGTAACACCAATTACATTAGCGGTTTTACTATCAGCAACCCGACACCATACATTAGTCACGTAGGGAGAAGCACTGCAGAGGTACTATGTTACACAACAGTTGGTTTACCAGAGCACACACCTACGCTCACACTCTCAACTATCATCTGTTACTACTTATAGGTTGACGAAAACCCTGAGACCACAGTCTATCTGAGGAGGACAGGCACTGACTACGAGGCTCCTAAAACCATGGAAACTGGTAGTTCTTCCAAAGTGGGGTTCCAGGAACACCAGCGGGGCCTTGAGGGGGTTCCAGGGGGAAAATGAGAAATAGTTCATTTGACTATTGTTTGATTAATTAGAAATCAACCCAATTAGAGAATGTATAAGAATGACTGTTGTATTGCTAGGTTGTACTCTCACATACATTGTACCTTCCTGTATGGGTCCCTGGGGCTAAATCTGATCTAATGGGGGTCTGTGACATGAAAACGCCAGAGAACCTCTGCTATAAATTATACAGTACCACACATTCGTATCAAACACATTGAGTAACCAGCTAGAGGGGTCAAGGGTCATGTTTCCCCGGGGGAAAGGTTTTTGATGAATAAACTTTTTTTCATGCATTCTGACATATTGATTCCATTCAAAATGTACATATTAATTATTGATTTAGTATAATTTATTGGTAAAGATTTGAGTAAAAAACAATGCTTTACAAAATGTATAAATGTATACATCCTGTATATTTCTAGCTATTGAATTGTTATAACATCTATAATATCACATTTTATTTATTTAGAAAACATTAAATAAATATCCTGTTAGATTAAGTACAACCACTGTATTAAACCCACTTTACGATTATTATTATTATTATTAGGGGGAATCTTTAGCAATTTTATTGCTATTAGTTTATTTATTACATGCAATAAACTGGTTACATGCAAAGACGCAAAACTGCCACTTGCTTGCTGAAGGCTATTGCTGCTTTCAAATGTTAACAGCAACAGCCTTCATAAGTTAAGATCATTTGTTTAAAAACAACTGTCATGTTCTTTCTACTTCCTACATTTCATGAATATATTGCAGAAATATACAGCAGAAAATCTTTTTCTACCTGCGACTCTTGGACAGGTGACCCGTGGATTAT
Source organism: Hoplostethus atlanticus (assembly GCA_034670405.1). NCBI lineage: Eukaryota > Metazoa > Chordata > Actinopteri > Trachichthyiformes > Trachichthyidae > Hoplostethus > Hoplostethus atlanticus. Next base: position 549,610 of record JAXDDX010000079.1, on the reverse strand, counting down.
GAATGATTATGATTATGAAGAGCTGGCAGGACTACCTTATGTCCCACTGTCTACCACACTGTTATGAACACAGGAGCAGTGTGGAGTATTAAATCATAAATTTCACCTTTGTCTTCACAATAGGAGGCTCTGTTGGATTGGATGAGGTACGACAGTAATTCTCTTTTTCCTGCACTGGTACAGCAGTAAAACCAAGCAAATTTGGAGATAGATAAGTCTGTCTGATGCGTAACTACAAAGCAGTACAGTGGTCAGATAGAATATTCCATATTAAAGACAAACATTACTGTTAACCGGAAGGAGTCAGTAATCAGCTATCTGGCCGGTAGCTGCGATTGTGGAGAACAACTCTATAAGGCATTGAAAATACTTTCATTTAGGCCTGCATAGGGAGATAATTACTCCACATAATCATATACATTTTCAGGCTGTATGCATGAAAGATCGTACTAGAACTACATATTAGAGGATTCTCTGTCGACTTCACAGTACTGGGAAGGTTAAAAGTTAATTTTAATAATTTTTATTTTTAATTAATTAGATTTATTTTTGGAGTCAAACATTTCAGTATATTTTCAGTATTTTTCATTAGGTTAAGGTTTTATTTTTATGTCATTTTAGTGGCTAGTTTTATTTTAACTATAAAACATTGTCATACACAGATACTGATATAGACACACACACAGGGGATGGTTATATCTTATATATATTATATATCAATTTTGGCATCAGAGGTGGGTCTTACCAGTTTGGGGCTGTGCTATTGGCTAGCACAACCTTCCCATCTCAGCCTAATGAGTAGTTCTGTGTTCCGAGCTGTGCGATTGGCTGTTGAAATTGGACACGTCCCCCTTTTCCTCCAGGTGCTGCAGGTTGTCAGTGGGTGTCACAGCTGTCAATAAAATAAAAAAAATAGGTCAACAGATGAACAATTGATAAACCAAAACAACTCCCCAAGGCCGGAGAAACGACAGCTTTTGGGCCGATTCCAGATTCTATTCTAGATTCAGGACTTTAATCTCTTGCCTCCTGAACCAGTTGGGACCATCACCATTATTTCAAATACACTGAAAAAAATGATTCTTCGCCTCAGCAAATACAGCTCACATAAACTAAGCAATGTTTATTTACATTAAGCAAGTTATAAGTTTTACATATTTACTGCTATATACAACACAGAAGTTCAATTAATTGTTTTAAACAGAATAGAGCTTAATAGATAAGAATAATGGTAAGTAATACCAGCATATTGTTAAACCTGAGTACATTTTATGCAAAGTTTTAATTCAGTAGGTAATAGCACGTAATTTCCTGTATGAGCTCCGCCAATAACGACCGTGACAAGGTGCTCAGATGTCCGCCAATTTGCGAAGCAGCCGGACAGTTTCAGGTATGTAACACTTCATTATTCTAATTTAATATCAACAACAAACCCATATTCTAAGTAAAGATATGCTGAACATATCATGGGAGGTTGAAAAATAAGTAATATCCCGTTTTGAGTGGAGGGTTTGCCGTTAACTATGTTAGACGTAATGTTTGCTAGCAAAGCCCTCGGAAAGCACACTAACATCTGGGCGCCGTTTCACGTACGTAGCTAAGTGAGTTAACCGGATTAGTTTGTGGACAATTTGGGATAAATCTGTGATTTTCCATTTCACAGAGTTTGCTGGATAATTTGAATATATACAAGCCATCCGGTGAAATCACACACACCCAACAGCAGAAATGAGGGCACCGTTCGTTTATGAGAGGTTCTTGTTGATGAAGGAGCTATCATTATAAGGAATTATCTTTATGAGCACTAACGTTACCGATTTACTCGTGAGGGAATTATTTACCTCCCGCAATTGAACGACACGTTTTCTGAAATCTTGTGTGTAATTAAGTAGTTAAGTCAGTTTGTGACTTAACGTTAGAGCTAACTTAGCTAGAAAAGTAAAATATCGATTGTCATCCTGCTAGCTAGCTATCTGATAAATGGTGTGCATAAAGCAAATGCAAATACAAATGTAATGTTGTCTCATTTTTCTCAGTATACATTTTATGCCTCTGAAGGTTATATCAACCATATTAATGCTATTTTTTCTCTTGTGTTTATAGCATTAGACTGCCAATTAGCCAGCAGCTTTGTGGCCTAAGAAGTTTGCATCACAAACCTCTGTAAGTGCAGCCTTAAATTATATTAATAATCATTGTCTAGCCCAGGGGGTCACCGATCTTATCCAGAATGGGCCTGAGTGGGTGCAGGCTTTTGTTCCAACCAAGCAGTAGCACACCTGATTCTACTAACCAACCACTAGAGTCTTTGCTAAGGACCTTGACTAGTAGAATCAGGTGTGCTACTGCTTGGTTGGAACAAAAGCCTGCACCCCCTCTGGCCCTTTCTGGATAAGATTGGTGACCTCTGGCTAGCCAAAGTAAATCATATTTGCCCTCAAGATATTTGACATTTTGATCAATCTCATTGTAATTACATATATAATCAGGCCTGCATAGAAAATGTATACTTCTGAATATTGTTCTTATTTTTATATTTCTTTTCATTCAAGAAACGACTCAAGGTGGGCCGTCAAAGAAGTCAAGTGTACAGTTTTGTCTGCATGCACCTAATGTTAATAAGTAAGTAGAAAGGCTAAGGCCGCTATTCAATCTATAGGTAGGTGTATTCCACCTTAACCTTCTGTTGAATCAGTGACATGATATCAGTGTTTACATGTTCTGTGGCATTGTTTACATCAGTGGTTCCCAACCCAGTCCTTGAGTACCCTCAGCCATTCCATGTATTTGATCTTCCCCAGTGCTAGCTCACCTGATACATTAGTCAAGGCCTCACTGAGTAGGTGACTAATGAATCAGGTGTGCTAGCACCGGCGAAAGATTAAATATCTGGAATGAGTCGGGGTACATGAGGACTGGGTTGGGAACCACTAGTTTACATCTCTGATGGGTTATTGAAGCCACGGCAGAATGCCAGCAAAGCTTCTATAGTCCAGTCTTTCTCAACCCAGTCCTCAAGGCCCTCACCACATATTTGATCCTTCCCACCTCCAACACACCAGTTTCAACTAATCATCAACGGGTTGATGATTATGACGAAATGATGGCCAAGACCTTTTCCTATTGGAGGAAAGAGATAGTGAACGAAAGCCCTGCCATAGCGGACCTGAAAAAAGTTGGCCTGCTTTGTTGGAAGCCAGTCAGGTATTTACATGTTGCACAAAAGTTTTCTATAGTGTATTTCTTTTATTCGTCTTTTCCATCAAATTGCAATTTCTGTTGAATCTACCTTTTTATGTAAAATATATGGCAATATAGTTGATTCTTATAATTCTTATACTTCTTTTTGTCTTTTCAGTCTACAGCTGTATGTATTTACACAAAGCCATAGCTTCCAGTGAACTTTTGTAGTACCAAAGCAAATTCAATTATTGTTGTTTTTGTAGAATGAGTTTTTTCAATAACTTTTTTCAATAACTTTTTTTATCTTTTGTTTTCAAGGTCAAAGAAGAATTCAAAAGAATAACTACCGTCGACCTGGAAACGACGTTCATAGCCAATCTGGACAAGTACACAGAAAGACTCTGCAGTTTCATTGAGCTCAAGAACTAAACAAATACAAATTGAATTGAATTTATTGACATGCTTTTGCCTCAATTCCATTTCAATCAAAGTACTTTTACATTGAAATTGCAATAGGACATTGATACTACTATGTTTTAGATTATTTATAACTTAAAAGTCTAAGTTTACCTCAGTTAGGTCAAGTAAATGATCTATATACACTGCATAGAGTAAGTAACTGTAATGTGAAATATAAAGTATACACAATGGGTTCATTTGATGGAACTAAGTTGGCTTTAAGTAATTTTTTGAGTTAGGTATTCATAAATGTGTGTATTATCAACTTAATATTTTTTCATCCCCTTTACTTAGAAATCTCTTAGTTGAAAGTACTTAGAAAGGTGCTTGTAAAATGTTGCAATGATTTTTTTTAAGTAAACCCAACACATTATTTTTTGCAGTGTAGTGTCTGCCGTCTAAGTTGATTTTTGGGAAAACAATTTATATTTTTTTTGATTGTGTATACCAAAAAAGGCACCGCAACCACCAGGAAATAAAAAGGTAGGGTCTACAGGTCAGGTTGGGTGTGCTGCCAGGCATATTGATGCAAAAACATCAAAAAAGACTGACTGTCAATCAAACTCCACCGTTTGGGGAAATCAAGCATAAAAGGAAAAGAAAAGGCACAGATCCACATACAGACGTAGGGAAAAGAGGAAAAACACACCGGCCAGCTGCACACTTGACCCTCACTTGTAGATACCCATCTAAGCCACGTGGTGAACCAAAACTAGCAAGGTATACACTAACATATTTATAGTGGACCTCAGTGTTATTGACAGGGTTCTGGACCTCATCACAAACTGAATTACAGCCCAGTCAATACAGCAGTGCATCAAAATTATCAGCTGATATTGGCCTTTCACAGATACAGTGGTATCAGCATATATTCAATCTATGATTACCATCTTAGTAGACCTGGCTTCTTTACCTCTTGAGAGCCAGTGCTGATGGATATTTTCCTAGGATATGTTTCTGGGTAAAAGAGCTATGTAGATATCAATTTCTCAATCAATAAAACATCAATTTTCATCCTCAAATATCAGTATTGAACCTAAAAATCCTATATTGGTCAGTAAATTGGTCAGTCGTCACCAGAATAACTAACATTTGTCGTCTAGCCCTCTTTCTATTGGCTGTGGTCATCGTCTAGCCCCACTCTTATTGGTTCTCGTCAATGCCGAGACCTCCTCCAGATTGTTCAAGTCGTCATCTTGCCCTCCTCCTCTTGGCTCTAGATTAACAACTAGCCATGCTGGCCATGTGTGGAGTGGCTCAGTCGTCCAGATGGCCGCTCAGTGGGAGTTGGAGGCCCACCAAATGACCTGGGACCAGCACTGCAGCTACAGGACACCGACCATACGTGTGTGTACACACACACACACACACCCACACCCACACACACACCCACACACACACCAGGGCTGGGTGGGGAAAAAAATCCATCCACCAGTATGTCGGGATGTTCTTTTCTTTTCTGATTCGCTAGTAACCCCCGCTGCACCACTCCTGTAGGTGGTGCTCTAGCTGACATTTTGCTGCAATTTCAAAAACTACGGAGGCCCCACTGGACCAAACTACTTCTGTCAATAGTAACTAGGAGTCAGCCAGTTCTGCTGCCAGCCCCTCTATTTCTTCCCATGCTGAATTCTAACTCAAAATTGAATTTTTGACAGCATTAAGAATGCTGCCCTCAGGCAAGAAACTGAAGTCAGAGCATCTTTAAACATCAGCTTTTTGCTTATGGAGTGTTCAACCTCGGTTAAAAAAGCAAACATTTCCATAGTGTCTATATGAAATTAGACATGTTTTTTTTTTTTTTTTAGATTATTTTGAATTTTTGTCTTAGTGAAGGAAACTCCTAAATGTGCCTCTAGTGAGTGAAAACATTCCCTCTGCTCAGTGTGATACACCCACTATCATCGCTTCACAACTTGTCATTGGCACCAAAAGTTGTGAGACTGGATCCATGCCGGTGCTGAAGCATTTGGGCAAATATGTGCCTTCTGATATTTCAAGCTGTTGATTATATATTCCTTATGGCACATAATGTGACTTCAACGCCTGGACCCTGAGACTATTTCTTCTTTTTTTTTATTCCTCCACTGTTTTTCATATTATTCTTCTTAGATCATGACTGATTGCAGTACTAGTTAATTATATTAATAATAATAATGGAAATATTAAAATTGGTTTTGCCTCAATTTGTCCCCTAATCCATATTAATAATGCACATAAACTCTATTTTCATGACAGTGCATGAAATAATATAATAGCAATACATTGTAAAGCATCCAATCGTATTGTATGTATAGTCTGAATGTCAAATCATATCTTTACCAGTACCCAGCCCTAGTAAACACACAGATACACACTAAGTAATAGACCCACATTTATCTCTGTCTGTCTTCTGTTGTCTCCTTCGTTTCTCATTCATATTCATTCACTTCTTGAGCATCACTGTTTTCCTTCCTCTCTCCCTTCGCCCCTTTCCCCTCCAACACAATGAGTCAGCAATGAGCCTGGAAGCCTGTTTCTACCTCTTGTTTACCGTACAGATTTTTACCATCAATATATTTTTAAAGGCACCAAAACGCATCAAAATGTTTGCTATGCTGGATTCCTTGGTTTTCCACTATTTGAGAAGCAGAAAGCAGGAAAGCAGATGACGTGTATATAGTAACTGTATAGTGAAAATATGTTTTATTGCAAAGCAAAATGAACTATGATTCAACAAAGAGAGGTATCAAAGAAGTATTGATTTAGAAAGTAGATCAGAAAGGATTTCCAATAATAATTACCCCTTATCCCAATAATTGATCATTCACTATTTGATCATGTGCTTTGTTATTTGGTTTTCATGAGTTTTTCCTTGTCCTCTGTAAGGGTCTAAGGTTGGGGGTGTGGTGTTTCATTTTTTTGGAAGCCCTGTGAGACTGTAAATGTGAGTTACAGTCAATATAATACAAATGTACATGAATTATTTAATTATAATTTTTATAAACCCAAAGTGAGAGACTAAGCACACAGGTTTGGTTAGGAAACTATTGTACCATTTTGAATATTTGAACATACTTTTTAAAAAAGTTAAAGGACACAACGTGCTCGACTCAGCTTAAAGATCCAGCACTGCACGGACGTTTCAGGCAAGATGCCCTTCCTCAGGGTGCCTCTGGGCAATGTGACAAACATACCTGACCATGCATAAACCAAAACCCTTTGTTTACAAACGTGTAACACTCTATATGATAGTACTAGTTAAATGAAAAATCCACCCTAAAACACTGTAAGGCTATTAAAAACTTTTGGTGATGTACCTTGCATTTCTGGGCCCATTTTGTTGTTTGGTGGTGTATTTTTCCTATTGTTGCGTGGCCAAATGTAATTAGTGATGGGAAGACCGACTCTTTTAACTAACTCGATTCTTTCGAGCTGTCCGATAGAAGTGCATCGATTCTGAATCGATTCATTATGATTCACCAACAAAAACATACCATCCCACGTGAGGTTTGAACCTACAATCCTCAGCATGAGAGTCTGCTGCTCTACTAACTGAGCTATACTAGTAATGGAGGCATATGAGCGCCACCCCTTTCAAACCAGATGTGTAACCAACTGTAAAACACCAACTAAATCACAGGTTAATGATAATAATATTTATAGTATTTACACAGAGTATTGCTATTGATTTCATTTTATTTCGTGTGCTCTTGACTTTCTTTTTCTAATAGAGACAGTTTTGTTGACCAATGTTAAATGGCTTATTGTTTACCCAATTACCAGTTAATTTATTAAACAACATCTAGACAACATCTAACAACAACAAAAACTGTTGTCAATGTGTGCAGAATAGATCGCTACATTATTACATTGGCCTTTTTCACGATCCAATATGGGTCCTTGATCCGGCAGGTACGCGGAAGGAGTCTCTCTCGTTCATCAGACGTGAACCGCTCGGACATCTCGGACATCTGCTCTCTCGGTTCGCGAGATGTCCGATTGAGTCCGAGAAGTCCGATATTCATCTGCTCTCTCGACTCGTTCGCGAGCCGCTCAGTCGCTCTCGTTCATCTGCTCTCTCGACTCGTTCGCGAGCCGCTCAGTCTCTCTCGTTCATCTGCTCTCTCGACTCGTTCGCGAGCCGCTCAGTCTCTCTCGTTCATCTGCTCTCTCGTTCGCGAGCCGCTCAGTCTCTCTCGACTCTTCGCGAGCCGCTCAGATCAGCGGTTCACGTCCTATGAACGAGAGAGACTACTTCCGCTTACCCGCCGGATCAAGGAGCCATATTGGATTATGAAAAAGGCCAATGTAATAATGTAGCGATCTATTACATTCTATATACATTGACAACAGTTTTTGTAATGTTTAAGATGTTGTTTGATAAATTAACTGGTGATTTTTTAAATGTTTTATTTTTTTTTCTGGCGCTGCTATAACCGCTGCTGAATCAATTCAGTCGCATGTGCGAGTCGAATCAGCTCACTCACTTAACTGATTCGGTTCTTTTGAACGATTCGTTCGCGAATCGGCCATCACTAAATGTAATGTGGACGATAGGATGTAGAGATATGTCCAGCGCAGCTACAATGTATGAAGCTTCTAGTATACTAATGTTTTTTATTATAGACTAGTTCAGTGATTGATTATTCATTTTTATTTCTATATATATTTTTTTATACATGTTTTATTGTTGTGCAGCGCCTTGTAACATTTGTTTTGAAAATTTTACTTAATTGCTAACTACCATTAGCCATTAGCCAGGGGTTAACGAGCTACCAAGTTACTGGTACTGGTAACAGGCAAACCAAAAAAGTAACTACTGGAATGCAATGAACATCACAAATTGATGACTTAAGAGTATCCGAGGGTGGATTTTTCCTTTAAACATCCACAAACAAACATTAAAGAAACAGTTTTTACTGGAGTGAATGAATTGCAAATGTCACTTGTCAGCGACTCAACAAGGTTGGCTGTTTCTAGGGTACAATCAGAGCAGGTTGTGTCAAAATTCAAAATGTGCCATCTGAGAGTCGTTTTATCATTCCATTTTTTCAGTGTACTTTCATTCATGCACCTTGGTGGAGCTGCAGTTTTCCCCCCCCTTTTTTCCCCTGATATATTAACCCATTTCCATGACTTCACAGAGCACGACCGTGACCCCAAAAATGTTCTTCCTTACTGGTTTTGTTAATGTTGTTTTTCAGTCTGGTTTCCCCTCCAGAAAACCATCTCATGCAACCAACGTGTGAAACAAGTTGGAAAATACATTCTGCTATTTTCCTGGAAAGTGAACCATTTGTAAAATTCCCCTCATTCTGCTGTAGTTTTCCATACTTTCATTCATACGTTTCCCCTTAATACGTCCTTGACGCGTTGTGCTCAATACCCCACATTTGCTCATATTTTTAATTATATTCTAGTTTTGCAGTGGCGGCCGAATTTCCCGACGGGGAAGTTTCATGTTATCTGAAAAGAGGCCAGTTAAGAGATCCGGAATGACGAAATTTAAAAACAACTCCTTTTCCAATCATGTTCAGGTTGCAGGTGAGTCATTCACACTTAAACATGATATAATATATAATATATAAGGGTGATGGGTCTTGCAGTGTGTGCTGATAGAAGAGCTGTGTGTGTGTGTGTCAGATGGTGGTTTTTCCAGCTCAGTGATAATGGGAGTCTAGCTCCTCCAGCCTGACTCAGCAGTATTCGTAACACACACACACACACACACACACACACACACACGCAGGGATGTTACATCATTGGCGTGTAGCTCGTCCTATAGAACAGTGTTCTGTTCGGCTCGTGGCTGATGTTATTTAACACTAATAAGCGCATAGCTCCCTTCTTTTCTCCCTCTCTGTCACTTCATGCTTCTTCTTCTCTCTGAACTCCTTCCGACTTCTCTTGCTCGCTGATCTCCCTCTCCTCCCCCCCGTTCTGTTGTTTTTTCTCTCTCCGAGACGTTCATTACAGAGCATCAAAAGCCCCGTCGTTCGCTTTAATCCCTCTTTGTTTGTTGCTCTTTCACCCCCGTCTTTGTCTTCGGGATATCTGCAAGTTTGGGAAAAGCCAAATTGCAGACTTTTTAAGACCACTATAACGCTACCTTGAATTGAATTTAAAAAAACAAAATAAAGAAGCAAAGCTGACAAAAGGGTCCCGTTTCTGATTGAACACGGCTAACAAAAGTTGTGATACTCATTTCTTTCCCTCCGTCTCACATTTCTCTCTCCTGCCGTCTTTTATTGCCACGGTATAAATAGATAATATTTGTAATATTTATCTCTCCTTCTCACACACACTGATGGTCACGCTATTTGAATTAAACAAACATTATCCATGTCTTTATATATTTCATCAACATCATGACCGCACACACACACACACCGTTAGAGCTGATGAATACTTTATGCTGACCTTTATAGACAACAAAGCAAAGTCACCCCTCCCTCTTTCTCTCCCTCCATCCAACTCTCTATGCTTCCTCTCTCGCTCCTCCCCTCCTTCACTTCTTACCATCCTATTTTTTCCTTCGCTTTCCCATTTCTACATCCATCTTCTAACGCTCTCCTTGTCGTTCTCTCACCCTGTTCATCCACCCCCCCTCTTCCTCAATCTCCCCCACCACTTTCTCCTTTTCCTCCCACACATTCTCAGCAGGCACTGAGATGGACAGCCTGCTGCAGAGCAGGAGCCCACAGCAAGGACCCCACTGCTAGGGTTTGACCGATATGGGCTTTTCAAGGCTGATACCAATATTTTGCATCAATAGCCAATGGGACAACAATGACCTACAATTAGGGGTGGCGGTATGGCCTAAAATTTATATCTTGGTATATTTAGAATTTTGGATGGTAACGGTATATATCACGGTATATTTGTTTTTCTTATAATAATAATAATAATAAAAAATGCTTTAGGAGCAGTACAAGACTCTGGGATGGTAACAATTTATTCCCGGGGGATTAACTATGAGGTTTCTACTGGGCTCTTCCATTAGTATCCTGTAATCTGTATATTAGGACAAAATTGACATTGAACTTAAGTGTTTATGAATGTTTTATTGTGCAAAACTGCACTGTATTAAATATAAATATCACCTTATATGCAAACTTTTTTCCAAAATAGGTTCTGAACAATACAAATAAATATTTTCAAAAAAAATAAACATAAAAATGTAAATTTCAAGTATTCCAATACTTCAAATAACTTCTACCGTATATAACAAAAACTTCAGCAGTTTGGCTGAAGTATTTTCGACCTGGCATCACATACCTCGGATCCAGTGTTTTGATCAATGCCTTAAACCTGTTTGTATAGGAACCATGTCCTTACATAGGTACTCCGTTATGGAATGTGGAATGTCCTTCCACCGCTTGCCTTTTTGTCATACGGATAGCCACTGGAAAATGACTCGGCTAGCGACGTCTGCGTTGTGGTTTTTCGTTTAGCACCACTTGCGGAGGGACTGCTTGTGTCTGCGCGCATCCTAGTACTCTCTTCATACTCGCGGACATGTTTTGTTTTGAGGTGATAAAACAGATTGCTCGTGTTACCACCGCCGGCAACAATTGCTTGCAGATAATAATTTTCTGCTCAAGGTCCGACTTTTTAAACCCAAACCACGTCCAGATGATGGACGAAGCACCTTTCTTTCTAACTAATTCTTCTTCTTTGTTTGCATCGGGAACGGGAGCTCCCGCATCATGCTCACTGCCTTCCATTTCACCATGCATCTTCAGAAAGCATGCGTCTGTTTACGTCGAAGTTTACGTTGCACTACTCACGTGTTTTTTTTAGTAGCCAATAATGGACCAACTTTTTCACATCGTCTTTTTCCACAAACTAGTTTATTATCTTTAAATGGCAGCGCGCAGTTGGCTAGCTTTGTGTGTTACATTTGTAAATGTGAAAAAGTATTTTTACATTCAAAGAGCCTAAAAGTAGCCTTCTACCGGTACATCCGGTAGAGTCAAATCTCTACCTTGGCATGGATTTCTACCGGTATACCGGTTCAACCGTTATACCGCCCACCCCTACCTACAATGACCTTGACCTAGCAGGGCTTAGATGCTGGTTGATGTTGCAGGTTGGGAGATGTAATTCAATTCAGTCTGGTCCCCAATCTAAAAACAGTGTTAGTGTTGGGTTGCCTTTGGTTTGAGATTCCACTATCACCACTGGCACCACACCGTGAGGTCATGGTCAGCAGACACAATATCTGTCTGGACACACACGCATTAGAAACTATATACGTGAGGGTTTTGACCGATTCGGATTTCTGAACTCCAATACCGATATTTTTTGTGCCGAAGCTGCCGAAAGCCAATATTTTGCATCAATGCTCAATATCTTTAAATTTGACAATTTTTCATAAAAGAAATCCCCAAAAATGATTCAGTGTTTCCCCCACAAATGTATTGTTGTCAGGGTGGAAAGGACTCTGAAATAGCATTTAGACCATCATGGGACACTAAAATTCTCCAATGAAACTGTCTCAAATGTCTCATTAGAATCAACTAATGTTGAGGGCTTTACTTAGACAGCCAGTGTAGTATTGATCAGTTCTACAATGAATATGTAATTAGCCAAACTGCATCATATCCATCATATCAGAAGTGGACGACACTGACCGGACTAGATCCCATGTTTAATAAAAAATAAATAAAAAAATCGGCTAACTATTAGTCTAACCCTACTCACCAAACACACGCACACTAATCCTAACTGTGTGTGTGTGTGTTGCTATGATGGCATGGCCACCTGGTGTAGCGCATGGTGAAGGTTAGGGCTAAGAATAGCCCGAGTCCAGACCATGAAAGACAACAGAAAGGCAGAGGATATCTTTGCAGATAATTTTCAGATCCTAAACTTCTTTCTCATCCTGCTAAATCTATTGTAGTTGGAGGAAAAAGCCACTGTAGAGGCTTAATAGAAGAGAAGAGAGTGGAAGAAGATAAATAACACCATTTTTAATGTTGAAGGCTGATATTGAGCCGTGTCATTAACGTATCAGTTAGCTTTCTTGAGCGAAATGAAGGAAAAAGTTTATACTAAGAAAATCCCAAACATTCCGGTTGTAGCAAAGCAGTGTACTCAGTTTTACAGCCATCGATTTGATGTTTTTGGAAACAAAGAAACATGGTAGCCCAAAAAGGAAAACCACTAGGAGCACTATAGCTATCCTCAAACATCCTCAGCTGCTCACAGGGGCCAGAGGAATTTAATTGGAAAGTAAGAAAGGAAATATTATGACAACAAAATATGTTCTCCTGGCTTAAAAATATCCCACTCCAGGCACTTGCGTGGGTTTGGAGGTTGAAAAACCTTTTAATTGGAGAGGGCTAAGACACTGGCTATGTTGATGCCAACAAAAACATGGAGGTGAGCAGTACTTAATATTACTATTGGGATCACCAGTTCCTTCCCCTGTGTTAGAATTAATCTACTGCTCAGTCAAAAAGGGTATCTAGGGGCCAAACTTCTCATACTTTTTATTGCTGGCAGACCGTTCTATCTGTGGATGGGCCTCCATGGGCAGACAGGGATATTCTGTTACCTGGTTTATTCATGGAAACAAGGAGACTCAGTTGTAGGGTATCAAAGGTTTGTGTAATCAATCAATCAAACTTATGTAACTTTCTGTAATGTAGTCATTGACGGCCCCCAGTGGCAGCGAGAGGTAACTGTGTTTTTGAGGACTTCATTACCCTTAGCTTTCTGTAGCGATAGCCGAGGCGCTAGCTCGCTCACTGCTGTTTCAGAGCTGTGTGCGTTCGGCTCGTAAGTTTCGATTGGTCACTTCCTGTGCTCAGAGAAAACTTTCCCTACAGACTCCAAAACTTCATTGCGGTTAATGGAGTGAATCTACAGCGGCTCAATGAACGAGACTGATACATAACGCAGCTTTAACCTGAATAAGACATTAACCACAGTATGGATAATAACCAGGTTACTCTGTGCATGTAAACAAAGTCGTGGATCCTACTGTCAAGGAAAGAAATTAAAACTTCTGTTATTGTTGCTACTACTGCACTTTAGCCAATGTTAGCTAAAGATGGCATGATGGTCTTTTGATTAATCATTAGGGGTGTTTTTTAACATGTCATGATAAAATTAAATATTGCATATAAAGTTATGTTATAAAGTTATAAGATGCTCTGCCAACTTCTACACCAGCATGCTATTTTTAAATGCTAAAACAGAACAACCAAGAAACCAGAGATAGACAGAATAACTACCAGCACTACTGGTATCCTATTCTCTACTAGCAAATGAAGAATGGACAACCCCTCTCTATTTCCCTCTGCCTGTCCTCCAGTTTGCTCTACCTTTCTCTCCCTCTTCTCTCTAATCTTATTACAGGCCTTCAGCTGCTCCTGGGCAGAGTAATAGGACTCTGTGTGTGTCGGGTATCAGCATTTCTATTACATTTTCATATAACTGAGATCCCCACTGAGCCAGAGTGAAACAAGTCAGTCTTTTAATAACAGGCAGAGAGAGAGAGAGAGAGAGAGAGAGAGGAAAAATGTAATTTAGAAATGGTGATTAAAAGAAAGAATGAATAAGCAAGTGACATAAAAGAAGAGACAATGGAAGGGGTCAAAGTGAGTGTCAGTGTTATTTTTTGGCATGAAAATTATCAAATTTAAAAGATATTGAACACTGGCACTAGGGTTAGACCAATTCATGGGTTTGCTGATACAATGGGCCGATATTCACCGTTTAATTGAAACGCTAATAAAACTGAAAAAAAACATAGACCTAAAAAAAAGATTTCTACAGCAATAGGAGACACTGCAGAGAAAGACTTTACACCAGCTATTGTTCCACTATCTGACTCCATTACAGCTCACTTCAAACGGCATCTTCACTCCAGAGTAGTTTCTTGTCAGCGTACAACCGTAGCATTGCAGGAAGAAAAAAAAAAAAGGCTTCTGATTGGGTTAGATGTGTCCGAACGGCTTTCAATGGTCTTATAGTTGTTCTTAAAAGGTAACCTGTGTGCCTTCTGCCCCCGCAACCTCACCTTGACCCAGTAAAGCATGGACAGTTTCACTGCTTGACAAGGTTTCAATCAGTAAGAGCGCCATGTACACTCTGGGTGGCAAAGAGAGAGAACATGGAGAGAACCTGTTGCCATCCAACAGGGTAAAAGCCGAGGCATACTTGCTACGGGAAACTCATATCAGCAGGCTTGTACAGACAAAAAGGACAATGTGGACAGCTTTATTGGCCAAACAAGTTGAATTCCTCGCAATCCTTTGTCCCCACTGCATGACCTGTCTGCAATTGGTCTAAAATATAACGATTGGTTGTGTTGCCTTGTGGAAAAGGCAACATGTTAAACCCCAGGGCAATGTAAGGTGGTTACACTCAGCCCAAATACATTAGAACAGATTTCCATTAAACTTGGTAAACAGATAGGCCTCAGGCCAAGGAACAATTGAATACATTTTGGTCGTCATCCGGATCTGGGATTTCCAGATCAGATTTTTTCTTTTTTACGTTTAGCCATAACTATGAAACTAACTTTGTCTTGATCATGTTTCACTTTATTGATTCTGATGCTGATGATTTTGATCAGATTTCACAAGTATACATGAATGTTATTATTATCATTATTATTAACATTACCCTGGAATACCCTGGATTGTCGTCCGACTATTTTGCAACAACTGTGATAGGAGGAATCA
The DNA here is from genome assembly GCA_034670405.1 of Hoplostethus atlanticus. Classification (NCBI taxonomy): domain Eukaryota; kingdom Metazoa; phylum Chordata; class Actinopteri; order Trachichthyiformes; family Trachichthyidae; genus Hoplostethus; species Hoplostethus atlanticus. The sequence continues at coordinate 534,287 of JAXDDX010000079.1, read as the reverse complement.
CATATGTTTGTATTCGGTCTCATTGGGTATCTATACGTCAATGACGATCACGAGTATATGGTACTACGGAAACAAATCTGATTCTCACTATGACGTGAGGCTCACCTCTTGTAGTACAGCTCTTATATGGGGTCAGTTAACTCTCAATATTCACAAATGAATACAACGATGAAATGGAAAGAGACGTCTGATAGGCTACAGAGAAAGGGCCTTTAGAAAAAATGCATTTGTGAATCTAACCACGTCAGGAAACTCTCAAAAATCCACACACAAATGTAACAAGGTTCTGGAGGTTTCTAAACGCAGATTAGACAGTCTGTACATAAATGTAACAACATTTAAATATGTTTTAGATGAACACTGCAGCTGTTTTTAACTAAGTATATTTGTGGATTTGTTTTACATTTATATAAAACGAGACATATTTGTGTGTGCATCGGAAACAGACATTTGTGAACACTAATTTATTTGTGAACCTTCTGTCATTTATATGTGGATTTGTTTTACATTTATATGAAACGATACATATTTGTGTGTGAATTGAAAAATATATTTGTGAACAGAGACATTTATATATAAATCTCAAAATATATTTGTGAATCGTGTTGTATTCATTTGTGAATTTTGAGAGTTAACTGACCCCATACTCTTAGCCTTTCAACCTAGATCCATAGTAACAGACAACTCACCATCTGCTGCGACTAACTCGCCATCTAATTGATTAACAAGATAAGTACCTGGCTCAACTTGACCCTATTTAGTTGTTAGCATCATATTTTTTGTCCTCTTAGTTACAAGGAAATGAGGGTGAAGCAAAGAAAAGTGATCTTAACCAACATGTTGCTGGATTGAATCCCGGAGCTGATTAGGTAAATGAAAGTGAGAAAAACAAGTGCCACTCTCCCTTGTTTAGAAAGGCAAATCCCATATACCATACCACTGATCTATGCACTTAACTTAAAGTGACCAACAGCTGAAGACTGTGGTTGTACTGGTCAGCTCACAGCTTGCAGGCCTCTGCTATTAGTAGGAATGGGTTAACTTAGTTAACTTGTCTAGGGAATTAGGGTTAAAAATGTTATAACCCCAAGATCCTTGCTGCAAGATAAAAGCTGCTTAGATCAGACTTTTTCCATACACAAACCATCCCACATCCTGATAACTAAAGACAGTATCAATCCCACAATGCAATTAACTGTTTCCAGGGTCTTCCAGGGTTCCTTTAGGGGTTTCCAGCTAAACGACGAATAGTTTTAATTATTTCAATTATACATTTGCACAATGCGAGAATGCATAGGGACAACATTGTTACCTACCCACCTATAGCTGTGTAATTCTAATTATATAGGAAGTTGCATCAAATAAAAGTCTTCTCACACAACGCCTTGTCAAATGGAGGTCCACGGTCTAATGTGTGAGTATTTGGGGTCCTTGACATGAAAGTATTTGAGGACTTACCACTAGAACAGTTCCTGGTGTTCCACACAGTTATCAAGCACTTGATGAGCTGGCGAATGACAAAGCACACGATCACAGTACACATTGTCACCCATGGCAACACTAGCCCAACCTTAGCCTGCAATTATCCCGCTGTTAGCTTTGTTTTATGGCCGAAAATTCAGGCAATGTGATCAAGACAACGCAGAAAGTTCAGGGAATCAAGGGGAGAAAAGCGAGAAATCCAATATCAATGGCAGTTAGCATGTCCAAAAAAATCATGAAACAACCCCTGAGAAGTGGTAGTGGAGCACTAACAAGAGCTAACGTCTGCCCAGGCTAATTAGCTTAATAAAGACACATTTACCCTACTGCCTTAATCACCACATCTGGGCTGACCCTGCTAAATTTGCTTACCTGCAATGCTAATGATACCCAGTAGATTGGCAGGAGTCAAAGGACTGCTAGATCCTCAATGCAGACAATTCCCAACATTAACTCAAGTGGCCGTGAACAATGGCATCTAACCCCTGTGAGCGTTGAAAACTAGCTAAAATATGATGCAATGTAAGAGGCAACTGCTTGTGCAACTGTCTTTGTAGGAGTGCCACCAAAATCATCTCTGGTAGATGTCTCTTTTAGGAATTATCATACAGTAAATTCATTGCCCCTGGTCAACAAATCTTTTAAGTACACACTGCATGGGATGCTTTATTTAACAGCCTCAAAAGCTGAAGCATTGCTTGAGAAAATAACCTTCAACAAGCTTGTTTTAGGGGAGATGAAGGACAATGCCACCCCTTTGTCATCCCACATAGGTACAATGGGATGGAAAAGTACACCTTTATATGAATCACCCCTTGCTGAACTGAAAATCACCTACTGTTTGAATCCACCACATATATTTACTATTTAATCTAGGGAAATGCTAGCTGCACTGCTACAGGAAGGAACTGCTAACCAGATAAAGACAGAGGTTAATCCCTAGAAGGAAAAAGGAGGAAGAGACAAGGCTGAAGATTCCTGTTTAGCCCTGTGGTGCGCTCTGGGGTGAGATGCTGGCTGTGATGCCAGAGGAAGCAATGCCAGCTACATCAGTTCAGAGGCTAATCCCTAGGAGTCAAAGAAAATGAGGAGGAGACAATATTGTCAAAATACTTTTAAAAAAGGTTTCAAAGACATTTGCCAAGCCTGATATTTACCTCTCTGGTCTGCTCCAGGGCTACGGAGATGCTACACCCAGAAAAAGGAGTGTTCTTTAGTTAGCGGTTCTATATAGAACCATCATTTTTATTTACAATTTAAAATCGACCATTAACAGAACTGCAGAAGACTAACAGAATTGCTCACTCTTGCTCGCTCAAAAGTAGAGTTGATTGTATTTGTGTGAAAATATTGTCACCAATATGAAACCGGTCTGGTTTCATATTGGGGACCCTGCTTTAGGGCACCAAAAAGCGTTCTGCTATGGTCCAAGCCTAAATAACCTTTTTCTGGTACTGTGTAGAACCTATTTTGTTAAGAGTGTAGCTGTGATATTGACAGAAGCAGTGCTAACTAGATGAGCTCAAAAGCTAATCCCTAGAATATTGTTTTTGAAATGACTGACTAGTAGGTACTCATTTTTCAGGTTCCATGAAACAGAGGAGACGCTTTACAGAATTCTACATGAGCTAGTTTCCTTAACCTAGGGACCAAGAAATTATTTTCTTTTTTAAGCTTTTTTTTGCCACATCAACTATTTAGTCCTGTAGCCAGCTTTGGGGATGAACGGTAGCACTAGCTGTGCTGCTACAGGAAGCGATGCTAACCAGATCAGAGGGTAGGATGCTAACCAGATCAGAGGGTAGTAAAAGGTTAATCCAGGCCAGGGTCAGACATGCCGCCAGTTAGCCTACTGAACTCTGGCTGTAGTGGCTTCAATCCACTCAGCGCAAGCACGCATACATACTAAGGTGACCAGATTTCTGAAATGAAAACCGGGGACATTTCCAGTTCGGCGGTCAATATATCATTAAAATATGCAATGTTATTATCTATGAAATAAAAAAGGGGGACAATTCCGTTTTCATGTATTTTGACCACTGTTGTACTGTCAGACATCCCAAGTTGACAGAACTGGTTTCAGGGAGATTTGGGCAAGGTTTCTGTTATGAGAGAACTACTCTCTCATTACCTCAATTACTCCTGATTAGGTGATCATAAGACACAAATCACTTACTCATTCTCTGTGTGACTGATGAAATCTCTCTGTTCCTGATGTTTGATCCTGATGACACTACAAAAATAAGAATTACTTATAACTAATATATGCCTACCATCCATGTTAGCAGCCATTTTGTTGTCAGTGCACTTTAATTTTATAATCCATAACGGCTATTGTTTCCCCTTTATGCCTATTAACTTAAAAGAACCTTGACTGAACTTTAAACCAACCAGGCCTAATACTCACGGCTTTCTGGTCTCTCACTTAGCCTACTGTGTCTTTAGTGCATCGCCCTCTTCTTTTCACCATCTTCCACCGTCAATACTGCAATCACAAGAAAACTACACCACTATTCTAATCATTCATTTTATAACGAGTAGATTATTATTTCCCCTTATGTCTATTAACTTAACTGAACCTTGACTGAACTCTAAACCAACCTGCCTTAGTAACGCGGTCCCGCGTACTATCCCGTCCAGTATCAAAGAATTGACCGATGTCCTAAGTGCTCTCCCTACGTTTAGCCTCCCTAACGTGCTGTTGTCCCTGCATAAAGAACAACACAGCAGCCTATAGCCTGGTAATCTAATCATATCACACATACCCAGGGGTTAAAGTGGGATTTGGCAGGTGGGGGAACCCTAAGATCCTGTGTAGCGGTGCAGCGGCGAAAAATGACTCACCTCATAATAATTATTGTTTATTTATTATTTATTTAAGACATTTGATGAATCAGATAACTTCAACAACACATAGTGTACACAGTGTTTCTATTTGTGGTGGTAGCTGACCGGTTGGGGGGGCACCCACACACTTTCTTAAATTAATTATTAAATAATACTAGGGTGCTCCACTGTAAATGTTTAATTGCCAAGTACTTTGTGACAAATAACAATATTTACCGCCTTATACTCGTTTGTTACTTTCAGTAACAGCTCCACCTCGTCGTCCGTCCAAACAAAGACATCTCTGCTCTTACTTTTCGCCATTGCTGTTCTGCATAACGATATTTTCTGCGACTAAGCAGAGCAGACAATCTGCTTCCTGTTTACACCGGCACGCGCATGCCCAGTGTAGGTGAATGGTAACATGATACGCGTTTTTATGGACGGAGATAATTTCTGAAACTGTGCTATAACGCTTGTTTGGACCGAGATCGTTTAGTTTAAAAAAAACGAAAACGTATTATTGTGGATGTAGCCTCAGAGAGGAGGCTACACGGAGAGGAGGGGCAGCTGGAAGGAACGCCAGGCTGCAGCACACGAAAATGAACTCGCTTGACATTATTATGTATGAAACTGCCAGATCAGATTTATTTACTTACTTTACTCGGCCCACTTTAACCCCTGCACATACCCACTGACCCACTGTAGATTTACAGACAAAAACGTTTTAGATAAATTAAATTGACATTGGCTAATTTAAGCCTCCCTCTGTACTAACGGGCTGCTTTGCAATGTGTATCGCTACCTAGGCTAGCTTAAACTGAGTTTACCTCAACATATCTTTTGCAGTCATTTAAACCTCCACCCGCGACTGAAAAGCTAGAAAGCTAGAATTGCACACAGTGCAGTGTGCCATAGTCGGCTTATTTTTTACTGCCTCTCACCTCACGAACATATCCATGGTGGTCTGATAATAACAGTGTAGAGTATTTTCTTTTTTTGGCTCCGTGTTCCATTTGGCTCGCTAAATCCCGAAATCACATCACCGAACATCTGTTGTTGTGCCGAAGTGCGTAACTCGTGCGTTGTTTTTTGGGGTTTTTTTTGGTCGGGAGATTAACTCCTTTCCGGGAGTCAGGGAGATTGGGCTCATTTCCCGGGGACTCTGGAGTAGGGACGTTCCAGGAGGCCGACTTTGTAAAAATCGGGTACCAACCGGTAGGCTCTGCTGCCCCGTCTTTCTTGCCACATAAAATATTATTTCACTTTGCGGTCTGTTTTTAACGCAGTTAAAAACGGGGACATTTCCGGGGACAGGCCACCAAAAACGGGGACGTCTGGTCACCCTAATACATACACACACACACACACACACAGTTTGTCTTATATATCTGTGAGGACCTTCCATTGACTATTCATTCCCTAACCCTAACTTCAACCATCGAATTTACAGATGAAATTTTTACTGCTAACACACAGAATATGAGCGTTTGCCCAATCATTTTTATTAGAAATAAAAGTGTTGTTACCTTACCTTACAACCAAGGTACATGAACAACAAGTTGGGCTACTCTTGGAGGCCGACAAACGTTGTATTGCTACGGAAAAACCAACGCGTTTTGGCAAAGAGAGAGAGGGTGAGAGAGAGAAATTAAGTGTGGCTAGTCTGTTCAATAATCAATAATCCAATCTGCAGCTATCCGAGCCATTGGCTCCAGCAGGGGGTATAGCACGCTAGCTAGCAGCTAGTGCATGCTAGTCTCACTAAAACACACAGTTATAACCACAGGCTTTGGGTAGCCTAATTTTCAAATTTTCTAGGGATAGGGATTATGTTTTCTGGTGAAGAACTCTTAGGCCGAATCCCATTTCTCATTTTCACCCCTACGACTCGTTTTCGAGTGCCCCTCGCCCTTCGGCTTGGCCCTCGGGGTAGTGGTTGGGGTAGTGGTTGAAATCTCCCCCTATGAAATGGGACAAGCCTTCAAGACCCTGATACGTCATCGATGACGTTTACGTAAACAGACGCGACGAGTTTGTTATCGGACATTACACACATCACAGTGACATTTGCCATTCATCTGATGGAGATAGAAAAGCATGGACACTCGCGATTCGTTCACAATTTATACGTTTCACGCTACCAATCGATCAAACAAGTCATCAAATAAAAAAGACCACTGCTTCATTACCAGGCCACTTCATGACAGAATAGCGTTAGCGGTGCTCTGTAGTCTGCACTGATATTAGAGGAGCCTTAACAAGTGCAGCAACTTCGCTGCTGGACTTTAGTTATATTTCGGGCATCATATGCCATCAAAGAGGGGAAATGCGACATGGAAATATGTCAAAATGTGGGACTGTCATACACAAATCAGCCTTAAAACAATGTTGTAACGTTAACTAGCGAGGTAGAGACATCGGCATACTAGCGATTTTTTTGTTATGCTTGTTATAAAGAAAAGGTCTATAATACATTGAAACGACATTAAACTAAGATAATACCACGGTTAGAATATTTTTTAAAGCTTTATTAATGAAGAAAATACTACATCTGTGGTTCACTTTGGATGGTAGTATAGCGTTCGCCATGATCTTCCAGTTGATTCGCATGTCATTCTGGGAGATTTCTCCTAACCCTCGGTTTGTAGTGTGCCCCTGAAAAATCTCCGTTTGGAGGGCCATGTAGCCCGAGCACTTCGCCCTACCCCTCGATCCCAACAAGAATCGGGACACCCTACCCCTACACGTGAACGCACAAAACGGAGGGGAAGGGCTAAGGGGTTTCAGCCTTAGTGTTACTATTACATAAATTACTGCAGTGTAAATGTTACACAAACTTAGCTATACATGATGACAAACTGACTCATTAGCAGCATGCCATTCAACAACAGCATTCCTAGATGTTATTCCTCTGGTCTAGGACAGTTCAATCAGCCAGACTTCTGCCAATGTATGCTATCTAATAAAACAGAAATGCCATAAAAAGTAACTATCTAAAATAATTTATCTCCGGTGCTTTACAGTTACGTCAGCGCATTCATTTGAATTATGGGTAAATGATGGGAAATGTACCCCTAGCCCTGGCAGTGTTGTACCACTATCCATTGAGCTACACAGGGAATACAACCACTAACCCTCCTCAGACAAGTCTTTGCTGAAGTACTCGAGTTTCAGGTTCCGTGGTTGTGTTGGTTTCATGCCCTTGCTGTTCTCTGCATTTGTAATTCCAGTTTGCATACTCTTGCATACTGTACTGTGACTTGTATACTCAAAGTTCCAATGATGCAAAATACATTCACAAGTATGCAAGCTGGAAGTACAGATGCAGAACTTTCTATTACAAGTGTGCAAAACATATCCGTATGTGACCTGAAATGCTAGTACAAAAGTTCTGCAACAGGTATGCAAACTGGAATTACAGCTACACATTTTTCAGCAAAACGTATCGGAGCTATGGGACCTGAAAGTACAACGTAAAGCTGCAAGTCGGGCTGCACAATTATGGCTAACAAGATACATCTGATTATTTTACTAGATTTTGTGATTACAACTATTCATTGAGATATTACTATTACTGATTTGAAGAAAATTATTTAACATCTTGACTATTTTCGTACACAACACGCATTGCCTCGAGGTGACGGGTTGCCCCGTCGCTCAGAGGCCCCTGCGGCCGATCTACACGGTCACGGCTCTTCTCTGTCCTGGCTCCCCACTGATGTCAGGACAGCAGAGTCGCTTGCAGGCTGAAAACCCACCTCATCAAGAAACACTACCCTGACCCTTCCTCTTAGCACTTGCTTATCTGTTTTACTTTATAAAAAAGTAGATGGGTAGATAACTTATTGCACTTTTACTTTAGCACTGGTTCAGCTCTTAGATGCTTGTTTAGGAAGGAGATGCACTTACAATTTCTAGTGACTAGTAGTTCTCTTGTCTAGTAAGTAAGTAAACTTTATTTATAAACAGGGGTGCAAACTGGTGATGGCCCAAAAAGGTGACAACATTTTTTTGCCTGAAAACGAAGAAAATGTGCGATCAATGCGCGCCACCCAGGCCCCTTCCCATGATGCATGCTACATTTTTCTATACGGTCTGACCGGTCAAAATCGGTTAACATGGGCGCCGAAAGGAAACTAGCTGCGCTTCACAACGCTTCCGCGTCCAGTCTGAACCTGCCGTGTAGCAGCTTGATTCATGACACAACAACTTTGACCTTGATGAGACGTAGACCCCCCACCCCCCAAAAAATATATTTTTTTGCAGATCTACACAATGATCTACCTATTTTGAGGTAAAAACGGCGAATTTCGCTGAAAGGTGCTTTTCGAAACAAGAGTTACAAGGTGCTGTACAATGAAAACATTAAAAAATGGAAGTAAAATAATGGAAATAAAATAGGTTAGAAACAGAAAAACAGAAAATAACAATACAAGGACAATGAAACTGCACAGAATGCAAACACACATTATAAAACAAAGTGCTTATGAAACAGGCGCGTTCTTAAAACTATCCACTGACACTGCTTTTTTAATAACTAAGGGAAGACGGTTCCAGAGAGTGGGAGCTACAACTGGAGCTACAACGTCTACCTACGTTGAATGCACTTATTGTAAGTCGCTTTGGATTAAAGCGTCTGTTAATTGACTGTAATGCAATATAATGTAAAGTGAAATTAAAACTTTCAGTATCTGCCATCGTTCTATGGATTTATGATATACAATTAAAGATGATTAAATTGTGCGGCCTGAGCTGCAAGTTCATAAAATAAAGCTATTAGTGTAAATCTTCTGTCACTCCACAGTAATCCCTTTATTTAGGATTCAGAGGAGCAAACCTTCTGTGTAGCCTTGTGATGCACCATGCATCTTTTTGACTAAATCCGACGGGCAAAAGTGCACAGCATTTATACCTCACTTCTTGCTGAGTGTTTTTATTCCCCAAGAACAAGGCGAGTTCATCACCAGCTTTAAACAAACTGTGAAGGTTTTATTTGGTGCAGGCTTTCTTGCGTTTCATGTCCAGCAGAGGAAACTCCATCAAATGATAGACTAATAGATAGACACACATGCTCTCCCTCATACATACACACAGTGGAAGCAGCTGGCGGGGTGAGAGAAAGACCAAATATTAGTGAGTGAACAGTTCAAAGTGTCCCACTGGGATGGCTGAGAGAAAACATCGCCTCCAAACAAACAAGAAACAGCTTAGACTTCCAAGACAGCCGGCTCGCTGGCCAACTGAGTCAGGCTCATCAGCCTGACTCATCAGTGTGTGTGTGTTTGTGTTTGATTAAAACAGAGCTAAAATATGTAGTCAACCTTTTGTGTAGTTGCTGCATACTATGTTCCAGATCGGTGGTAACATTAGCATAATTTACATTTGTACCTCTGGTCCTTGAGACAGAGGGTTTTTTTTATAAAACAGGTAGGTTGAATCCAGTCCTCTGATTGGTCGATAGCCATGGTATATATGACCAATCAGACCGGTGTGGTTTACCACGGTAAACCACACCGTTTTTGATATAAACACATTAAAACACTAAATAATTAAGACATGTATATATATATATATATGTATGTCAGAATGCATGAAAAGACACCAAAATAAAGTTTGTCCATCAAGACATTTTCCCCAGGTTAGGATGATTGTGCATCATGGGCCTCACATTTATACTAGTCTGTAACATAGAGAGCATCACATGAAAACTGAACCCAGGTCAACTAGAAACAACAATGTGTCCCAGCGCTCATGGTTTAATGCTGATTAAAAGGGGATTAGCACTGGATTTCATTTTACGTATATGTTTTCCCATGCCATAGGACAGTTTAGTTGCTGTTCGTATCAGATCAGATACAGTTACACATTAAAAGGTAAAATCTGCAATTGTAGAATGGCACCCTCCAATGCTGGCTTTGTTTACTTTGTGATTTATTCTTTTAAACTAGCTAGCTAAATCACCTGCGGATGACACTGTGACGTTTGAATATAAAAGCGGCGGTCTGAAATGGACATGGTCCCAGCAGCCCCGGTGTCTTGACTGCACTGCAGATGTTGACGGAACAAAATCTGGTTTACGTAATATTATTAATTTATTCAAATGAATGGACGCAAACACATGCATCTAAGTGAATGCTGTCCGGAAGTCTTTTGGATGATCCGGTATTAGAAAGCATCTCTCTCTCTCTCTCTCTCTCTCCAGTGAGATCATGTTTTGAGGCTTACGCACGGAATAGCACATGGACAAACTTTAAGTAACTTAGTAGGAAATGGAATTAAGTTATCAGTGACTACAAGAAGGATAAATTGAGTTGTTACAGTGGATTAAGCATGACCCCGAGCTACAGAGAATCTGAAACCCAAACGGGAACTGACCCAAACACTGGCACTGCCGTCAATTCAAATCAATCTGTTACCACGACTACTGGCTTTTTCAGATGACAGCATGAATACGAACCTTTTCATTTACCGCTTTAATTGCGAGTTCTCCTTTAACACACCAGCGCAACCCAGAAAAGCGGAGCTGCTGTTGGTGGCCTGATGTAGATTTAGGCCAGTGGCTCTAAACGTGGGTGGGGGGGCGGGCAGCGCAGTATAATTTGGGGGAGGGAAGGGGGGTTGTGCGCTTTTCTTGTACGCGAAACGATGAATATTTGCAGCATTTGGGCTTCAGCCTGTAATTAATCCAGATAAATGAAAACCATTTGGTGTTCTAGTTCAGCGTTGTGTAAAAAGGGATCGGGGAGAACGCTTGCCTTTGTTTTGAGGGGAAAGGCTGATCGTCTCTAGCCTAATCTGATTGGGGCAGCCATCTGGAACACCCCCCCCCCCCCCACCCATCTTCATCCCTTTGCCCTCATATTTTGACCTATCACCCCCACCATCTCCCCTTTACGGTGAACCCCATAATCTCAAGCAGCCTGGAAAGAGTATTGTTAAGGATAAAGAACAGCATCCTCATCTCATTCACTCTACTGTGCACTGACAAATGACAGCCCCCCCCAACACACTGACATAGGGTACAGTGTGTGTGTGAGAGAGAAAGTGTGAAAGTGCTTTCAACAGCTTTTATCAGCTGTTTCTGCCAATGCTGCAAACCTTCACAGAAAAATGGATTTCCAGTTGAGTGGGGGCAGTAGTAGGACGATTAGAGAAGTGAGTTTGTGACCGGAAGGGTTGTTGGTTCAAATCCCTAGACCAGCTGGCGCCATCTGGGTGGGGGGCGGAGAACGGATTTCACTGAGGTGCCAATGAGCCAGAAGTCCATTCATTCCCTACGGAGCTGAGCGACCTTACTCTTCCCACAGGAAATCTGTTAGTCAAGGTGGCAGTGGCCGACTAACCTAAACAAGTAACACGCGTACTTAATATTTGTACATACATGTATAAATGTTTAGCGCGCAGGGTTCAATATCATTGATTAAATTAGTTTGCGTTGCATTTGAAAAGCAAGGTATGCTGATATTATGTCTTTTACGTTACCTTAAGTTGTAACAATTAACTTACTCACACATTTTGGCCAACAGATGTCGCAGTTAGACAACATGGCTTTGGTCTCAATGAACATAAATGCATACAACTGAGATTTGGATTCTTTAGGGTTAAAGTACATATTTGTTTTATATATGTGTCATTAGTCGCTGAAACATCCTTAAAAGTGCATGTTGCAAACACAAGCTGTGACTGCTGTTTGGTGAATAAAGGTTCAAACTAGAAGACAAACTGAACAAAACTCCGCCAACGTTGAACAATTGTCCAACTTCCTGTTACACCCAAAGGCATCATCTCCTATCACTTCAACTTGAAGTTAAATTGATTTCTTGAACCTGAACACATATCCTTAGGATTTGGAATCAAGTCTCTATCTCCATTACTTTCATAGTTATGACTAAAAAAAAACCAATTTAAAATCCAAAATAAAATGTTTCCGTCCACTTCCTGTCTCTGGAGGATTTTTCCCAGGAAAGACCTACCCCACACTGGGTGTTTAGAATAGTAGATGGAAAAGATTTCATCAACTAGGTAATGAGACGGATGATGGAGGACGGGCTCAGCACTTAGCACAGCAGTGTAAGCAGGGCTAGACTGGGGCCGAGCTAGCCTAGTTTAGCCTACGCGCTCCATTCATTATTCATTCTCACTTTAAAGACGACACCACACACACACTCGCTTCCAATGAAACGTGACACTGTAAACCACACACACACACACTCGCCTCTAACCGGTCCAGCTGAGGGATTTGATCTACTGTCTCACACACACTCACTCTCTCCTAATCACCGTCAAACAGACGCACTGATTTTCTTCCTTCATACTTCCACGAAAAGTGTCCATGACCTGATACTCTCTCTCCATCTCTTCCGTAACTCTATCTCTCCCTGGTTCCACTCTTCCTTTCGTCTTTCCACCCATTCATTACCTCCCTTTGTTTCGCCATTTCTCCGATCCTTTTGTGGACTCACATTTTCATGAACTCTCATTCACTTTTGATGAAGGTTTCCTGATTTTTCTCCTCTTTGAATTCTCTGATATATAATTCCCTCTGTGATGTCCTGACCAGATTCCTGAATATAGATTTCACCGGGCTAAGGCTGTGTACAACAATGTGCGCCACAACTGTGTGCTTCTTTATTCCCCAGTTGATTAAATGCTTGATAACTGTGTGCAACACCAGGAACTGCTCTAGCGGTAAGTGGTCTGGAAGGACATTTTTAGATTGAAGCTGCCGGTAGCCGATATTCAATATCTTTAAATTAGCCCATGCAAATTTAATCAACCGTTTAATGGATGCCCCGCGTCACTTTTTCTAGAATACATTTTTTATTTATTTATTTTAGAAAAAGTGACGCAGGGCATCCATTAAACATTTAATTAAATTTGCATGGCCTTACAAATATTTTAAAAATGACAAGGATTCAGTGTTTACCCAGTGTTTACATTTAGACTGTGGGACACCAAAACTCTCCATTGAAACCCAGCATAACAATAATAATACATTCATCCATACTTGTTGGAATCCGATAAAACAATGTTGCATTAGATTTAGCGCTGTCACCATAACTGAAATTCTGATACCGTTGCGAATTATTGAATTCTTGACGGTGGGCTGCAGCAGTCGGAGATACAACAGTCCACCAGCCTGTCACACCATGTCAGACCCTCCCTCCATCCCTCTGTCTGTGTCTGTAGTATCAGTGCTGTAGCTACAGTCAGTAGAAATCCACTGTTCCAGTTTCCAACTCTTCATGACGCCGGGGGGCCGGGGATGGAAGAGGAGGAGGAGGGGATGGGAGGAAGGCTAATACAGTTGACATGGTTTAGAAGGCGCAGTGGGCAGCCTTCTTTCTATTACCCAACTCTCGCTTGTCAGATTAGCTCATTTATGATGTATTGAATGGGAACAGAAAATGAGTGGCTTTGGGAAATGTCTGTAAAATATCTCTCCACCATGACCTCCGGAAACCTGTTATAAATGCTGTTTTTCCCCAAGTCTCCATCGTGGTTGTATGAACATTAGTTGGTGTATTAGAATGTCACCAAGTGCATTTCTTTATTTTCTTCTTCAGATGAAAGCATAAAATATGACCAATATTACGGGATACTGAAGAACATTAACACATTGGCCAATGCTAATCATTTTTTGCAAGACTTTCCTTTTTTTGACATTGTTTTCACTGATGGAAACACACCTCATGTCCATTTTGCATTGCAAAAGTTTGCTTAAAATTGACTTCACACTGGGGCAAAAACACAGCTGACGTCTGTCTGCTTTTCATCTTCACTCTTGAGGGTTTACCTTCACATAGTCACACTTATTGCAAATGTAAACTGAACTGAAGCCTCATTTATTCTGTGTACTTTTGAAAATGGCTATTACCTGATACTTGGAATTGGATTTAGTACCAATTTAAAAACCAAAAGAAAGAAACCAACACTACTGCTGGTCCAATTTACATCTTTTTGTAGGTTTTATTTACCTTACTTTCCAAGTCTGCCTCGACTAAATATAATAATCTGTCAGTATATCTGATAATATCTAATTAATATCTATATATCTTTATAATATCTTAATATCTATCTAATTTTATAGCGGCATAAAAAACTTAATTAAGCCTAAGTAGCATGCTGAAAAAATTAAGACCTCTAATTACTGTATTTAAGATTTTTTAAATTTAGATAATTTCAGCCTTTTTAAGCACCCATGGATACTCTGTTAAAAGTGTCTGTGTGTGTGTGTGTGATCAGGATGTAAGTGTGAGTGTATCCGTTGCAGAGATGTCAAGGGTTTTGCCAGCAGCCAAACAAGACCAGGGTTTGTCCTCATAACCCGATTGAAAAAAAACGGAACCTCAGAGCCCCACAGCTGGACGGGACAGAATAATAGACTGTGTGTGTGTGTGTGTGTGTGTGTGTGTGTGTGCGTGCGCCAGACAGTATTCCTGCATCACAAGTGCCAAGTCTCCCATCATGTCAATCAGACAGCAGAGTCTATTTGAAGGATCTCTAAATTTCCATCCAATTACAAAAAGAATTTTGAGCAAGCTTATGAAATGCGGCAAAAGAATGTGGATGAGGTGTGTTTCCGTCAGCTGGGTTGAACTTAGTGGTGCGAGGACCGTTTCTTTCAGCTAACCCTATTTTTTTCGGGCTGCCGACGGTATTGAATCGATTCAGGACCGGTTCATTTGATTCACCTTGGTAAAAAATGATAATTTCATAGCCAACGGCACTTTGGGAAACTCATAATTTCTTTATTGATAACAAATTTCAGCTTCAAGAGCGTGAAAACGTATTGCCATATTGGGGACATTTTTAATTTGCCGTTTCCATTCAGCTTTTCTGATTAAACACATCCAAATTCACATAACATACTTGGACGGAAACCCAGTTGTTGTCTTTTAATACGTTTTAATAGTGCCAATTCATCAACTTACTTCAGTTACACGAACCATAGCCAGTGTTGTATTTTTATCACACTGGCATTTATTTAGCATTGTGTTGTAAACCAGCTTCGGGAAACAGGCTGTAATCCTCATAACCTTTCCCTCCCTCTGGCTACAGTTCTGGCCAAGATTATTGGCAGCCTTGCATTTTATACAATATCTTCTGAAACAATTGGAAATTGAAACAACTTTCAGCCAGTTGACCTGGACAAACCTAAATCCTTCTGGGAAAATGTTCTGTGGACCGATGAAACCAAATTAGAGCTCTTTGGCAAAGCAGATCAGCGCTTTGTTTACAGACGACGAAATTAAGCTTTTAAAGAAAAGAACACCCTACCTACGGTTAAATACGGTGGAGGTCCCATAATGCTGTGTGGCTGCTTTGCTGCAAGTGAAACAAACCCACTGCTCTCCTCTCAGCATCCCTTACAGTGTGTGTGTGTGTGTGTGTGTGTGTGGGAACAGGGTGAGATTTACACACAGTGATCTATGCATTTCTTTAGCGCGAGGAATTCTAATCGGTCTATTAAAACAGCAGACACACACAGATGCAGTCAAGGTGTTGTTGATGTCTGTGATGCAATGCAACAGCAATGCAAAGTGAGGCCATATGTGTCTGCTTTATTGCACCCTCATCACACCAACCTGCTGTTGGGTTCTATAGAGGTGAAGCAGAAGAAGGAAAGCTTGTGTTAGAATGGGATTGAATGCCAGCATAAACATTACATCAACATCACATGTTGCCAATACATAAACCCAAGGCATTTAACCTCCAGCTGTTCCAGTGAGAGCTGCTCAGTGGCCACCAGTAGAAGACTGGTTGTACTGGTCAGCTCCCAGTGTGAATGTGTGGGGCTGGATGAATGCAAAGCAGGCTAGAGCTGGAAATGAGCTCCGTTGACTGTACAAATAAAGGTTTAGACTTTTTTTTTTTTTTATTTTTTAAATGGTGTTCCATCCAGCTTTGGGAAACGAGCTAATCTGACAAGAGAGAGCTGGGTAAGAGAAAGAAGGCTGCCCACTGCGTCTTCTAAACCATGTCAACTGTGTTAACCTTCCACCCATCCCCTCCTCCTCCTCCTCCTCTTCCATCCCCGGCTCCCCGGCGTCATGAAAGGTTGGAAACTGGAACAGTGGATTTCTACTGACTGTAGCTACAGCACTGATACTACAGACACAGACAGAGGGATGGAGGGAGGGTCTGACACGGTGTGACAGGCTGGGATGCTGCAGAGAATAACAGACTTCCCACTAGGGTTAGACTGATATATGGGTAAGCCAATATTGGCCTTTTATTAAAAATCAGATCTGGTCTAGTCTGTGTCGTCCACCTCTGATATAATGGATATGATGCAGTTTGATTGACTACATATTGATTGTCGAATTGATCAATACTACACTGGTTGTCTATGGGAAGCCCTTAACCTGAATTGATTTGACATTTTGAACAGTTTCCACACGAGTACACCATGTTCTGGTTTTGTCTAAGAGCCTGTTTAAATGGCCCTGGTTAAATAAAAATTTTAAAAAAGAGCCTGTAGTGTTTTCATCAGGTCCTTGTTGAACTGCCATGTCTGAAATGCCTGGTAGTAACCATTATAAACCAGCTGATGCCCCTGCTCTTGCTAGTTTTCATTTTTTTTCCATTTCACATTTCTCTACAATTCAAATTGCTCATGGAAGCATTTGTCTAGCTAGCAGAAGATTCATTTCAGGTTCCCTGGTTTCCTGATCAGGAAAGCCATGTCATTTTACACTATTAGATTGTCCGATTTAGGTTTTGCATATTTTGTGTTGGACTTCTTCATTGTAAGTAGGTTTAATCCCATGTTCTGGATGTAATGTTAGCGTAGCATGCCTTGCTAAGTGTATGTTAGCAGTAATGTCAGTTGTGAAGTTGCAATAGTGAGCTATTATTGATGATTTGATTTTTCATTGTTATTGTCTCATTTGCCAAGACGGTCACCACTAGCAAGCATGTAAGTAGCACTAAGCTAGCTTTCACTTGCTGTTATTATGCTTGGTTTCAATGTAGAGATTTAGCGCCCCGTGGTCTAAATGCTATGTTTGTTATGGCGGTTTTGTGTCCATCTTGGTTGGCTCTGTCTGCCAAATCGCTCCATATTTGGCTCCTGGCAACAGTCTGAATATACATATGTACGCCCTCTAGAGGTGACTCTGAAATGCAACTTCAGCTTGCAGAGCACATTTGGTGAAAGTCTTGAACGTTTATACATTTCAATTTTGAATTCAATCTTTTGCAACGGTATCACACTATCAGAATTTCAGTTACCGTGACCGTAACGCTAATTCTAATACATTTTCATCCACACAAGTATAAATGAATCTATTACTATTTGGCATGAAATTGGTCAAATTAAAGACAATAATGCCACAAAATGCCTTCAAAAAGTATTAGTGAGCTGTACCTACTACTGTAGTTGTGAGTCACCCAGAATTGTGCCTTGTGACAAATTCCCTGACATTCCCTGTCTTCCACAAACAATTTATCAAACTCGCAGATTTCCCCTGCCTCCCTGAACACGCCTCTCAAAACTCCATGATATTCCAGGAAGTCCATGACCGCTTGGGAAGCCTGTATTAGACAAAATCATGTCACATTTCATAACCCCCAGCA
Organism: Hoplostethus atlanticus; assembly: GCA_034670405.1. Lineage (NCBI taxonomy): Eukaryota > Metazoa > Chordata > Actinopteri > Trachichthyiformes > Trachichthyidae > Hoplostethus > Hoplostethus atlanticus. The sequence goes on along the minus strand of JAXDDX010000079.1, from coordinate 516,395 downwards.
TAATACCAGCGCTGACAGTGCATTCCCACCCTGGAGAGGCACAGCCAGCCATTCCAGAAAGCCAAAAGCCCTCTATATTCCTGGTCAAACCCCCCCAAAAAACACAGCAAGCAAGACATTTCAACAGGGATAAAGGAATGGGTGTGAAAGGCAAGAAAATAATGAGTCCAAAACCCTGTTTGTGTTCAAAACCGTGAAATAATCCCATCCCTGAACGAGGAAAACAAATGCTGGGAATTCATTGTTTGCTGCGTAAAAAAAGACAGTGTCCAGTTGCCAAGTTAAGTTAGGAGCTACACATTTAAACCCAGCAAGCTGACATAACCACCAACCAATCTACCTGTGCGCGCGTGTGTGTGTGTCTGGTGGTGCAATGTGATCCAAAACCCTACCAATAAAACCAGCACAACACGAATTGCCTGTCTGTCTCTGTCGGATGGCATGTCAGCTTTCTATAGAAAACCACTGACTTACAGTTACTTATAAAAAAAAAACACGTCACATAATCACACGTTCATGATATATTTACTCTTTTGATAGACTGACAAATCCTGCGTTATGTGCCTGAAATGAACCTGAGTTTGCCATGGCTTTACTGACAGTGTGCCGAACAATAGCCATGTTTGCGACACGGCTGGGAAAAGACAATTCGCATCGTCAATTGCGAAAATAACGTTTGAGTCAATCGTTATGGGAGACAGCAGGGCTAGCATGGCAGCTATGCAAGTTAGCCGTGCTTACCTTGGTACCCAGCGACAGAAAACAAAGGATGCTGCTGCGGTTTCTATCCGTTAGTCGGTGCGTCTGTTCGGCCTGACAGCATCCTGTTCCCAACCAGCAGCAGCACTGTCAGGCTACACGGAGTATAGAAGAAAACTTCCGGTCACAACTTTCAAAATAAAACCCCACCGAGACCTAAGCTAGTTTATTCAAATAGAAGTACGGTTACTCTGCTGTTTTTCTGAAGTAAAATTGTCGGTGTGAAAATCTAAAATTAAAAATCAGTACATTAAAATTTAGTAAAAGTTGCTGAGTTACTTTAAGAAGAAACATTGTTACATAATTATCTTTCCTATGCAAAGCAAAATGGATGAGAGGAGAAAGTTTGAACTAGATTATTTTAATACAATAAAGTCCATCAAACGTAAGGCAAGGGCAGATTACTTCCTCTTCTGACTGACCATTCACTGCTATTAGCACCACAATTGGCTAATTCAGTTTCTAACGCAATGTTTATGGAAAGCCTACAAAATGTGTACTCTGTAATGGGTGTGATTGATAATGTTGCTAAATACAATACTTCAATAAAAAAAAACAATCACTTAAATACCCATAAACGCATAAGTACATTGAAAATCTTTTGTGAATAAAAACAATTGTTCTTTTCCCCAAATGTGAAACAAATCTAATGCTTTTATTTTAAAGGAAACCCCTCCTTTTTCTGGTGTTGCGCTGGCTAAATCTGTCGGGCTTGACGCATCTGCCAACAGCATAGTCGTTCTGCAATGCACTGAGATATATTTGCGATGAAACAGGGGGAGAACAGAGAGGGAATGACACTTACTTTATTGCATTTTAAATTATTTTAAGCATTGTTACCATGGAATATAAAATTAAATTCTCTGTATTTGGGTAGTTTCTCATAATTCTTTATATTCTTTGTGAAATTGCATTATATCTATATGTCAGCCAGTCAGTCGTCACCTATGAATGTGAATGGACCAGTCCGTCTAGTCTTAAAGGGCCAGTGCGTCTCTATTCTCTGACAGCTCGCCAGACCACATTGACAGCTTTCCATTCATCACAGCAACAGGAAAGAGCAAATCTATCAGTTTTGATTAGTAGCTAAGCCGACAAGGTGTTTTTATTAAAAACTCGGCTGTTAATTTCCTCTTGTTTGACCTTTTTGCCATTACCATGTTTGTTCTATTTTGTACATTTTGTCACTTTGTTTCTAGACTAGAACATGATTTGAGTGTGTGTCTGTGTGTGATGGGGTGACACCTATATGTAGACAAAGCAACTAATGTGTTAATAAATGAATAGCTTAAATTGAACCCTTCTTGTTTGTTCACAAAATATTTTTAGAAAGTGGAGGACATGCACCTACGAGAGAACAAGCTGCCCACAATTCCCTCAGCTTTTCCTTTTGACCAAAAACTTGTTTTAGGTTATTAACCTTAATTCAATCTGACCTTGTATAGACTTTGGGAGGCTTTGCCTGCATCAAACAGCCAGCAGCTTTGTGTGCCAATTAAGAAGAATAATTTGAATAATGTGGGGACCATATTTTGATCGTCCTTGGGACCCAAATTGGGATCCTGCCCCAGTCTTTGAAAAAAGCCTGGTGTATTAGAAATCAATCCACTAGGGATCATTACTGATCCATATTGTATACTTGAACAAATAAAAGGATTCTATACATGTGGTAACTGTCAATCATCTGACACAAACGCACACACACACACACACTCTCACACACAAACAGTAGTGTTTCCTATTGTCTAACACTCCTGGTACTTTAATCTGACTGATTTAATTCATCAGATTGCCTGCTGCTCCCATCTGTAGTCACAATTAATCACCATGTGTGGGTGTACATGCCTGTCTGCACGCTTCAGTGTGTCTGTGTGTGTGTGTTGAACCAAAGCGGATGTGATCATGTGTGTCCTTGGGGAATGATGTATATTTCTGTTCTCAGTCTAATCTAAGAGATCAGCCACTGCAAGGTGGGAATGGAACCAACTTTGCGATCAGCCCTGCAAAATGAACGACTGTACTAACACCGTATGAACACAGGCAGCCGTAGGAGACAGAGGCAGAGACAGAGAGAGAGGGGGGGTTGTTGTCCTTACAGTCTGAATCACACTTCTTTGTTTTAAACCCATCGGTATAGCCCATCAGTATAGCCCATCTGTCCAATTGCTAGTGTGTGTGATGTTAATTATTTTAGAGCTAATGGACAAGCAACAAGATTAGTTATCTTCTCTGTTGACCTCTGTCTCTCTCCTCTCTTTGTTTCTGCAGATATCTTCAGGGAACACATGGCTATAAGCTGTGTATCTCTGCAAATCACAGAGATTCAAACACTGTAAGCCCAAATACCAGCTCTGTGCCAATGCCAGGCTGCTACAGAGGGATTTCAGGTGACGTAACACACCCTCTGGCAGCCATATTGGAAGTCCTCAGTTCTTGGGCAACAGTGGCTTTGAACAGCTGACTGCAGCAACAGAACTGAATAGACGTGGTTAATTTCTGTGCTGGTTTTGACTGGGAACATTTCATCACTGATACATCTAATTGATTGTTGAGTTTTGTTGAGTGTTGAGATAATGTAGCTTGCTAACCATCTGGTTAGCTAACCATCACTGTCTTGTTGTTAACACACAACAATGGAGGAAAGCGGTAAGAAAAGAAAGAACAGCGAAGCTAAACATGCAGCGACCTGCCTTAAAGTCTTTATTCTACTTATTTTTATTACGTTTTTTTATTTTTTTATTAAGTTGTGTAGAAAAGGCTAATGTTACAGGCATGGATTCTCTTTCCATCGGTTTTATCTAGCCTGCAATGGGGGATTAATGGCTGATTAACAAAATACAAAAATGCTCTGTAATATATGGCTGCAAATTAGAGATTTATAAAAAACAAAATGCATCATAACATGGAATTTTTTAGTTATCTAACCCTTTTCCTTTTGCACTGGAACTCCAGAAACCATGGAAAACAGCTGTGATGGTCCTCTGTTGATACTGGTATTAAAGTTTCATCTAATCTAATGTAACGTTAACAGTGGAAGCATCTTTAGCACGTTATGCTAAAAAGCGATGCAAGATGGGTGTCATGTCAAGATGCACAGATGTGTTTACATAAAACAACAACACAAACAACAACAACAACATCATCTCAAATCGGCCCCTTAGACAAAAAAACAAACTCAACTGCCACTAGAATGACACTGGGCAGGGGTTCAAATCCCACTTGGGTTTATTGTAATCATTAAGACCAGCTGCCACTACAAAAAACACAGTGTGTGTGTGTGCGTGTGTGCATAACTGTGGAACATGAAAACACTGCAAAAAATGACAAGCTTGACAAGAGATTTTATCTTGTATCCAGACTTTTTGGGAGATTATTTCAGGGTATGTTATTAAAATTATTTAATTATTATATTATTATATTATTATAATATTATTATTTAGAGTCTCCAGTCCACCTGACCTTCATGTCTTTGGACTGTGGGAGGAAACCCACGCAAACAAAGGGAAAACATGCAAACTCCACACAGAAAGGACCCTAGACTTTAATTATAAATAGTATGCATTTTTACATTTCTCATGCTCATCATAAGAGCCGATTTGGATGAATGCATACTTGATTCATCTAGTTGATGTGATGTAAGAGAGAAGCCACTCCAGGATTAAAAATAACTGCTGTAAACCAAATGGATCAGGAGTCTTATACCTCTAATGGAGTCTCATCTGACTGGGACAGCAGGGATAAGGTTGCCCGCCTCAGTGACTAGCTGAGGTAGCACTGACCTCAGACCTAGCCACTATTACCAAGTGCCTGGTAATATTTAAATATGTTGGAGACCCACTCCTTGAGAGTATTTCATTATTCAAAAAAGTAAAATATTTCTCATTAGTTGTCACTCATTTGAAAAGTATTGTCATTACTTTACAGGGAGCCAGTGTATAAACGGAGAAGGGTAGTTGTGTGGGAGAACTTGGGGCGGAGACGAGCTGCAGCTTTCTGAACAAGCTCCACAGGTCTGATGGCAGGCGCCGGGGTACCAGCAAGGAGGGAGTTGCAGTAGTTCAGGTGGGAGATGACAAGAGCCTGGATGAGCACCTGCGGCGTCTTATCTGTGAGGAAGGGGCGAATCCTCCTGATGTTGTAGAGGAGGAATCTGCAGGAGCGTGTCACTGATGCGATGTTTGCCAAGAATGACAGTTGGTCGTCCAGGGTCACACCCAGATTCCTCACAGTCCGAGTTGACATCACCACAGCATTGTCAATGGTGATGGCCAAGTCTCGGTGTGGACAACCCTTCCCTGGGAGGAACACCAGCTGGGAGGAACACCAGACGTCACCACAGCATTGTCAATGGTGATGGCCAGGTCTCGGTGTGGACAACCCTTCCCCAGGAGGAACACCAGCTCAGTCTTGTCCAGGTTGAGCATCAGGTGGTGCATCGTCATCCACTCCGAAATGTCTGCCAGGCACACAGCAATGCGTGCCTCCACTTGTGTGTCAGAGGGGGGAAATGACAGGATCAGCTGGGTGTTATCGGTATAACAATGATGGGAGAAGTTGTTGGAGTGGATAACAGAACCAAGAGACGTTGTGGAGAGGGAAAAAAGAAGAGGACCCAGAACCGAACCTTGCGGAACCCCAGTAGTCAGCCTGCATGGTTCCGACACAGACCCTCTCCATGTCACCTGGTAGGAGTGACCCATCAGGTAGGATGCAAACAGGAGTGCAGAGCCTGAGACACCCATCTCCTTGAGGGTGGAGAGGAGGATCTGGTGGTTCACCGTGTCAAACGCTGCAGACAGGTCCAGGAGTATCAGGACAGAGGAGAGAGAGTTCGCTCTAGCAGCATGGAGCAACTCTGTCACTGCAAGGAGGGACCGAGACGGTCGAGTGATCCACCTTGAACCTGGACTGGTGGGGGTCTAAGAGGTTGTTCTGGTGGAGGTACAAAGACAGTTGATTAAAGACAGCACATTCAAGAGTTTTGGATAAGAAGGAATGGTAGAAGGGAAACCGGTCTGTAGTTTTTGACCTCAGAGGGGTCAAGTGTTGGTTTCTTCAGAAGGGGGGTGACTCTTTCAGTCTTGAAAGCAGAGGGAAAGCATCCAGACACCAGAGATGTGTTGATGAGGTGTGTCAGGAAGGGAAGGAGTTCACGTGCAGTAGACTGAAGGAGAGGGGACCGGGTCAAGGGAGCATGTGGTGGGGCGGCGAGCTGTAACAAGGTCACGGACCTCATTTGGGGAGAGGGGAGAAAAATGGGGTAGAGAGGGAGGGGTGGACAGGTGTGGTTGGTGTTTGGTGCACCAGCCGGGGGGTGAAGGAAGGAGTAACGGATATCGTTAACCTTCTTGTCAAAGAAGTTGGTGAAATCGTCAGGGAGGAGGGAGGAGGTGGGAGGAGGGGGTGGTGGTTGGAGGATGGAAGAGAAAGTTTCTTTGGGTTGGAAGCAGAAGTTTGAATTTTAGAGCAGAGAGCTGGAGAGGAGTGACAGAGAGGTTAGCAGTAGAACAGTGTCTGGTGAAGATTAGGTCCAGCTGGTTGCCAGCCTTGTGGGTAGGAGGAGATGGGGAGAGGGATAGGTCGAAGGAGGAGAGGAAAGAAAGAAGAGTCAAGCTTCTCAGTCTGGATGTTGAAGTCACCAAGAAGGATGAGTGCAGAGACAAACGACAGGTTAAAATGGGTCCCGGCTGCAGTTGGCCAGTTTTAATTGGCCGCAGCTGGTACCGGATGCAGGGAGAACCAGCCCACTGGCTTGATTCTCTCCTGCATCCAGCCCCCACCTCAACCTCCTCCCCACAACAGTACGCTCCATGACGCACAGAGAACAAGATTGAAGGGAATCTAAATGTCCAGTTACACATTTTGTCTTCATAAAAGGCTTACTAATTGGCACACTAGGCTGTTTATGCGCTCATTATGCACCTCTGACACAAGGAAAACTGCTTTTAAAGGGAAAGAAAGAGGTGATCTGATTGGTCAGGGTTGGAGCCAGGCCTACCACACCTACCGGTAATGTATTCCTCCTAATTCAAGCAAATAGAGTCCGACTCGTTATATATACGTTATATATATATATATATACTATTTCATTACCAGAATTGTTGATTGTATCCTCTCTTGCCTTCTAAAATCAGGATATATCGGTTTCCTCTTGTTATCCTGTTAATGGATCAATGTATTGGGAATGCTTTCACCCAGAGTCAGCTTTTTTTCCATTTCTACTCTAAGCTGAGAGGATAATGACTAATTATGGGGGAAACAATTCAGGGGATGGTGGTGGGATTTAGTTTTTGGATAATTCAACTACAATCTGATATTTAGAGGTGGTTATAAGAAAAGTAAAAGTACGTTTTTGATCAGTAACTGCAATACTATTAATGAAATCGAAGTAGTAAATTGCTGCACTACTTAATGGGAATAGTGCATCAACACAGTCTGACCTGGACGCCCAGGTTTGCTATACCAGGGTGCTGTTCGAGGACTTCAGCATTCACATTCAACACAGTTTGCTTTACTGCTCTTCTGCCATGTCTGCAAAAATAAACCATGTGGCGTATATACAGTAAGTTCTCTTTTCTAGAACCACAATGTACTTTTGAGATACAAACTTGCCTGAAAGCATCTCTACCAGGATCTGTGTAGTCTATTCATATGCTTTGATAGGATGAAGGACAGTAAAACAATTTCATTTTTCCAATCAATATGGGTTCAAAAGTGTTTTTGTGAATTTGTGAATTTGTGGTTGCTCGGCTGTTGGATGTTGTGGGTTTGAATCCAATTCACGTATACTGTCTAATAAAGCAGAAGGGAAAACCCCTTTTTTTTTTTTTTTTTAAATATCAAAAATTATACCCAGTTGACGCTGGTTTCCACTAGAGTGTGGTTTCCTCAAGTGGAGAGGAAGAAGGCAAGAAAAAGAAGAACGTGTCGAGAGTCATTAAGTACACGCATGCTGCACTGAAAGACAGTGCTGTTTCTCTGCCACGACACACACACACACACTCACACACACACACGCAGCTTCTGAGGGACTGCGTTGTCATGTGGGCAAACCCCCACACTGTTGCCTAGCAACAGTGGAAAACCAGGCTACAGAGACAGCATCCTTGTCATCACACACACAAACACACACAAACACACACACACACACACACACACACACACACACACACAAACACAAAAGCAGGTGGATATCATGGTCATTGTGAAAGCAAGGTGTAAAAGCCATATGAGGCCACTGTGGATGTTGCTATAGACAGAGACAGACCTGCTGTTACTAGAGGACATGAGAGGAGGTGGATATGATTTGGGCTTTTTCAGATGATTGTAATGCAGTTCTGCTCCACACACACTGTACACAGTGACAGTAACCGAGACACAAGGTGTATGCAAAGGTTATCTGCTGGATTCCAACTCTTGAGATTACGAGTACAGGGCAGGCACACCAGCCCACTGATCCTCAGCTGATAATACCTATCAGCACTCCAGGAATTTGCGATGTTGCAATTGTAGTAAAAAGTGCTCGTACACCAGGCAGTACGGTAGAAGTCACAACAAGCACGAGCAGCTCCAGGTTGGTGTGCGGTGCGTTCACATAGCTTGATTATTTTCTAACTATAGTGCCTTTGCTGTAACTTTGAGCCCATGTTTTTTTTCTGAAATGTAAAAAAAAAGATAAGCACTGATGTATTTGTAGTAGTTCCCCATTTTTGCCACATCTTTAGTGACACTTTGGTGCAATTTTTTCTTTGACCTGTGATGTTTACCATTTCCGATAAGTTTGCTGCAAAACACATCTAAAACTTCACAAATTGCATCACATCTTCTGAGAAAACCCACTGCAAAAATGGGTGGACAATCTGTTTAGTGTAAAAAAAATGTATTTCTTGAAACACTAGCCAATCAGCTATCGCATCACATTCAAATGCACTTTTCTATTAATCCTTTGAACAGTACACATTCACAACCCATGCCATTACACAATAACAGATTATTACACTTTACCAATCCAATAAGACAGGTACTACATGTTTTGTTTTTATTTAATATGTGTTGTGTTCCAAACAAACACGATAAATAAAACATTTGTAATTGCCTTGCTGGTAAAAGACCACAGCTCACACATTTACACTCTCACTTGAATTCCCCTTAGAGTTGCTGAATGTCTCAGCGACAAACATGAACAACAAAGAAATATCTTTGCCAACTTGAAGCACCAATTTCTGCAGAAGAATAAAGCATTGTAACGTTTCTTAAAATGTATCAAAAATGTAACGTAATAATTGTAAACTTTAAACTTTAAACTTTAAACCGTTACATTATTACAAAGTAATTTCTGGCTATTTAAAATGTCAAGAGCTAATGTTGACTGGGATACGTTTATATACGACTTCATTTGCCATTGATATTAGAACATATTAGAATGCACGGTGCACCTGCAGTGCAGTTGGATAAGGAGGAACACATTATCAGTAGGTGTGGTGGGCCTACGACCAATCAAATCACCTCTTTTCCTTTAAAGGCAGTGTGCTCTCCACCATGGCGCTCTGACAATTTGGTGATGGAAGAGATCAGCCTGCAGCAGCTCCACCACAAAAGCTTCTCCCAAGAGGAAACTGATGTCCTTGTGCGGGAGGTGCAGAATCGCCACGAGCGAATATACGGCCTAGTTAGCCAATCAGCCAAAGCCTTTTAGAAAAAAACGTTATGGAAATATTTAACTTCTCTTCAATGTTGTTCTTAATGCGTCACAGCGCATACTGACCATTCTGACAAAGGGTGAACCAATTGCATCTGTGACAAGACGAGGGAACAGAAAGATGGAACAGACACAGAGAGGGGTTGGGAGAGACAGGCAGCTTTACTTCTTATAACACAATTAGGGCCCATGGGCCAGCACACAAACAACCAATAGAGTCCTTGGACTTTTCAGTCTCCGCCTTATACTCTGCCTTCACGGGCAGAGTGCAGCCGCTGTCTCTCGTGCGGATCAGGGCCGACCCAGCTTCACTGTGAAAGATTTAAGCACACCGTTAATTGCAGGAAACTCCTGAAAAGCCTAACCTCTCACAGGTGCGTCTACCTCCCCGCTGAGCCCCTGCCCCTTCTCTCCGCCCACAGCTGCTGCCACAACCACACCCCACTACCATATACACCCACTGCCCGCCTTAAGCCAGGGAGCCGTCCAGCCGATCTGCGCCCCTGGCCTATGCATCACCTTGAACTTGAAAGGATGCAGTGCTAGATACCAACGGGTGATCTGCGCGTTCTTATCCTTCATGTGGTGGAGCCATTGGAGCAGGGCATGGTCCAAACAGAGGGTGAATGAGCGCCCCAGGAGGTAGTAACGGAGGGCGCTGACCGCCCACTTGATGGCCAGGCACTCCTTCTCCACGGTCCTGTACCTCGCCTCCCTCTCTGAGAGCTTCTGGCTCAGGTACAGCACTGGACGGTCCACTCCCCCAACCTCCTGGGACAAAACGGCCCCCAGCCCTCTGTTCGACGCATCAGTCTGTAAGGGCGCTTTCACACCTACCCTGTTTGGTCCGTTTTAATCGAACCATGGTGCGTTTACTCCGTTAGTCCGGTACGTTTGGAGAGGTGAGAACACACATTCGAACTCTGGTGCGGACCAAACAATCGAATCATGGTCCTCCTGAAAAGTCGGGACTCGGTCCGGTTCCAAGTGAACCACGGTTCGGTTCGTTACATGTGAGAACACAATCGGACTTAACATAGGACCTAAGGGGCTTTGATCAAAAATTGCGATGCAATTTGCGATATTTTTCGTGTTATCTTGTGGTAAAACAGCAGGAATTCATGAAAATTTCGAGCCCCCCATCCTCCCCAAAACATTGTAAACCGCCCACTCTGTTTTTTAAGTTGTTTTTTAAAGTAGTAGAGTAATCGTCACACATTAACACCGCCAGCTGAAAACTAGTTTTACTACACATGATCTCTGTCTAGTGTCTTTCATTGCTTTTTAATCCTAGTTTTCTTTACATTATTTTTGTTTGTTTTTTCCCTTTAGGCTGCAATGCAGCATATCTACAATTTGCCATCACATCATTAGTTGACCCGTCACGTTCCCGTCTCTCTCTAATCTGTCAGGTCTGTCAGTGCTGCCAGTTTGACACAGAGAAAAGGAGAGAGAGGTCCGGAGCGGAGAACGCACATCTAACTAGTCACCGGCCTGTTAGCAGCACCGGGATTCGTCCCGGTTGTCCCGATTGGCCACTCCGGCATTGTCCTATCAAAGGCTCAGGATAACAAGAAAGCAAATGATGCAAATTGCATATTTAAATAAAAAAAACAACCTCCCGAACATGTAGGAGTATTAATGTGGAAGCATTGAGCCAATTTGACCGTTTTATGCGGGAATATTGCAGGTTATTTTTTGGGAAAAATGGAAGCTCTTGCAAGTATTCCGGCAATTAGTTGAATTTGCGTTAATTATTGCGATCGCAAGGTCGCAACATCATGGAGGGACTGTATAGTGGCAATGAAATTAATCTGTTCATTCATTTCATTCAAACGTAAAAGGCTACCCGCCGAATTGACAACACGCCGACGTCAGACGCACGCCCCTCTACAAACCAATCAATGTCAAGTAAAGGGAGACGCAGCCCACGTAGGTGATGACGACAGGACGTAGCAAAGTTCTTTAGTGCACTCGCAAAATTGCAATGTGAACGCAAAACCAACCGGATCAAATGTATACAATGTAACAAAACATGAACCTTGGTTCGGACCTTGGTCCGGACTTTCAGGTGTGAAAACGCCCTAAGACAAAAGGGAGAAAAGATTCAGGTGTGTGAAGCAGCAGCCTCCCGCAAAGGGCCTGTTTAACCCTCTCAAATGCCAGCCGCCACTGCTCCGTCCACTGGACCGGATCTGAGGCACCCTTTCGGGTCAGGTCAATCAGGGGACTGGTCAGCTCCGAGAAGGCAGGGGCGAACCACCTGTAATAACCGGCCAGTCCCAGGAATGCCCTAACCTCCTTTTTCGACTTGGGCGCTGGGCAGGCCGCAATCGTCTGATTTATCTATCTGAGGACCACCAGCCCACCGCCCAAGTGGTACCCCAAATAACGTACCTCCTGCCGTCCAGCATATGCTGCCCCCAGCTGTTACTATGGATGATAACATCATCCAAATAGGCGGCAGCATACGCAGTGTGCGGATGCAGCACCGGGTCCATGAAAGGTGGCTGGGGCCCCAAACAACCTGAATGGACGTTCCACGAATTGGTACAAACCGTCCGGCATGGAGAAAGACGTTTTTTCCCTGGACTCTGGACACAAGGAAATCTGCCAGTAGCCCTTGGTTAAATCCAGCGTCCTGAAAAATCGAGCGGTGCCAAGCCAATCCAGGAGCTCGTCGACCCGAGGCATTGGATAGGCATCGAACTTTGACATGTCATTCACCCTGCGGTAGTCCACACAGAACCAGATAGACCAATCGGGCTTGAGGACAAGCCTGATGGGTCTAACTAACTGACATTCGTGGCAGGACGCGCACCACCAACTCACGTCCCCGCAAATGCCCGGCCAATAAAACCGGGCCATGATCCGGTTCAGTGTTTTGTCGTAACCGAGGTGACCAGCCATAGTGTTATGATGAGCTGCCTGGAAGATTGATCCCCGGTGTCTTTTTGGCACCAACAAGTGGGTGGTCTCTACCCCTGTCTGAGTGTCACGACTCACTCGGTACAACCTGTCCCTAACCACTGCAAAATATGGATGGAGTGAGCGTTGTGTTTGGGTGTACCTGCTGACCATCAATGGTTTCCACATGGTCAAAGGCAAAGCGCAGTTTGTCATCACAAGACTGCTCTAGGGGGAAGTCCTCGAGGGGACTGATCACCCTCCCCACCAGACTCGGACGTCCCCATTCAACACATCGCACCACTCGCATTTCCCTTGCGGTCATGAACACACCCCCGTAGCCTCTCTTACTACGTTATCAAACCCCAGTCAATGTGTTCCTAATAACAAGGGGCGCAACAGGCGGAAGCTAACCGCAGCCTTAACTTTATGCTTTTTCCCCTTGCCTCAAATTTCCACTGACACCACAGGATACCTGTGCACATTCCCGTGCACACACCTAACCTTCACCCACGACGCCTCAAACAAAGCCCCGGATCGCACCAGGCTCTGGTGGATAAGGGTCTGCGAACAGCCTGTATACAGGAGAGCCTGGTACGTACTCCCTTGCATATGAACAGGTATGCTGTACCTCCCGTCCGGACCCGGAGAAGAGGCCGGCGGCCAGACCACCTGTCCCACTTCCATCAACGGGCATTCCTCCCTGGAGTGACCGAGCCGTCCGCACCCCCAGCACTCCTGTCCTGGGGTCTGAGAGGCCCCCCCGTGGGTTTGGGGTGGCAGAGGGGGAAGCTGGGCCCTGTGGAACAGAATAAGGAGAGGGGGGGTTAGACCGGGGCAGAGGAGCCGGGTGGAAGGGGATGTGTGTGGGTGTGGGTAAGGGTGGAAGGGAAAAAGTCTGGTTTCCTCCGCTGCTCCGGCGCGCTCCTGGGTGGGGGGAGGGGGGTTAAGTGTTCCTCCGCTAGGGTGGTGGCCTCGTCCAGGCTGTAGGGGCGGTGGCACCGGACCCAGTCTGCCGTCACCGGCGGGAGCTACCAGACGAATTACTCCAGTGCCACCTGCTGCAGGATGTCCTCGACCGAGCTGGTACCTGGACGAAGCCAGCGTCTCTTGAGGAGTTGCTGCACAAAGGCGAAGGGGCGGCTGGCGTCTCCCAAGCTGAGCCCCCTGAACTGGCGCCGGTGCCCCTCAGGCGTGTGGCCCAGGCGGTCCAGGACAGCCAGCTTGATGATGGCATAGTCAGACCTGCCGTGTGGCGGCCTGGGCTTCCCCGGTGAGAAGGGGGAGCAAGCGCACAGACCACTCTACCTCCAACCACCCATATGCTGACGCTGTCCCCTCGAAGATGTCGAGGAAAGCCTCTGGATCGTCCGCAGCCGTCATCTTTGGGAGGGCGACCTGGGGAAGTCGAGCAGAGGCGGAGCCCAGACCTCATGGGCCCGTCCTCGGCCTGGCGAGCCACCAGATCCAGCAGCTCCTGGGCGTGCTGGTGGATTTTTTGTTATTGTTAGGCCTCAGTTATGAAATTTGTGTAATAATAATTAGGCCAAGGTTGTTGCCTTGCTTTAAAATATGCCACTTTGCTGAAGCAAAGACCCACCATCCATCATCAGGAAAATAGAGTCCACAGTGTTCTGAGACAAGTGGGGTCAGGTGGCATAAACACATAAACACAAAAACCACATGTGACAGCAGGGATGAGCCAATCATGTTAAAGGCTGACTTAATGTTTGACTACTATTTTGTGCCATATGCTTTGAGTTATCTGAAAATAATACCTTAAAAGGACTTATTAGCATATTTCATTTTAATTTATAATTAGTACAATTAATAATAACAATAATAATAATATTATATTATATTATTATAATAATAATTAGAATTATTGTTTTATTGAGTACATACAAAATAATCAAATATCAAATTATAATTTCTACGTATTCTATTGTATTCTATTCTATTCATAGTGTCTGGGTTTTGTATGACACTAAAGTCAAGTGTCTCAAGTTCTCTCTCTGTCTTCCTCTCTGACTCAATTCAATTCAGTTCAATGACTGCTTTATAAAGGATTTATTCTTTCTTTAAAAAGAAAGCCTTGAGAAACTCAACAACTTCTACTCCTCTCGCCACCAGTCATTCTGTCACCTCACTTATTTCTGTACCTCCTCACACCTCTCCACTTGTATGCGAGATACAAGTCTCTGTTGTTCTGCCAATGCTTTTTACCTGATCACCAGGGGCGGTCTTACCATTAGGCAACAGTAGGCGATTGCCTTGGGCCCCGGCAGCCAGAGGGCCCCACAAAAGACAAGAATATCAAGTACTACACGTTTATTTTTCATCAGTTTTATTTGGAATGTACTTGAAAAACACCCCTCCTCTTGTTACAACAAAAGAAGAACTTCAAATTCAATCTTGAGTCATAGCCACCCCCCTACTCAGGCTACAGTCGACTATTCCACTTGATGTCTAGCGCTATATTGCCACTTGACTTTAAGCTCATTTTCTTTCCTACAGTTGCTGGGAGAAGTAAAAACAAGAAGCAAAAAAAAATAAAAATAAATGATTGCTGACAACTTTTTTCATCAAAGAAGCAACTGCTGCTAGTGTTTGTTGCCTCCAAGCTCAACAAGCTTTAGTGAGCTCTAGCTTTACATGTAGACTTTGCTCAGCCCCAGTTTGAAGTTAATGTATAGAAATTATTGAAAAGAGTGAAGTTTAGGATTCAGGGGGCCCCATTGTTGCCTTTGCCCAGGGCCCCAAAATCATTAAGTCAGCCCCTGCTGATCGCCCTCCTGTTATTTCTTTTGAGTAGGCCCTGGTTTTGTCGGCCTCAAAGGATGATTTTAACATTTCCCTTCTTCAGCGGACTGACTGTATAAACCTTTTTTTTTGCTCTGTAACACTCAGACGTCACTCCCCATGATTTATGGGAATCACTGAAATGCTGCATAAGTGGGATATGTATCTCTTTCTCTTCTTTCCTGGATAGAGAACATAAAGTCCTCTCTTTTAGAAACCAAAATCTCTCAGCTGCAGGCCGCTCAAAAAAATGCTCCACTATCGATAGACAAAGACAATTATTGGTCGTGAAATCTGTATGTAATGAGCTAATATCCTCTCAGGCAGAACTTTGACACTTACGAAAGCCAGCAGGCACCTGGCAATCTGAGCAAGTGGCTTCAATTGACTATAATCCTGTGGTAGATCCTCACAGATCCACACCTACAGACTCCACCAGCACTGCCTATCGTATTGAGGTGGTCCATCCTGAGCACATAATGAACCCAACTTTAACAGATTATTCAAAACTATGAACAGACCACCATGTTAAGGCGCTCCACTCAAACTAACTGAATTTACAAGAGGGGTCTGACGGCGACCAGTGAGGTTTAGACGGAGGAGAAAGGACAATCACAATTTTTGTCTGGTAGAGAATCATTTCATTCACTTCAATCATTTAATGCTGCCTGCTTAAAACGTCCGTAGTTGAATCACACACACCGTAACCCAATCCTAGATACTTTACTTGTACATTTATACTGTAACTTAAGCCCAGTGACAACAAAACCTTCACTTCTTCCATAATGGGCAATTCGCCCTTTTTCAGTATGGTAGCAATTTGAATCTGTGATTCCATGATGCCCTCCACAACTATTGGTTCTCTTGATAAGGAAAAGCCCAAATGACCATAGAAAATAAATAACAGAATGATCCACATTACGTACTCTGAAAAATTGCAATACGTATAATTGGAAAAAGTGGAATTCTATTAAAAACCGTGGGTTGATAAATCCATCCGCGACGCTTTGAACGCCCGCACTGCTGCCTATAACTCCGGTCTTGTATCCGGCAACATGGACGAGCACAAGGCAGCGTCCTATGGACTGAGAAGGGCGGTGAAGGAGGCCAAGAGGAGGTATAGGGACAGAGTGGAATCGCAGATGGAGCAGCGCGACACCAGACGCCTATGGCAGGGGCTACGGACTATAACGGACTACCAGGGCAGACCCCCCGCAATTGTGAGTGCCGACGCATCCCTAGCGGAGGACCTGAACTCATTCTATGCACGGTTTGAGGCTAGCAACAACAGCGCTAGCTCGCCGGCTAACAACATCACCGTTAGCGCAGCCGGAGTGAGTTCTACCGCTGGGGATGAACACACACTCTCTGTGACCGAGCACAGTGTGAGGAGGGCTCTGACGAGGGTGAACACCAGGAAAGCTGCTGGTCCGGATGGCATATCTGGGCGAGTACTGAAGACCTGTGCTAATCAGCTAGCTCCAGTGTTCACCACTATATTCAACATCTCCCTGGCTGAGTCTGTGGTCCCCGCCTGCTTCAAGAGATCCACTATTGTCCCTGTGCCCAAGAATGCTTCTCCAGCATGCTTGAATGACTACCGACCGGTGGCCCTCACCTCGGTGGTCATGAAATGCTTCGAGAGGCTGATAAAGGACTACATCTGCGCCTTCCTCCCTTGCTCCATGGACCCGCTGCAGTTTGCTTATCGTCCCAACAGATCCACGGATGATGCTGTCTCCCAGGTACTGCACACCACACTCTCTCATCTGGACAGCCGGAAGGGGGGCTATGTGAGACTGCTGTTCATTGACTATAGTTCAGCTTTCAATACCATAGTCCCCACCAGACTGGCTGGCAAGTTGATGGAGCTGGGACTGAACACCCCCCTGTGTGCCTGGATCCTGGACTTCCTGACCGCCAGGCCCCAGGTGGTCAGGGTGGGTAGACACACCTCCAACCCCCTCACCCTGAACACAGGATCCCCCCAGGGTTGCGTCCTCAGCCCCCTACTGTACTCCCTGTACACACATGACTGTGTGGCCAGGTTCAGCTCCAACACCATCATTAAGTTTGCGGATGACACAGTGGTGGTGGGCCTGATCTCCAACAACGACGAGAAGGCCTACCTGGAGGAAGTTGCTGATCTGTCACTCTGGTGCCAGGACAACAGCCTCCTCCTGAATGTCACCAAAACTAAGGAGCTGATTGTGGACTTTAGGAGGACACAACAACAGAGGACGTACTCACCACTGGGGATTAATGGGAATACTGTGGAGAGGGTGAGCAGGTATAAATACCTGGGAGTCCACATCACTGAAGATCTGACATGGACAACACACACAGACACTCTGGTGAGAAAGGCGAGGCAGCGCCTTTACCACCTCAGGCAACTGAGGAAATTTAAAGTCTCCCGGAGGATCCTTCAGTCCTTCTACTCTGGAGCTGTGGAGAGCATCCTGACAGGAAGCATCACTGCCTGGTTTGGCAGCAGCTCCGCTCAGGACAGGAAGGCTCTGCAGAGAGTAGTGCGTTCGGCTGAGCGCACTATTGGAACTACACTCCCCACCCTGCAGGACTTGTACACCAGGAGGTGCAGAACCAGAGCCTGCAGGATCATGAAGGATCCTCACCACCCCAACAACGGACTGTTTCAGCTGCTGCGGTCAGGCAAGCGCCTCCGCAGTCACGCTGCCAAAACAGAGAGACTGAGACGGAGTTTCTTTCCTCAGGCCATCAGGACTGTGAACTCTGACCTCACCAGGGCCCCCACCAAGACACACACACTGCCCCTCTTATGCACACACACACACACACTTAGGTAAAGACTACACATAATTTATAATTCATATTATATTATACATACAATTTTCCCTTTTTTTACTCTTATTGTAAATATTGTGTTGTTTTTTATATAGAGCTCTTAAAAAACTGACATTGTAAATATTGTGCTGGTTATTGTAAATAGTGTGAACCTGTTATTTTGCACATTTCTGCTAAGCATTGCCACTTTGCATTTCACTACACACCTCGTGTGTGTATGTGACAATTAAACTTCTTGAATCTTGAATCTTGAAGAAGCAAATGTTTATTATGAATATTTCATATTAAATACTGTAATAGGCATGGGGGATTGGTGACTGTAGAATAACTGTTATCCACAAAGAAAAATTCGTCTTCCAATCAGAAGCCACGGGATAAAGAAACAGCACATGCATAAGTGCATGTATTTAAGTACATTAAATATTGAATGTATTTTTACAGACATGGCAAGAGGTTTACACATTTCTCCACCCAAGGAAGAGACATCTTAATGGGAGAGGTCACTCCTGTGTTTCAAGTGCAATGAAAGTGAAAATGTGAGGAAATCGGCATTGTGAGAATCATATCTAGAAAGCATATACCGAACATGTACAAGAGAATAACCGCAAGCGTCTGAATTCTTCAAGCATCTGCGCAGGAGCTACGTGACTTACTATAGAGAGAAACGGCGTATAAGGGAGGCCAACTGTCCTGCCTCTAGCGAGCCCAGTTGTGTTTGGTGAACCACATAGCCTACCGGATAAAATGGTCTATTACAACTTGTTTCAATGGTGAGGTCAGATGACATAGCATCTCTCTCTCTTTCTTTCTCTTTCTCATACACTCATACTCTCACACACACTGCTTAGCGCACAGATGTATCTCTATCTATGCATCTCTATCACTCTCACACAGACACACATGTCTGTATCACTCTCTCACACACCCTGCACATATCTCTGTGCCTCTATGCATCTCTCTCTCTCTTCTATTCCAAGTAGGCATTTACTAGTTAAGAGTAATTTAGACAAATAAAAGGAACGTCCTGTCCACGTAGGCCCATTAAGCCCTCAAAGGACTGCTGGGAAGCCCTCATCTGGCTCATGTCTCTGTTGGCTTGCAGCGCAGAAACTCAGAAACTCCAGAACTTTCCTCTGATTGTCTTCTGACTGTGTATCATGGTCCCTGGAGATTCAGGGGCAGTTTCAGTTGCCTGTCAACAGATCGGGTTTTCAGGGAAGTCTATGTCGTGGTGACCACCCAAGAGCCCCTCCATCTCATGGCCTTCTTCCCTGTTCCCTTCCCCTTCCTCAAGGGTGGCTTATTTTTTTTGCTCTTGTCCAGGGCATCTCTTCATCTCCTCCCTGCTCTGCACATCAGGCTCCTTGAATTTCTCCTAGAACCCGAAATGACTGACTAACCTTCTGAACCCTCTGCAGGGGCTGGATGTTTTACATGCATTATGTAAAAAAAATGGCCAAAATTAAACTATTTCATAGCTAAATGCTGTAAAAAGCAAATAATTGTGCGCACTTTCGCGCAACCGGAGATCGCTGAATGCTTCCTGTTCCGGTATCTCTCATGTCAGGAAAAATAAACGCATCTAAGATGAAAATGTTGACATTTCATCAAAAATCTCCTGATTTCCCATGCATCATTTAACAATTCGCCAATAATAAATCGTGATATAAGCGAGATACTGTAAAAAACAAGAGATTTCACACTCTTTAGCGCAACAGAGGAACCCTGAATGCTTCCGCTGCCATTTTCAGTGACGTCGCAACAATTCCTTGAATCCCGACAAGAGCTAAATGCCTTGGTAACTTGGTATGCCTGAAAAGATACTTGAAAACGCCTGTAGCAGTTGTAAATATGTAAATATCTTAGTATATAAGTATATATGATATTTGTGACAAGTTCTGAGATGAATTTTCCTGTTTGTAAAAGGGAATGACACAGGGGATCATGCAAACGTTTATTGATTCACCATGTACATATATTTCGACCCTGACCGCCAGCTCTCAGTCAAGGTAGTATGAGGTAGGATCAGCCTGGTAGAGGGGAGCATTGAGGGGTTGGGTTCTGCCCCGATCTATCTATCTATCTCTATCTATCACTCCTGTGTACTGTTTTCTACCTTCCATCCATCCCTATCTCCTTCCTATAACCTATACTTTGATCCCTCAGTGTGTCCTGTTGCAAGCTGTACTATTATTGTAAATACACTCAATAAAAAAACAAGGTTATTTGTGAGAATTTTCAGAATACAATTTGGATCACAACACTGAGTGATAAGATCAGAGAGGTAACAGGAAACAACACACAATGGAAAAAGGAATGAAAGGGGAAAAGGAGCACAGCAGAACATCAGATTCTAGGACAGCCACAGTTCACTTTTGTTAGGTAAAACAAGGCTAGGTGTCCCTAGTGATCGCTGGGGCTGTTCTTGTTTATGGTTAATGAATTGGGTTTTTGCTTATTCTTACAGCAGACATAATTTAGCTAATGCACTTAGGTAGTGGGAAATGCTGAACAGAACACTTGAAACAACAAGACAGAAATGAGATTGCATAAGGAAAAGGAAATAACTACATTGTACTGGCATTGTAATTTACTTTATTTGTCAGAGCGATGCATTCATGCAGACACACATGCACATCAAATGTTTGCATGTTGCATGTTTACACAATCATACATGCACTTTTAAATGATTCATACTCATTTAAATATGACTGAGATAAGTGGCTGTTTAAATATTGGAAACATTTGACTTTTTCTGAAAGTAGTCATGAAAGTTTAAGTTTGTCACAACTGGCAATATGCTTTGATCGAGTTTAAAACATACATTTTGAAACATAATAACACAGTAACATTGCATCATAGGGCAAATTTAATCATTGATTTTGTTGTTCTTATCATCTTGACAAATGACAAATCTTGCATTTCGTGTTTCTCTCATTCAGTCATACTCACATCAACTGACACACATACACAGACATTAAAAACATTAAATGAATAAAAAGCATTTAAATCAGCACACATGAATAGAATGAAAGCACTTATGATGTATTTGTATCAGGAAAATACATTTTAGACTTATCTTTGATTAGGTTGAGTCATGATGTTCGAGACTTAGTGTACGAAATTATCGAAACAACATATTAATGTTATAACATATTTTACAGTGATTGCGATGCAAGTTTCATTCTCACACAAACAGCATATTTCTTATGACATTACATTTCAGCACTGTTGGCAATATCGACTTAGTAATCAAAACTACACAAAATGAAGAACAATGAAATTGCCTACTGGCAAGACTGACACTTGACGTTTTAGTTAAAGGGGACATATTTTACTCTTTTTTTGGCTATTTAAAACTGTTCCCTGGGGTCTTTACAAGACGTTTGTGAAGTCTATATAAAAAAATCCTAAAACCAGCTTCTGTAGTGTGTGTTTCATTTTCTCCATTGTAAAGAACAGGCTGTTTTGAGGGCGTGGAGGGTTATGTAAATGAGCACTGCTCTGATTGGCCAAGATCCAACTGGCCTGAGTTCGCCGATATAAACACACCTGATGTTACAGCAATATAGCGGCGCACTTCATATGTCGTTTTAGTTATGAAAACATGTTGAAACAACTTTGTAGTTTACATTTGTAACGTAATTCGGTTGATTTGAGCTCAACGTTACGAGATAGAAGTATTTACTAGCGTGCGGTACTAGACTACTAACGTTCACGTTCACTGATATGCGCCGATTCTCTTCACTAATGGCACTGTATTAGTTGATGTAGGTCCTCTTTAGATGCTTGTAACATTCTGAGACTTGCCATACAAACATGAGTTCGCTGAGGGCGTCTATGTTTTCCCAAGCAGATGCACTGGAACACATTTAGATTGGAAGTTGGGAATACCGACTTGGAATTATCGACTTCCGAGTACAATGGAATGCACCATAAGCAATGGTTTGCAGCGCTGCCGGGAGCTGCATTTTGAGAGAAGGTAAATGGGAGTGACTGTTCACCTGGGGATGGGCATGCTCTGAGAGGGGTTGGATTATGCTAATAGGGGCCCGTTATGACGTCTAAACAGGGGACTTTTTTTTGGACCGTTTTTTGAAAAAGCAAACTACAGAAAAAGGGGGGGGACTTCCAGATTTCTAGGGGTGGAACGGTTCACAAAATTCGCGGTTCGGTTCATATCACGGTTTTGGGGTCACGGTTTTCGGTTTGGTTTGGTACGTTTTTGGTACAGCAGGAAGGGGTCATTGCCAATTTCAAAATGCTTTTCATTTATTTGCAGGGATGCAAACACATGTATGGTGAAAAAAGAGAGAGCTACCCGAAGTCGACAGCATAATATCATATAACCACCCAACGGATTACACTGCAGCCATAGCAGCCCATTTTGCGGGCAATTCCAAAACCTTTTGTACCTATTTTGGGGTATAAATGACGAATATGTACATATAGAGCCCAGGTTTAAAAATACCAGAATTCCCCTTTAAGGTTTCATGGATGATGGATGGAGTTTCTCTATCTATCAGTGAAATTAAATTATGGCCTGTACTACTCAACAGCAACAATGTTTAAATAGGGCCTGTACCATAGTAAATTATTTATACAATAATTACCATGGTACCATGGTAAAACTAAAATTACCATCAAACTACTATGACAGTTTTTTTGTTAGGGTAACCTGGCCTCTTTCCACCACTAGATGGCAATCTTTTACTAATAAATGAATGGGATCCATCAAGTTTATTAGTGGAAATCTAGCATAAGAGAAGCTGCTCTGACACGGAGTACAATAATGTTAGCTGAAAAGACATAACATACATAACCTACAGAGCTAATGATATTAGTCAAAACCATATAAAATAGTCAGCCAAGTGAAAAAAGCGAATGTCCTTACCTCAGGTGATCTTGCCACTCACTCAAAATGAGCCATACTGTGCAGGGAGAGAATGGTGTGTTCACAGACAAGCGTTTGCTGCTGTGTCAGGCTACAGCCACACTAATACGTTTTCGTTTTAAAACGGAGTTTTGAAACTAAAAGGATCTCCGTCCACAGAAGCGTTTTTGCACCATTTCAGAAATTATCTCCGTCCATGCTAATACGCCTGAAAAGGCATATCACGTAACCATCCACCGACAATGGGCATGCACGTGCCGGTGTAAACAGGAAGCAGATTGTCTGCTCCGCTGTTGCTTAAGAGCAGGTCCTGACAGTTCAGTAGAATTTTTTGCTCAATGTAGTTCACTCATATGAGCTGACAGAAATACACTGTAGGAATCGTTAAGGAGGTTCGTCCGTCACCCATTGGGAGAAACCTTGGGAGGGGCTACTCAGAGAGGGATCCCCCTACCAGGACGGTTGGGCGTGCAATAGATGCCGAGTTTGGGCAGGCAGCATATACACAATATATGAAAGTTTATTTTGATGGGACATCCAGATCTGATGGGGCGGCATCACAGCAACGGCAACTCAGTCAGCGTCATCATAGGACTAGGGGACCATGCAGGCGCCAACACTGCCCAGATAGGAGAACGCAACGCCCGCTCAGTCAGCATCGTCCTAGGAGGGGGGACCACGCAGACGCCAACTCTGCCAGGCTGCAGCCTGGAACAGATAGGAGACACACCCACACACACCCATACACATACTCTCACTCACACAGACAAACATGACCAGCGTCAGTGGACAGGAGCAGGTAGACCAGGCGAATAGGACATGTAGGCAGGATGCTAGTATCCATCGGCAGGACCCTGAGCTAGGATAAGCTAACTGGTCTAGCCTTACTCTGAGAAGAGACTGAGCCACTCCCTCAAGGCTGGTCAAATGACAGAGAGAATAAATGGGTTTTTAGCCTTGACTTAAAGACTTCGATAGAGCCTGCCTCTCTGATTGAGGCAGGCAGACTGTTCCATAGATAGGGAGCCCGGTAAGAAAAGGCTCTATTACCTGCCGTTTTCTTTTTGACTGCTGGGATAGACAGCGTCCTGAGATCTGGATCAGGGCGCGTGGCGGTTTATATGGTTTAATCAAATCGGATAAATAGGACGGTGCCATCCCATGTAATGATTTATATGTAAGTAAAAGCACCTTAAAGTCACACCTGGCCTGAATTGGTAGCCAGTGTAATGAGGATAGAATGGGAGTTATATGGTCGAATTTCCTAGTTTTGGTCAGGATTCTGGCAGCAGCATTCTGGACCAGTTGTAGTTTTTTAGTGTGCCCAGTAGGTAAGCCCGAAAAAAGGACATTGCAATAATCGATTCTGGATGATACAAAGGCATGTACTAAAATTTCTGCGTCTGCCTCTGTTAGCATGGGTCGAATTTTGGCAATATTGCAAAGATGATAAAACGCTGTTTTAGTGATCTCCTTAATGTGCAACTCGAATGAGAGGGTAGGGTTGAATTTTACCCCAAGGTTTTTAACGTATGGGCTCTGGGAGATTACACAACTATCAAAGTTGAGAGTAGTATTCTCAAATAAGTGTCTATGTCTAGCTGGTCCCACAATCAGCATCTCAGTTTTGCTGCCATTAAGAAGTAGGAAGTTTGGGGACATCCAATATTTGACCTCTGATAGGCAGGCCTCTAGTTTTTGGAATTGGGTGTCATCGGTTGGTTTGACTGGTATGTAAATTTGGGTGTCATCGGCATAGCAATGGAAGTTAATGCCAAATTTGTGAATGATGCCACCAAGTGGTAGCATATAGATAGAGAATAGCAGTGGTCCTAGGACAGAGCCTTGTGGGACACCAAAGTCCATATTGCAACACTCTGAGGTCATGTTGTTGTAAAAGACGCAATGTGATCTATCAAGTAAATAAGACCTAAACCAAGAAAGGGCTGATCCCCGGATACCAATATAATGTTCAAGACGGTTCAAGAGTATCGTATGATCAATTGTGTCGAAGGCTGCACTCAGGTCAAGTAGCAATAGTGCTGAGGTTGAGTTGGAGTCAATAGCTAACAAAAGGTCATTTACCACTCTCGTGAGTGCAGTTTCGGTTGAGTGAAAGGATCTAAAGCCAGATTGGAAGGGATCAAGTAGGTTATTTTTTGACAAAAAATCTGTAAATTGACTGGCTACTGTTCGTTCAAGTAATTTGGAGAGGAAACGGCAGATTTGAGATTGGTCTATAGTTCTGAAGTACTTCGGGGTCAAGGTTCGTTTTTTTCAGTAGTGGCTTGATCACGGCCGTTTTAAAGTCGGAGGGCACAGTGCCAGTGGACAGCGACCGATTGATCACATAGAGAATGGAGGGTCCTAGGATAAGGAAAACTTCTTTAAGCAGTTTAGCAGGCAGAGGGTCAAGCATGCAGGTCGTGGGTTTCGAAGACAGAGTTAGCTTGGTGAGAGAGTCTAAGGAAACTAAATCAAACTGTGAGAAAAGACATTCAGCCCGGGAAACACCAAGTGGACTTTTCAGGGGTGAGACGACACCGCCAGTAGAGAGTGTACTGGTGATCTCATCTCTAATCAGCGTGATTTTCTGACTAAAAAAGGACATGAAATCATTCGGAGAAAACAGAAAGCTATCAGAGGGGGAGGGATTCCGTGTTAGCTTAGCAACAGTGTCGAATAGAAATTTTGGGTTGTTTTTATTTGCACTGATTAACCTAGAGAAGTGTGCAGTTTTGGCTGACAAGAGTTATAATTTAGCAAGCTATCATTCCAGGCAAGCCGGAAGACTTCAAGTTTGGTCAATCGCCATTTACGTTCTAGTTTTCTACAGGCTTGTTTGAGTGTCGTGGGTAAACCACGGTGCAAGCTTCCTAGCGTGGTGTTTTCTAGTGACTAACGGGGCGATTGAGTCAAGTGTGTTGGTAAGGCTAGCGTTTAGTTCGTTGGCGAAATTGTCGAGTGAGCCAACATGACCAGAGAGTGGTGCGAGAAAACTGGGCAGTTTTTCAGAAAGTAACGAGGCCGTAGTGGCATTAATACGACGGCTAATATATGTATCTTCACACTTTTGGCGTGGGAAGATCAATTCGATTTCAAATTTAATGAGATAGTGATCAGATAGGGCGGGCACATAAGAGGAGACCACTAAAGCAGAAACAGGAATGCCACGGGTCAGAACCAGGTCAAGGGTGTTGCCGCCGTGGTGGGTTGGTTCATTAACAAATTGAGTGAGGCTGCAAGTATCAATAAGATCTAGGAAGGCCTTACTGAGAGGATCGGTGGAATTATTCTAGTGTGACAATAAATAGAAACAGTAGCCTAACTCTACATGAAAAAAAGCACACAGTAGGCTTCATAGCCTATTTCAAATGAACCGAACAATACATACATGCCCCGAACCGTGACTAGTGAACCGAACGGTTCGGATTTTTTACTTGAACCGTTCCATCCCTACAGATTTCACATTTTTTTGGCTACTAAAGTCAATGGTAACATGTGGAACATGTATAAGGGCCAGGAATAAGCCGTTTTCCATAATAGGTCCCCTTTAAATTAAAAAAAATAAAATAAAAAATGGGGTATTGTATATATCAATATATACATACTTAAATAAAATATATCAAGGTTTTTCCACTTGGCCGGGCCAATAGAGAAAAGTTTTACTTGCCCATAGTGTATTTTCACTGGCCCAGCTGACAAAAATGAAAATAACTTTTTTATGAATTTAAATTAGTTACTATAAAATGAATGATTGAATAAATGCATTGAAAATAAACACCAAAAAAAACTGACTGATAAAAGCTATTCAGTAACGAGTAGTAACATGACAAGAAAACAGAGGAGAAAGTCACAACGCTGAATTACCCTCCTTGCCCTCTGTGTTTGCAGCCATCTGTCACCCACTCAGAGTTGAAATGCTCAATGTGTGGGTCCTCAAGGCTAATGAAGAGCAGCTTTGACAGCATGTTAACCGAGAATTTTGATGCGCTTCGTGAGCTCACATGAGCACAAGGATCAGCTCAACAATCGTCAGTAGGCTGGAGCATTATCCTTCCTCTGATCGTCCTTGAAGAATTCCTTCCACACGTCCCTTTGATGTTCCAGCGGCAGAGACGTAGGGCACCATTTTTTCGTGACGGCAGATGGCGGGGCTTTGCCGGCGAAGTGGCTTCTTTTTCTCGCCTGCACCCGTTTGGTATTTTGGTGACTCACTATTTTGGTGAACTTGACTGTGTCTCAAAGAATCGAAAAAAACGTTTTTCATGCATTTCATGCACTTCATGCATTTTCAAAGGGCTCTTTCCAGCATCATAAACATTTCTGGTATTATATGCATGCTGTTTTTATTAAGCGTTTATGTAGGTATGCATGCATGCTTCATTTGCAGTGTGTATGCAAGTATGTATATGTGCTCACAGGTTATGGTCAATGTATCCACTGACCAAATGCATGAGGAATGCGTGCATAAATGCTGACACAGTAGAGACTTATTAACAGGTGTTTGGTGTTATGGAGTTATGGCACAGGTATGGAAACATTAATATTGAATGTGATTGATACGAGAAGGAAAAAAACAATCACAATCAACGGTGCAAGGCTCTTTCACAATCCAGATGTCACAGCATTTTCTTGGGCTCGCTCGGGCTTGTAGGCCTCTGAATGTGTACGTACCTACGCGTGTGTGTGTGTGCGTGCCTGTATTGTGTGCGAGAGAGACAGCTCATACATCACAGCCGCTCCTCCATAAGTGTTTCTTGTCGCCGGGGGATACAGCTAGAGATTAATGCGGCGACAGGGTTTTATGGTAACCATGGAAACCAAGTGGCACTGGCACACTTACCCGACGTCGGCAGACGAGGTTACTGTGTGTGTGTGTGTGTCTGTCACTCTTTCTCTCACACACACACACACACACACACACAGCAGTAGTAAGCCTGGCTGAGGTTTAAGTGGCATGGAGTTGTTAAAGGCTTACAAAGGTCGATAATAAATGCTTGTTTTTTATTACACAGGGTATTAATGAACTAATAACCAAGAATTAAGCTAAAACTATGTCAGTAGTAGCGTTAATGTCTGCTACAACTAAAGTGATCAAATCATTGTAAGGTTTGTGCCAATCATCTAGGTTGCCCCTCCCCTTTACTTTATTCCCGGTGTCTGCACACAGTCAGCGTAAAGATATCAGGGCTCATTTTCCCACCTTCATTTTCGTACAGTAGGAAAAACAACTTCCACAAACTTGATACTTGCCCGAGCTAGATAATCCCTCACAGTAAACACAAAGCCTTTGGTCAAAGTTTCTGTGAGAGAGATATTAACAAATTACTCAAGAGACAGAACCCCCGCAAGGCAGCTGGGCCGGACTCTGTATCTCCCTCCACACTGAAACACTGTGCGGATCGGCTGTCTCCAGTCCTCACAGACACCATTCACTGGCAGTATGCAGAGTTCCTGCGTGCTTCAAGGAATTTCATATGTAGTATATTGTTTGAGTTTCTTTATTTGATTGCTGTGCCTGTCTGTTTTTTAATGCACCAACGTCACCGAGTCAAATTCCTTGTATGTGTGAATGTACTTGGCCAATAAATTTGATTCTGATTCTGATTTAATTTTGCTGTCAATCACCTGACGCCCACAGGAAGACAGAGAAATCCGCCCCAGGAAATAATTCCTCAAAAACATGTTGCTTTACAAACTTTATTGCCACATCCATACCTTCTTATTTGGGGCATCTTTGTTAGCCAGTTAATTTCAAGCTAGTTTTGACACGGTGAAGCTTTTAAAAAGTTATGGAAAAGGAGCAAATGTTAAAAAATCGAATTACACACCTTCAGCTGTGCAAAATGATAATAATAATAAATGTAATAATACATTTTATTTGTAGCGCACTTTTCATTAAAGGAAAATCTCAGAGTGCTTACAGAAAAAAATCCCAAAAATAAAATAAAATAATAATACATCACATTTATATAGCGCTTTTCATAGTAACCAAAGATGGGGGAAATGTAAACTAGTAAATGGGCTATAACTCTAAATGCCATTTCCTTTAGGTAATGTCTAGTTAAAGATACACTACATAACATTTATGCACAATTGCAAGGCACAAAGATGATTGACGTCTCTGAATATAACAAAGACAGAACCTGCCTCTGCCCCCTTTCCAACCAGCGTGGCGTGACAATACAATCACTCAAGTCGGTTAGGAGTGGTACATTTATAATAAGACCTGCAGACATGACTCATGGCCATGTGGCAGGACTTCTATCATAACCTGATGATAATAACCACTTTGCACCTAGAATCACGGGGGGAAACTGCGGCGCAGCTAAAAGTGAAACACAGTAATGGCTGGAGATCAGTGTCGATTGCACTCTACATTACCATAAAGGTTAATAATTTCATTTTGTTATTTTGTTTTCGTAAAAAGAAACAAAAAACTGCAGGCTAAATCACAGACCACAGATTACATGCAATCAGATTATATTATTCAATCAATGTTGTTGTTTATTACTTTGCATTCTAATCTATTTATAGACCTTTTTCGATTATGTCCAGCTTCACAATGCTTTCAGATTGGTTAGATCTGTACAATAGCCTGTGGTATGTAAGACTACCTTCATCAAATCAATAGTTAGAGAGACCAGCTGCCATCTAGAGCGCCATCTCCTGGCCATTTCTCACATATACTGGGATACACGCAGGGATGTATACAGTATGTAGGCCTGACTATCCAGCTTTAAGAGATTATATCTGCAAATACTAATAAACTAATACAGAAAGAGAGAGACAGAGAGAGATCTTTAATGTACCATTCACGCAAACTTTTCGAAATATTGTAAAAATAAAATAAAATGGGAATTATATGTGTTTCCATCAGCTGGGTTGAAGTGAATAAACAGATTTCCTGAAAACATGTCCACCAGGATGGAGACACGTGGCTGAACAACACAACAAGTATCAAGTGAAGCAATTCATCTCAAAAATCGCAGTGTCCTCTTTTTCTTTTTTTTTTTTTAAACAAGACCTCAGTAGAGCAGCCAGAATGACACATTGACGCCACGCTGGCAACGCAGCAACCTTCACGTGGAATTTGAGGGTTATCGTCATTAATTTATTGACAAAAAAAATTCTTCTTCCAGCTTTATTATGAGTTTGTTTTATCAAATTTTGCCATTTCCATTTAGCATTTTCTAATTCGACCACGCGCTCCTACTCACAGTGACTGCTGCTATTTTTCTTGTTCTGTTACAGTGAAACCAGGTGGTCATGAGGTTATTTCTTCTTTTCGTTTAATCACGTCCTAAAGTGCATTATAATGCTCTTAAATGTTATCGTGTGTGTGTTTCCCAGGGGATAACTGACCTAAAAGCCTGTCTTCTCTCTCTCTCGAAACATCACGAGAACACTAGAAATTAAAATCGAAATGTGTAAAAGGTGACGTATAGGGTGAGACCAATATATCAGGTGGAAATCGGCCTTTTATTACAAATACGATACAGTCCAGTCAGTGAGGTCCACCTCTGATATTTAACGAGGTTCCTCCCTGACCACAGTGAGTGAATATGTTTGTGTTATTATTATTAACACTGACTACTCGGAATTTTGGGGTATGAAAATGGTCAAAGTGAAAGATAATGAATATCAGCTATTGCATCACCTTAAAAACCGTCTAGCTGATCACAAACCTCCCTCATGTCGTCGCGAGAAGGTACTAAATGTCTGTCTCTTCTCTATTTGCGAGAAAAAAAACCCAATATGTTTTGGTCCAGTGTTTAAAATTCAGTTGCGTTATGTTCAATAACCTTCATTCGCTTCGCTTCACTCACTTTTGTTGCTGCAACAACCCATGTAACTGCATGTCTAGTAGTAGTGTAATTCACTGAGTAACCACAAGAGGGCAGCAAATACACGGAAATAATCTGAAATAACATCACCACAGACTGCTGCAGGGCACTTTAATTTTACACTTGGCTTGTGTTGTATAGGATTTCCCTCTGTATTTTATGCTGTATAATAAAGGTACAATTAAAATGTATTGATTCCTGTTGATTGATTCTAGCAGCAAAATGATAGGATTACAGTAAGGAAAAATAGAATAAAACTAAGAATAGAGTAAATGCAGGGTATTAAACATAATGCAACCAACAATTACAACACAATAATGTATTAAGTGGAAAAGTAGGAATGAAAAGTATGAAACAGCAGCACGGCATGCAGAGAAAATAAATGCATGAAAAATATGCATAATCTGAAAATATACAAAAATATATGAAGTATGAATATAAATGGAAAAAATATAAAAATATCAAGATCAATACAAGTCTGTGAGAAACAGATGAGAAAAGTGCGAGAAGAAAAACAAACATGGGAATTTGCAGCATATATCAGTAGTATAGTGTATATCTTGTTAGTTACAGGCAGTTTGAGCACGCCATTAAAAACCTGTAAATATATAGTACCTCAGTACCAGTAACTGTAGATCTAAACGATATACATAGACATCTGGTATACTTATTACCAAAAAACATCTGAATACTTAATTACAACAGGTACATTTTCAATTATATACCAAATGAGCATATTTTATTCAGTTTACATTACATTACATTACATTACAGTCATTTAGCAGACGCTTTTATCCAAAGCGACTTACAATAAGTGCATTCAACATAGGTAGGCAAGAAAACTACTAGTCACCAGAAATCGTAAGTGCATTTCCTTCCTAAACAAGCAACTAAGAGCATAACTAGTGTTAAGGTAAGAGTGCAATAAGTTAGCAACCTACTATATCTTAAACAAATGAGACAAATGAGACAAATAAGAGAATCAAATAACAAGAGCTAAGACAAATAAGTGTATCAAATGAACAAGAGCCAATAAACAAGAGCTCAGACACATAATTGACGACAAATAGGCAAGGCTAAGAGGAAGAGTCCGGGTAGTTTAAACTTCCCTCAAAAAAACTTACCTAAGAAGCTCAACATGATTCCATGATACCATGGTATAAGAAAAAAGCACAAAGCATTTTCCACCAGCAAGTCACCTATTCCATTTCTAGGTTTTCCATTGCAGGAGAATTACAATCACGCATATCAGTCCCTGGAAGAAACCTGGAAGAAATTTTAAGATCAGAGTCCCTACAAACTTGCCTTCCAGACCTTCCAGCTCCTTAACCAGAACACAGCTCATTTGTGCATTACAACTTACATGGTTAAATGCCACAATGCTCAGGATCTTGCATAATGTGCCATCAGCTAACTCTACAACAGAGTTGTTTCTTTTTTGAAGCCTTTTGTTAGTTTCTGAGTGATAAAATACACTGTCGACAAGAAAACGATCATAATATAGACATTGCTGTACCTGACAGCATGTGCCGTACTGGTATGTTCACTGGACGCGAATGACCAAAAACCGTAACATTCTCTGACAGTTGTGATGATTTAGCAGTCTTTGAACTGCTGTTCTGCATATCATAGAATAGTTCTTTGACGGTGTCTGCCTTGTTTGTGAGATCTCTCCATTTGAGGAATCTCTTGACAATCTGACCTTGGACATATGTGGTTCCATTAAAGAACTTCAAGAGGGTGCCATTAAAAGACTCAAATGAAAATGTGGATGTGGTCCCACAGAGGTCCCCAGTTTCTCACACTTGTGAGTGTCATCAAGTGCACATTAAAAGTCATGTTTTCCCTGCCATACAACTTCTCAAACTCCATTACAAATTTCTTCAGTGCCTTCTCTGCGTTGTTAATATCAGTTGGATCTTTTCCTGAAGCAGAGTATAAATACCAAAAGCAAGAAGGAAAAGATGGTTCCAGTATTTCTTGGAAAGAACACCAGACAGCACTGGTAAAGCATAGAACAAAAGAAGAGATCTCTATTCAGATGCTTTCCAATATTGTCGTTCTTTTACAGAATGTAGGACTCTAGTTAACTCTACTGGAGGCTGGATAGCTAGCAACTGCTTATCAATTATTTCAGTTTTTGTGCCAATGTACCATGGTTTATCATGGTTGGTGGAATCCAGCCATAATGTCATTAGCTGCCGTGTTACTCCTAGGCAAACACTGTGCTGGTATTCAGACACAAACCCATTAACCATCTGAAACTTTGCAAGCTTCATTAATGGAGAGGGACCTTTCACTCCCATGACAGGCCGCTGAGGAGTTGCAGCCATTGCATGTTGAAAATGTTCAGATTCAGATCGGAGAGAAGGTTCAGGACTTATGTAAGAGTATGAAACCCCACCTTTATGTTAGCAGAAGTCACAACCACATTCGCCATTAAACTGTTTTGTGTTACAAATTTGTGGACGAGCCACTGAATCTGAGCTACAGATCAGGGCATGGACCTTAGATGAATGTTGCTGGTTCTGTGGGTCTGTCCATTTTGCGCCATTTCTTGAAGCTCAACAAACGGAGTTAACAGAGTTATCATGTTGGGTTTCTTCTCGCCGAACCAAATACATGGTATGCAGATATTACTTTTTCGTTCTTTCGGCTTCAGTTCAATGATCTGGCACTGAATAGGCCATAGTTGACACTTGGAACTCTTGAAAACTGAGATACCATCACAGTTCCACAGTAAACTTACATCATCTTCATTAATTTCCCCACTCCTGATTAGCTTTTCATACTCAATTCCTGAATTTATGACATTAATGCCATCAGCTGACATTTTTTTTTGCTAAAGCTGTCTTGGGATTTTCAAGAATATCCTTAATTTGGGAGGATAAACTCAAAACAAGAAAATATGACCCATTTTTTAAAATTTGTGTCTGCGTCAAACAACATGTGACATACAGAACATTGTGTCTGACCATCGCCCTTACCTATGTAGTTTGTGCATCCAGAACAGTACAAATGTGGTTCATAATGTCCATAGGCTTTATGAAACAGGTAAGAAGTAGCTGGCATTGATCCAGGGAAATGTTCATTGAACATTTTGAGGAGATGTTCAAGAGCTGTCTCTGTCAGGTTGTGTCTCAAAATGAAGGACATCAAAAG
Source organism: Hoplostethus atlanticus (assembly GCA_034670405.1). Lineage (NCBI taxonomy): Eukaryota > Metazoa > Chordata > Actinopteri > Trachichthyiformes > Trachichthyidae > Hoplostethus > Hoplostethus atlanticus. The sequence continues at coordinate 482,500 of JAXDDX010000079.1, read as the reverse complement.
TAGCAGACTCTGTCCTTTGGAGAGAGGTGCTCCTGGGTAACGGAGCTCATCCCCTTCTGATCCCTAGAAAAAACAAAAAAACAAAAACAAAAACAGATAAATTAGACCGAGCACTTAATATGCAGCTATGCTATCTAAGTCTGTTTGCTTTAATTGTAATCAATGTGTCCAATGCTGTGGTCGTAATAGTTTTAACTGAGCATTGCATCCTGTTGTTGTGATGTAAAATCCCTATAATTGGATTATTTTTATTTCATGCAGGTTATTCATTTCAAGATGATTATTATTATTATTATTATTATTATTATTATTATTATTATTATATGACTTTTTTAACCCACAGATGGCATACATATCCAACACAAGGCCACATTATGCACACTTCATGACAGTACCTGTGATGCATTTGTGTTTGGACCTTCCTTTGTTGATGTACTTCAGGTGCTAGTTGCAAATCTCAAATGTTACATTTCTCTAGTGCTTCCTTATTGGCGAAGCAGGTTCACAACATACTATATTGTGCACAGTAAGACATAACACATTTGCACAGTAAAATAATTGCACATGACAAGCAATTGTTAGGTTAAAACCTTTGTTTATTTATGCCGGGTGGTTGGATTGGCCTCGCCACCTGTGGAATTACATGGTGTGATTAGCAGAGCTCGGCGCAACTATTCAGTCAAGCAACTGCCATAAACAGTATTAAGTAATTGTGTGCAGTTATTTATGATTAACATAATTTACAAGTATAGTAATGTCACGCTGAACGCTTACCTGTGCTCCCCTGTCTTCAACTCCCAGGGTACGCGAACAAAAGAGTTCCCGGGGAAAGAAGCAGCACTTTATTGTTCCGGGAGGGTTCCAACAGATAGGATTGTGTAGGGGGTGGGAAGTATATATCTGGTTTATGTTTACTAGTTTTGTGGTTGTGTATTATGTTATGTATTATGCATGATGTATTATGTCTTATATTATGTTATGTTAGATTATGTATATTTATGTTTTGGCGTTATTTAGGTATTGTTTGTAAAATAGGTCACCCTAGAGCACCCCTGTTTTTGGTTGCACCCAAGGGTGGATAGTATAAAAGGCTGTTTTGTTTTTCCAAGAAGGTAGGTGGTAGTGTTTGTCATGGAGGCTGGTCCTTGTGCCTGCCCTAACCCTGCCCTAACCCTGCCCTAACCCTGCCCTAACCCCTGTATATAATTACCCACATTTGGGGTTTGCTTCAGCTCCTGCTGCTGCCACCTCACTTATGGTCTTGGCTGCTCCCGAGGTCAGTCCAACACAGTGGTATGGTCATGGTGACCTTCATGACCAATATCTGGTCTTTCTTGAATCATCTGTAGAGGATATATTTGAGTGGTAAATCAGTGTGAGTGCTTCAAACATTAACTTTTATTTAAGGCTTTGTTAATGCAGGAAGTGTTTTACATGACCTGTAATAGATTTCTGCTTTCTTCGCAGTAACTTACCGCAGTTGTTACAATTGCGTCCGTAGTCTGGTGAGGGAGTTCCCTTAAATGTTTTGTCCATCTGCAACAGTCTAAATATTCATTTTGAGCAATCAGTTAGCCTTGTGAAGTGTAGCAGAAGTAAAGTGAATTTCCAAAAAACACTTAAAGGCCAGAAAAGAATGGCTGGATCTTGTCCTATGAGTACTGTTTAAGTTCCCATACTACCCATCAAGGTCAAGCCCGGGACCGTATAAGTGATGTATAATGGCGGGTTCAGACTATAAGATATCAGGCCGATTATAGCCCGATTCGGCGGGCGTCGGGTCGAGTCGGGAACGACAGGGTGTGACAATCGATCGTTTTATGTTGTGTAGTGTGACATAGTGGACAACCGACGCCGCATCTGGGACGCCTCACGACGTCCCGACAAAAGACTAGCATGTTAGAATTTTTTTTTGCCGTCCACGACGTGTTCCGTCTCGTCCGTGACGTTTACCAATAGGAGCACAGAGCGCTATAAACAAACATGGCGAAGCGAAAGAGAAATTAAGTTGTTGGTGCCGCTAGGTGGAACTATGAAACAGAGGAAAGGTGTGGCCTGCTAGCCTGTGGAGGCTAGCCAGCTAGCTACATTTAGGTTTCACTACAGGCTAAAACATCGTTATTTTTCACCTCTTTGAAGGATTGACAACCCATACTGTTCTCTTCATGCGACCCAAGAACGGGTCCACAGTCGTTTTTTCTTTTTTTTGCCTTTTCGGAACACAAGACAGCTAATATCAGGCATACCGCTTCGGACGCCACTGTTTGTTTACATTCTCGTTGCCTAGCACCTGCTTTCCGATGACATCACGCACGTCAGCAAGCGATTATTGGTCGGTGACCAACGTGTAGTCTGTCATGTCTGTCGGCCAAGACACGGCACGAATTTATCACTCTATATCGCCTAATCTGACACAATGACCATCGTAACAGACAAAAATATCGTGTAGTCTGATCCCGGCATAAGACTTTTTGATATTTTAAGTTATTTTAATTGACTCACCAATTTGTAGTATAAGTCTATCATAATCAACACTCTTCAAAATCAGTTCTATCATAACACATGCTCGTTTAGAATGAGATGGTCCCAAACAAAACCATTGCTGTCACAAAACAGATTTTGCTCTACACAGACAAATCCTTGTCATGTGGATTATCCATTTTGTAGCTCTTTTATTACACCATGCAGTTGAAAACATCAAAAAAGTCATATGGGCTGCTGTGTTTAGGATGTAAAATCTGACGCATAAAAACTATTATGAATTACCTGTGATGGATTTGTGTTTGGTCTTTCTTTCTGTTGATGTGCTTTAGAGGCTTCATGCAAGCCTGTGGTCTGGTGAAGGTGTTCTCCGCAATCACTGTCAGACCTCTCTGTCATCTGAATAAGACACATTTTAGTTGAGAGCCAGTGTGAATACATTATATGGAATTCAAAGTAATGGGAGACTAAACTTTAGCTTGATTTCGATTTTCATGATAATTGGGAGATTTGGAAGCTTGGAAATTTCACATGGTCACAATCCAAAAATACAGCTAACACAAACAATTTCAGTCTCACTGATGAGCATTTTTTCCATAATTCCAAATATACAATGTATTTGTGAAAGAAAGAAACAAATCTTATGAATGAAACCCATGTGACCCGATTACAGCTCAAAAACCAACCTCATGCATAAAAGCCAAGAGAACCAGGAAACATACATGTGACTTTTGTGCTTTAACTGGTCAATCTGAATATGGCACAAGTGTTTTTTTTATCTTAATATGTACACAAAAACCAGTAGTATGTAAAGGAATAATGAATACAAATGGGCAATACATTTACCCTAGTATCAAACAAAAAATGAACTGATGTAAACACAGTGTTACATACCTACCCAGGTAGATATTACCTGCACTTGGCTTTCCACTCTGCATCTTTTAGCAGGTACTTGGCACTGAGAATTGTGTACACTGTCATTTTCCTTGGTGGCCTCATTGTTATTGTAATGAACAGGGCACTATTATGGGGGATAGAAAAGTCAACATGTTGTTATAATCAGGCTCCTTATAAAGTTAAGTAAAGGAAACTTGAGGCCATAGATATGTGATGTCTTATGTCATTAATACTCATATGTACTGTAGGGTTATGTCTCCACATAACAACTATTAATGTGAAATATTCTAGAAGACAGTTACTTTGAAAAAAAGCTCAATAGAATCAAAAGAAGAATGTTGTTAGGTTAACTAAAAGCAGCGCTCCATGAAAAAAGCAGTCTGATAATGTAAATTACAGACATTTTATCTGTGATTGCCCATTAAATGGAAATAAATAAACAGAGATTATACTTGCGAGCATCGAATGTCTTGTATTCATAGTCTTGTTTACCTATTCTCTGATCAGATAGTTCCTGATTTAAATCATAATTTGCCAGTTTTAGATTGCTGTTTATTTAGGTTATTGTACGACTCCTTGTGTTTAGACGACATTTGATAATCTTTCCGGAACCCCCCTCCCCCCCAAACAAGACAGGTATTGTAGAAGAATGTCTTTTACCAGTGTATTCCTTCTCCAGTATTCACTTGTCCTTGGGACCTCTGAATCATTGACACACAAGTGATCCACAAGTTTTTCTAAACAGCTCGGGATGGTTCTTGGAACCTCGTTATCCGATGCCTCCAGGTAAGATTTGTATTTCTTCATTTCTGTCACTTGTCAGTGTCCGGTGGTATTTCTGCTGGCAGACAGCATAACACCAAGTGAAGTTAGCCTTCATGTAACACTTCTTTTTCAATGTAATCGACGTGTTCTGCTCTTAATCTCACTATTAAAAATTACGTTATCACATCACAGTGTTTCCCACAGAGGGGGGGAGAGCTCCACTGCAAATAAATAAAATAAATAACTGAACAATATATACAGCTCAATTGCATTGCGTTTTGGAACCCCTAAAACGATGCTGGCCCCGTTTTAGTTTTAAAACTCCGGGGTTGCGGAAAAGGGGAAACAATTTATAGTCAATTTGTTCACACCACATCATGACCACAGATACAATAGCTTTGTCTTGAGCTGACCAGCCACAGCTTTTGTTAGTTGGTGTTAATGTTCGTTAGGGTTATTATCTGCCGGCCCAGTTTAACAACCTTTTTTAATGCCTTTTTTTGGTTTGTTTTCCCATATATTTGTACTTACAGATGTGCACAAAGATTTAATTGTCAAAAGAGATGCTTTCAAGAGAGGAAAATACATCTGGAATGCAAATCCATGGAGAGGGCAAGAAACTGCTGAGGCTGTGAAAGTATGAAATAAGAAATAATGCACTATTATTTTTAAAAAGACAAAATGTCACTAATCATGATTTGCCTGTTTGCGTTATATATAATGTGTTGTTTTCAGATCACAAGTGCATCCCAAAAGGCAGCTGCTATTGCAATGGGAGATCTTCAGACCCTAAGCAGAAAACACACAACTACTCTCACCTCCGCTCCAATATGAGATGATTCAGATAACACTGACATCGACTTGTTTGAAAACACAGAGCAGAGACGAGCAAGGAAGAGAGCAGTAAGTAATGCTTTAATATCAGTAAATCTCAGTAGCCTACATTTCCTAAAAGTAAGATATAGCACTGAAAAATTGTTATGGTCAAATTACTAACACAGTACAAGTAGCTATATGTTGCATTTGACCACATAGGTAATGCTTTAGGGAACTGCATTACTTGTCATAGACTTTAATTGTAAACTTGGGAACCTTGAAGACATGACCCAACATTCAGCTAACACTCATCTTAAATTAAGAGTAGACTGATAAGATCATGCACATTAACATTGCAGCTAATCATAGGTTATTCAAAACTACTGCAAAAAGAATGGATCATGCAACATACTCTATAACCCTCACATGTTGCTTTATTGCGTCCAAACAATATTAGAGACAAGTTCAATCATAAGTTCAATCATATGCTGTTTCAGACACAATGTAATTGTCTCTGAGTGTAAGCCATAGTGTTGAGCTTTATAAATACACTTTCCCTTGTGAAATACAAAATATGTTTCTTCTAACCTTGTATTCAATGTAACATTTGTGTTTACAGGTTGTGCTGGATAGTGATGATGATCAAGAGGATCAAAATGGAAATCGAGAAGATGATGATTGCAGCCTTTTGCAGAGGACATCCCCCCCAAAACATTCATGTCCAGCTTGATGAGGATGTAGTCAAAGCTTTGAAAGGTAAATGGATAAATGTAAATGTGTATGTGTGTGTGTGCACTGAACTCAGTATTTATGTTGTTACGTTGACCAGTGAGGTTTTTATCCCAGTAGAAATGCAATTCAAATTTTCTGTACATTATAGAATAGGTGTCAGGGGATGCGGTTGTATTTGGACCCAGAATGCAGACCACGACAAGGGAGTAGGGAAAAGAGGTTTTAATGGAGGAGCAGGTGATGGGATGGTGGGGGGTGCAGAGGCTGGGCTGGATGGAGCTGGGGCAGGCAGGTGAGAAGGAAACAGACAGGCTGGTGGGTAGCGGCGAGGAGACACGGGGAAGGAGGTGTTCAGGGGATCCTGGGAGACAGGAGAATCGGTTAGAATTGCACGGAGGCACACAAGGAAAACAACTCATGAACTAGCCGTCAAGCGCGGCCGAGCGAGCGACTACCACGGTACTTGGCGGAACAATCTGGCGATGAGTGGTTGAAGAGCCGGGGTATATATCCTGTGGGGTTGATGGGCTGATGAGGAACAGGTGTGGAGGAAAGGCAGGACCGGGAGAGGGAGCCACACCCACGCCACGCACACACACAGATGAGAGACAGACAGGGGAGGTGGAGACACAAGGGAGGTAGGAAACACAAGGAAAACCCGGGGTCGGGGCTGGAGCCGTGACACCTTGCCACAGCTCAAGTTCAAGCCCAAGTTCCAGTGAGTTATGTATCCCTGGATGCTCAGAAATGGTTAGAAAAGTCCTTATGATTATCAAAATTTTATAGTTGTAGTAAATTTTAGCTGTGTCCCAGTGTGTCTGTGTGTACGAGCACTTCAGAAAATATACTGTCATAGTGCCTGCTTTGTATTGTGTGTGATTCATTGTTATAATATCCCTGCCTGTTTCTTATTCTACCCAGAATACACTCGCTGATTCTGATGTTACAGTCCCCAAAAGGATGTTTGAGAGACTCAACAAATCACGAGTTTCTCTTTTCACCCAAGACTTGGCCACGCTGATTTTTGGAAAAGAAACACTGGCCAAATCCACACTCACAGGGAAATCAGGTATTCACACAGCAAAGGACCAGTTGGACCCTCACAGGGTCAATGTGCTCATAGGTATGTGTGGATCCTATACATGATCACTGTTTTTGCTGTCTCTACATATCAAGGGTCTGACTAAAATAAACAAATCTGTTAAAAAATAAATGTATTAAAAATATTGGTATTCATGTAAGTAATCATTGGCTTGATACCTTTGTACTTAAACACAGTTAAACTAATTCACAAATTGGTTGATGTGGTACTGGAATGCCATGTAGACTTGATTATTTATTGTACCTATTTAATAACATTTCATCATATATGAACTCCTAGGCTGAATTTACATTAACAACATTTTTGTATTACATTTCCATTCATGTTAACATAAAAGAACTAAGCATTAAATGGGTTGGCTGCCGTGTGGACAAACATTTCACCCTGAAAGGATGCCATTTAACAAAATTAAGAACGGCTGCTGTAACTTGAAAATATAGGTTTCTACCTACAAATTGTTACCTATTAAAAGGACACCAGGTCATATTGTGTTACAGCAACTTTGAAGGAAAAAAATGCCCTCTTGTAGACTGCACATAAAAATAAGGGTACACTGATTTCAGTGGTTAATTTTGCTTTTATAAAAAATAAAATCTCTTTGTCCCTTCCACAGACACCGTGATAAAGCAGTTTCCGGATACCTCAGTGCCTGAAATGCAAGCCCTCAGTCGCAGAAAATGCAACAATGAGTCCTACTCAAATAAAACCGCCCCTCCACTGGAAGGATGAAGATGGTGACATTTAAGTTTTAGTTTCAGTGTTTGGTTCAACCATTTGTACGCTTAACTTGAGTTTGTAAAAAATGCACTTTATTTCTGCACTTTTTCATTATTTTTTAGATTCTTATATTTTTGGTACAGGACATTGCAATGTGAGGCATGCCTCTAAGAAAATCATCCTTGTTTTGATTAATGATGGGATTCATAGTTTACATTTCAGTAACAGTGGTATATTTGAAGTGTGCTACAAATTGTTCTGTTTAAAGTAGCTCGGCTATACCACTGATACAATATATTATTTATTTTTGGTTAAGATTTGATATATGCTGTACTTGTTATGTACTTGTTATGTATTTATTTTTGTCTGTAATGTACACAAGATCTACATTAAAGTTGTCTAGTGTTCTATGTGTGTGTGTGTTGGTTTAAACATATATTTTCTACAGCTTTTTATTATACTAATAGTGGCTCTTGGAGTATACTGGTAATACATTACTAATGAAATGATATTCTATTGAAAATGTCCATGGAACACATTGATATGAAGGGTATTTTGAATGTAATTTAAAGTAATACATTTCAATTACAATAAAGGTACTTAAAGTTGTTCCATTTTAAAACAACTAAGTACGTTAAAATATATTGCAATTAGCTTAAAATTGCACTTAAGCATTTCTAAAAGAACACTTAACGTACTTAAAGTTGTTCCAAAATAACACACTTAGTATGCGCTTAGTATAGCACAATTAAAATATGATAAGTACATCGAAGAAAAGTACAACTTAAGTATATTTCTTTTTCACCTGGGGTCACTTCTTCAGCCACGCTATGTGCATGCCTCGTGGACTGATATCAATGAAATGTGGTCTCAAAATCTTTGCTCTGGATGCTTTGACTGATTTATAGCCCATGAAATTGTGATGATTTTTCATATATTTTGGAGCCAACAATGTTTTGATGTTAGTATGGAACTAATACATCCTTATAGTCATGGTTATAGAGTAAGGTCATCTTACTGAGCATCTGGGAGTTAAGATGTCTAAAAATGGTCTACAAAGCATAATGACTGAATGGATGTCCATAACTGACCCAGTTTGGTTTATCACACTAAAACAGTGTCTTCTTCTCTCCTTCAGGGGCGTAGGACAGTGCCAGATGACCATATGAACCTACTGTGTCGATACTGCTGAGATTTTGAGACCAACCTGCATGCAATCTTTAAATCACAAAGGACTAGAAAACATATGAAACACTCTGCAAGATCTTAAAGCAACTGTCTTAACTACATCAGCACTCATTCTTTTCAGACGGGCAGTACTATAAAGAAAATAAACTTTTTGTGGTTGCACTTGGATTATACATTGATGACTTTGAGATAGCCAGCGGAACAGAGTGTAATAGGAAGAGCAATTACATGCTGTACTATAAAGACTTGCTTTTGTAGTCATGAATTTATGTTTATCTCTCTATTATTTTTATGTGTGGGCACAGATTTCCCTGGACAACCAAAGACTGAGCAGGATAAGGGATGGCAATCTTTGCCCTTGTCTTTGGCAAGGAGGTGCTGGCATCCTCCAGCCCAACTGGGAAATGACACTCGAATGCAATCCCTAAAGGACCGGCTGCAGTTATTGGTACGTATTGGCTTAACGTATAGTAAATAAATCTCATTCTATTTGCATTTTATTGTATTTATTTGCATTCTTTCCCCAACTTTCCCAGTCGGGCCCGTAGGACATACATCTGCTGGCCCCAAAGCAATGTCTGCTACATACATAATACATAATTATGTTTCCTTCTCAGCTATAGATTTCAGCATTTACATTCTGACATAGGTATATACCTACTGTGAAAATGAATGTCTTATATATAGACCCAAGGGTTCGTTCAGTAGATTGATTATTGTCTGAGCATATGGGAAGAGGGCAGGGTTTAATTTGACCACTGATGCAGTTGCTAGATTTTTCAGTACCTCATAGTGGAAGTTGTGCAACATACTCTAAATCACCCTTCTTTTATTTTGTATGTAAGCAGTCACTTGGCTTTTATTTCCTCGTTGATTTGTAACTTTATTTATTTATTTCTCTTTAGTTTGTTCTCCTTGTTCACCTGACATGTAGAATACAATTATTTACATCGATTTAAAAACAAAACACACTTAATTTTAAGCTGGTCACTCTGGCGGACAAGACATATGTCTGTTCGGCCCAGAGTGCAGCCGCTGTCAACAACATCGCTCTGTTGGCTTCTGCCCTGTCATCATTGACAGTTGAGAAGGAGTCCTTCGGACCTGATGAGGTGGACGCAGTGGCGAAGTTTACCGGCACCATCCTCCAACTCTCACTGCCGGTGGCAGCAGGAGTTGGACAAATCGACTTGTTCAACACACACAGTTCAAAACTTGATTTTCTGTTTTTTTATGCATTTTTAATGATCGGAAAATGACGGGCGCTCTTGGGCGCTATAGTGGAATATAAAACGGGCGCTCCAAGAGGCCCTGAGAAACACACCTCCAGCCACACAGTCCACTCCACAAGTCGTTGAGCAAGCATTAACATTCAACAGAAACCCTGTCCACTGAATCAGGGTTTGCAGTATTAGACTCTATGTTCTCTGCTAATGCTAACATATTTCTAACTAAGTGAACTAAAACCTCTTGGGTAGGATCCGCCATTTTGTTGTAATAAAAACAAAGCAACAAGGAAGAATGCAGGCAAAAGCAATCGACTTAACTTGACCAACCAATCAGATGCAAGGCACTCCCACAGGATTTGATGGACGAGTTGACAGATTTACATTTCACAGTGCACAAACAGACCAGCAACCATGAAATAATTAAATAAATGTGGAAATAATTAAATAAATGTGGAAATGAACAATTAAATAGCTTATATTTCCCATTTTAATTAATTAATTATTCATATATTTCCCCTTTTAATTAATTAATTATTTAATGATTTATTTATTTAATATTGTCACATTTAACCCTCCATAGTTCAGCTCCTGGCAGTACTTATGAAATACTTAGGTAAAGTGTATTTTTAGCATCATAGTGACATTGTACAAAGTCTTCATTGTGCACATATTTAGATTTAGAGGCAAAGAATGGCTTTATTAGATATACTTTGAATAGACTTGACTTTTAATGCAAGGAGGTGCTTGTAGTACACTTTAAATGTCCTCAACTCCTACCTTAATAATGATTTTAATGCACTAAAGGGGGACTTAACAGGACACTTAAGGACACTTAACATCTAACATAAATATATTTTTATAGAAAACTATACAGGCAGAAAGCTTCCAATATACTTGAAATAAATTTCCCTTGCATTAGATAACATTTATACATTCCATTGAATACATTTCAAGTTTATTTGAAGCGTATTAAACATTATTACAGAAAAATATACCTACGTATGTTTTATTACAACTTAATGGTGTCTCAATTTAGGACGATTAAGTGCACTAATTCCAGCTTAAGTACATTAAGTATTAAATACTATTATTTAAGTACAGCTTAAATGCACTATGCACAAAAACAGTATGCCACAAATAGTACACTTTACATGTAGTGCACAGTATAATAAGTAAACTAAACTAAATAACTAAAATTAAGTGTATTTTAGTATACTTTTTTTCACCTGGGTCAGTCTGTACGTTGGAGCGAAAATAGAAGCCATGTTCTAACCCACTTACAATTAAAAGGACGTGATCTCACGTGAGGAATATCACGCTGTTTGTGACTCCTCGACCTCACAGACTTCCGTTATTATAGCGCCATTAAACACGCTGGAGATCGTGCACCATACACTCCCTGGCTAATGTGTGCGTGTGGTGTGGTTGCGTCAATCAGCAGCAGTCAAGGTCAATAACAGCCAACAGTGTCCAAATGTGACCTTGTGGTTTATATTGTTATATTAGAGAGCAAACATCAAGGTGAAATTGCCAGAAATTTACTTTGAAGTGGTGAATAAAAAAAATATATATAATCTTTTCATTTTTCTCAAGCCATATTACAATTAATCTTAAATAAAAAGGCCATGTACTATGCAAATTATTTTCCTAACAAATAACAGTTAACCTCATGCACACACACACACAAGTAGAATCAATACATTTAAACTGAACACTTTCCATGACAAACAAATTAACACTTTCCATGACTTTGCAGGTTACCATTTAAAAATCTATAGGCAGTACGTACATCAAAGCCACACATACAAATACAGCATTTGATTGTTGTTATCAGTAAAGTACACACACCTTGGCATTATGAACTGTGCTTATCTCGTAGGATAACCGCCTTAATGGTAAAATAACCTTCAACTGCCATATACTGTAGTGGAATAGGGTGTGGTTTTTCTTCAGCTATCCCTCTCACAGCCATAAGCAACAAGCTTTATATTACTACCCTGTGTAGTGGGCACCCTTTTAGAATGGCCTTTCATTATTAATATGTTTTCATTACTAATGACATAAAACCTTGACAGCGCTTTGGTACAATTTGGAGGCGAGTGAAGTCATTTGAAATGCAGGTGCAACTATGCTGTTCTGGCTATGTACGCAGCAGAGCCATTATGTAATTTCACATGTACATAAATGTGTGGAGCATGCCATTGTATATATACTATAACACACTTAAGAATAATGAAATGCAGACAAAGAAACTTGACATTTTGGAAAGAAAATACTGGAAAAAGTTGTGTGGTTATATATGTTGCTAAAGTCTGGTTTAAATGGCTAGGGAAATCAGAAAACAAAAGGATAAATTAAATAATTATAGTGCTATACAATGTATTATACACTCTGCTCTGCTTTGCGTATAATGCAAATACACTGTAATTGGTGTATCTTGAAAACAAAATATAATAATATATATATATGGGATGTCCTCATGTATCATCTATCCAACCAGCTATTTTTTTAAATAATAAAATAATAATAATAATAAATAGCATTATAAAAAAATAAAAAAATAAAAAATATTAACTGGTACTTTTGGTTGTTAAGGTATTTTGGCTGCTTTTCCTCTGCATCCTCTATGGTTGCTGATGATATTGCTGCAGTTGTGAAAAATGGGATCCAGCGTCTCCTTATCTGGATGTTTTCCAGCGATAAGGCAGACACTGAAACTTATCAGTCTTACATACCTAGGATGCCAATGGTAAAGAAGTAGATTGCCTTGCACAAGGTAGTGATAGAGGCTGCTCTCCAGAACAGCACATAACCTTCAGATAGCAAAGTGGGGATGAACTACCATATGTTACCATATGTATGTACCATGTGAGCTGTTTCTGGCCTGCAGGGGTGCCAGGGAAGAATTCACTCTGTGTTGTGGGAGGCTGGGGCGAGAAAGAGAGAGAGAGAGAGAGAGGTGTTCATTCCACCTGCATAAAACATGCCATACATACATTTGCTTTTCTTCATTCTAGGTTGCATCAATTGTTTGTGACCGGTTAAAACCTAAAGGCTATAAGGCTCCTTGGTGGAATGTTGGGTGCCCCAACCAATGCAGATCAATCGTGTACAATAACAGTATGGCGGTCAAAGTATTGTTGTTCTGTTTGATGTTTCCCCACCTCATCAAATCAGTGCAGAACAACTTCAACCAATATGGCACGAAAGTATAAAAAACAATTCTCTACCCCAAAGCAAAATCTTGACTGGTATGATTTTTTTACATGATTTTTTTTACATTTTTACAACATTCTTCCCATTACTCAAAGCAAACACCAATGACAAAAAAAAACGCTAATTTAAATGAGGGTAATATGGTAACTGATGCAATTTTGGATTAAGGGATCTTTCTCTACTAGACTAGGAATCCAGTTGATCATTACATACACGCACACACACACACCAGGGCTGGTTTTAGACTTGTTGAAGAAATCTCAGGAACAGGGGAATGGTAGTTGCACAGTTTACTCAATCTGCAGATCGGGAGCCAAAACCCCAAACTCAGAAAGAATTACACAGAATTTGATATATTGAATACTCATGATTATGTTCATAGAAATGGCATCCAATACTACTATTGGTTAAAGGTTATGTGATCAACAAGTATGCCAATAATAATTGACGTACAGACACAAAGGGTGACCTCCTTAATTCCTAGAGACGGAAGACTTTTATTCATTCAAGGCTAACTGGTTATCTAGAAGATATGGAAAGTGCACGAAAGGTCACTGTGGTGATCATAAATGTATCAAGACAATGCAAGCTACAGTTTCTCTGATGATAGAACAAACACATAATAATGAGCACAAATGGCATTTCGAAGTTAGGCACTTAAGGTTTTTAATGTATAGGGACGAGGTCAAAGGTTCAATATGTGAACATGAGGAACATTTTTATTAACAAGCTATGTAACAAGCCATGCCTGGGGCCATATGTATAAACCATGCGTACGCATGAAAAGTGTACTTACGTCACTTTCCACGCAGGTTCCGAATGTATAAAAATTCACGGGCGGCGAGAATGTGCGTACCGGTACGCATCTTTCACACCGCCACTTTCCACGCAAGTTTTCAAATGTATAAAAATCCACGGGCGGCGAGAATGTGCGTACCGGTACGCATCTTTCACACCGCCACTTTCCACGCAAGTTTTCAAATGTATAAAAATCCACGGGCGGCGAGAATGTGCGTACCGGTACACATCCTTCACACCATGCATACCATATGCATTTTTTTGAGTCAGATGGCAAAAAGGGATAATAAAAGTGTGAATTTGGGTGACATTTTATTTAGAGCTTTTTTCTTTCACTACATTGTGTTACGATGTAATCTATACTTTAAAAAAACCTTCACTATGATTACATAGTGATGCGTGAGTGGTTAACAGCCTTTTTTTGACAAGCCTTCACTTCGTTCTATCTTGAGTAAATATGTTTGTCACTATGCTTTATAATAATTATAATGATAATGATCTTTATATAAATAAACAAATAAATAAATACATGATCTTTATATAAATAAAGATTATTATTCTGTATTATTGGGGAGTAAGAATAACCTACACTATATAAAGGCTGTAGCCGTGCGTAATGGCTGTGCCAAATGACACAATAGCTGCTTTGGCGTTGCTGGAAGATATTGCTATTGCGCAATTTAGGCGAGAACGAGTCTTCAGAGACCGTACTGGTTTTCTGGCCCATGATGATGACTGGCTAATGCTTTGGATTTCCAAGAGCTGTTCTCTTGGAATTGTGTGCTGAACTGGGCCCTGTGTTGGAACGGCACTCTCGGAGAAACCCTGCCATCCCCGTCCATCTACAGGTATTGACAACAATCGGGTTTTTAGCGACGGGGATGTTTCAGCGGGAGCTTGCGGACAGATCAGGGATATCCTGAGCTGCCCTGAGCCGGGTCATGCCCATGGTGTGGGGTGGCATAATTTCTTTGAGTAATAGATCATCAGGTTCTCACACAGCAGCTGAACAGGCCAACATCAAAATGTAATTTGCAGCAATGTCCAGTTTCCCAAATGTAATATATGTATATAATATTGTTTATGTTTATAATATGTTATACCCTCAGGTGACAATGGGTATGCATTGAAGCCATGATTACTTATTCCATTTACAAACCCCCAGAGCGCACAACAGACGCGCTGTAATGTGATGCACAGCCGTGCGCTCTGTGGTAGAACGTTGTATTGGGCTTTTAAAAGGGAGATGGTTTCGGTTACTTTCTGCCATTCCACTTGTTTCATTTGGTTGGTAATGCCAGAGCTTAGGCTTCCAAATAATACGCATTTTCTTCTGTCATTTTGATCAACCATTATTTCAAGTTCACAGTCGTAAAATTGCGTTTCTTCTTCTATTGCTTCTTAAATGCTTCCGCCGTTTGTCCTCAAAACTAAACTAAATGCTGGCCCTTTATATGCAAACCAGGCAATTGGGGGTGTGTTGGAAGCCATTTATAGTAAATTGTGGGCGTGGTCAGAAGACTCGTGCACGTGCGTACAATTTCAGGATGATTGAGATGTATGAAGAAAAAACACGTGGGAACAGACGTACGTGGGGTTTTATACATCTGAGCGTATGCATGTTTCCTGTTTTGTGCGTACACAGATTTCTACACCTAAATCTACATAAAGTTTTATACATCTGGCCCCTGGTGTGTCTGGCCTGGACAGCTCAGTCGGTAGAGCATCTTTTTACAGTGATCCCCCCCCCCCCCCCGACATAAAACAGTGTGCCTTGGCTATACTATGTCTAGGCTGAACCAATGAACCCAGGAGCAGACACGAGTAGATGACAAGGGCATTACTAGGCATAGCAGGATCAGAATACAGGGTAACAGAAACTACAACAGGTAGCACAAAAACAGGGGATAACAATACAGGGAACTGCAAACTGACTAGAACTATAGAGTAGCAACTAGGACAGCGGTAGTGGCTACGGACGAAGAATGACGAACTAGCAACAAACAAAGAGGGAGCAGGGCTTATATAGGGGAAGATGGTGTGATGATGATGGACAACAGGCGTGCAGCAGCAGCATCCCGTGACACTCCCACAAACCTGCAATAGAGAGACGCACACACACAGACCAAGGCAGAGAGAAAGAGACACTAGGGAACAGGGGTAGAGGAGGATGCAGGCTGGGCAGGAACCCCCCTCCTACGGACGCCCCCAGGAGTCCCACCTGGCCGATCAGGGTGGCGCTGATGGAAGTTGGTGATGAGGGAGGGGTCCAGGATGTCTCTGGTGGGCACCCAGCTCCTCTCCTCCATGCCGTAACCCTCCCAATCGACCAGGCATTGCAGACCCCTACCTCATCGCTGAACGTCCAACAGACGATGTACTTAAAGGAGAATTCCGGGATTTTTAAACCTGGCCTCTATATCCACAAAATCGCCTATTATACCGCAAAATACGTCCAAAAAGTTTCGGAATTGGTCCGGTAGATCGGCTCAGTCGGCAGTCGCAAAACAGGCTCAATGGCTGCAACGTAATCTGTAGGGGCATAGGCGCGCGGTCAAAGTATGTCCACTAAAAGTGCTTGATTTTGCCACTGACAGGCTCAGATTGTTATTCGTGTGTCTGACAAGTGTCTGACAACATTACTGAAAGGATCGCTACAGAAATTGACTTTTTTTTAACCAGAAAACTAAAGTCTAGCTAGTTGACACGGCACCTTGTTTCACTCAGTGTCAGAGTCACATGGTCCTTCAAGATTGCCCATCTTTGTGGTGCTGCTAAGAACAGGTTGTACAGTTTCTGTACATTGCCAAAGTAGCTGATGGCATCTGTGGACCCTTTTGCTGCATCAGCCACCACCAAATTCAATGTATGTGCCCCACATGGAACATAAAGTGCGAAAGGGTTTTTCTCCAGCAGCCTTGCTTGAACAAATTAATCTTGTATCTAAAATGGGTTCGGGGACACATTGTGCGGTGCGTGGCTGTCCTAATACACAGAAACGCTTGAATGAGTGGTTGGAAAGAGAATGTTTTGAGCATCGGCCCGCCACAAAATGGCAATGCCTGCATTCCACTGTTTTCGTTTCACAAAAAACAACTACAGATTTGCGGATGCGGCTGAAGGCTTTAAATTTGAAGAAACCACCGATAAATAATTTAAAGAATTATAAATAAATAGATAATAGATATAATAGATATTGATAAATAATTATTTTAAGTTTACTTCAATTCGGTCATGGAATTCCAAAGGTAGGTAGGAGTATTCCAAAGGTGTTTCCATGACCCAATTGAAGTAAACTTGAGTTTTGATTACAACAATTCACATCACTTTTTATTGGATTGATGTAATAAACAGGCTATGACAACAACAGTGCATTAAATGTGTTCCAGTGAACCTGCACCTCAGACGTGTTGCAGTTATAAAATTAACCTTGTTGTATCTAAAATGGGTTCGGGGAGGCACACAACCAACTTCGTTGCTGTGGAGATACTGATATGCCTCTGAGCTTTTCAGATTTTCCATCGCCTTACCATCTAACGTTACCGCCATCAATTCCACGAAGTACGAACATATTTTGCCATACGTTATATTTGGCCATTTCGCCATATTATCCTCCAAGGTGTGTACTGTATCTGGGTGTGGGATAGACACAGCACCTTCCCTTATCAGGAATGTCGATGAATGTTCCCATTGCAGTTGCTTTGACATTAACTTTAGGCAAAATCGCTGGCGCTTACACTTGAACGGAAGTTGTTTGCCCACTACCGGAAATGAACCGGAAATGGGAGCGTGGCCAGGATGATTTATTATCTCAGCCTTCTCTTTTAGAAGGGCCTTTGTTAATTCCTTTTTTCGGCATTCGACATAAATTGTTAACTGAATCATCACTTATTAATCTTTTAGGCTGTGACCTTCTGTGTAAACTGAAGTGTACGTTATATCCCCGATGGTTTATTCCTAGAGGTCCCTGATGACATACCCTGCTGCCTGAGTGTTGCCTTCCTGTCCATGGTGTGTTGCCGCGGCCTCTGTGATGGTATCTTGAATCTCTCCTTGTTCTTTCTCTCCTCTCATTCTCTCTGTTCCTCGCTCTGTTTCTGCTCTCCTTACTTGTGCAGCTACTCAACATCTCACTGCTTCCCGTTTCTCTAACTATGAGGCTACTCTCCTAGCTAATATTAATCTATTTTTGTTCCCTTCTATCCTTCCCCTCTTGACCAAGACTGTTGTCAAGTTGTGGACATTGCCACGACTCCTCGCCCTGATCTTTCTAAGGCCGGGCTCAGACTAGAGGATAATTGGGCCGATTTATCCCCGATTCGCCCCTCCCGACAATCGGCGGAGTGATCTGGACGGGACCTTGTTCGGCACCGATGTTCGGCACCGATTATCTGGTAATGTGAGCGGTTTACAGATCCAATCTTAAACCTCCAGATCTGCTCGGGGATGCATCGGGGCTGCCCCGATAATATCAAACATTGATATCTAGGATTTAAATCGGGATGATTACGTCACTGCTTTCCGAGCGGGACCACAATAACCAATGAGAGAGACACTCTACAAGGACACGGAAGTGAAAGAAGAAACAACAACAAGCTGTTGTACGGGTGCGTTGGACAGCTGAGATGGAGGAAAGGCTTGTAGATATGTGGCAGGAACACGACTGCCTATATAACGTGTCTTCCAAGCATGAGCGCCGGATTAATTTCAGAAGTGCGGGGGCCAAAAAGAGTGTATGTGTGACTGTGTATGTGTAGCGGTAGATAGACCGGAGACTCCCACTAAACTTCTGCGGAGTAACTATAGCTTGCTTGCACCACAGGCTGGCGGACACCGTCATCTCCACATTTGGAGAAAGTTACAAACTGTTTGACAGCAGCAAAGAATTAACCACTCTCTATTTTTGTACCAATTTGCATTTCTCTTTGGCCAAACGATCTAGCGGTCTCCTTTTTGTCTACAATTAGCTGTGCAGCTTTACCCGTCTCTATGTCCCAACAACAACCCTCCAGGCAGTTGCAGCCAGCGCTAGCCTGTTTCAGTTCAATGCCGGCGGTTTGACAGTCAGCGGGCACAGGGCTGCTGCTTTGGGGTTCTTCTGGCTGCCGCTGCGCTGGTCCTATGGTTGAAGGGCCAGGCACCAACGGAGTTGTGGACGTCAGGGATGTAACATTATTAACGTTGAAGTTCAGTTTTGTTTGACTGTATTTTCCTTTCTGATGCACTGGTTCTTTTGACATGTTTGCAGAAGCATATTTGCAATATTGATAGTTAAGGTTAGTTCAGCTAGTTTAACAGCTCACTGTAAACAAGGTAACACACATCACAGCATTGAAACTATTTTATTGGTTGCAATGTACACTGTATGCATTTGATTCTGTCCTCTTTGATTGGATTAAAATGTAAATATTTTTCCCGTTTTATGTTTGCCTGCTTTATGTCTATGCTTTATTTTACCTAATGTGGGCGGGAATGAATGAAACGTCTTTTACCGTACGTGTTGCAATATAGGGGCATTTGAGGGGATACAGTGATTCTTTCACACTGCAAAGCATAAGTAAAGCAAGTTGCACCGGCTTCACCATGCCAGTCTACATTTTGTTTACATCTACTTCCCCATGAGATCACGTGAGATCATGTGAGGCGGTGCATTCAAGCTCCCTCTGGCACGATAATCTTAGTAATATCCTCTAGTGTGTGATGCACCGTTATTTTCAGATCTTGTAGTCTGTGCATGTTTGAGATTAGAGAGAAGAACATCTGTGAAGATTCTCCTCATGTGCGTGATGCAACCCGATTTCAAAATCGGTTAGGATTTTAAAACTTGTGGTGTGAGCCCAGCTTTAGACCCCGCTTCGTAATCCTGATCTGATTTTTGTAGATGTAGAAGTTCCTCTTGTGATCCTGATGGATGTTCTTTGGACTCTGGTTATGCCATTGTCACTGAACATATTAAATTTCTTGAATTTCTTAAGATTATCTGCTAAATTTCTTACTGATAGTTCAGCTAAGTCAGCTGAAGCTATGGAACTTACCCATGCCTGTATTCTTGCAAAGGATAAGTCTGTTATTATTTATGTTGATTCTCGTTATGCCTTTTGGGTGGGTCATGATTTTGAAGTTTTTCACTAGTTCTGGTATTCCCATTGAACATGCCTCCTTAGTTGCCAATTTCTTTTCTGCTGTCCTTGTTGCATTTGTTGAATGTGCCGCTCACACTGGTGCTTCTGATCCTGTCTCTCGCGATACTTTCCGTGCTGATGTAGCAGCTAAACGCGCCGCTGCTACGTCCTCTCTGCTGGTCCTTCAAGGCGCTCAGTCTAACCCCAGTTCGTTATAGAATTGATTTTACGGTTTGTTTTTAAGGCACTAAATGGGTTCTTCCTTTGGCCCCATTCCAGCTGCAGGAGACTTAGGTCTTGACCAAATTCTGTTGTCTGTCCCGTGGTCTTGGCTCAAGCGTGATCCTGCCTTTGCCATTGTTTTCTAGGTATGAACAATGACAGTCACTGAAGACTGCCGAACCATTTTTTCAAGGTTTCCACGAAGAATATTCAGGAGTGCAAAGACCACACTACTATAAGATTACAAGATTATAAACTCCAAACTAGTAGTTTCTTACTGTACAACAATAGACAAGCTAGCATATCTATAGACAAGAGTCAGCCTTGACCTTGACTCTATCAGTTGGAATTCACCCAGCATAACACTGTATATCTGATACTGATATCACTCTGTCACACCACACAAACAAACACTCACACACACACACACTGATGTGCACAGAAGCATACAGAGTGAACCAGAAACAGCGATTTTTGCCAATTTCTGATCTATTCAAATTTTTTCTCTGGGGGCCCACATTTTAAAAGGAATATTTCTTGGCTGTATAAACATCAGTTGAGCAGGAAACATTTAACTTTTTCTTAACGTTAAGCAGCTAAAGTTTAAGTTTATTTACAACATGCTTTGAATTATTAAAACATAAACATAGGAACATAACACAGTAACATCATGAGGCAAATGTATTCATTGACTCCGTCACTCTCATAAGCACATCAAAAAGGTGAGCACATCGGCAATCAAACTACTAAAACTGATGAGACAGAGGAAACTGCAGACAGCATTTCCCAACACTGACATAGCTCTACGGATTTTCCTGACAATGCCAGTGACCAACGCAAGTGGAGAGCGCTCTTGGTTAAAACTTTCCTTTGTTAAAAGTAGACTGAGATCTACTACGCACCAAGTGAGAGTGAGTAGCCTCACGCTGATGTCCATTGAGTACGACATTCTTCGTGCCCTGGATTTTAAGGACATCATCAAGGCCTTTTCCTTGAAGAAGACCAGACGAAAGCCCTTCTAAAAGGTAAGAAAAGAATGCTATATTTATTGGTTTCCAGGATTATATAACATAGATTTGTGTTAACTTATTGTTGTTGTGTTATCATGATATGGTGAGTTTCATATTCTGATAATGGGCACGCCATTTACTATGTGTCGCTGTCCTTCAGGCCTAAGGTGTTGCTTATGTCATAATGTGAAGTTAGTTAATTTAATGTTAGACAGCTTGGTAATATAAAATAAGTGACAGAGCGCTTTGTTTTTGTTTTGCAGATTAAAGTCTTTCTGCAAGCCAGTGGACTTTGGAAAACCGTCTTGTCGAAATCGATCCATTTTTTCGTTGCGTGTTGTTGAATGTTATTTTTGGTTGCCCACCAAAAATTTCATTTGATAAACTATGTAGAATAAAATTTCATGCATCTTGGTTATTGATTTATTTATTTTATTTTTACGACCTGATATGTGCATTCCATCGTTTTACGTCAGTGGTTAATTTGTATTAACATTAACGCCACAGTGATTAGACTGATTTTTGTGTGGGGGCTACAAACCTTCCTCAGCCCCGGGCCCAACGGCATCTTGGTGAACTCGGGATACTAACCCTGTGTTGAATAAATTCAGATCTAGACAAAAAGTCTTTGAGTCATGAATTACTTGAGCAACATTTATTAACACAGAATACAATACAAAATACTGAGCTCAGGAGAGATACACACACATGGGTATGGTATGCGGATTTCTGCCAGAGAAGCCTCTGAACAGAGATTATAAAGCTAAGGAAAACAAAGGAAGGGGGGTATTTTCTAAACAAGGAGGGTTTCTTCTACAACAGCAACAAGGTTATTCTAATTGTTTGGTCTGAACAAAGTGTGCTGCGTCAGGGCCCAAGCGTATCGAGCCAAGGTTCTCCGGAGAGGGCCACCGGCCCTCTGGCATGGTCTATTCGAATCCTGACCTATGGCCTACAAGGCCCTAAGTCTGTCCTACTGTCATGCACGAACCTCTGAACCAGAACGCTCCCACACAGGCACACCCAATTCATTCCACACCTAAAAGCTCCTAAACGCTATACTAAGGATACAGAGTCAGTACAAAGAAACAGAATCAACACATGATACAGAATCAACACGATACATAAATTCTTCCACACCCTGGATATGGTAAAAGCGTGTATGTGCACATATTTTCCTTTCTCCTTCATTCACGTGAGTCCTCACTCAGACCAATTGATTGCTAGCTCAGCTAACTAGCCTGCTTCGTTGGCTTACTAACTAACCTGCCTCAGTGATGGCAGGCACCAAACTTTGCTTCACACAAACACACACAAAGCAAAGCAGGGACCTTGAGTCTATTTGCTAACCTAGCACTATTATCAAGGTCTTCTCCTGTCCAAGTATGTTGTCCATGGACTACAGTCAAGGCCATCACACACACACACACACACACACACGCAGAGCATGGAAATCAATACTCATAGAGAAATCCCAGTGAGATACCAGGTTGCCCTCAGGTTACACTTCAGATATTACAACAGGCCATAACAGAGCCTTCACTCAGCAGATGACATCATCAACCATCCCCTTCACCCTAGGGCCCGGCCTGAGGAAACTATAAAAACACACAGCCACACACGCTGTGAATGATTTGTGTGGAATTTGTCACTTGGTGCACACTTGTCCGTCAGTTACCTAGCTGATCTGTTTGGAGTACCAATAGCTAGTCAGTCTCCTGTGCTGGATCCTCTTTTCATCGTCATTACCATGATAATAAGCATAGCTCTGATCTGGGCAGTAGTGGTGGGATGCTGCTGTCTTCTGTGGTTCGCTGTGGGAATACGACGCAGGTAAGTTAAATTTACCTCATGGCGGGTTTCCACAAGGTCGATAGGACATAGGATGGACACTTGAATGGGAACCCTCATCAGATAAGATCTGTAATGTGTAGATAATCTACACAGTAGATAATGTGGGGCATGAAATTCATTGAGAACCCCTGGTCTAGCCTGTTTTTTAGCAGATTGCACACAGCTCAACATTAATGTAAGTGTTCCAGGCAAGCAATAACATAAATAAATGGTGAAATGTGGAAAATTATTTAACCACACCACTGCTGATGCCATGAGCATGATATGTTTGTAGTGTGTATTGCTCGGACGGTAAAACATTATCGCGTACATCCTTTATTTTTCGTATATATTTTTGGGGTATTTTTTTTATATAACCTTTATTTTTCAAACTTGTATATTGTATAGTGCTGTGTGCTTCTTTCTTGCTTTGTACACCCCCTGCCGCATAACTGCAATTTCCCCTTGGGGACAATAAAGAGCCATCTATCTATTTACAGATAATGGAATCAAGTTCGGCATGTTGCTGATACAAACACTTAGCTGTTGTCATGACTAGTTAGAAAGAACAGGATTGACTGCGTGTACTTAGGATGAAGATGAAGTTAGCTATGGGTTGGAAGTTGAGCTATCTGTAGTAAAGAAACATAATCTTTTCTATGCAAACAAATGAAGACAGGTTCCAGTCATTTATGAGAGGCAGAGCTTAGTCTCTTAAAATCTGTTCTAAAATTCTGTCTATTGATGTAGACAAATACCCATGTAATTGTGTTGACTATTGTTAAATTAAAGTGATTCATTTGATGAAAAGACATGCATTATAAGATAGATTCTCTTGTTCACAATAACATAAATTAATAATGTTTTGAATATATGTCTGTTGCCAAAATTGAATGAGAAGGATCCAGATCATTTTTTCTGATTCAGCCTCCAGCTATCCTCTAGGCTGGAGGTTGGATTGTTCCCTGTTAACTGGAGCTATAGCCACCCCGGTTAGAGAACTGTATAGTATAGTATAGTATTAACTGTTGTGACGTCTCGGGGGCACATCCGTGGTCTGGGGATAATCACCCACCGCTAGTAGCTGCATGAAGACTAGGGTTGAGTTATGTAGGTTAGTATATTCAGGCGGTCTAGTTAGTCCATTGCCTGTTTAGCTCAAGCTTTGTGGGTTTAAGCCTCACATAGTCTTAGTTATCACCTGACTGGAACATTCCAAACTAGGAAGTTGTACCTTGTTTCGTATCGAACAGATGCTGGGTAGTGTAGCGTGGTAAACATAACAGTCATTTTGCCGAGATACTTACAAAAATAGAGCTGTTTAGTTTTGCAACTGTCAAAAAAGGTTGGTGATGTTGGCTAGCCATGGGCGGTGGAATGTGCATAATATCCAATGATGTGTTTTTTCAGTATGCTAAATAGTTTTCTCCCATTTCTATAGGCAACCTGGTGAGCCTGCAGTTGAAAATGGCTTCATCCCCTACCTGGGTTGCGCCCTGCAGTTTGGGGCCAACCCTCTTAAGTTCCTCCGCAGCCACCAGAGGAAGTACGGCCATATTTTCACCTGCAAGATCGCTGGCAAGTACATCCACTTTCTGTGTGACCCGTTCTCCTACCACTCTGTCATCCGACAGGGCAAACACCTGGACTGGAGGAAATTTCATTTTTCTACGTCTGTCAAGGTGAGTGTGTATACTGTATCTATAGTGGGGAGTAAAGTGGGATGAATGGTGGTGGAGAGTTTGTGGGTCCAGGTTTAATTGTACTTGTAAGAAATCAGTATGAAAGTCTTGATGTATAGGAGGCAGAGGGGGAAGCTGAGGGTGAGAATCTCTGACAGTTTGCTCACAATCTTGGACCAGAAGGATTTGGGCAGTGTATACATGTGTTCTTATCGGTATTGATTTAGGAGAATTGGTTGGACGGAGGAGTCAGAGTTTATAGTAGAGGGGAGGAATTTGGCAGTGGAAGTTAGTAATGTTGATTTCAATGGCTGTGCCAGATGGTTATGCCAGATTGTGAGATGGTGAGAGGTTGCAATGAAGAATATCCTTGGCTGAATCTCTCTCTATCTCTCTCCCTTTCCTCCCCTCATCAGGCGTTCGGCCATGACAGTTTTGACCCTCGCCATGGCCACACCACAGAGAACCTCCACCAGACATTTCTTAAGACGCTGCAGGGTGACGCTCTGTCTTCCCTGATAGATACGATGATGGGCAACCTCCAGGATGTCATGCTGAGGTCTGACACACTCAGCGCCAGCACTGACCACTGGGAAGTGGATGGCATCTTCGCCTTCTGCTACAAGGTTAGTTAATCATGGATGGTGGGGCTTACTGTCTGACAAAGCCATTGTTCACAACTGCAACACCAAAAAAACAGCATAAAAAGTTCAAGCAACACTTTGACAAGCGAGGAAAGTAATATTCCCAACTCTTCTAACAGGCTACTATCTCTTCTGCCCTCCTCTAGGTGATGTTTGAATCTGGCTACTTGACTCTATTTGGTAAGGAGCTTGGAGAAGATAAGTCCCAGGCTCGGCAGGCGGCTCAGAAGCACTTGGTGCTCAACGCTCTGGAGAATTTCAAGACATTTGACAAGATCTTCCCGGCGCTGGTGGCTGGCTTGCCCATCCACGTCTTCAAAAGTGCCTATAGCGCAAGAGAGGTTAGTGGACCTTTCCTCTGCAGCCATTTTGAGGTAGCCATTTTGCCTCCCTCAACAACTATCGTTGTATATAACTATATATTGTATTATCTTTCAGAACCTAGCTAAGACCATGCATGCCGACAACCTGTCCAAGAGGGAGAACGTCTCTGACCTGATCTCTATAAGGATGCTGCTGAATGATTCCTTATCTACCTTCAATGACCTGAGCAAGTCCAGGACTCACGTTGCCCTGCTCTGGGCTTCCCAGGCCAACACTCTGCCTGCTACCTTCTGGAGTCTGTTTTATATGATCAGGTATTGTAATGTTCATCTGTTTCTTCTCTATAGTGGGCTATCATGTGAAGTAACACACCCTCTGGTGCCCATATTGGAGGTCCACAGCAACAGTGGCTCAGTGTGTTCCACAAGAGTACAGACTAGCCAGCTGAGTGGGAAAAGTTGACAACATGGGTGGTCCAGGGGCATGACCCCCTGGGCAAATTTTTGCACCACAAACTCAATTTTAGTACTCTCTAAGCACATTTTAAGGGGTCTATTCCTGACATTTGAAGGATGATTAATCAATAGAATTGCCTTGGAACACAGCAGAACTGTTTTAAGGTGGTAACAAACCTCAAGATCATCATGTAGAAGAAAATCGCTAATTTTCAATACAACATTAAGTCAAAATCAAACATGTTTTCCATTTCCAGTTTCATAAACTTTCTTTGCATTTACATTTTCACAAACATGTTCTGCATTTTTCATACCAAGACGCACAGCTAACTACTTGCGTGGGGACTACATTTTATCCGATGGCTAGGTTATATTGCACATCAATGACAATGTAGACAAACTGGGAACTGATCATTTGATCATTGACTCATCTGATCGATTTTGTGTTTAGAGAGTGTCAGCTTATTAGCTAGCAAATCATATTGAGTGTACCCGGTTGTACCCGGTCAGCTAACTATCACTGTCTTGTCGTAAACACATCTGATTTGCAAACTAACTAATGTATCTAGTAGAAGATAGCTAGATTTATTTGTTTCCAGAATTTCCCCCGGGGATCAATAAAGTATCTATCTAGTCAAATGTTAAACACACTTTGCTAAATTAGTTTACTGGCTAGTTAGCTAGGTAAGAATGTGAGTAGAGTATATCAGGGTTAGCATTATGTTCAGCCGATGATTTCATAAAAAAATGCTGGATTCCCAATACGATCTTGTCCCAAAATCAGAAATAAAGCAATTTCAACAATGTGATTAAATATATTTAGGCTGGGGTACTCATTCTTTCTTTAATATTAGGAATTAAAACAGGTATGTTGGACAATTATTTTGTACTTTGAAATTATACAAAGCACAAAAATCTGCAATTTCACAGCGGCTCCAAGGTACATGAATCAAAGTGAACCGCAATCTCTGAAAACTGCCGTAACGAAACTGTATGTATATACTGTATACATGCGTGCGCATTTTTGTGTGTTTGTATGTGTAGTCATACTAACAGTATAATGTATCTGTATGTAGGAGTCCAGATGCTATGAAAGCAGCCTGTAAAGAAGTGCAGAACGTTCTGGAGAGTACAGGCCAGACAGTCGACCACAGCGACCCCAGACTCACCCTGACCAGGAAAGATCTGGACAACATGCCTGTTCTGGGTACGATTACAGCACAAGATAACCAGATACTGGCACATGCCGTATGCTTTATGTTAAGAAGATCAAATGAGTAGTTGATTTTGTCCCAGTCACCTAATCTGTAACTTGCTGCAGGTAACATTACCCATCGGTGTTGCCTGAAAAAGTAGTTAATGTGCAGCAAAGCTCAATTTCCTGAAACCTTGTAAGTCTAATATGTTTCTCTTTCCAATCCCTTTACAGACAGCATCATTAAGGAAGCCATGCGTCTTTCCAGTGCTTCTATGAACGTACGCGTTGCCAAGGAGGACTTCCTGCTTCACCTTGACAACCAGGAAGCGTACCGTATAAGGAAGGATGACGTCATCGCCCTGTATCCGCCCATGTTGCACTTTGATCCTGAAATCTATGAGGACCCCTATGTAAGAACGATCCCTTCATGAATCAAAAAATCAATAGGAACAAAAATGATATTATAGAATACAGCAAAGAGGGACCCAATGTAAATTACTGTCATAGAAACCAACAGAACAGAGTACATTTGATCTATACAGACACCTAAGTATATCACAGTAGAAACAAAATGAAACAAGGCAATAAACAGTAAACATGTCATTCCCCCACGAATGACACAGTTCTCCAATCAAATATGACACCTTGTTTTGAGCTGTAATTGTAGCTGCAGCAGAAACCAGGGAAAACCAATATAGAATAGGAAAAATCTTACAATTACAAGACATAACATTAACTTTTCTCTTTCTGTCCCTTCTGTCTTCCCTCCCCATTCTACAGGAGTACAAGTTTGACCGATTCATTGATGAAAAGGGTCAGGAGAAAACCACCTTTTACCGATGTGGCCGGCGGCTGCGCTACTACTACTTGCCTTTCGGTTCCGGTGTCACCAAATGCCCAGGCCGATTTTTTGCCATTCACGAGATCAAGCAGTTCCTGACTCTGGTGCTGTCATACTTTGAGATGGAGCTATTGGACCCTGCTGTCAAAGTCCCTGCTCTTGACCAATCCCGTGCCGGCCTGGGAATCCTCCAGCCAACCTATGACGTTGATTTCAGATACAAGCTGAAATCAAGCCAATAGGAAAGAAGTTTATTGGGCTTCACCTGGACTCCGAAAGAGAGAGTGTTTCAATAGACAATATCGATGCCGACTTGCAATGGATGCTGATTTACTGGTTATTTACTGGTTAGTTTACATCTAGAGTTTAGATGTATTCATTTACTACCTTTCTTTGTGGAGCAAGGAGGCTCAACCATGCTTTTCCAAGGGATCCTGGGATGGGCCAGGTTCTTTACGTCAATCTAGGGGGCCCCTGCATTCCGGTTGACATGTACAGAATGTATATTTAAGATAAGAAACAATGATGTTTTGCTGTGTATGTAAATAGCCTGAGGTATATCTATTTGTTGCATATGTTTAAATTTGTCACTGTATGTGTATTCTTTATATAATGGGTGGGATAACCCTTTAAGACCACTCAGATATTTTTATTTATTCTTTTTTTTTTTTTACACAAAATGTAGTACATGCAACAATCTCCTAAAAACATATTGTAAACAGGTCTCAGCGATGATCACATTAGCTCCAACATTCTGGTCTATGGCCAATTGTTCAGTACCTGGTAATTTAATGCCAACTGCCAACTCACAATTATTTTGTGAGGTGGAAACATGGAGGCCATAGTACGTTTTTTTAATTTTTATCAATGGCTGTGGGCGTATGTGGATGTAATCAAATCAGTAAGATTAACAGGATAAGATTTACCTTGTAATAGAAGATATAGCTTCCACTAACCCATCTTAATCTACAGGTTCCCCTGACCTTGAAGTCCCCTGACCTTGAACTCTCTGTCTGGTTTCACAGACAGAGAGAGCAAGCAATTCAGTAGGGATACTAGTGATACGTACTGACAAATAGGGTGAAATCAAGGTAGACAAAATTTTAAATATTGAAAATATGAAAATATTTAAAATATTGTTAATACTTAATACAGCTCCATTAAACAAATTTTCGCTACTGCTTAAAAATGATTTAATAGTTCTGGAACAATTTCTATTATGAAGTTATTTGTAAAGCAGAAGTACCATCGTCGACTACCTGAGTCTAATAAAGAAAAGCAGCACTCTCCATCGTTTCACTGGAGAGGGATGTGATGCATGGGTGTCACATTGAAGGCTGTTTTTACTTATTTCCTGACCATCTGAAGGTACAGCAGACGTTTCTAATCTTTCAATGTGTTGACATGTACATGCTATTAAAATAGATAATAAATCACTACATTTGTACACTTGTGTTTTCTTTGTGTATCGTACCCAATTCAATGCAAATACAAACACTTTCCTCAAAGGTGTTCTAACACACATATACAGAGGGTCAAGGTTAATGATAGTCAATAAGAACAAAATAAAATACAAAAAAAAATAATAATATGAAAATTGCTCTTTTTCAGAACTACTTTTTAACATGTATGTTGCACAGTAGCATATTATAGCACCTACAATACAAATATGCTGCATATTCATTTTGTAAAGGCACAAATATACAGATGCAGCCACTTTTTACGATGTCTCTGTCTTTTTCCAATGTGGGTAGAAAAAAAATAGAAATTGGTGCTTTGGTTTTCCAGTGCTTTATTTGCTAGATAAATATTTATTTGAACCTTAACACGGGGATTCGAGCGAATTGCTAATATTGTTGAACTGTGTTGAACTGAGCTCAAGCCATGTAACCACCATCTGAAGGTACAGCAGACGTTTCTAATCTTTCAATGTGTTGACATGTACATGCTATTAAAATAGATAATAAATCACTACATTTGTACACTTGTGTTTTCTTTGTTTCGTACCCAATTCAATGCAAATACAAACACTTTCCTCTACCCATATGTGCAAAGGCGTTCTAACACACATATACAGAGGGTCAAGGTTAATGATAGTCAATAAGAACTTCAGAAAATAACAAAATAAAATACAAAAAAATAATAATAATATGAAAATTGCTCTTTTTCAGAACTACTTTTTAACACGTATGTTGCACAGTAGCATATTATAGCACCTACAATACAAATATGCTGCATATTCATTTTGTAAAAGCACAAATGTACAGATGCAGACACTTTTTACGATGTCTCTGTCTTTTTCCAATGTGGGTAGAAAAAAATAGAAATTGGTGCTTTGGTTTTCCAGTGCTTTATTTGCTAGATAAATATTTATTTGAATCTTAACACGGGGATTCGAGCGAATTGTTAATATTGTTGAACTGTGTTGAACTGAGCTCAAGCCATGTAACCACCAATAACCCGCAGTGCCCTCCAGTAACATCCCCCGTCCAGACACAGGCAGCTGATCCCAGACTTGATTAGATAGGATTGCAGAGTAATTGACCAATCTAAATTTATGGGGCTCATTCAGACTGTGGAGTAAGACAGAGGTCATGTGTGTTATATAATAATTATAAAAATAAGAAGCTATTGTGCAGCGTGGCAACAAGTACACAGTTCACTGGCTATCAAGGCTGACTGTGTGTGCGTGTGTGTATGAATGGATGACCATTCACATGCATTGAAACTGTGGTGGATAATGCAATTTATGCATTACAAGTGGATTTAAGTTTTTTAGGATTAAAAAAACATCAAGAAAGAAAGTATAAAACAATATATTAGAATCTACAAGTATGGTTTAAAGAAACTTAATCAAATGTAGGAGTAAAAAGGTGGGATTTTAGTTTTATCTTAAATCCCTCAATAGTTTAAAAGTCACTTTTAAAATCAATTTCTTAAACTCATTACTCTGCTTGCCTGTTTGCCACAACCTCTGGGCCCCCCATCATGAATTGATACTCTTTCTATGAATGCTATTCATTCATATTGGAAAATATTGGTAGTTAATGATGTTGAATAAACCTTTTATTGAAAAAACATGAACTGCTTTCAACTTTATGTCACTATGTTGTTCCTTTACTTTCTGTATGTTTTTTGAAAAATAAAACAAAAAACATGAGTCAGTTTGCTTCTCCATGTTCTACTTAATATAACTCAAATTATTACGTTCATCTCCACTAGAAAGCCTAGTACCAACACGCTGTTTGTGTTTATTGTTCCCCCCTGAAACAGAATTATTCAAATTTCCCTTCCATTATGTTTTTCCGCTAAGCCAGTGTGATAATGAGAGTTGTTCCCCAGGGCCAAAATCCACAGTTCCATTCCATACAGAGGGAGGTCACCCCAACCCAACAGCCAGAAAATAGTACCTTCTGACGTCCAGAGCCACACATCAGACGGGGGCGCAGCTGCATGGCAGGAAGAACTTCAGTACTGCCAGAGAGCTCAGCCAATCTCTCTCTCCATGGTGTAAATAGCAAAGGCTTTTTATTGATTTTATAGGGTTATGCCAGATTGGATTTAAGGCGGATGGTGAGGGGTTGCAATGAAGAATATTGTTGGCTTTCCACCAGGCTTTCCTGATGTTTGCTATTGATAGTTCTTGGGTCGCCAGTTGTTCTGTCTTGCCATGATGGGTTTGTATTACTTGTTCATTTTCTGATGTATTGTAGTTGGATAAAAGGAAGTAGTAATAGAAATTAGGTGCATTGAGTCATCCAAGAGCTAAGTGGTTAGCTTGATCCGGGGTTTTTTTGCCTTTCCAGTAGAATTTATTAACTGAGGAATTGGGATAGGAGAACCATCTTGACGGTGGATGTACTGGGGGTCATGGAGAAGAGGTTTTACAGATGAGTTAAGGAGGAAATTATTTTCCACATCAAGACCATTGTTACTCAGACACGTGGCTTGACATAGACCAGCACTCCATGACAGAGGGAGTGCAGAACACAGAATGAAATTTACCTCAGGAGTCATGTCAAGAAAATCCACTACCTTTTCTCCATTGACGTCATGACTCCTGAGGTAAATTAAAGAGGTAGTAGATTTTGCCATAAGAAACAAACACTCAGACCTGTAGACCTTATTTTGGTGTGCCCCAGACACTGAAGGAGGGATGATTAATTTGACCATATGACTTTTTCTGCTTAGTTTTACACAATTTTAAAGGTGTATTAGGTGTGATGAGTTTATACACTACAACCTAATGCATTGACAGGCAAGTAAAGTTGGACCCAGATGCAGACACAAGGAGGCAGATGGTGTGAGAGTAAAATACTTTACTGGGGTGTAAAGCAAGCAATACAGGCAACCAAACTAGGCAAGGGTCAGGCAAGGCAGAGTCAGGCAAAGCAGGGGTCAGGGTAACTGGAATCAGAGGCAAACCATCACGTGTCTTAATGCATTAAAACAATGTCGTCTTGTTATGTCTGCACTCCCTCTGTCATGGAGTGCTGGTCTATGTCAAGCCACGTGTCTGAGTGACAATGGTCTTGGTGTGGACGTGGAAAAGAATTTCCTCCTTAACGCATCTGTAAAACCCCTTCACAACATATGTGAAATCGACATGTTTGCTTAATGGCCTACATAGCTGTTACACTCAGTAAAATATTCTGTCAGAAATTTGAAGAGGGCTATATAGCCCTAACTTAAGTGACTCTTTTGGCACCTTGACCATTTAACCTTAAAATTCAAAGTCAAAAGATGTCAACTGCTTGATGTCAAGATGTCAATCTTTTTGTTTTTTCTTCCCCCATAAAATGAACCGATTACTCATTTTAGCATGGTCTTTGATGGTTTCTTTATAATCACATCATCAATTATGGGAGGTAAAGTCCAGAATACCTGTCTTTTACTGTAAATGACAAATATCAATGTATCACTACTTTGAAATAAATAAAAGTAATACAAATTACTCAAGTAAAAGTAGGAGTAAAAATTTTAATAAATGACTCAAGTACAAGTAAAGGTACAGGAGTTTTGAAAGTCCTCAAAAACAGTAAAAATAAACTGAAGAAGAGCACTTTGCTGCACTGGAGACGAAGTACATACTGGAGAGCTGTGTGTCTTTTTACAGCTCCATTTCTTCATCTCGTACTGTACATCAATCTCCACAGTACGTTCCAAGAAGGTTATCTCTGCCCGAAAGCGGCGGAAGCCCTCCAGTTTGTTAAATATAAGGATGGTTATCTTGCAGGGAAAAATCAAAATCATGTATTGACATAAATGTGACTTTTCTGAATAGTCAGAATTAGGACTGAGCTTGTTATAATACAACAAGAACCGTTTATGGGCCGCTGAAGAGGCACATAAACTCAGTGTCTGATTCCTGGATGAGGAACAACCCAGGGAAAACAATCACAGTCTATGACCTCCCTGGGATTGTGGCAATTACATATCCTCTGGCTGCAACCCCACTGAATATTCAGGCTGGCTTTCGGGTGACAGGGGTTCAACCTTACAACAGGGATGTGTTCTTGGAGACAGAATTGGCACCATCCTATATCTCAGATCGCCCCTTTCAGGACCCAGCCCTTCCAGGCCCCAGCACCAACCCAGCCCTTCCAGGCCCCAGCACCAACCCAGTCTTGCCAGGCCCCAGCACCAACCCAGCCCTGCCCATTAGCACCACCTCACCCTTGCCTAGTAATGCTAGCTCCACCCACCAATCAACTCCAGAGGACATTTGGCCATACCCAAAATCTGGTTCAAGAAAACTAGCCCACCAACCAAAAAGAGAAAAACTGCTATTCTCACTGACACACCAGTGAAGGAGGCACTGAAAGGCAGGCACAAGGTAAAAATCTATCTATTACAAAAGAGATGCGGGGGAACCAAATCTAAAACACCAAAGAATAAAAAAGAGACTCCAGATGCCTCTTCATCAGATGAAGATGAGTGCCTGTGCCTTGTTTGTGTGGAGCCATTTTGGAACAGTCTAAGAGAGACTTGGGTCCAGTGTGTGAAATGCAAACAGTTTATGTGTGCCAGAACTGCAATTCTGACGACGAGTCTGACTAGTGAGGTTTGAGACCTCATTTGAGATTTGTTTGAATGCTTGACATGTTTTATTTGAAAGTTTGTTCGAAATGATTTTTCCAGTTGTTGTAGTTGGGACTGATTTAACGGCCACGTTCCAGGATTGAATCAAGTTCAATGATTAATCAATCTTTTTTTCTGTAGATGAATTTAATTTTGAAAAAAATAACCCAACAATGTTCTTCTTTTATTTGTTGCAAAATCCACATAGTGTCTTAACCCACATAGTGTGACAACTTACCTGCTGATGGGGCAACGTTTCACATGTGCACACTTACTATTTAAATACTTATAACTCTGTACTGAAATAAGATATGAAAATGAAATGAATACAAAATATATGCCTGAGACTTTGTTCTCTCATTTGGTATGCAATTTTTAACAAATTATGATGTATTGATCCCACGATATATAAAAGAGTGTGAAAAGCGTGACAAGATGCCCCGGTCTCCCCTACTTAACGTGCAAAAAAAACACCCCACAGTTCTCGTCGTCTTTCTTCAGCCACTGCTGGGGATTGCTCCCAGTCCAGTCCTGCAAGTGGATCCTAAAAGCATCGCGTAAAGAAAGACTATGAATTATTGACCATGCATATCGGATAATCTGGGATTAGTCTGCCAAAAATGTGAATTTAACCAAATTGGAAAAAACATACCTCAGCATATCAATACAGCTCCCTCTCCCGGTCCTGCCTTTTCCTCCACACCTGTTCTTCATCAGCCCATCAGCCCTGCAGGATATATACCCCGGCTCTTCAACCACTCGTCGCCAGATTGTTCCGCCAACTGTGTCTCCTCGCCGCAACCCGCCAGCCTGCCTGCTTCCCTCTCACCTGCCTGCCTGCCCCAGCTCCAACAATCCCAGCCTCTTCACCCTCCACCATCCCTTCACCCGCTCCTTAATTAAATCCTCTTTTCCTACTCCCTTTGTCGTGGTGTGCATTTTGGGTCCAGTAGCAACCATACCCCTGACACTTCTTACCCAGAGAACGAAATTATTCCCATATTCCGCTGATGGGTTGCCAACTAGCCAGGGAAACAGGACCTTCTCAGCATCCTAAAATTAGATGACAATGAGATTAGAAGTAATTTCATTCACAATCCTGTCATACATGTGTAAACAAACAAATACATATGGTACGTTAAATGGTTTGCAGTGTCTTTCTGAGATATTCCCAGTAGACTTCCACTGCCTGTCCCATAGAATGAAATGCAAATGTCCCAGAGCAACAACCTGAGAATTGACACTTTGCTACAATTTGCCAGTCATGTCTTCTAAATCATTTCAATATAAATTGCAACTGTATTCATGCATTTATAGCTGCATACATTTAAGCGACAGCCAAACCCTCGGTAATTACACAATACAACAGCGGAATGCAAATTCTGGTAGATTTTTTAACTTAAAATCAAGCAATTAATGATGAATAATTACTTAAATTTTCTTGTGATGCTGCGATCTGTGCAATGCGGAAATTGAAGGCCTTTAAGGGGCAAAGACAAGAAATTGTGAAAACAGCTATCGAAGCATCACTGTTATATGTATTCAACAAACCTATACACACTTACTTCATCTGTTAACCAGTTTCAAGGAGCTCATTTGCATCGCCATCATGAACTTCTTGTTGTTTTTTCTCATTGTGTAGATGGACATATAGCCTTAAGGAGAACATATAATGCGTCTCCGTCATCTGGCACAATGAATGCCTGATAGATGAAAGACCTCTGTCGATGTTGATCAAGCTGGCCAGATCTGGCAGCAGGTCCGGCCTCCTCAGCTTCTCTTCAGGCCTTCGTTGTAATTTTACAACTATGAGTATTAACCGTGTCATTGAATGAGTACTTACGTCAGCAGATTAGGCTAGCAGAATTAGTATCATTTAATGTAGTGTTTCATCTTACTATTTTTACTATTATAATTTTACCCTTTATTCTTGTGTTTTTAGCTTGAGGTGCCTTTTTTCCTCAATTTTTTTTTTTTTTTGATCAATTTTTTATTAAATCAAAATCCCCCAAAACATAAACCACATAACAACAACAATGCAAGCACGATACAAACATAATACAGAACATAATACACAGACAAAATAAATACAAACAAAACAACATCAAACAAAATACAGACTCAGTACAAACAAACGCAAGACAAAACACATTACACACAATAACAATTCAAACAACCTACATACCGGTACACACTCAATTCCCAATCTCCCCACCCACCCCAGAGGACTTATCACCGCCCTAACATGTCACCCAAGAACTAAAAACTTCAGAAACGATAAAGTGAGTGAAGATATGTCATACAGCATCTGAACACATGGCTTCGATAAATGCAGACCATGATGAGATGTTTTCTGTCTTAGCGCCGTGCATGCGTGCTACTGACATCTCCAAGTTGGCTATGTCTAGTGATGAGGACACCCATTGTTGGTATGGCAGTGTGTGAGGGGCCTTCCATCTCTGGGCTAATATTTTTTTTGCTGCTGTAAGGCCAACTAATAGCCAGCGCCTCTGTGTCATGGACAGTTTCAGCCCGGTAAAATCATTAATTAGGAGTGCTAGTGGAGAACATGGAATATCCACTCCCAAGACTATGGACATCCTTCTGGCCACCTTTCTCCAAAATAATGAAACAGCCGGGCAATTCCAAACCATATGCATGAAAGTACCAGGGGTTCCAAGGGGGCATAGTTCACAATTGGGATTTGAAGATAAATTCATTTGAAATCGTTTGCGGGGAGTGCAATACAGCCTATGTACAAAGTTGTAATGGATCATTTGATGATTTGGATTTCTGGATGAAAGAAAAATATTTATCCACACCTTATTCCAATCAATCGTGCTAGGTGAGATGGAAAGATCCTGACTCCAGCGGATATTGAGTTGCAATGGTTTGTTAGTAGTGTTAACAATAAATGTGTACAACGTGGAGACCAAGCCCTTTGAGGTCTTGGTTGCACAAATTTTGTGGATGGGATGGGTTTCTAAAACTTCTCCCCAAGGAACCCCATAGGCCCGTAGAGAATTGCGAAGCTGCAAATAAAAGAAAAAGGAAGTGCCAGGTAAATTGTAATGAGATTGGAGGTCCTGGAAAGCCCGTAGAGTATTGTTAGTACTAGTGGATATGTCCAAGAGGGTGTTAATCCCTTTATCCTTCCACTGAGGGAAGGAGATGGGGCGTCCACCCAAAAGGAGTGCGGGATTATTAAATAAAGGTATGTGGGGGTGAAATTTGAAGTCTATGTTGGCATGTGATTCCACAGTTCTCCAAATAGCAATTAGGTGGGAAATTATGGGGCCGAATCTAGAGCTGGAGGTTTTGAGAGGGATATTAGAGTGGACTAAGTCTTGCAGCCGGTGAGGGCTTACCAACTTTTCTTCCATTGGACGCCATGCCACCTGAATGTCTGGATTCAGCCATGTATGAAGAGCCCGTAGTGTGTAGGACCAAAAATAAAATTTGAAATTTGGGATACCAAAGCCACCACTGCTTTTTTGTCTCTGTAAGGTGGAGTTTGATTCGAGGACGTTTCCCTTTCCAGATAAATTTTGTGGTTAAATTGTGCAATTTGTCCCAGTGACCAGCAAGGGGTGACACAGGGAGCATGGAACTATAAAAATGTATGCGTGGCAAGATATTCATCTTGATGATGGAGACTCGAGCTTGGAAAGAGTTTGCAATGGATGACCAGCGCTCCAAATCTAACTCCACCTGTTTAGAGATGAATTCAAAGTTGTTTTTAACTGTAGTTTGCAGAGAGGGAAAAATATCTAAACCTAGATATTTCAATTTGTGGACCACCGGAATATTAGGATGTAGCACTGCGTTTCTCATGGTATCATTCAATGGAAGCAAAGCGGATTTAGCCCAATTGATTTTGTATCCAGATATATTATCAAATTGTTCAAAAATAGACAAAAGTTGTGAGGTTGATTGTAAAACGTCACCGCCAATATACAGTAAAATATCGTCACAATAAAGCGAGATGTAATGGTCTGTGTCATATGCTGAAATTGGGGTATGGGATGATTGGCGCACTGCCTGAGCTAGGGGTTCTAAGGATAGTGCAAACAACAGAGGAGAGAGAACACAGCCCTGTCTGGAGCTTCTCGAAACTGGGAATTGTGATGAACATACATTACCAGTCATCACCATAGCAGTAGGGGACGAGTATAGTGTATGAAATGATCTCCAAACCCCATGTGTCGCAAAACTGTCCACAAATAATGCCACTCCAGGCGATCGAAGGCCTTCTCTGCGTCTAAGGAAAGTACGGCACATGGGGATTGGTTAGAGGAGGATGTGTCAATGATATGCAAAAGTCTACGAATATTATCAGATGAAAGGCGAGATTTTATGAAACCGGTTTGATCAGGGTGCACAAGACGGTTCATAAAAGGCTCTAATCGGAGAGCCAACAATTTGGCATACAATTTCACATCCGCATTCAAGAGAGAGATGGGACGGTAATTTGCGCCCTCATTAGGATCTTTGCCCTTCTTAAGGAGCAGTGTGATAGTGGCCGTGTTTACGTCCCTTGAGAAGGAACCGGTGTCAATGGCGTGTTGGATGATATTCAAAATCAGAGGACCAAGCTGAGGCCAAAAAGCTTGTAGGAGTTCTGGGGGAATCCCATCAAAGCCTGGTGATTTACCTTTATTCATATGTCGCAGTGCCGTTTCCAATTCACCTAATGTTATGGGTTTTTCCAGGGACAAGGCATCGATGGGTGACAACTTGGGTAGACGAAGGTTTTTAAAGAAAAACTCTGATTTGTCAGGATCATATGAAATTTCAGAACGATATAAATTGGAATAGAATGTGCAGAATGTGGAATTGATTTGCGCAGGATCTACTACCAAATCTCCTTGTGGAGTTTTGATGGAAGAAATATTTATAAAGTTCTCGCTGGCCCGAAGACTCAGAGCTAGTGATGCACTAGGGCGTGCACCTTCAAAATAATGTTTCTGGCGGGTGCGATGTGTGAGAAATTCTGCGCGCTGCCTAAGTAAGGAATTAATCTCTGTTCTAACAGAGTTCCGTTGGGTCGTCAGATCCGGAGTCACATTGGAGTGCATGGCTTGCTCAAGTTGCACCAGGTTTCCTTCTAATACCCGAATCCGTTGGAGACGGGATTTCTGTAAATTAGAGGCAAATAACGTGCAGTTGCTCCTAATAAAGCCTTTTACGGCATCCCATAGTATATGGGGGTCCTCAACAGAGTGTTCATTAAATGTAATAAATTCAGATAAAGCAGATTGAAATTGTGTTATGAAGTCCTCGTTTAATAATAAAGAAGTGTTGAAACGCCAGCGGGGCGCTCGATGTCTTTGTGTAGTCAGAGTGGCTTTACAGATTATAGCCTTGTGATCTGAGAGAGCGAGAGGAGTCATGTTGGTATAGACTTTCTCAAAAAGGTCTTTAGAGGCAAAGATAAAATCAATTCTGGAGAAAGAATGGTGTCTGGCAGAGAAAAAGGAAAAATCCGTAGCTGAAGGATTATTAACCCGCCATAAATCAACCACTGCAACATCCTCGGCCCATTTATTTAAAGCTGCGGACGCTAGTCTCTGATCTCTCCCCTCTGCTATAGCAGTTCTATCCACCGAGTGATCCCATACAGCATTAAAGTCTGCACCTATAACGAAACGAAATTCAGAAAGATCTAACATAATTTGTGTTAACTGTGCGTAAAAATGTTTGTCATAAGTATTTGGGGCATAAATGGATACAAAAGCAATTTTTTTGTTAGCTATAATGTTTTTTATAAAAGTTATTCTACCCTCTGAATCACCTCCAGTCCCTAAGCTAGTAAATTGAAAGTTGCGGCGGGCTACAATAAGCACTCCTTTAGTTTTGCTAGGAGAGGATGAATGGGCCAATACCTGATAGTGTTCGTTCTGCAGTCTATGCACATCTTTGTGTAATAGATGAGATTCACTGACCATGGCTACATCCACCTTCTCCCTTTTTAAAACGTCTAAGAAGCTAGCACGCTTATGTGGTAGATTCAGGCCACGGGCGTTAAAAGAAAACAAAGTTAGGCTAGTCATTCAAAATGTGGTGACAGGTATGAAGATAGCCCAAGTCACACATGAGCCATAAAAATCCTACACAAGAGCTAAAGTCCCCTCTCACCACCCACCCCCCCACACCCTCCCACAACCCACACCCTGTACACCCACGCGCACACGCACACTCACACGCACACGCCATGCCCCCCACATACACGCAACATGCATCGACACACACCAACAGCAGCGGATAGACATTAAAACAATACAAAATAGGAACAAAACAAACAAAAAACCACCCCCACCCCACTGGCTAAGCCACCTATAGGCCTATTGACCATGAGGCACAAAAAAAAGAAGAAGGCGAGTCCTGAGACCCTAGGGGAAAAAAAAAAAAGAAACATCGGTCCCGGGGCTGTAGTCAAAAACTGTAGGGTTATAGGCCTACACAACTAGAGAGAGCTAGGCCTTAATGTCTGGGAATATAGCTTCCATAGCAGTCGTAGCGGACTTCACGTCGTCAAATTTCTGGGATTTGCCATCCATCCATACCCACAGTATAGCTGGGTCACGCACCTTCGTTTGGAGACCCTTGTCATGGAGTTGTTGGCGCAAAGGCCAGAATTCAGCCCGCATCTTCCTCCGACGTGCCGACATGCCCGTGGTGATCTTGATGGGATGATCTTGGAACCTCAGGTCTCGGGATTTAGCGGCTGCTTCCAGGATTTCCATTTTCTTTTGGAGGTGGTGAAGCTTGAATATAACCAACCGTGGACGTTTGTTGGTTTGCATCAATGGTCCGATCCTGTGAGCCACCTCGATGTCTTCCACCTGGATCTGGATCTGTAGGAGCCGGGAGAGGGTGCCGGCTAGGAATGTCGCCATTGTATTGCCAGATTCGCTTTTCTCCGGTAGGTTCAAAAGTCTTAGATTATGCCTTCTTGACCTATTTTCAAGTTGGTCAATCTCGCAAAAGGCATCTTGTAAGTCTTTTTCCAGTGCGCGAATGCGCGATTCTTGTTTATCCAGCTTAACTGCCTGCTCGTGAACTTCAGCTTGAGTTTTCTCCAATTTATTTACGATAGACTCCACAGACAAAGTAAGACGGTCTAATTTGGAAGAGAGAGCGTCTATTTTGTCCATTTTTTTAGTAAGCGCTTGGTTCGATTCCACCAGCACGTTCAAAGTTTGTTGCAATTTATCCATCACTGGTTTAGAGCGAGTCGACATGCGTGGGACCAAATTGTTTGGTAGGCTAGACCCACTTATGATAAACTCGGCCAATTCAGGCGTCAGGCAATCCAAAAAATGGAAAAACAGGGTTTACGGGAGTTAATTAAATAGAATGCCTAATTACTCATCTGGCTGTTTCTGCGAGGTAAAGTCAAGGGACCAATGTTCTCCCACCCCAGGGTTAGACCAGCACGTCTCTACCCGCTGCCGTCAGCCATTTTCCTTCTGCTCAATTTATTCCTCAATTTATTTTATGAATTTATTTTAATTATTTTATTTGCTTCTTAAAGTACTATGTACTAAAAGTTTTTTAAATTGTTATTATCATTCATTCACCTTCCACACCGGCTTATTCCTGTTCAGGGTTACAGGGGGCTGGAGCCATTCCCAGCATGCATTGGGCAGGGAAACACCATCGACTTCACCTGACTTGCATGTCTTTGGACTGTGGGAGGATTATTATTATTATTACTACTACTACTGCCACTACTACTACCACTACTACTACTACCACTACTTGTCTTGATATTGACCACTTTGACCAGATAGAAGCAGTGTGAAGTTGCCTTTGGGAGCCACGTTGGAAGACCGCAGCTCTCTTTAAAATATTAAGGCTAAATGAAATAGCGGATCGGTTTCCCCTATGACTTCAGTCTTGACAGTACGTAAAGATTTATACACGTGGTCAATTTCTGTGCAATATTCAGCTGCTAATAAGGTGGGATGTTAAGAGGGCCAATTGGGCGGTTGGAGTTTCATGCGAGGAGGCAGAAACAGCGGTCACAGGAAGTCCAACCACAGGCTTTTATTTACCATGGTGCCCAGCAACAAATAGCAGCAGTGCTGTAGTGACATCTAGCTAATTGCTGCTGTTGCTTCAGAAAGTGAATGCGCACATTCATTTTACAATCTTTCTCCCTTCCATTTAAAGTAACATACAGTTAATAACTTAAGTGTATTTGCTCCTGTCTCATCTACAGTGTAATCAAGATTTCACAAAGATGAATATGAAGCAAAAGAGCAGACTCAGCTTTTGATGACGATACTGCCTATAGAGAAATGTCTATTAGTTATATACTGTTTGAGAAATTTATGGGAATTGTCATATTTTTAAGATTTACGAATAAATTGTATTTGTGCAAAAGTTTTCATTGTATAGGTCTGTGATGATTTCTGTAGAAAAAGAAGTAGAAGTAGAAAAAAAACAAGAAATAACATGCTCATGGGCTACAAAAGAGAGCCAGAGATTTATTTTATTGAGCTCACGGTCCCCTGGGAAGACTGAGTTGACGAGGCAAACGAGCGGAAGAAATCGAGATATGCGGAGATGGCAGCGGAGGCAGAACAGCGAGGTTGGAGGGCTCGGGTACGGCCGGTAGAAGGTTTCGTGGCAATGTCTGTCTTTGCATTGCTAAGCGAGCTGGGCATTTGCGGACGGAGCTCAAAACTTGCGGTTAAGAATATGTCCCAAGCAGAGGAAGGAGCAAGCGAGTGGTTGTGGATAAGGAGGAAGCATGCTAGCTGGGGAGCACCTTGTGTAGTACTGTGTACTTCACAGGGTGTTTCATAGTGTAGCAGTGCATCTCATAGTGTAGCACTGTGTGGCTGTATTTATGGGATTGTACTGTGTCGTACTGTGGTATTGAGGGGAGTCTGTTCTGCTAGCTAGGGAAGTGCCCATCAGTCAAGTATAGGCATGGTGGCACATACAGATAGTAACATCTTGTCCTGTGTATTAATTAATTGGTGCCGTGACTCGGATGCGGTTTCTAAGAAGATTAGAACAGAAAAGCGGATATCAGACTGATTGTCTACTCACCACAGACATGGAAACCACGTCATCCTGTTGATACCTCCATATCCTTTCTTTTCGTGGTGTCTGTTGCTGATAAAGCCATACACTGCACTTATTGAAGGCCAGCTCTCCCTGAAGCTTCCAGAGGGCCTTGTAGTAGGCAGAGTCCTTGCTAATGTGAAGAAAGGGTGTGTCCCTGTCTGAGTCATGAGCAGTGTTGATTGAACCAAACACTCACCTGGCAGATGCTTTCCTTGTCCAAGATGTATTGCGGATTGCGGATGGAGGACAAGAGATGAGTCATCGAGCACATGTGGACAAGAGCCAAAATAGTGGGTGCGAGCGGTCTGGACCATGCCAAAGCCATGACCAAGGTGTGAGCAGCAAACCTAGGGGAGTTTCTCCAGCATGTTGTGTAGATCCAAGTGATGCAGCCATTGAGCAGGAGGGGTAACTTGCTCTACTCAAGGAGCTGGTGGAGAGGAATACAGATGTCT
This sequence comes from Hoplostethus atlanticus, assembly GCA_034670405.1. Classification (NCBI taxonomy): domain Eukaryota; kingdom Metazoa; phylum Chordata; class Actinopteri; order Trachichthyiformes; family Trachichthyidae; genus Hoplostethus; species Hoplostethus atlanticus. The sequence goes on along the minus strand of JAXDDX010000079.1, from coordinate 438,608 downwards.
TCTTCCAGCACTCAACGGACTATGGATACACAAAGACGGTGCAACATGAAATCCCCCTGGTGTATCCAAAGCCATTACCCCTCCCATATCGGAAGATACCACCCTCCCACTGGCAGGATGTCAGGAAGCTCATTAAAGAGATGGAAGAGGCTGGAGTGATACGCCACAGCAAGAGCCCTTATGCCTCCCAGATTGTTGTCGTGACCAAGAAGGATGGGTCGTTGAGAATATGTGTGGACTACAGGAAGCTGAACTCCTGCAGCACCCAAGATGCTTATCCCCTACCGAGAATAGAAGATGCACTAGAAGCACTGGGGCAGGCAAGGTACTTCTCTACTCTTGACCGAACATCTGGCTACTGGCAAGTGGAAGTAGCGGAGCAGGCTAAGTACAAGACAGCTTTTAGCACACCTATAGGTCTGTATGAGGCCAACAGGATGCCATTTGGGTTACAAAATGCCCCGTGAACCTTCCAGAGATTGATGACTTGCTGCTTCGGTGATCTGAACTTCAGCCTTCTGCTTATCTACTTTGGCGACATCATCGTCTTCTCAAAGATCTTCAGTGGCTGCAACTGGTGTTTGACAGGCTCTGTAAAGATGGGCTGAAGCTGAAGCCATCAAAGTGTCATCTGATGAAAAAGGAGGTTTAATACTTAGGGCACCTGATGTCAGCCAAGGGTATCAGGACGAATCCAGAGAAGATAAGCAGAGTGAAAGACTGGAAGCGGCCTTCTAATCAGAAGGATGTGCTGCAATTCCTGGGCTTCTCAGGCTATTACAGAAGTTTCATGGAAGGTTATGCAAAGTTGGCTGCACCCCTGCATCGTCTCACCTCGGGGGACCCAAGGGGGAATCTCCATTCCAGTGGACAGAGGAATGCGAGGAGGCATTTTGCCATGGGCTACCCAAACTACAAATTGCCATTCTTGCTGCAGACAGATGCTTCGGGGGAAGGACTTGGAGCAGTGCTTGCCCAAATTCAGGATGTCAATGAGCAAGTTATTAAACTTGTTATCCTGCCCACAAATTGGAGTTTTTAGCTCTCAAATGGGCAGCAACAGACAAGTTTTATGAGCACTTTTAGCAAGTTCTCTGTCATCACAGACAACAATCCCTTTAAATATGTGATGACCACGGCTAAACTGGATGCTACTGGCCAGCGCTGGGTGTCACAGCTCTCTTTGTTCGACTTTGATATCCATTACCGCCAAGGGAAGTGCAATGCCAATGCCGATGCACTGTCCAGGATGTCCATTCATGATGTCACCCAGGCCCTGCAGACATGCCCCCAGCGAGTGAGAACCAGAAAGCGTAAGAGTCCATCAGCATCATCTGACATGGTAATGGAGAATGCTACAGGAGTACAAGCAAATGACCCGGAGACACCGCACTCCAGCCAAGCTGAAGTGTTTAATGAGCCATATGTTGGTGTTGGAACTGAGTCTCGGCCTGCAATGACAAAACAGCATGTTAGGGCAGGGCAGAAGGTTTATCCAGTGATAGGGCCAGCTATACACTATAGGTCATTGAACATCAAGCCCCGCAGCAGTGAAAGAGTGGAAAGCTGAAGGCAAGTGCATCTTCTTTTGAAAGAGTGGAAGAGGTTGGTGGTTAAGGATGGCATTCTGTACCGCAGAGTTCAAATGGGAACCATCGAGCAGTTAGTACTGCCAGAGAAGCTGCAGGTGTTGGTGAAGACAGCCCTTCATGATGACTTTTTGGATTCCTTCATGGGTCATTTTGGATTCGAGCGTACATTCTCACTGATAAGGGGACGCTTCTACTGGCCCAAGATGTTCCACAACATCAAAGCATGGTGTGAACAGTGTGAGAGGTGTTGTCTCAGGAAGATTCCCACTGCATGTCTATGAGCTCCCCTTGTCAGCATTCACACTAGTGCCCCGATGGAGCTTGTTTGCATAGATTTTCTGATGTTGGAGAAGTCGAAAGGAGGGATTGAGAATGTGCTGGTTGTGACCGACCATTTCTTTCACTTTGCACAGGCTTACCCAGCTAAGGATCAGAAGGCATGCACAGTGGCAAAGGTTCTCTGGGGGAACTTCTTTTGCCGTTTTGGATTCCCTGCCAAACTGCATGCAGATCAAGGTCGCAACTTTGAGAGTGCTGTGATGAAGGAGCTGTGTACTGGAATCACCAAGACCCACACAAGTCCTTATCATCCTCAGGGAAATGGAACCATCAGGTTTAACAGGACCCTGATGGATATGTTGGGTACGTTGGATCCACACCTGAAGCCCCATGTTGATGCCATGACACATGCATATAGCTGTACCCGGCACAACTCAACAGGGTATACTCCATACTTTTTAATGTATGGCAGACATCCCAGACTTTCCATTGACCTTGTTTTTGGACTGTCAGCGAATGAGGAGCATCGTGAGTACAGTAAATATGCCCAATGTCTTGACGACTGTCTGACATATGCATATGACCAGGTCAACCGGATGTCAAGACTGGCCAAGGAACAGCAGAAGAAGCATTATGACGGTAAAGCAAAGAGCCATGTGTTCAAGCCAATAAAGGTGTGTCATGTGGAAGGCAAACAGAAGCTCGGTGACAGATGGGAATCCCCTTACATTGTGTTGAAGAAACAGCCTGGTATTCCAGTGTATGTGGTTCAGTCTGAAGATGGAATGAGAGAGAGAGTTCTTCACCGCAGCCCAATGCATGTTCTTTCCCCGAGCAGGATGTTGTAGGATGCAGGCAGCAACATAGAACCCTGCACAGTCTCCCAACACGCGAAAATGCCAGGACAGAGTGGATTAATTTCATTTTAAATTTTTAAATTTTTCATTCTACAGTTAGCTCATTTTTGTACTCTATGTGTCTGATAATCAATTCACACTAGACTGCTTCAGCAAGGAGGGCCAGTTCACAGCAGGATTAGCATCTAAATTGAATCTTAAAGATGGAGCAGTACGTGACCCAACTGCAAACTTGGAATCTGTAAGTGTCACCATGTTTTGATATTATTTGCAAGTTAGTCTGGTTAGTATATTCGACTGCTGGTTAGCTAACGAGCTAGCGGGGCTAGCTAGGGCTTGTTGGGTGTGGAAGAAGTAAGAAAACTAAAGCTGGAGTCAGGACACATCTTTTAAAGTTATTTGTTGGAGTCAGGACTCATCTTAAAGTTATTTGTTGGGACCAGTGTCTGTTTTATAAGTCTGTCGAACGTGTTCGGCTCTGTAAACTTTAGCCACCATAGTACAATCGCTTTTGCGCTGCGCTGTTTGGATGCAAATAGGTTGCATCCAATAATATATTGGCTAACTAGCTCAACAAAATTATCAATCCTAGCTTGTCTGCAAGTTGTATTCAATAAGCTTATGTACATGAGCCATAAACAGACCGGCTACAGCAGAGAGCATCGCTCACACACCCACATACACACAAACACAATGCATGAAAGTACAATATTATACGGAATTGTTATCATTGAGAAACTAAGTGGAACCGCCTCAGCTGCCTCTTCCCATTCTGGGTCAGACTCCGGCTCAAACATGTACGGTCTCAGTGTTGGTTCTGGAGCGGCCGCCATGGTTACAGTAAATTACAGCGTCAAGCTTATTTGTTTACCTTGAGCAGCATGGGCGCTCTGCTCTCCGCCTCCGCCAGGCGATTGGCCGCCTCAAGCTGTGAGTGAGGCGGCCAATCAGAGCAGTGGTCATTACATACAACCTCCACACCCTCAAAACAGCCTGTTCTTTACAATGGGGAAAACGAGAGACTGAAACACACACTACAGAAGCTGGTTTTAGGATTTTTTATATAGACTTCACAAACGTCTTGTAAAGACCCCTAGGAACAGTTTTAAATAGCCCAAAATGAGTAAAATAGTTAGATAGATAGATAAGTAGGATCTGTTGTGAATGTGTAACGGTTTACTGGTCGGACCCAAACGCAAACTCGGACTCAGAGGTAAAATCAACAAAGAGAGTTTATTTGAGGGAAAGACCGGAGGGAAGGGGAGGTGCAGGGCGAAGCAGAGAGACAGGCAGAGGACACGGCAGGCAGGGCAGGCTGGTGGTGGACGGACAGGTAGGCAGGTTGGCAGGCGGGTAGACGGGGAGTGCGCAGAATGACTGGTGATGGTAGAGATCCTGGGCAGAGGGAGAGCAGGGTTAACAAACGAGCAAACAAATAGTCAAGGCTTGAATCCAAATACAAGAGGCTGGGAACGAGATGTACCACACTGGCTGAATCAACAATCTGGCGATGAATGACTGGAAAACCGGAGAAGATATACTGGATGTCTGATGAGTAGATGGGGATCAGGTGTGTAGCCAGGAACCGGGAGGATGATTGGAAACCACACACAGACAGGGACAGACAGATAGAGACACATGGGGAAGACAGGGGGCACGGCTGAGACCGTGACAGAATGAATATGAGCCAATGTAAGAAACATAACAAACACCAAGATAAACTAATAAAACCTCGAATCCCGATCCTGTCCGAAAGTAGCAGTTATTTTCTGCGACAGCCCTCCGGTCACGGTCAATCGATCTGATTGTAATGCAACTCCTTTTGGACTGTGACCAGTCTGCGTTTTTGGTGCCGGAAAGAGAAATCCGATATCAACGCATATACTGGGAGACGCGTTTTAAAATACGTTGCACCGCTGCAGAAGTTAGCTTTACTTGCAAATGTAACATTAGTTTATCCTTTTGGTCAAGCTGCATCAAGGGAGTATCAATCTGCATTAACTCTAATTCGCCTGTTTTGTAGGCTAGTTGTGTGCTGCCACCTGCTGGATAAGTGATACCTTGTTATAGTGTGCAAGGGCATCAGTTGGATATGGTAATACCTTAGCCCAAATTTCATCGTGTTTTTATCATTATTTTGAGAGCAAAGGTCAACCAAAATTTGCAATTGTTCATTCAAGTATATTTTGCATAATTTTTGTGTGCCATCATCTTCACTTAAAACCAGATATCCATGAAAAATGAAGGGAAAAATCTGGATTGATTGATTAATTGATATATGACTATAGACTATGACCTGCAGCAAATACTTTACAATAGAGCAGTCACTTGTCTTGTACACAAGATCCGGTAGTAGATTGCCAGTGTTCTATGGTAAAGGAGTTGAGGAAAATAAATTTCAAAAATATATTTATAAAAAGGAAACTGGTCTGAACGATAATATCGTATAATACATTTGTTGCTCAGATGGGGGTTACATATAGAATATAAAATGTAAATTAGTACCCTATTATGTGAATTGCTATTGCCATTCCTTACCTTCAGAGGGCAGCGGAACGCCTGGTAAATACCTACCATGCAGCAAATTGACACGAAGAAGAAGAGGAAGCGGAAGCAATAGATCGATGTTCTCCAGCTAACGTCTATGAATTTGTCAGGGTCGCCCACTCATTCATAATGTTTTCTCTTAATATCATACGTAGATTACGTCCTTGTGTTGTATCGCAGTCGTTAAGTAACGTCCACATTACAGCCCCAAGACACGCGAAGCCATTCTCTGTGGCTTTTTTCAGAGGACTGACAGTGAACCAGCGGGGTCTCCTCGTTGTTGTCAGAAGGTCGCTTCTCAGCCCGACAACCAAGGTATTTAACTCTTAAAAAACGGTAGTATGTCCAAAGTTCAGTGTTGGCCGACAGCAAGCCAACGGGGGACGGTTTGCTAGAAAGTTTAAAATGACATGTTAGCTTAACGAACTAGTTGGTGTTAACTAGTTTTAGCCGCTAAGCTCTCGTTCTCTGGGCTCGACTATAAATGCCTGCTCATCTTTAGAGGGCAGTTTCCCAGGACTGAAGAAACAAAATTGAAACTGCACAACTGACAGCTGTGCCAAACCACCACTAGTTTGATAGATGGTGTAGCACTGATGTATCTATGTCTGTTTTTTTCTGATCCAAACAACCTCTTTGTAGTGTTACAGAAAGTGTTACAGTATTTTTTAATTTGGGGGGGTGGTATCCTCTATTCTTTATTCAGTGCATCTCCAGACTATGCAGCAGAAGTTATGGAAAGGCAACATCATTATTTCTCCGCCCAGCACCCTCGCTTGTTGCATCTGATTAAATCATCCACTGCCGATATGGGTCTTTGTGAAGGCCAGTGCCTATATTTTGTGCCGATATTCAATCATCGATATTCAGTCATGTTTAAATTTGACCATCATCAAACCAGTGTATCCTATTAACTCCTGGTTTCCTTGTGGTTGTGTGGCAACATAACTAGTTTCATATGGGTCTGAACATTTGAAGATTGTGCAAGACAACACACCACACTCTCTGCTAAGGGGGGGGGAAGCCGGCTTTCACTGTTATTTTGTGTTGTTTCTCCGATCAGGTGGAGTCCCGGTGTCCGTCTTCCCGCTGTCTCTCCACGTCAAGCCACACCGATGAGGGGAAGCTCATTTACACCGGCAGCCTCGGCAATGCTGTACGCGGTGCGTCATTTTAAAGAAAACCTTTCCCTTCACAGCACCCTTGTTAAATTTGACAGAACTGTACTTTGACAGAACTCTGATAGGAAATATGACTAGTTTTAGATCAAGCCGACTTTACTGCTATCTGAAAAATAAATCCAACGCCTGTCTCTTTACTTAAAGAGACCATTAGGGTAAAAATAAAATTATTTAGCATGGTGTTGATGATCTTACCATGGTTGGCTAGTGGCTACATACAAGGGAAACACTGGTGTGTACTGATCAAAGTGTGATTTTCTTCACCCGATGTAAAACACTGTTTCCCCTGCAACTGCTAATGTCACAGCAATATTTGGCAACGTTAGCTAGCTAGTTAGTGTAGAACGTTAGCAACTGTAAGTGCAACTTTAAAGCAGAAATGTATGTTTAACTGTTTACCGCACTGGTGTTTTGATGCATTTAAGGTCATGCAATGCTGGAAAATCCAAAGTGTATTTTGAGGATTATAAACATGTGTAGCGTCACGAGACTCCAAGATAACTGCATCTCAGAAAAATCAGGGTTGAGAAATCTTTCCTACCTGTTCCGTTGTATTTTTCCTAGAGGGAAGTTGGAATTTCCGATATGTCTGGAACGCAGCATAAAACCATCTTTTCATGTGTTTTCTCAGGGGTGAAGATGTTTTCCTACACCAGCAGCGGCGTCAGCCTGTCTCTGATGCCCTACCTCCTCTTAAAGACTGGCCTGGGCATCCAGAGCTTGCCCCTACAGGCCGCTTTCTGTGGCATCGTCAGCTTCTTCACCTTCCTCACCCCCGTCCTCCTCCATCTCGTCACCAGGGGCTACGTGGTCCGCCTCTACCACGACGCAGACCGGGACACCTACACCGCCGTCACCTACAACGTTTTCCTCATGGAAAAAAGGAACGTCTTCCACCAGAAGCAGGTGAGGGTGCCGGCCGTCGGCAAGATGTTCACGACGTTCTACGCCGGCAACACCGGGCTGCTGGTCAACCCGGACCTGTTCCCGCTCCCCCATGACTACAACCACCTCATGGGCTACGATCAGCCATTCAGTTTCAACATGGACGACTTGGAGAAGCCGGATAAAAGTTGAAAAACTGAAAAGACTGAAAACTGTTTTCTGTGTAGGTTTGGTTTGCCCCCCCCCCCTCCCGCCAATCTCTGTATTTGGAGAAGGTTGCCAGTTCTCTTAAAAAATGTTGAAGTATGTAGTATTTTCATAACCCTAATCCTGAAATCAACAGCACAGTAACAGTCTATAGGCTTCCAGGGTGGAGCATCCTGCAGTGAAAATATGAATGTAAGTTTTCTGTATGTATTGTTTGTTCTTTTTGTATCTCTGTGGTTTGTGATATGATAGTCCAGCAATATTTATTTGGATCGCCACAGCAAGAAAACCACAGCTATGACTGTAAGAGAGAATAATAAACAAGAGTTCCCATAAAACGCAACCAACCAACCTAGTATTTGCATATGTTCTTAATAATGGCTTAATTACAACAAACCACACTTTGTACATTTTCAGGGTTTCGTTATGGAAGCGTTTTACTTTTGACTGTACACATTCGAAAGGTGCTAAAAGGCCTGAGCCAAGAGTTGCTGTTGAGATGAATCTTTCCTCACTGCTACTAAACTGAAAATTTGATAGTATAGCTGAATAAACTGAACCTGCCAGAATAATGTATCCTCAGATGAACGTTTTGCAGTATGTTAATGCAGTGGACACAAGCTCACATGACTGAAAGGAAAACAGATCTGTTCATTGTGTACGTCCGTAACTAAAAGCTTTCAGTGGCTTTCAAGTGGTTTCCCCAACCAGGTCCTCGTTGCAAGCAAAAAATAAATCTCCATCCCCTGTAAGTGTGTCAAATGATGTAATTATCCTCATACTACAAAACATTATAGGGGAAAACCTATATTAAATGGGTTTGGCAACATGGTGGGGAATGTTGTTGGTGGGATGCCAGTGGATGTGTTTTATGCTGATGCAGCTGAACTTATCTGTTATCAAAGAATTGACTTTTGGAATTTGTCTAAAGAGAAGAAACTATTTATTTCTAGGAAAATAAACATTCATTTTCCAACTGGCAAGTACTTTTGCCTAAATGATTAACTTCCCTACCCTGTTCATAATGGTAATGCAAATACCACAATGATCCTAACCTCATTCATCATCTTACTCATAGTGAACACACACACACACTAGTTAGTTTGCTACGACTAGCTAGCGTTTAAAGTCTCCCAACTTCAGCAGTCTCCTGAGAAGATGTGTTTTTTTGACTAAACCATTTGGTATCTTTTGGATTTCCTTTTATGAGTTTTGGATTTGGGTGTTGACACACTGGATGAACTCACGCAGAGAAAATACGAATCCATTAATCCATCCTTTAGAAGAGGGCGGCTGTTCACAGGGCAACCACGACCTCTAAAGGTTAAAACAAATCGGTGTAAAAAAAAAAAAGAGATTTCCTTTTTCAAGCTGGGGGAAAATGGCATTTATGTGACTTCCCATCTGCTATGTTAACATACAATGCCTTCTAGTTCAAACCTGTTTCACTGACGTTCACCAGGCAAAATGAGAAGAAATGGAAATTATGAGGAAGTTTGGGGCAGAAAGTTGTTCCTAAAGTGTAAAGGCTGTTTTGGGAACAGTTTATTTATTTTTTTCGACAAAAAAACAGCCTTCATCGAAGCACGAAGCAAATCACAATGTCTCTAATAAGGAAGCTCCTGTTCGCCAGCATACTCCTGAATTCAGTGTTTGCTTTTGGACAGAAAACGGTTATTTGTTCCTCGGAAACCACGGAAATATGGTACAGCTACACTGGTGAGTACAGTCAGGAGAAAGGGAGCATGGTTTATCGAGTTAAACAATACTACTGTATATAACGTTCACCAGGACTGGTTGTGAAGTGTCTGCTATTTTCTATAGTTTAAGTCAACATCATTTGCTTGCACTTAATAGGGAGAAACTATATGGAATGAAATCAGAGATCAGATCGGTGCCACGGAGTGAAAAATCCCATTTCTCCATCTCTGTGAAAATGCAGCCAACCCCCTTGAGTGTAGTGCTTCACATGACATGTTTTTCAATTTCTTTCACAGGAGGATTCTATTATCTTTTGGCGTCTTTTACACCCTGTTTCAATGGGATGCAGAGCTTTAATATGACCTACACCGCCATTCTACGTGAGAATTATGATTACATACTGTATTGTCTTTTTTAATAAAGGTTTGTTTGTTTAATATTCAAAAAAATTTTTTTTTATGAGCTGTATATACACATCTTCATATCCCAATCAGAAATGGGTCTATTCCTGTTTAGAATAATAAACCCTAAACCTAAAAAGACTTTGGCCTTGACAGGGGATTGTTAAGTTTGTTGATCTAAGATCAAGCAAAGTCTAATGACACAATGTTTAGTTTCTGCATGAATGCTGCATGAATTACAAGTGTTTTCAAGAGTTTTAAAAAATAAAACTGAAAATATTTGATATACTATATGATATTTCCTATACAATCTGTCTTTTGTCTTTTTTTGTTGTCTTTGTCACGTTGTTTCACAGTGTTCCAGGTCAGACATATTGCTTATAAGGCCTCCGTCTGGCACAACAACAAGAAGTGGTTTGAAAAGTCCATGGACAACTACTCCTGTCCTCATGTCAAACTGTGTAACATCCTCAAAGGAGGTTTGTGTTAGTAGGCATGGAATTAATCAATGGAAATGATAATTGTAAAATGCTGGCTTTTTTTCTTGGATTTTCTGTTTGAGTTCCTGTAGGTGGCGCTCTTTTCTTTGTTTGTTCAGCCACGGTGGCTATCGCTGCTCATGCTAACTACACAGTTCTTCTTATATTGATTACAAACAAACCGGAAACGCATCACGTGGTCGTGAAACTCCCACCTTTGATTGAAAGCCACAAGTTCATGGCCCTTCTCTGGGGTTTAGTCAAAAGGCATTCTGGGAAATGTAGGAAATCACTAACTGAAGTAGACGAATAAACTAACTTTCCAGTCTCCTGGTGATAACGGCACACATTTATGTTTCGTTTCAGAAACCCTACATGAGACCATCTCAGTCAAGTTCGGCAAGTACATGTTTCCTAAAGTGAGTATAGTACCAATATTTACGGTTGGGGGGGGGGGGGGGGGGGGGCAGTCTGGAATTGGACCAGGGCCTGGATACAGTTCTGGTATATATTTACCAGAACTGTATATTTTTAATATATTTACACACAATAATATTTACACATCTGTACCAACACGTTTTATTTCTGTTCTTTCAAAAAGTATAAAAACATTGCACATAATACACGCAGCAAACCACTGACATTGACTTGCACCCCTCTATAGCCACAAATACACACCTCACACATGCATACATATAAAATCAGGGCTCGTCAAAATCAATCACTGTTATACCTATAAGCAACCTATTAAAGCTTATTACCTTATTATAGCCAAACAGTTTTCACTTTTAACTGCCATCTGATAGGAAAGGTGTCTAAAATACAGACGCTGGTATGGAAAAATGTGCTGTAGGCTACTCACCTGCTCCAGAGGTTCAGAGGATGTTGCATCACCAGCAGATATAGGTGTGAGGTTTGAAGAGGTTGATGGGAGGGTGGGTGCACTACCACCAGGGTGTTCAGATGAGGTAGATGGCAGGCTGATGGGTGCACTATCACCAGGGTATATAGATGCTGATGGGGTCTTTTCAGGCACCTCAGGATTGCAGAGGGAGTTGGGCCAAAATATTTCAAAAGTACATCTTAACATGTCAATATTATGAATTACACAGTAACAGTGCCATTTACAGTTACAATAATTTCTCTTAACTCAACAAATATAACCTATAGCTGGTTGTTTTCATCACTATTTCTTCTGTTTCTCTCATAAATGGCTTTCAGAAAGGCCTTCAGAGTATTTGACCTAGAACTATGATCATTTGCTTGATAATTATTGTTTTAAATAGCTGTGGTTAAGCCTTTTTAAGCTAGATAGAATGTACAATGAGCATTCAGTCAATGGAAATAAGAGAATGATAATGTGGTCAGTGCTGATCAATTATGGTAACCTATCCATCATGGTGATCTATCTATCATCAATCAATCATGAAAGTGCAAAACTATTTCCATTTTACCAACATATCGAGACTCATCACTACAGCCTAGTTGAGCAGGGCAAAAAACAGAGGTAGATAGATAGCAAATAGTAGCACAAGTAGCTTTGGTCCAAGCTGGACAACAGTGAGGGTCTGATTACCCAAAAAACACGACTGACTGTCATACCTCTTTCTTTGCCTCTCCTTTCCTCCTCTTCTCCTTCTCCCCTGAGCACCTGAAAGTTTTGTCCTTTTTGACATGACTTTCTCTCACTTGCTGTATCCCGTTGTTTTGATGTGTTGATGGCGTTACGTCAGCTGCCAGGTAGAGCTGCGCGAGTCTCCCGCCCCCCCACATGATTGGCTTCCCTCATTTGGGGCTCTCCTATGGATGGACGGCGCCTCTAGCATTCGCCTATACCGCCTATGCCACGGGCCGAGTCTGATTGTATCTATATTAGATAACTTGATTTTTATGTTTTGTCCGGTTTTTAATCATGGTATGTTAATTTTATTTCAGGGCTTTTATGATATCTTCCTTGAAGTGATCAATTTGGACAGCGACCTGAAGGAAACGGCTCAATTCCGCATCAAGGCTGTAATAAGATAGATGGAAAAGGCAGAAGACGGCCACGATAGACCCGGTTCCCAATTTATTTAATTGTTTTTATGGAGTCATATTTTCTTTGGTACCCTAGCATGTGTTGTTTTTTATATATCACCACTCGCTGATGGAAAACATTTCCGATACCGTTATAGCACAAAGTAGGTACACCTCCATTTTTGCTCCAATGTTCAATAAACCATTTAAAATTTCAAAAGATGTTTAAATCTCACGTTAACTGTCACATACCATCAGTCCTGGTATCAAGAGAGCAGGCAATTCATTTACGAGAGAAAAAAAAATAAGCAAGCAAAGTACCGAAACTCCAAATTGGGCCCTTAAACTGCTGGATGCCTGGAGAGCTCTTTGCCACTAGAGTGCACTCTTGATTTTTAAATCTCCAGTGTGGGGAAAAAAGGGACAAAGAGGGAATTAGATTAAGATGAGACTTTATTCATGAAGAAATAAAGTCAGGTTGCATTTACACACTGACACTAAACCTCCGACGCAAGTTTCTGGATCAGGTCTGATCTTCTTTCATACCTAAATAAAATGATAGTAAGAAAATAAAAGTTCAGCGGTATCCGGCACCTGCGCAAAGCCGGTTCTTTAATACTCTGTATACTGTATACCATGGAACTCAGTGCAATATTCTCTAGACCTGTATATGTTGTATGTATATGATGTTCATAGATTCCCATCAGTGCAATCAGTCAGACTTTAACGGAGAATCACATTATATAGAGATCTATTTCTTAAACTTCTATTTTTTTTAACACTTTTTATGCACTACCTAAACTTACCCACTATTTCCATCATACACCACCTCAAAAAGTGCCCTATTTCCTAATTTCTATATTCATTTTTAATGTGACTTAACGGCAGCAAGCCACGTCAAATTCCCTTGTGCGTGCAAACTTACATTGCAGATAAAACTGATTCTGAGTCAGCCAACACACGTGCGCACATCCTGCTATGGGGGTACCCATTACCGGTTTTGGTGATGGATGGATCGACGGATCGATAATAGGATAGATGGCAGGGGCGAACGGACGGATAAACAGACGGACGAATAAACGGATCGTCGTTGGAACTATTTTCGTAAAGCACTTTGTGTTCCCTGTTTGAAAAGTGCTATATAAATACAGTTATTATGGATGCCTGAGGTACATAATCAGCTGCTTGGTGCTGTCATTCATTAAGGGCCCTTTGAGTGCCAGATCTGATTACTCCCCTCCTCAGACTGATCGCGGCAGGAACGAGTGTGTGTGTGTGTGTGAGCGCGCGCGTGAGTTTGTAGGTAGCTAGAAACTAACATTAGACTTATTTTCAACCTTTACGTGTGTGTTTACATGTGATATGTGTGGACAACTAGAAACAGCATCCGACATTGTGTGTGTGTGTGTGCGCGCGCGTGTAAAGGAAGGTCATACATGTTTAGAACCCGCCTTGACTTTGGCCTCTATGTATTTCTTGGATGTTGGTGGGTCCAAACATTGTTTGATGACTATATATACCCTATATATACCCATAATATGCATGATATGCATCATATTGTTGTTGTTTTTCACATTCTACATATAAGATGTAAATTCACCTATTTGTTTTTCTTAATATGCTCATATTTTTCCATATTCTTATATATTTTTCTCATTTGTAATATACTCATATATTTTGATTTTTTCATTTATTTCCATACATATATGCACGCATATATTACATTATTGTTTGCATATTTTGTCTCAGTATGTTTCATGCTGTTAACACCCCCCCTCCCTGCATTTGCTCTTTTCTTATTTATATTCTATGTTTCTTCGCTGTATCCTATTACTCTTTGCTGTTGCAATGACTTTAATTTCATACATATGTGAATTTTCCCCCTGCAACAAACATTTTCTGTTTATTTTCTTTGGTCTGCGTGTGTGTGTATGTGTGTGTTGCTGTTGGTGAAGCAGGTCAGCAGGTGGGTTGCATTGACCTCAGAGCCCTGACCCAGAGGAGCTATCCATCTAATGGCAGGAGTGTGTTTGTGTGTGGATTTGCGCATGCGTGTATGTGTGTTTGTGCATGTTTTTGTGTTTTTTATTAATCGTCCTTTTACTGCAGACATTTTTTTAAAAAGCAAGAATAATTCCACCAACAAAATCAACTTTTCTAGAATGGTCAAATTTTAATAAGAACTAGTCAAGGGACGGAGGTAGAATTTAGCTTTAGCTGATATTTGCGGGGAGTGATAAATAAAAGCTTTTTTATTGGTACTAAAATTGAAATAGTAATTTGTTACACTACTTGTTTGTGGGAAAAGTGATAATGTTTCTATGTATCTATAAAGAAGAGAGAGAGACAATGATTTGAGACATGGTTTGCTACAGTTTAACTTGCAGCATAGAGTGTTTATTCCTAGCAATGGATTGAGTCATCAGCTAATTTCAGAGATACATTTTTACAGCGCCACTAGGATTTGACTCATCTGGGTCTTTGAAAGTTGATACTGATATTTTTGGATTGAAGCTAAGGACAGATGATATTTTGTGCCAATATTAATTGTCTTTACATTTGACCATTATCATGCCAAAAAAATTTAATTTATTAAATATTAAGTATTCAGTGTCTCCCCCAGAAATGTATTCTTGTCAGGGTGAAATCTGATTGTCTGATCTTTTGCTATGACAGCTGACTGTATGGGACAGTTAAAAATGAGATAATGCTGCTGGCGTACCATCACTCAACATAATGTGTGCTAAATTGTTAGCATGGAGCCCACTATCACTCAACATAGTGTATGCTAAAGTGTTAGCATGGAGCCTACTATCACTTTTTTATATATATTTTATTATATTTTATTATTATTATATATATTTCAATATAGGTTATCAACAAGAGCAGACGGCACACAGAGGACCGCAGCATCCCACGCTCCTCCAGGTCAAGGTCACAGATTATAATTTTTTTTGTCCCATGGAAACACTGAGTGATCCATTTTTTGTTTGATGGCCCCGTCTTGGATGAATGGTTGTGAAGATATCTTTGTGGACTGGCCCATGGAAATACACACACAAACAGACAAACATAATACATCTCCGGGTACCATGGGATGTGACTGTTTTTGTCATCTTGCCCGGTCCAGTAAAAACTGAAAAAGATAATAAAACAGAAATGCCATGTATTTTTCCTTCCTTTATTTTTCCTTTTCCTTTCATTTATCCTTTATTTTATCAGGTAGACTCATTAAGATGGAGATGTCTTGTTCAAGAGTGACCTGGGAACAAAACATAAAATTGACAAACAAAATACATAATGGAAGTAAAGTCGTGGAATGATACAGTATTTAGTAATGAATAGTTATGACGAAGCTAGTAATTGATCATACGTTTAATGGCACTTTATAGTGGGTTAATGGTTTTGTTTATTGGTAATAACAGACAACAGGAGAGAGATAGATACCATACACAAATATTACCCTAGCAGTCACATCATTTAAGACTGAGGTCAGAGTGATGAGATAACCTACCATCTAGAATCAAGGGGCTCCTAAAACATACTTCATCACGCATACATTAAGGTACCAAAATAAGAAAAGGTCTTTACCAGACAATGGATGAAAACACGCAATTCTGCACAAAACGAGAATTTAAAAAAAATCTGTTTTTAGCAATGTCTAACCAAGAAACAGTTGCACAGGTAATGTCATAAATATAACCCTATCGAGCCACATACAAAGTGGATCTGTGCAGGAACCTACCTGCATTGTGTATGAAGAGAAGAGAGGCATCGGGTTCTGTAGTTCCTGTGTCTTCTGTCATGTCACTGTTGGCTGACACTGGTTGGTCTGTGTTGTTTGTGCCTTGTAAACTGGTGGGTTTATCGCCAGTTTAATCTGTTAGTTAATACAATTAAATATTATATGCAAAGTATTAAGTCACCACATTAACTCACAGTGCCCAAGGGGTGACTCATTCATCTTTTAATGGTGAGCTTCGGGAATTCCTGATAGTTCATTCATTAATTTTAGTTGATTCATGCATTAGTTATTGTATTAATTATTATTGTTTATTTGTGTACCCTTATTATAAAATGCTACCAAAAAACCCTGTTATTCTCATATTCTCTGGATGCCATCACTTTGAACGAATTTGAAAAATGGAACCAAATAAAAAATGTTTTTGTGTGAGATAACAGCCAGAGAAATCAATTAGAGCTGTGCAGAGCCTCCACAACCTGTTTGAAACTGGTTTGCGCGGCCTCCCCCGCTGACCAGTCGGTGTCGTCCGGCAGACCGGGCAACTCTCGCACTTTGCTTAGCGAAAACCAAATTAAATGTAAACGTGTGTGGTATCCCACGGCGGAGAAGTGATGACCTGTGAAATAGGAGGAGGGTGTGTGTATCGGGAGATGTTTGAGGTTTGACACTGTCTCTTGTTCGCATGCCGGCGGTAGCCCGAAACCGATGCCGCTTGACCTTGGTGATGCTCACACTGAAATACCTCCCTGACTGTATAGCACGGACTAAGTTTACCCTAATCCTCTCCTGTCATGACAGACTGACCGCCAGAATCAAGCTATGGCGGAGCAGAGGAGCCTAGAGGTTACGCAAGTGGGTTTGGTTTTTAATACATTGAGCAGCAAGGAAACTCCGAGCATGGGAAGTAATAACGCTCTCCCCTCTCTCAAATGTCTAGGTTCCATTGAGCAAGGTGCTTAACTCCTAATTGCACCAGTGCAACTCTTCATTGTCCAACAGTAGAAAACTGTGGTTGTACTGGGCAGGTGTGAAAATGGCTCCCAGGTGTGAAAATTGAACTTAAAGCATAGCAAACATACAATATGTTGCGTGATAGTAGCTTGCATGCTAACACTTTAGCATACATTGTGTTGAGTGATAGTGGGCTCAAGGCTACCACTTTAGCATACAATAGCATACAATATGTTGAGTAGGCTCCATGCTAACACTTTAGCATACACCGTGTTGAGTGATAGTGGACTCAATGCTAACATTTTGGCGTAGACTGTGTTGAGTGATAGTGGGCCTACTATCCTAGTATCACTCAACACAGTGTATGCTAAAATTTTAACGACAACCAAGGAATTTCAACATTTGATTTGCAGTTTTCTTGGCGTAGCAATTCACGCTTGCTGTATTTTTTTTTACAAGGACAGATACAACCACTATGACTTTGCAATCACCTGGTTGTGTTGGTGTTTTTAGCCAGTTTTCAACACCTGTTCTTGGAACTGGTTGGTATCTGTATTCTGTACATGAGGGATTGGGTGCTGTCAACTGTCAGATTAAATCCTCACCACTGTCTTGACAGTGATATAGCAATGAGAAACTCTTGACATTACATTCTCTTATAGATCAAATTTTGATAGGAATTCTGCTTTCTTTCTTTTTTTGAAAATTTTGCCTTTTTGACAGTCAGTAGAGAGAGACAGGAATGATCGGGTGAGAGAGGAGGGATGACATGCGATATAGGTCCACTGAGCCACCAGGACGCCTGGGAATTCTGCTTTCTTAAAGCCAGTCATGGAGAGTTCGAGACAATTTTTGTACCCATCAACATTTATTTTGTTAGTCAAATTGTGCTGACATTTCATGCAGAACAGGAACACTCAATGAGACCTGCCTGCCCTGATGTACAGGAGATTCATGGGAGGAATTACAGCCAAAAAAGAGAAAGCTCAGCCGGTAGAGCATGAGACTCTATCAACTATCATCTTTGTAAGTCGCTAACAGACTTACAGATTGTGAAACTAAAATGTCTGCCACCACATTTTTTTGACAAGTAATCAGTGATCCTTGACAGATAGGGAGCCGAAGTTAACCAAGACCGCCCACTGGTTTACTAGTGGCTACGTCGGTAGCAGTACATACATACAATACACAAAGCAATACATTTTGTTGAAAATCAAATGGCAGCAGTCTCTGCTATATAAGTCAAATATCAGAATCAGAACTGCACAGTTAGTAGCTTCCTTATATGAAGTAATCTGTAATGTATTACAATAGGCAGAAGTGAACCAGAGGCGGGCGGAACTGACATAAACTTTGGCTCCCTATAACATTTGAAAAGTAACAGTGAAATTGTGGTAAACAAAAAAGGCGGGTAAACTGTGACCTCCAATTTGTGATTTTAAGGCAAACAACCACCAATATAAACAAGAATCAATTATATTTTCAGGAAAGCATTAAAGCTGCAATATGCAACTTTTCACCAATGCATGCTGGGATAGGCTCGAGCAACTGATCCTGAATAGAAATAAGTGGGCATGGGAAATGAATGACTATTATTACATGATCAGTGTGTGTGTGTGTCTGTGACCCTGTGCTGTTGTGGATGATTTGACCATTTGCTGTGTCATGTGGGCGTGGTCAGCGGTGAGTTTGGTTGTGGTTATCGAGGTTAGGCTAGCGCAGTGCAGGAAACTCACAGCAACAACGGAGGAAAGCAGTAAGGAAAGAAAGCACAGTGAAGCTACATGTGCAGCAAACAAGACTTTCAAAAACACAGCGAACATCAGAGGGAGGGGGCGGGACTAATAATGCACTTCCTGCCTTCAAGGAGAAAAGTTGAATATTGTAACTTTAATTTATGCGTTTATCCCTTAAATGATCCCATCTTCATGTAACTTGCATTAGTTTGATACTACCTCCTATGATGTGTGCAATGAATTTACCTACCTACGTATTCTTTTTCTTCTTCTTCCCAAAACTGCCTTCCCATGGAAAATTGTCAAAGTTTGCACAGAGGTCCAGTCCCATGCCAAATGATACCCACCACAGTATGGAGCCAACTGTCCTTGTAGTGGTGCTACAATAATCAATCTAATCTAAAAGCTACATCTGTCAATATGTGAAGAAACTCTGTTTCACTGCAAACTAGTCAGTTATCAAGACAGTCCACTGTGTAAAAACTGTAAAACTCATTAAGACCATGCATGTTTCACGTTTTACATTCAAATGTCACCCAATTTGCACAGCATCTTCTTTGTTAAACAATCTACAGGGTTTTTAAAATTTGCACAAATTGAGACTACAGCACATGAAAATGTCTGACTGTACATTTTACTGTACACAGACTGTAAATTCTTGCTTAATATTTATATATTTCATATTTATATTTCACCTAAAAAAACAACAACATTTTCATATTTTTTGAATTCTGCCCTTTGCGCCCCCTGGTGGCTGAAAACTTTCACTCTGCTCAGTGTGAAACACTACCAAAGGTGGAGAGACTGGATCCAGGCTGGTGCTGAAGACAGATGACACCATCTCATCTTGAAGTATGAGACTTCTGATAGTTCAATGTATTGACTATATATTGATTATTATATTTTTTATTCACTTCCTGGACTCCTAGAGTGGCTGCTTGTAACCATGTTAACTCTGTTCTTCTTTCTCCTGACTCTTTCTTCTTACAGTATCAGTTACTAGTTTTATGTGAACTTTCTGTGCTGAAGCCCCCCCCCCCCCCAAAAAAAAACTTCAGTGCTCAGTCCTGTGCTACAGTCTCTAGGCAGGCCGGCAGCTGTCGGCCATCGGCGCTATTTCGGTCTCAGGATAACAGCAGCTATCCCGGCAACCGGAGCCAACATTCACACTTCAGAGTTAGAGCACCTCTAATGCAATAGTACGCCCCACCGCTGTGGAGCAGATCAACTTGGGCAACAGGGAATTCCCCCCCCTCCCCCTTTTTCCTCTCTGCCACTGGCTCTCTCACGGCACACTGGCATGAAGGTTGAACCTCTGAGCCCAACTTTTAATTCCGATGATCTCGATGATCTTACAGGTGGTTTCCAGTGCAAATGTTCACCATGCATTTGGTTGGAAATTCTATTTTAGTGATTAGCAGGTGTTTTTAAGTCACTCTGCTCAAGTCAAGTCGAGTCTTTAGCATTCAAGTCTCAAGTCAAGTCGAGTCTCACAGCGGAGTCAAGTCGCAAGTCGTGATTTTCGTGACTCGAGTCCAAGTCTCAAGTCTCCAGCTCTGGTGATCAGCATAGGGACATGAATTGGTTTGCATTAATGAATCGAGTATCGCAGACAAAGACACAAGCACAGTGGAAGTAAAATGTAAACCCATTTTTTATTGATCTCCATGGAAACAACTGCCAAAAAAAAAACTCCAATACAACAGCCATTGTAGTCTGACCGTCACATAATTAGGAAAACAATTTGTGCATTTGTTATTACCGGCAACAGTGAAGGAACATCGATTTGGCATCAAATTTACCAAATTCTAAACAGCTATCTATCAAATGATAAAGTTACATTCAGCAAACAAGCCAACTTTCCAAAAATACACATTGGTGAACTTTTTTTAAATGTATTTATTTTTTTAGAAAAATAGGCTCGCCAAAGACTTTTGCTCTGTGAAAAGGCCTTAAAAACACAATGTACAATGACATAGAAATCCTATACAGAGGGGGGAAAAAAAGAAAAAAGAAAAAGATACTCTGTTCTTTTAATATCAGCCCTAACAGCTCATCCTTTCAGGGTAGAAAATACAGATGGCACGTTAGGTATTACTAGTAGAAAATAACCTTGTACATAGCTGCACAAATCCAGTTTAGAAAGGAAAAATAATTTATCTGAGCCAGTTCTTTTGCTGCAAATCTCAACATTTCAGACATCCTGGTTCTATACTGAGAAATGTCTTCCCTTGACTATCTGACTGAAAGTTTGAGGCTATAGCCAGGGCCTCATTTGTGTCTGTAAAACCGATCGACATTTGCTGCTAATTATATCCTGAAAAACCCTGAATCTTCCACGGCTCTCTTTAAGTTTCAAAACCTTTCAAACCTCTTCCTAGTTCCCCTGAAAGCACCTCAAAATCAACTTCATTAAATAAAAAGTCCCATTGCTGTTCTCCTCATCCTTCCCTTCCCTTCTTGCTCTTCCATCCTTCTCACATCCTGAGGTTTCTGTCCCCCCAACCCCTCAGTGTTTCTCTAAGATCAGACCCAGGCAAAGCTTGACGCTACAGAGTGATTCTCTCCATCGAAAGGTGTAGGGGACAAACGTGGTACTTTTAGGTTCCAATACCAACGTCTACAAATGGCGTTGGGTGGGCTAGGCAAGACGTTCGATACCTCCGCCGATGAAGATACCAATACATTTATGAAAGGCTAATGCTGGCCGTCAACATCGGTGACCCCCGTCTGTTGGGCCCTGAACTTTTAATCGAATTTCGACGAATCAGATCAACCCTAGGTCTGCTGAAAACCCCCGCCTCTGTTCATCACATCCACATCTTATCTCAAAACCAGTCAGTTACTTCCAGTATTGTCCCCAGTGAAAAAAAATAGCTCCGTCTCTCACTGCTTGGCTCGTTTCCTTTATCGCACTTCGGATTTACATTCTCTATTAGCCATTTCCCCACTTTATGGCTTTTTGCTGCGATTGGTTGCAGAGTGGCTTCCCTTGAACAATGTTGTAAGTCACTGCAAAGTAGAAAACATACTTTCATAGCAAGTTGGAACAGAGAATTTTCCAGCTTTCGAGTAAAAAAAACAACTTGGATTAGAGTTTTAGTGTCTCATGATGGTCTAGATGCTATTTCAGAGGCTTTTCCACCCTGACAAGAATACAGTTCTCGGGGAAACACTCTACTTTTTGTCATGAAAACAAAAACATTTAAAGATATTGAATATTGGCACAAAGTGTCAGTTATTGGCAGCTTCAATACTGGTAAATATTGGCCTTTAAAAACCCTTATCAAACCCCAGCTCCAACAACTCCAACTTATCTTTCGGAGACTTTAAAAAACGGCATTTGTAGTCTAAACACTGTTTTGAGTTTGTTTTATACTTTGAGCTATTTACATTAGCACAAGCAAATATGTGCTACAGAGGCACAACGAGCTCGACGACTGCAGGTTTTTATGTCCGCTACCTTACAGCCTACATCGTGAACACAATGAAGGCTGACATGCTCAGTCGGAAATATGTGCATTCCAGCCTTCCAACAAATTCGTTATTATCTAAAGAGAAAGAGGAAGCCACTTCCCTGCAGAAACTGGACACCGCTAAATTCCCGATGATGGAATGAAAAAGATGTCTGTCAGTGGGTGTTTTCTGATGGACTTTCACTGGGCCCCTATGAACAGCAGAAGGGAATGGAGCTTTGAATAAAGTTTCCAATCTAATGACTCGTTGGGTCTGATGTTGCAGACAAATTAAACATTTTTTTTTTAAAAAAACAGCAACTCACACACACTGGCATTTTCCTTAAACTAGAAAATCCATTTCAAGCTGTCAACAGTTACTCACGACTAATGTGATTGAATACACACTCTCTATACAATATATACTCTGACATCCAAACTAGAATTGAAATAACTCACAAAACCAGCCACTATCTGCATGCTAAACAAGGCACCAAAATGACACAGGAGATAAATTATGCTAAATCCAGCAATCAGGGTCGAACATATTTAAGACAATGCCTTTTCTCTTCCGCTGAAGTAAACTTCGTTAAGTCTTCACATATTCCTATTTAAAAACATTCATCCAAATACCTGAATGTATTCAACGGTGGTGTCGTGCATGTTAGTAGTGGTCAATTTCAAAAGGTCAAATCCTTTGTTTAAAAACCCACCATCCAGACATTTTGTTTTTTGTGCCTCTATCGTGGAGGCACAAAATAAAACCACTGATAATTCCTAACTATTTTTGACATGCAGTCTGCCAAGAGAGATTCACAAAATATACCTAGCTCCGAGTGACAGTCGTGGAGGGCATTTACAAATACATTCATAATACCTTAAATCATTATACATCACATTCAAGTATACAGCCTACGCTGACCTGTAGAGTGGGCGAATGGACAGTTTAGTCTGGCCAAATCGAAGACTTCAAAACCGGACGTCAAATACGACAGAACAAGGTGACCAACCCATGCACAAATTAAATCTAGATGTAAAACATGTGACAAACTCAAAAACACCTAAAGAACATTATTCTACAGTGTAAAAACCCCATATTCATTGTCAACTGTGAACAATTAATAACCCCTAAGATACAAATTTCTTACAATTCCAATGAAGAATTTTGATTGTAAATGTCTATTAATGCAGATGTAAAAAAAAAAAAAAAAAGATAGTAACAAATCATAAATAAAGGTTTTGGGTTGTTGTCAAAACATCTCTTGGGCATTGGAGGAACAAACCACTATGCCATTGTTGCACAGAGCAATTATCAAAAAACAGATGTATTTGACTGGCACGATAGCACCAAGTGAACCCCCCCAGCAAAAATAGATGCACAGATGAAGCCCAGGCAGAACAGAGCAAACGCTAAACACTGTAAGAGCAATTATATAATTGTACCGTAGTGTATTGCATATTCTAAAATATAGCTTTATATCAAAGGTAAGTATTGTGCTGCAACTTGTTGCATCACATTGTT
The DNA here is from genome assembly GCA_034670405.1 of Hoplostethus atlanticus. Lineage (NCBI taxonomy): Eukaryota > Metazoa > Chordata > Actinopteri > Trachichthyiformes > Trachichthyidae > Hoplostethus > Hoplostethus atlanticus. The sequence goes on along the minus strand of JAXDDX010000079.1, from coordinate 415,054 downwards.
GTATAGTAGCCCTATTCGGAGAGTGTCTCTATCATTGTATAGTACAGACCCTGGAAGGACAGATTGGATATCAACGCTCTGAATGTTCATTTGGCTGGTGTAGCTACTTGAGATGGTTGCCATGGTACACTTGATAATGTTGTCATGGAGATAAGCTTTGGTGTGAAGCAGGAGACTGAGGAACCTGACGTCTTACCGGGCGCTGTTATGTGAAAACCTTGTTAGTCAGATTCTCGAGTTGTTTTCTTTTACTTCAGCTGAAGGATTTCACGCTCCGCTGTGGGTTGGGAGTTTTGGGAAAGCTTTAACGTCGTGCAACGTTTGTCACCCGCTGGCGACGGCATTATTTGGTTGAATAATTCCAGTGGTGGTTGTATTGATCATTACAACTTCCTTAGTCTCTCTGTCCACACTGAAAATGAAGCAGCGCTTTCCTCTAAGGGCGTTTTCCCACCTGGCACGGCAATCACAGTCAAGTTTGGACCAAACCAATTGGACTGAGAACTTGTTGAGAGGGAGGTTTCTCACTACGATTAAAAAAACAAGCTTTGTTTGGAGTGAGAACGTGATCCTAACAAAAGGAAGCACCGTGCATTCTGGGTTAAACATGCCATGAATTATGGGTTAAGGACGGACTTTACCCCGGAGCAAAGCCCTTTCTCCCACAATTTCAGACTAAAGCAAATGGAATATAGGTTTGAAAACACTATGACAAGACTTTTTAATTTCTGTCTGAATGCCTAGTAGATTTAGCTGTACCAGAGGTGATTACCATGATAGACTCCAAAGTGCCACTGAAGTTCTATGGCACAAAGGAACTTGTATAAAAGGACCAGTACAGCGCTAAGTGGTCGACCAAAGTTCTAGAAACACAGCAAGGCAAAATAGATCAAGGTCGGTAGATCCGCCATTAATAAGCGGTAAGAAATTTAATGAAATGAGCACACGTTTCCCCACCAGGAAAGGATTAGGTGGAGGGGACACGACTAAAAATGGGTAGCTGTTTAGGAGTGGATGGATTTTCAGTTAAAGATTTTTTTATGTAACCACGACCAAAATCTTATCCTAACCTAAGTAGTTTTAGTAATAGTTTTAGTTGCCTAACCTTAACAAAAGTTACTTGAATGGCGTGAAAACGATTCATGCTATTCATCCGGATCATATGGATAACAGCCGTAGCGTCAGGCTGATAGCAACACAAACCAGAACCCTTAATTGTACTGAATAATAAGAATATATATATAATATTGGTGTGCATGGGAATTGCACTGAATGAACAAAAGTGAGGGTCAGAGCACTACGATTCATCCACGAAGGCAGAGACAAGCAGCAATCAAGTCAAAGAAGATTCTTACATTCATTCACAAAAAGAGGAGCTTGGTTCCAAAATGACACATCGGCACTTGAAATTTGACACCTTCTCTTACAAAAGTGATTGCAAGCATGAAATAAACTATGGAATAGCATTGCCATCGAGAAAGTCGTGAGCTTTTCTTTCATTTTCCAAATGCTGAACAACGGACCTCTGCTAAGTTTAGAAAACCCTTCGGATATTGATTGTCTAACTTGCACACTCCCCCTCCAGAGACAGGTAAAAACAGATATGGACTAACAGATCGATTGACCCGACTGATAGAAATAGTGCCGCTCTCCCAGCAGGGCCCAGCGGAGGAAGACCGGCTGACCGGCCTCGCATTCCTTCTCAACCCGCCGCCATGTCACTCCATAAAATAGTAAGGCAGCTGTCGTCTTCCGTCAGCTAAAAGTGCATCTCCGAACATATCCAGTCCACCGTGCACGTTCACACACACACACACACACACACACACACACACACATAAATACAAGCGTAAATACACATTCACAGCAGATATACACATTCACGCACAAGCTGAGTTTCCATCCAAGTATTTGACGCGTCACATATAATATCACCAAATGCATTTATTTTTTCTTCTTCTTCAGATGAAATCATGAAATAGCTCCAACATAACCTGACAATGAAGACTTGCCCAATGCTAATCAATTCCTGCTGGATTTTTTTTTTTTTTTTTCCGGAAGTCTGTTTATTCACTTCAACCCAGCTGATGGAAACGCGTCTAATTCCCGTTTTATTTTTAATTTTTACGACATTTCAAGCGTTTAAAATTCGCTTGACAGTTGGATGGAAACATAGCTGCAGACAAGCACACGCTCATGCATTTATGGATAATATAGATGCCAGCCCTCCCTCACTCACTCACTCACTCACTCACTCCTTTTCCTTCCACCCCTGATAGAGTATCCATAGTCAGGGCTCATTTGGAGAAGCTGTTGACTGGGTGCTGCTTGGATCAGCGTATTTATGTTCCTTTTTTTTTTTTCTTGGCTCGTCCCATTCCCAACCAGCGGCTGCTTGCTTCAGCTTTCCACAGCACTCTGGAGTGGAGTCACAAATCATCGCCAGTCCAATCAGGCTGGCCTCAGGCACCAAAGTCAGTCTGTCAATCCATCCAGGCAGGAGGGGGGGTGGGAGGTCTCTCTCTCTCTCTCTCTCTCTCTCTCTCTCTCTCTCTCTCTCTCTCTCTCTCTCTCTCTCTCTCTCTCTCTCTCTCTCTCTCTCTCTCTCTCTCTCTCTCTCTCTCTCTCTCTCTCTCTCTCTCTCTCTCTCTCTCTCTCTCTCTCTCTCTCTCTCTCTCTCTCTCTCTCTCTCTCTCTCTCTCTCTCTCTCCCCCTCCCCCCATGTTTTCATCCTCCACTTCTTCCTCCTTCGCTTGTCTATTTTCAGCCCTCCTTTTTGCCTGTGTCTGTCGTTCTGACTGCGCCGTTTTTAAAGGCTCCCGTTGGCTGACGGAGAATTAGCGGCCCCGGGCGACTAGTTTCGGATGAGTCCACTGCAGGGTCAAAACAGTTGGGGGGGGGGGGAGTTGGTTAGGTGTGGAACGGTGTTTTTTCCGTTGAATGACATTCAGGGTTTGTGTTTGTAATGACCACGTTGTAACCATGCTCATGTATTAAAATGAAAACAGAAGCACACATTTTATTTCCATGGCAAGGCTGCAAAGATCAGTCTTTTGGAAGCTGTTCAGTTACAATTATTAAAAGATTTGCAGTACCCAGACTGATTCTTTCGGCTCTATTTCCTGTTTAAAACTAGTAGCACTGTTACAAAAATGCAGCTCATTCTTTGAATCCACTAATTGTCAAAGGATAGGCGTCTTTCTCGACTCTTACAAATTTAGTATTTAGTATGTAGTCCTCTGAGATCCAGATTCACTAAGATTGTGTTGCGAGGGTAATTTGCAAATGTCCATCTCACCTGCTCCAGCTAAGACTGCATTTTGTCCCATCATATTCACTGAGAAATTTATGCAAATCAAGTTTGGGCACAAACAAGCCCTTGGAAACGGCACTGTGCAAGCAAATAGCTTCTTTTGTCAAGCGCAGATTGCGCACTCTCTGATCTGATCTTCTGATACCCAGGTAGCCAATGTTGGTGCTTTGCTGCACTCAACACTATAAATGCTATGCAAAAGTTAAATCAGTACAGGAACAAAGAAATTGTTCATGACACCAAATAGCAGTGCAGTCATTTGAAACCCTTACAACTGAAAAGTACCAAAGTAAAAGCAAAAATCTGTAAAAACAAATAAAATAAATAAAGGAAAGAATTCCAATCAAATTTTATTTCCTGATTTGATCCGTCTTAAAATTACCCATAAAACCCTGTGTAACGTACAAAGCTACATGCAAATACAGTTTTAGTGCTGAATAGCGTAGAGTTTTTGTAAATTCTTACCTGATTTCAGATTTGGTCAGGTGAGAAAATGGACAAAAATGATCGCTAGACCAACATTCAACAGCATGACAAGAGCTACCAAAATAGAGTTAGGGCCCTGTGGAAGCAGGAGAAAAGTTGATGTTATGTTGTGAAATTCTGAAGAAAAACTTGAACTTTGAAAGATTTTTTTTTGGAATAAATTCTGAAGGGTTCGTTGGCATTAGCTGTACGCAAGGGGACAAGAAAGCTTCTATAGTGAAAACAGAATAAAAAATATTGCAAACAGCATATTATAAGTTGTACCCCTTCAGAATGCAGGCTCCATGCACACTGGCGTTCACCAAACTAAACTCTACTAGTGGATGATACTCACCGACTCCTCCTCTACGATATCAGTGGCGATTTCCATACTGGCTTTCTTGGTTTCTGCAAGGCTCTTTGGTTTGTTTGATTCCTGTTTCTTGGGCCTGGGAGGCTCTGGTGCTTTGGCGCTCTCTTTGGGTGGGGCGGGGGGCGGGAGCCGGCAAGGCTTTTGGCGTGGGTGCCTGGTACAGTTTGGCAGGAGGTGGCAAGCGCGCAAGGCATGACGGGTGAAAGTCGTCCTCCACACCGATCGGTTCGTCTGGCGGCGGGATCTTGACGTCGGCCTTGACGTAGTAACCGTGGTACTGGGAGTGGATCTGCCCGTTGCTGGGGTTGCTGCTGGCTGCCGTGGCGACAGCCGGTTTAGGAGGCAGAGGAGCCTCCTGCAGCCTCACTTCCTGTTTGAGAGAAAGCTTTGATGCAGGCTTCATCACGCCTACAGAATAGAGAAGAGAAGGAGGTAGGAGAAGAAGGTAGAATTTTAGGCGATACAATTTTCTTCATCTCAAGTCAACAATCAGCCAGGTTGCCTACCTGTGGTTAAGCTCTCAGCTGTGGGCGTTTTGTTCTCTTTCCCAGCAGGCTTTGGGGAGGCCTTGCTGCTGAAAAAGCCCTTCTTGGTGGCAGGGGGCGAGGGAGGCGGGCTGGGACATGGGCTCTGGGATGGAGACTGATTCGGCGTTGTGCCCTTCCGGTAGAAATGAGGGCTCCCAGATGGCGACTTCTCCTTCTTCTCCTCCTCGGGAACTTCCTTCACTTCCACCGGCTCGTTGTACTTTTGCCGTATGTAGTCAGGGCCTGGAATAACATGAGGCGCAGAGTTTCTCCCAGGTTCTGATCAAAAACTGAGCGTGTGTTGTAGTGTTTGCATAAGAAGTATAAGAGAAAGGACACCAGGAAATGCATTAATTAGCCAGCTTTTTCATATTGTATTAACCTACTTACACTGTCAGCATTAGTCAGAACCACTATATATTGCAGGCAAAACCACTGAAGATTGTATTTGCTTTGTAAACACGCACTTTTGTGTTTGGTTGGTTAAACTCTACCATTGACTCTCTTATTCTTGATGATTGTTGAGTCTGCTGTCCTGTGTTTTCTGAGGCCTTCAGGATCCAATGGATTTCCCCACCATAGAGTTTTACCTCTAAGCTTCTTAGGTTATTTGTAGAAGTCAGTCGTTCTGGTCTCGAAAAATCAATCGCGTTGCCTCTATTTGCAGGCACCAAATAATACATGCTGTAAATTAAGCCAGGATTGGTACAAAACTGTCAAGACATTTCCTAAAGTCAGGGTTTGCGATCTCACAGTATGTTAGGAACCAATGTGAAGCAGCGGAAAGGACTCAGTGTGTGTGTATGTGCCTGGGTAGCAGCACTGTTCATATGTTATTGTGTCACACTGAGGAATCTATTAGTGGGCCTCTGTGATATTGTGGTAGGTGGCCACACACAATGCAAGCAGGTCCAGCTGGAGTGGATTCCCAGCAGGGCTGATTTCAGAATTAAAACAGCAAATATGTCAAAACATCCCATCAGTTCGAAGGTGAATTTGATATTCTAACACATTTTGATAAAATTCATAAGTAGAAAGAAATGTGTGCAGAATTTCCTCCATTTTATTTTCAGTTTTTTAATACTTAAGATAAAAATGTTATGTTTTTATCTTTTCTAAAAAGTTTGATTGCAAGATATTATTCTGAATCCACATGCCGAAAAATGAGTTTACGTAACGTTTCCCTGGCGGTGCTTATTTTTGGTCAACACATCCATTTTTAGCTCGCACTGGCCACTTAAGGCTAACATTAACCTAAGCATGATTAAACCTGATCCAAATACCTGATATCATCTTTGGCTACCTGTCACTTTTGGCCTGGGCCATAATTCAAGGTTCAGTTAGCTCATGGTACGGATGCCTCGATCCGCCTCCGTGATTTCACAGTGGAGGCATTTGTCTGACCTCAGTGGGGTTTAAAAAGTTACCCCTCAGCCCCTCCCTCGCCGTGTGATACCTGTTAAAGGCTTCCAGGCATTTCTAGCATGCCCAAGGTCACTGATGAGGCCCCGCAGCAGAGCTATATCCCACTACTGACACCGGCACCGATGCCCCCTGCCCACCACCCTCTGAGAAAAACAACCTCACACTGATGAGCTGTCTAGTTTAATTAAGTAATTCATTTAAATGAAATGATTGCGTATTTGGTTGAAGTTTTGATGGAACTTAATTAAACGTAACATTATTTTGAAATAGCTTGTTAAAAAGCTACTGCTCTATATTCACATTTACTACTTTGTTAACACTTTGTACATACAACTATTTTCCAAAACATAAACTTGCTTTGGGAGAGATTTATTAATTTTCAGAAACCAAGACTATACTTGCCCAACTTGGTAGGAATAACATGTAAATTCTCTTCTGGGTGGATTTTATTTTGTAGTAAATTGTATGCATGTCTGCCCAGAGCAAAGGCTTATCCCACCTTAATAAGTGGTGTTCCTGGCCAGCGCCCTGACACCTTCCCTGGTGCTGCCGGAGCTCTGGTTGCAGTATCTATTGCTGATATATGTAGTTTGTATTACCCAGAGAAACCTGGCCCCAGGCTGCTGGCTCAGTATGTTGCTTTGGTCGACTTGTGTGGCCCTGGACCAACATGTGACTGTATGTATGTATAGTGTATGTGTATTGCTGTTGCTGTCTTTACTACCGTTTTGTCTGTTTCTCTGTTCTGTTCATATCTATGGGTTGATTTTTCACTCTTTTCTACTGTATTGTATTCTACTGAGCTCTATTCTGTTGTGTTGCACTGCTCCAGGTGTTACTGTACCTGGCTGGTGGAAGTTCGGGGAGAGCTCTCTGGCCACGGCTCTGGCAATGTCTGAATCCTGACTGGCTGACTGGGCAGTCTGGTCTGCAGCCTCTCCTTTGGCCCGGGCGTGGGACGTCCTGTAAAAAACACGGCACAAACTCCACTTAAAAGGAATACATCAAGGTTTGGTAGAGCCCCGTTGGTCGGCTAGCCGTTAAATGATGAGAGTCCAAAATCATCCATGTGTCCCCGTAGATCACTGGCTCTGGTGCTGCAAGCTAACTATGCTAAGTGAGGGTACACCACTAGCATTATCTCAAAAATGAAATAAGTCATTTTAAACGATATGCGGCTAAAGAGGGGTGTCACACATCAAGATGAGGGATCACACGCTACAAGATTTTGTCATTCAAAAACCCATTCTCATTCATCCAGAACAGCTTACTGTAAATACAATAACAAAATAAGTGTGCCATCATTTCTTGCAGAGAAACTACAGTTCACATTTACGGGACGGGGTTAAGGGATAAACCCACTCCATGAACACCAATTAGGGTGCTCTGTGTTGGCCAACGCGGGGTGGACGCTGGAGTGTCTAGTTCCTAATCATATTTTGTTTACATAACCAAATAAACCACATTTCCCTATTATGAAAAATGTAATAGCTGGAATATATTGATTAGTGGGGACAATGAAACAAGTACTGTTAATGTTAATGTAATAATAATAATAATAATAATAATAATAAGTATAGCACTTCAAAACACAGACACAAAGTGCTTTACAAAGGATTAAAAAAACAAACATAAAATCAACATCAAAATCAATAAAACATGAAATATAGAAACAAGGTACAGTCATTAAAGGGAGGTCAAAAACCCATAATAAAAGTACTGTTGAGTCCAGGGGTCAAAAGTAGGAGACTGTGGTTGTACTGAGCAGCTCCCTGGAAAATGCTGAAAAAGAGCATGTGTGCTCAGCAAACATTCACTGTATAAATAAAGGTTAAAAAAAGCAAATAGACAAACAACAGAAAGACAAATGGGGAGGCAGATTGGCATGTTTGGGATATTTAAAGTAATAATAACCTTTTCATATAAATAAATGTATGTTTTGCTACGCTATCTGACTGATATAACACAATAGTGATCAACCTCTAGCCAGTTCATGAAAGCTTTTCCATTTGCTGTTCTAAACACCCGGTGTCAGGTAGGTCTTTCCTGGGAAAAATCCTCTGGAGACAGGAAGTGATAAGTTTTGCACTTCCGGTTTGTTTGGAATCAACAGAACTGGGTAGTTAGCATGAGCAGCGATAGCCACCGTGGCTGAACAGACAAAGGAAAGAGCGTCACCTACAGAAACTCAAACTTCATCAACAGAAAATCCAAGGAGAAAGACGTAACAGTACTGGAGACACTGTCTGATTAACAGGTGATCTCTGGGAAGTGCAGTGAGAAACACCACAGTGATGAAGCTGAGAGACAAAGATGGAGGCTACATTTTAAAAAATGAGGAACTCAAGAATTACCACTTTAAGTCACTTAAATCTAAACATCCAGCTTGTGATTTCGTTACCCAAGCTGAGCTGCCACGAAGCCCTGGGTGGGAACAACTGCTTTCTCACGTTATGTGCTGGATGTGCATGGGCGTGGATATTTGACATGTATACCTCTGTTTTTGCTCAAATTTAATTAAGTGAAATCAATCAACCATCAACCGAGAACAACAACCGGAACGAAAAAAGCCTGAGAACCACTAGTTAAAGAGGGCAGCCTTGACATAAACAAAGTTCAGACCGTTCTGACAGACCAACCGAGTGGAATACCAGATGAAGCACCCTACTGAGTGAGTGTGTGTGTGTGGCTGGGGGGACTGTGAGACAGTATTCCTGTCAGCTGTTGATAAGCCTCCCCCTGCCTGGCCTTATTTAGGCAGGCCCTACTTCTGACAGACACGCACACAACTGCAATCTGGCCAAGAATCTGCTCAGTTTGTTCTCTCTCTTCAACCCACACACCTACTCCCATCCTCCCTCCCTCCCTCCTTCTTTATGTTTTCTCACTTTGTTTCTTCTTCTTCTTCATCATCCCTGGCTTCCACCCAGATGACGGGAAAAGTGACGCAAGCCGAAACCCTTCCACGCGTTCCTGAGCTCTTACCAACACTCGTCAGCTATGGCCCCATTGCAGCCTTCAAAGACTCAAGCTTCCATTTCCTAAATTGTACCACCGCCCCACTCTGGCATGGATTAGAGAGAGTCTCTCTGTGTGTGTGTGTGTGTGTTATAATAATAAATCTAAAATCAATAATGGTGACCTGCTACTCTGGCCGGTTGAATGCCTCGGGTTATATCCAGTCCTCCTCAGTCTTTGTCTGTTCTCAAACTTTGTCCCTCCGGGCTAGCGTACACTCTTTCTGACCCTGAGCCAATCAAATCAAAGCAAAACAACATCACTCAGGCTCCTGAGTCGCAAACCAGTTACGCTGCTCACTTCATGGTGAATTGCAAACTCGATCCAAGTTTTAAATTAAACTCTAAATCTGCTTGCCTCTTTATTGAATGTTTCACACAGTACCCGATTCCAGACACGAAACACTGAAAACTGCTAGGCTGACACGTTTCTATGAAAAAAATATTTTTTATTTTTTATTATTTTGGCTGGTAAATTTATCCTTGGCAATCATTTCGAACACTGGAGAGCTGTTATGATTTACGTAAGCAAGGTGTCATGTTGCAGTTGTGATCGGAAAACCTCATTGCTCCGTGTCCATTTTCATGTGTTTACTTGAATCATTTCTGAATAAGTTTAATGACACTAGGACCAATGGATAACACGGTACAACTTCAAAACTGCGTCAATCTGGTTGCAACCCACCTATCAGGGATCAGCAATGGACTGAATGTATCGCCAGTTTCTTGCCAATTTAAACTGATCTTTAATAATTTAATGCATTTCCCTCAGGGTGTCATTTGAGTTTGTGCTGCTGCTTCCTTTTGAGGAATTCACTGCTACCTGATACTTGTTCAGCAGTTTTTCATGTCAATAAAGACTTCACAGTAATCACACCCACACGGTACGGAAAAGCTATGCTGCGTTTGTGATGAAAAGTGATTGACGGGAGGATGTGCACACAATGCATCGCAGGGTAATCGACAGTTTTCAGTTTTCAGGAGACTGAGACGACGGCAGAGCAACAACCTCGAAACATGATTTATTCATATGATGACATTACTGATTCTGCTCATTTGATTTTGTCTATTTCTGCTCTTGCCTAACATCGGTTTGTCCTAACTTGAACTAAAGCTTTACCTGGCTCAAATTAATCGTCTTATCTCAACCCAATCCCTCAGAGTTGAGCTGATGTTGTCTTTGGCTTTCGCGTGTCCTAACGATTCGAATCTTTGACACATTAACATGAGAATAGGAAAGGGTATGTTGAAAAATTGGGGTGGGTTCACAGTATTTCACAGTTGGTGAACTGGAAAATCCCCCCCAATACCTGTGAGGATAAAGTATCAGCTTCATTACATGTAGCCTTGAGCATGCATAGTTTATAGTGGTGATGTTTAATCACTTTGTTTAGCGACTTCACCTGCACCATGGGATGGGCGAACGATTCAAGGGTTGGTGTATATATGGAGATTCTTCCTCTGCACTCAACATTAAAACAGGAAGCATGACGGATATAGCTTTATTACGTGGGCCCGTTCTAGTGGATCAGGGGGCTCGGGCACTGTGGATTCAAATCTGACTCGTGACCTACACTATGCTACAGCATGTCAACGCCTCCGTCTTTCCTGTTTCTCCACCGTGTGCTGTCTAGTAAGGCAGCTGGAAAACGAATCTTAAAAAAAAGCACCTAGAACAAACTCTGTTGCCTCATGCTTAAGGTTGAAAAAGTCCCTGCGGTCTTGGTCTTGCATTGTGGGACAGGAAAGGACATCTTAACGTCATCAGCGTTAAACAATCATCAACTGTTACTACACTGGATTCAGTCTAGAGTCTAATTTATACATCAAAAACAGCAGTTCAAGGCATTAGGACTTGAGCTCATGTCACGTGCCATCCCGTTTCCCTCCCATCTGAGACTACCATGATCTCTTAAACCCTTCAATCTCACCAGGGGCAGTTCTGGTTTCAACTGGGGAAATCACATTACTTGAAACCACCGTAACACTTTAATTTGACTATTCTCAGTAATAAAAGGAGAAAGTGATTTAGTTGTGGGTTCCAGAGATTATCTGAAAGAGGGCATTTTACCTGGAGATGGCAATCTCCACTTTTGTTCTGGCGATGGCTGCTGCCCTGATGGCTCCCTCCACGGCGCGATCTACCTTCTGCTTGGTCTTGGTGTTCTTCAGCGGGATCAACTGCTTCCTAATGCCCCGGGCCAGCGCGTTGTTCTTGTACTTCCCTTCCTCCTTGGTGCCGTCGGGGAAGATGGTGCAGCCGTAGCCGTGGCGCTTGTTGTTCAGCCACTCGCCTTCATATTTCATGCCGTTGGAACGCTCCGAGACACCAAAGCCGTTCCTCTTGTCGTTCTTCCACTCGCCCATGTAGGATTCGGTGGTGGTGGCATCCACGTTGTCCTCTAGAGGCAGGTAGTCATCGGCCGGGTCTCCGTCGCCGAAGCTGATGGTGGAATTGGCGTCGCTGGAACTGATGCGGCTCATGGTGGTGTCGCTGCGCGCTGAGCTGCGCTTGCTGGAGATGGACGAGCGCGAGTCGGACTTGCGCAGCCGCTGGAGGCTGCCGAAGAGGGAGCCCCGACGGAAAAGGCCCTTCTTCTTCTCTGAACCTTCGCTGTCTGAGTGGAAGTTGAGTACGAAGCCGCCGCGGGTGCCGGCGGGGCTGTCAGACAGGCTGTCATGCAGTACCGTGCCGTTGCTCTGCTCGCTGCGGAGGGAAGCAAGGGAGGTTCGTAGTGGTGAGCGGATGACTGTGGCCATACCGTACGGGACACTCTGGCGGACGCCATAGCCATGACGCATCCCACCGGTCCACTGGCCCTGATATGTACCTACAGCAATAACAGAGGGGAGAAAAGAGAAGAGAGGGAGTGAGTGAGTGAACAGAGTAAATTAAGGAGGTAGGAGTGGGGATGCAGTAATTGAGTTATTGAACAAAAAAGTAATTGGATGGAAGAATAGATGGAAGATATGAATGTGATGCATGGATGGATGATATTAGGCAACAGGATTTGAGCTTTAATCAGAACAGACAAACTTTGGTGACGAATGAATGATGTGCTGTCTTCTGAATGAAAGTATATTTGACTCAGATGGAAGATGAATTTATTTATGGAAAGAAGTGAAACCCGGTACCTCTTTCTTCAGCAGCGATTTCAGGTGTACAATTACAGACATGATTAAAGAACACATTTTAAAGGAAAATTGAAAAAAGTTAAAAATACCAACAGCATCAAAGAATACACGTGACTTGAAAACGACATAAACATTAAATAGAGCCTGCACTCTGAAATGCTCCAACACACCACTGGACCATGACCTCACAAAAGAGCCTGTGGGCTGGAATTCTCATTCCAGTACGAGGGCTCTATTTCATTTTTATATGGTTTTCAAGCTAAGCGTATTCTTTGACGCTGTTAAGGGTTTTAAAATTCTTGAAATCCTTTGAAATGTGTTCTTTAACCTTGTTGGTAATGCTATGCCTGAATCGGCTCCTGGGGAAAGCTACTTAGCAAGGTAGCATCATAGCTGCAACATGATCTCAATAGCTGCTCATTGCATGCCCCTGATCGTAGCCCATGCACATTGATGTTACGCATGTATGTTTACGTACAATTATGTCACCGTAGTAGATTTTCAAAAGTTCCTGAATCCAGGAATGAATACGATGCATATTGTTTTTGGTGCAGTTTACAGTGTCACTTGACAAATCAGATTTGGGTTGACATCAAATTCACGCAACGCTTACAAAACCATGAGCTAGACCTTGTAATGGAAAAGCCTACTGCACAAGAAATGCAAGCAGTGTATCCATCCCACCACCAATTTCCCATTGGTAGATAATGATAAATTCTCTGTTCTGGTCATATTGTTTAATCTACAACAAACAAATATATTGCAAGTGCCGTATAATAGTACCTATATTAGGATATAAGTACTGTAATACTTACCTCCACCCTACCCTACAAAAAATAATCACCAAGATAGATGTGGATAGAATTAGTTTCATACTGTGTGACTATGACTGAAGGACGGCATTCTCCAACGTTTGCATGCAGCCATTGATAAAGTGTAAGAGGGTGGGGTTGGCCAGAACAAGAAAAGCGTTATGAAGTATCAATGGTCGCATGTATTTTACTGTATGATATAATGCTACATGTCACTGCTGTTGTGTGAAATCTGGAATTCAGTTTGATTTTATTTTTGACTTGAACTGAGTCCATTGTCATGTATGTGCTTAGCAAGTTTCAATGAAACCTATCCAAAACTCATTGCAAAAATACATGGTTGTCAGTCTGCGAATGTTTGAATTTAATGGTGAATTTCAGGTAATATGAGGTTTTCATCTGTTAACAGCAGTATGTTGTCAGTGCTTGGTGAGTTGAGAAAGCACAGACACTCTGGAATAGATCTAGAGAAGTGCTACTAAAGCTTTGGGTTGTGACCAAAGATGGATCCCAGGCCTGCTTCAGGTCTCCCCACATAAGGCCAGTATGGTTTCACTAGTGTGGTCTTGAAATTACAACTCGCCAACAGCCAAATAAGTTTGCCTGAGGCTGGTTAAGTCTGTCAGTTCCAGTGTCAGGGGAGCCGAGCCGTGTTCAGTTAATTCAATTCTAAAAAAGATACAGTTGTGATTCTGAAACCAACAACCAGCATGGCTAAGTGATCAACAGTGAGCTCCGTGCACCGGGTAGGAGAGAACAGACGGTGGCCCCGATGGCTTCAGCTGGAGGGAGAATGTGCTATTTTAAAAGATGGAAGTAACTTGAGACACTGGGAAGTCAGCCAGCCGGCCAAACATAACTCCAGTCTTGCTATGTGATTTAAGCCTTCTCTGACTGAGGAGAAGAATAATCACTGAGCCCCTGAAGCAGAGCCCCTGAAGTGACATTAAAAATAGTGAAAAACAAAAAGACATCCAAAGTTTCTTGTGTGCACTAGAAAGTATCTTGTGATCTCCACTCACACATAAAAAGACAGCACTTGTTCACTTGCTCTAAAATGCAGTGCATCTTTTCCTGTGCCCTTGCCCCTTACATAGTGCACCCGTCTAACAGTGTTTTTATTTCTGCACTTAGCCACTATGCATTATGGATTTCACTTACACTCACTATGAAGGTGTTATTTGTTCACTTCCTCGATATGTAGCTCTGCGTTCTCACTTTTATTTCTGTCCTCTGCTTGTGTACTTTCCCGGTATTCCTTTAGCTTGTCCACTTGTGCCCGACACATCCCAAACTACCTGAACGCTGTACCCAAGGATAGAGAGGTTATCTCTCTGACTATCTAACTGATTACCTCCTTAAACTTGTAATCAATAATTTAAATCTCTTGAGATCTGTGGAATGTAATATTGCTGGAGCAATGTATTCCATTTGCAGAATGTAAAGCCTTATTCGCATGGGACATATAGCAAGTATCATATAGGGGTTAATTTGAATAGCTATTATTTAAAAATATCTAGATGTCTGTGCTAGTGTTTTTTAGTAACTACTAATTGATAAAAACAGATTGTTACCAATGACAATAGAGCACAATGCAGCACCGTGACAAGACATATTGCGTTTTGCATAAAGGCCGCCACTCTCCCTTTTTCTCCACTGGCAACAACAGCTAGCGCTATCGCTCTGTCCACCTACACGTAAAACCCACAGTTGATGCTGCATTCATGTCATAGGGGGGTTACCATAAATACGAGCTTCCCACTGGGATAAAACTTTCACGTCAACCTCCCAGTGGTAATTCCAAATAGGAACTTTTTGAAGCCTCTGATATGTCCCACTGGACGGTACAAATACTTACGTGCAGTTCTTGAGTAAAATACTTTACAGCCCTTATACCCAACCTTTCAAACTGATCTCTTCCATCTATCCTTTATTTTTAGAAACCTTGGGAAGAAATGTGCCAGGCCTTATGGCACAAATCTGTGTTTCATTTCAAAATGAGATAACGATGGACATCTACTCTTACACAATAACTGATAGCACAATATTAAAACAAATGATCTTACCTTTTAAATAATAGTAGGCATCTTAAGTCCATAGTTGACCAAATTCCAATACTTTGACTGACTGGAAAATTAGTTAATGATGATTTTTTTTCCTTGGAAAGGAATTTAAATTGGCCTCAGAGAAAGAGAGAGAGAAAGAGAGAGAGAGAGAGAGAGGTGGAAAAAGTAGTACACAGTACAGTAGGGCTATGTTGATGGAATATGTAGTGGTAAAAGCAGTTTTCTACTGAAGTAAAAGCATTTAAGTATTTGTTATTAAATGCACATAACGTATCAGAAGTACACATTCTATTTGAAGTTGTATACAACTTCAAATAGTTGTTCTGTAATGCTATAGCATTACAGAACAAATGTCTGATCACAGTCTGTACAAGTAGTGACGGCTAGCTAGCTTAAACTTTGAAACTGCTACACTTTTCCTATTTTTTTCCTATTTTTCCTAGTAGCTACAGTTGTCAGATGTAGTGAAATAAAAAGGAAGATATTTGCTCTCAAATGTAGTGGAGTAAAAGGATCCTAGCAAGCACAACTTTTTCTCAATATGTTATTATGGGCACGGTAAAATTCCAGATTAAAACAGCTTTGGAAACAGTTTTGACCTGATACGGGAAAGATATTTAGGTCCCGATTTCACAAAACGATGCAGGTAGCGGCTGTAAGTCGAGCCGACCACAGACGTCGTCTCAACTTTCCTTCTGGCGCTATATTTACACTGGGTTTCAATGTTGGTGCAGGCCATCAAAATGTTTGCTGGGATTCTCGGCGGTGGTCCCCTAAAATTCAAAAGACAAAAAGTGTCTCAAAAATACTTCCGATCACCTACATTGTCTTGAAGATGCATTACGTGAACCTTATGGTTGACGATCCCCAAGATATTTCCTTGTTGGAGTTTGTTTTCTCATAAACCCTGAAGTTGAAAGTCCCAAGTACAATATTTGAGGTGCCTTTACTTTCCCCCTAAATTTCCTACTAAATGTACCCTGCAACATTTTTCTCACTTCTGCACGTCACTAAGTAAAATTTTACAGAATAATGAAAGGCACACAAAATTTGTTCATAAAAAAGGTTTGACTTCAGCCATGTTTAAGAAGACAGTATCACGACAAGTATAAATAGACCAATGAAAATTCAATGAAGCTTAGAGGATAATTCAATAAAAGATGGAGCCCTGAAATACCACTGCTGCTGCTGCTACTACTACTACTACTAGGGTTACCACCACCCGGTAGTGTTTTTTTGGTTTTATCATAGTGTATATTTATTGATGGTTACAAACGTATGTCACCTGTGCAGAGACTAAACATCACTGATTGTATCAAGTACCATGCCAGCTTAACTTTGTTGTTAGCCAATGTCAAGTTGAAGGAGATGGGAGGGAGGAAAGTAGCATGAAAATACACAGAAATGTCATCTATTTGCCATGGTGACCTGAAATTATAGTAAAAAGAAAAACGTTTGAGCACCATCCACTGTTCAACGCTGCTTTGTGCTGTTTTTAGTTAAGGCTGATGTTCAAATAACAGCTAATATCAAACATTCCTTTATCAATTTTACATTATTTATTACCTATGTGTCTTCATCATTCATCAACCAGTATTCATCATTTGGTTAATCAAACAATTTTGAAAATAACCACCTGGTGATTAATTTAAGGAAGGTGGTACTACTACTACTACTCGAACAAGAATGAGGAAGACCAAGAAGAAGCAGAAGACGAATGGGGGAGAAGAACAAGGAGGAGGATTAGCAGGAGAGGAAGAAGAAGGAAGAAGAGTTCTATTTCACACATTATGAGTATTTATGCAAAATGTTCATTGATGTCATCATTTTACCATGAATTTATGGATGATATTATAGCCTGTGAATGCTATCGTCCACCACTATCAAGCATGAAAGATTGACCAGGACTATTAAAAGGACTTCCTGTTAAAACTTTCAAAATAAAATCCCTATTGACAAACGTGTGTTGCAACAATTCTGAGTAATACAAAGTGAAAATAAATGATATTTAGGGGAATCTGGAGTAAATTAAAATACAAAGCAGTTTTTGCGAAATGTCTGTTTTATAGCAGCATATTAATAGAATAATAGCCATATACTGTCAGCCACAATGTCTTGAGCAGCGACATGCCAACAAAGAGTTAGCCAGAGTCAAACCAGAAGTAACAAGATTCTGCCTTCAAATAAAACTTTGTCACTCATGGTGAAAAAACATTAGGTATTTGAGTGTACAGAACAATAAAACTATCAAAATACTCAGTAGAATATTATATTATATTATATTATATATGGAGTGACGTCTCCTCTCTCTCTTAGTCAGGCGATCCAATCAATGAGATTACATTCAGATGTGGTTTAGAGGAGATACAAAAGAATTTCCAAAGACTTGGGCCTCCATCAGTCTATAGTCAGACAGATTGGATACGAATAGAGAAAACACAGCTCCATTACTACTCTCCCTAGGAGTGGACGTCCACAAAGATCACAGCAAGAGCACGCTGCATAATAGACAAGGAGGTGACAGAGAACCCTTGTGGCAAGACCTGAAGCAAGCCATTCATGCAAGACATCCTATAATGTCATTAAACAAAGTTTCTCAAGGAGGAATGGTCCAAAATATCTCCTAACCGTTGTGCAGGTCTGATCAGCAACTACAGGAAACATTTAGTTGAGGTTCTTGCTGCTAAAGGAGGTTCACCAGTTACTAAATCTCATGGTTAGCATACTTTTTACAAGCTGTTAACCATTTATACAGGGAAGCAGGTAATTCAAAAGGGTTAACAAACTTTTTCACATAACTATGTACAGTGTTTATGGTATAGTGTCTAATGGTGTTATATCTATAATAAGTTCCACATGTAGTTAGACAGACCGTTCAAAAGCCTGTACTTTAAGGACAGTAACCAGTGTGTCCGTCTCGCTCACCTCCATCCCCGTACGTCTCAACGCCGTATCCGTCCTGCAGACCGTTGCTCCAGGTGCCATCGTACCGGGCCGGTGTGTTCAGGCTCTGCCGGACTCCATACCGACCCTTAAACCCGTGAGTCCACTCTCCGCGGTAAATCCACCTGCCCTTGGTTTCCACGCCGAGTCCGTGGCGCTTCCCCTGCGCCCAGTAGCCCTGGTAGAGGTTCCCGCTGGGCCAGGTGTAGACGCCGACCACCTCAAAACCGTTGGACCACGACCCCGAGTACTCGCCCTGGCCCTTGGGTCCGGTGCAGACGCCGTGGCCGTGGGCTTTGCCGTCCTCCCAGCCTCCGCAGTACGTGCCGCCATCGTCAAAGTCGAACCGACCGCCCGTCATTCAGAAACGGAAGGTAAAAAGTACGTTAGTACTCGGTGGCTTGCTGTGAAGTCCAGAGTGAACGAAATGTTTTCGGGAAGGGGAAGCCCCAGTGAGAAAACGAGATCTCGGCGGTGGTTTGAGGGACCGACAGGGTGATGGCCGCTGGGCGCATTGGCGGTAGGTTGTCGGTTAAAACAGCGGGACGTGGGAGGGTGAGAGGCGGCCGCCACGGCTGCCAGAGTCGCTCCACTGATGTGTGTTGGGAGACGCTCCCACTCCCCTCTCTGCCTGACCAGAGACAACCAAACAACGGTGACACAAAGTAGTACTTCCGGTCTCAACTTTCAAAGTAAATGTATCGACAAACTTGTTGCATTGTTTGTTTGTTTTTTAATAATGGAGTAGGCTCTCTCTATCTATATATATATATATATATATATAGTACATTTACAGTCTTGAGGTTTATAATATTTTTAGCACAGCTTTTCAGTTCTTTAATATTGTTTGAACACATGATATTTAATAAGCTCTATACAATTTGTTCGTTTTTAATTCAACAATTACTTACGCATTCAATCTAGCAGCAATTTGTTGCCAATCTTTCTCTCTCCCTTTTATTTATGGCAATCGTATTTCCCTTTTCATTGTAATATGGCTGAATTCTCCATAGACCTCCACTAAAAGTGCTGTTCAGTGACATTGCGGCTCTATCTTTACCATCATTTTTCGCCATGATGAATCGATCAGATCCATGATCGACCTCTCGGGCTGCTTAAATAAACTGTGTATAAATGTGCACGCGCAATTATCTGGATTGCTTGAGCCTGGCTCGATTTAGCCCGATCATGGTAGCTTGACTTGGGCTTCGTGGAACCGCTTTAGCCCCGATTGGTTTGTTAGGTTAACTCAAACCAGGCTTGCGAGGTTAATCGCCGCTTTTCTAAGCCTGCTTTGTGGAACAGCCCCCCGAAGTAGCTGCAAGAGTAAAGAAAAAAGTGTATTTAGAGGCCACAATTTTTCTTGTGCCGTCATTCTGATTAGTTTGAGTGCTGAAGATCTGTATCGTTCCTCATTTTGTTGAATTTCTGCCCTCACATTCATTGTTTTGTGCCAACAAATTGATTAAAATGCACTCACAACAATGTGCATTGTTTTTACAAGTTTATGCTCTATTTAGATTTTCCAGCGAGTTTCTAACAAATCTTAGCCCAGTTGCCATAAGTAATGGCATTTATTTGATTGCACTAATTTTAGTTTAATTAGCCTTATATTTTGCTAAATAAAGATTTTATATTGAATCAGACCTTTTGATTAGAGATTTGTTAATCAGGTGTTATGGAATGAGTTTTCAACACATTGGCTGCCGACATGCTCAATATATATACCACACAATGGCATGTTGTGCCACATAATTGCATGTTGCGCTCACAAGATAATACTTTATTAAAACAATACATTCTTTCAGCACAGTATGGCCTCTCCTGGGCTTTGCAGTGTCACAGACCTACTAATCATGGCTGGTGCCATAATTAGGCCCCATTAGAGAGGTAAGTTTGCACAAAACAGACTAGAGAATTAGAGAATTAGAGAAATCTGAAAAAGATAGTTGTGGGTGTAGGTCCACAGGGAGCCAAATTCGCCGTCATCCCCACCCAGCTCTGGTTCACTTCTGTCTGTTCCAGTACATTGCAGATTACTTGATGTCATGTTATAGACCAAAGTGATATTTATTTTTCAGCCTGATTTCAGTAGAATTGAATTGATAGCACGTATGATTAAACACGTATGATTAAACATATGAATATTTACCACACTACCCAGCATCTGTTTGATACGAATAAGGCACAATTTCCTACTTTGGAATGTTCTAAATACGTAGCGCAGAAGTTTCCATGCAAATCTAACATTTCACTTGGTGTAGAAGTAATGGCAGTCTGGAACAAAGTAAGACATTGCTTAAAACCTCCTAGCTAACATTGCACTGTCAACATTTTATAGCTAGCAATAGTTATGGTTTTGTCTTGTGTATAGTGTCACCTACCACATAAAAGGGTGATACAATTTTGAATTCATTCTTCCCTCAAAGATTGAAGCCGTCCAGACGCTGAGGCAGCAAAGCAGCCCTACACCATGATGCTCCCTCCACCATTTGAGGGTTGGAATGAGGTTTTGCTGTTGATATGCAGTGTTTTTTCTCCTCCAAACATAGAGTTGTGCCCTTGTGCCAAAAAGTTACATTTTTGTATTGATTGAATCATCTGACTTCTATTACCCCCTTTCATAGAAGTCATTATCCTATCTATATAATGGATGAATTTGTAAGGAAGGAAAATTATGATTGTTGGTTTCCAAAAAATCCTGTGTGTGTATATATAGCATATATTTTCCAACATTACTTGCCCCCCCCCTCTCCTCCCCACGTGCTTTTATTGTGAAGGCGGAATCTCTTTTTCTTCCTACTCTAACTCTGGCTGTCTTGACCCATCTCCCTATCTGTCTGTCGGTGCGCCTGTCTGGCTGCCTGAGAAAGGGCGAGACACCACGATGATGATGATAGGGAGTTTCCTGATAAATGTATATGTATACAAACTTATAATGGGCTCAGTTATGGATGATGACAGAGCCAAGTAGATAGTTCGACCCATCAGTAAGAAATGATGAAATAAGGTCAACAAGCAAGATGCTGCCTTCAAGTGCTGTCAGAAATCATAATAACTGAGGAGCTTACATAGGAAACCTTGAAGGCAGCAACAGTGACCAGTCCTTATCAACCGTTCTGGATTAGCTAACAGGTGCGGCTGGCCTTTCCATGCAATGTTGTCCAACAGCGCCATCTGCTGGAGCAACCAGGTGGCACAACCATCTCAGTCAGGTTTCTTACTGCCCTTAGGTCCTGACTTAATTAGACTGTGCTCTCTAGACCACAATCTGATCTTTAAAGTAATAATCTGTAACATTTTCATATAAATAAATGTCCATTCGTCTCCTCTCTATCTCTGACTGATATAACACAACAGTGATTAAACCTCAGTTCATGAAAGTGTTTACATTTGCTGTTCTAAACACCCGGTGTCAGGTAGGTCTTTCCTGGGAAAAATTCCTCTGGAGACAGGAAGTGATGCGTTCTACCTTTCCGGTTTGTTTGGAATAAATAGAAAAAGAACTGGGTCGTTAGCATGAGCAGCGATAGCCACCATGAAATCCAACTTCATCAACGGAAAATCCAATGAGAAAGACGTCACAGTACTGGACACTGTTTAATTGACAGGTGATCTCTGGGAGGTGTAGTGCAGAAACACCACAGCAATACGTTGAGCACCAAAAATGGAGACAAACAAAAAAAACGTGAATTTGAGGGAATTACCACCTTACTCAGTCTGTATAGATATTTGTAGTGTATTAAAACTTTAGCTTGTCACCCCAAGGTGTCACTACATGCACTGTTTTGGATTACTGTACACTGAAAGTCGTATTGCAATAGAAAGTGCTGTATGTGTGGTATCAATGTATAAACGCTTGATGTTTTGCGTGATGTGTTCAACGTACCTAGTTTAATAAAAAATGCAAATACCATATTTCTGGTAAACCTATATAATATGTAACATGTAATATGTATAATACTATGCTCTAATTCAGTCCCACCCTGCTTCACATTGACAGTTCCACACATTCACACTGGGAGCTGACCAGTACAACCACCATCTTCTACTGGTGGCCACTGAGCAGCTCTCACTGGTGCTATTTCCTTGAGCGATTTAGAAAAATATAACCAATTTGCACAGTAAGTGGGTCTAGGGAAAGTCAAAGGGACATTTCGAAAGCTGAAATGTTTAAATTCTGAAATACAAAACAGCTGTCAATTGACTGCAGTTTGACCTTCCTATAACTGTCTTATGCCTGCCATTTTTCCCTTTATTTTGTGAGATTTTGAAGTCCCGCTGCGGTGCTTCCATTGTCCCAGACTGCCATTGACCTACGCGCGACTAGCAAAGCGCCTCCCCAGCCCAGGCCACCAACGAGGCCATTCTCAGCAGTTCATTCCTGCTGATACGACCGCTGCTGAAAATCCATGCACCAGTCCCACTGTGAGACGCTTCGGGTAAAAGTGTCCATGAGGGTTCGACTGATACAGGCTTTTGAAGGCTGATACCAATCTTTTGAATTAAAACTATTTATTTTAGATAACTCATATCTAGAAATATAACCTATATATAATTTGGCACACTCCTACTACTACTACTACTACTACTATTACTACTTCTGCTACTACTATTACTGCTACCACTACTACTACTACCGCTACCACCACTACTACTACTACTACTGCTACTACTGCTACTATTCTGCTGCTACTACTGTTACTACTACTACTGTTCCTATTACTACTACTATTACTACTACTGAAATCAGATTTTTAATAATAGACCAATATCAGTCTAACACTAATATCCTGAACGTTACGGTGTCAATAGAGATTATGTATTTTGAGGCAATGGAGATCAGCAGCAGAGATTACTAAACAACAAATTTTGACAAAGTGGGATGAAAACACAATGTCGACTGTAGCACCGGCTGCCTCATTGGCTGCCTGTGTATCGTGGCGTTTAATCTCAGTGAGGTCAAACCCCCCCCACCTCATTGTGCCGCGACCCGAGGAAGGTTGACACATAATCGTTTCCACTCCCACCAACAACGGTAGGAAAATATTGTACAGCGTCAGGGGAAAAAAACAACACACATAGATCCCCATACACTCTCTAGCTCACTCTACCTCTTCTTCTCTCTCTCTCTCTCTCTCTCTCTCTCTCTTTTATCAGCCCTGTTGTATCAGCTAGTGTAAACATGAGTGAGTTGCGTCACTTTCTTTTATAGAAAGAGTGACTTAAGCAGCAGGAGTGTGTGTGTATGCGCGTGTGTGTGTGTTTCTCTTACCATTATGTCACATGCTGTTGCTGTTAAAGCTGCACACATAAAGATCCCTCTCTATCTTTTTGTTTCATCTCACTCTCTCTTTATCCCTCGATGTCTCTCTCTCGTTCTCTCTCTCTCTGTCTCTCTCTCACTCTCACACACACACAGACACAATCAGCAACTCAAACTTACTATCAAAATACCTTTGAAAGCTATTTTAACCAAGATACCCTGCCTGTGAGTAATCCAACAGATTAATGGTAATCAAATTACCGTTTTCACAGCAAACGTAAAGAATGGCAGTTACCATTTTTACGTAATGAGGCTACTGTGACCCTTTTACTCCCCTGCCTGCAGAGATTTTCATCCCATAAAAAACACAACTGAACATGTACAGAAGTGTGTGCAACACCTGCCTCCAGACTATTTCTGAGTTTTTCTTTATATGGTAGTGAAGGCATGCAGCTCTCCTCACTCACACACACATACACACACACACACACACACACGCACTCACAATAACAGCTCATGTTTCACCTAGATCAGGAACAGACCCTTGAAAGGAATCAAAATGAATGCTATGAAATTTTTTTATTTTTTTTTATTGTCCAATGGTCAAAATGCTGTTTCAAATGACCTTTAGTTTAGAGTCACATGTCTAAATGTCACATGATCTAAAGTTTTTGTTTTTATTTGTTTTGGTGTCATATGGTCTAATTGCTGATTCCTTTTGAAAGCTATCAAATTACCGTTTTTACAGCAAACGTAAAGAATGGCAGTTGCCATTTTTACGTAATGAGGCTACTGTGACCCTTTTACTCCCCTGCCTGCAGAGATTTAAGAGATTTTCATCCCATAAAAACTGTACAATAACAGCTCATGTTTCACCTAGATCAGCAACAAACCCTTGAAAGGAATCAAAATGAATGCTGTGAAATTATTTTATTTATTTGTTATTGTCCAATGGTCAAAATGCTGTTTCAAATGGCCTTATATCATTAAAGAATTTAGTTTAGAGTTTTAATGTCACATGGTCTAAATTCAGTCTTTGCTTTTATTTGTTTTGGTGTCATGTGGTCTAATTGCTGATTCCTTTTGAAAGATACCCTGCCTGATGCCTTTCTAAGTCACCAAGAAGGGTTTTCTAAGTCGACATTGTACGTCAGTACACTGAGTGTGCTGTGTGTTAATGTAACACTTGGTTGAGTCAGACTCTGGAAGTGCAGTAGAGGGTGGATGGATGATGAAGGATTTGCTCTCGGTCCCACTGCTGTCAGCAGTCTGACAATCAAGATCTGGTCCCTAATTTCATTTTCCCTTCTCTCTGTTTTTTTCCAAAATGACAAATCCAACATTTGAATAATGTTGGGGGGTGATCCACCACTGCTGAATGTACAGAGGGATTTCAGGTGACGTAGCGCACCCTCTTGCAGCCATATTGGAGGTCTTCAATTCTTTGTCTACAGTGGTTTTGAACAGCTGACTGCGTTTCGAATGTATAACTTGTCCGTCTCAACAGAATTCAATAGACATGGTTAATTTTTGTGCTGTTTTTGACTGGGAACTGATACATCTGATTGATGTCAGCTTGTTAGCTAGCTATCTGGTTAGCTAACCATCACTGTCTTGTCAAAACATGATTTGCACAGTAGCTAACGTTAGATGTTAGTGACTAGTATTTCATGTGAACATTAACATTAGTTGCTTTGCCAAGTTAGCCAGCTAGCTAGTTAGCTAGCTAACCATTTGGTTAGCAGAAAAGCCCTTCATTACTTCAGTACAAGTATAAATATATGATGGTGAGGACCATGTTGCTCACTAGCTTAGCTTAGTTTAGCTTTGGCTGATAATTGGGTGCTCTGTAATTTTGTGCGGAAGCTTTTAAGGATCTGTGATGATTTTTCCTCACGGTCCACATGCTGATGGGAAATTCAACCATATGGAAATGCCCTTTTGGTTTGCTGGTTTGTTGTTGAAAAAAATTACTTTACATAACTATTTTATTGTAATCTTAATTTAATGTAAAGGGTCTTTGAGTAGAAAAGCGCTATACTAATAAAATGTATTATTATTATTATTATTATTATTATTATTTGTAATTGCGAATTAACATTTGTGAAAGATTTGAAGAATTGTGGGAAAAAAAGTGTTAATATGAGAATGTATTCATATAGATTATGATCCATGTTTCCAAGTTTGAGTACACACACAGTCATCCTCATGAGCCTCATCATCACCTCTACTGAGTAGCCAAGAAACTCAATAGTCTGTGTGAAATTTGAAAACTGAAACGCTGTAAACTCAAAAAGTCCAAACTACTTGCGGAGCAGCTCCCATTTAATTTCAAAATATAAGAATTGTGTATAAGATGTGCAAGTGTATAATGTTGAATTATTATTAATAAATCGCAGGTTGGCTGATTGATTTGGAAAAAAATAATCAGTATTCACATGAACACACTTTCTTTCACACACACACACACACACACACACACACACACACACAGCCTTAGGGTAGATGCACTTCACCCTGTATGGCTCATGTAAAACAGCTTAAAAAGCTATTTCTAGTTTTAAAAAAACAACCAAATGACTACAGTGCAAAATACTGTGTGGGCTTATCTGGTGTATTTGTCTTGGCCAGAACAATGGATAAATAAGACTCTAACTCTCCCCAGCTGCACCAATATGGGACCCTGCCACTTGTTCCACTGGGCCTTGTCCAGAAACAACCTCATTCAACACAATGTGCACCCTCGCTCCTGCCTCTACACACCTTATGCTGCAATCACGCCATGTGGGAAACACGGTAGATACAAGCTTTCTACTTGAAAATCCTGTTCATTTCAGCTGGTAAATACTGGACTCAATTCTATGTCAGGAAATACCTGTAGTCAAGTATAGGGAATGGTCTATTAATTTCAAATACAATGAAGAAAATGATTGATTTTCATTGCATGAGTCATTTTGTGACTGCGAACACTGTAAAAAAGCTTGATTTGGTGAAAGCCATTGGAGATGTAACTGAATTGCCAGCCTAATGATTGAATTATAGCCCTCTGCAGGGATCAAATTCAGTCCATACCAACATCATACCAACAGAATATGGTCATTTTTAAATTTGGGGTTTTCCCTAGACACCCAAACAGAGTCTGACTAACCACACCCAAATTTGACTATATCCTCTGTCGGCAGTGGTAGGTTAAATGTTAGAGAAGTGGGCTTGTCATTGTAAAGTCACCAGCATAACTCCATGCAGTGGGAGGGGAAATGAATGACAAACTGCTACCATACCATGAAGTACCATTAACCTCCAAATGCTCCAATGGAGCTGCTCAGTGGCCGACAGAAGACGACTGTGTTAATACTGGTATTTCCAGGGGAAAAAAGTGTGCTCAATCAATCCTTGTCTGGCTAAATAAAGGTTAAAAAGTATACGAGTTGTGGATTACAGTAGTGGATAAAAATACCTGTGGTGAAAGATTTTACAGACAGCGCGACTCAAATTTCACTGTCAAAAGCCTCCAAGCGATCAAATTTTGCCAGTCCCATTGCTAGTATGCAAGAATACCATTGGGTGGAGTGCACATTAAGTCCAAAAGGAAGTGTACTTTGAGTTTGGAAACACCCCCCGAACTAACGTTGGAGACTCTTATGAGTGTCCAGATGTCTTCAAGTGTACTGCGGTCCAGTGAGATTCAGATACTTTGATTTTTTCCGAGAATGTTTCCAATTTCTGTGACGATACGATTCTGTTAGCGCATCTTCTGCTTCATTCATTTACTCATTCGCTTCGTCTAAGGCAATGAAAAGTACTTCTTCTTTCCTGGAAAGTTCTCTTGTGTAGTATTTGCTTGCAGCTCTCAAGATTAATGAATTATATGATAACAAGGCAGTTAGGGATTCATTTTTGTCCCACAGCCCCAGTGAGAATTCTTCATTTTATGGCTCTAAGAAACAAAAAAAACTTCAATCGTGGCGTCTTGGTGGCTTCAAATGAGTTCAAACACTTCCAAGTCCTTGTTTTTAATCAAGTTGTTTTGACGGTTATTCTCATATGACTATGAACGCAACAATAGTCCCTGCCAAACAAAATATGTAACTTTATAAAAGCCCTCAGAGATGTAACTGAGCCTCTTTATTGAGGAAACATAAAGGAAATGCTTTGATTTTGTTAAAACCAATAGATTATCGCCATAATAATAAAGTTCATGAGGCTGTAGTTGTATTACATTGAATCTGTTGCTGTGCAGCTCCCCTTGGGAATGAAAGCACATCTGGTTTGGGTGGACCGTACTGCAGTATTTCACCCTGCTGTCAGGGCCGTAGATAATGCTTTGTGTCATTAGCATGCAGTGTGAAAAGTGCCAATTGTCTGTCCCCATTTAACTCCTCGCTCTGATGCAGTCAAACTAGGGAATGTATGTTAGAGAGTTGTTTATTTACACACGGCAGCATCCAGGCTGAACTGCATGCAGAATTAACAATTCCAAATTTAAGCCTATGAACAATAAAACATATTAAAAGTGTCAAAGGCGTGCAAAAAAACAGTCAACATAGAAGTGCTCTAGACAAAAGGGCATCAACAATACATTAAATTACAACAAATGACTTAGTGAGTGCTACCTGACATGTGGCAAAGGTTACAATCTCTGAAAGAGTTAGATCTCGAGTCGCATAATGATCCGTAAAACTGATCTTTGAGCTGTTTCGCTGGGCTGGCTGCAGGTAAAACGAGAGTGCCATACAGGAGCTATGTATCGAAAGGAAACTAGGTCTGAGATCTAGGTCTACATTAAGCTAGCTTGCTTGCTAACTAGCCATACAAATAAATTGATAAGTGGGATTGTACAGAATCCGTACTGTATTTTGTTTTCAATACCGGTCTGTTTTAATTGTCTCTAAAGTTGCTGGTCTGTGAGATAATATATGTAGTTTATGTTATAGCTGCATAGTTACAGTAGCAATAATCAACAAGAACTGATTCACAACCATTGCAAAGACTATTCTATTGTATTCTATTCTATTCTATTCTATTCCCCTAGCCTTTTACAGTCTTCGTTGGACAAGTGCAGGATATAAAAGCCTATTCTCCAGAGACACCGACTCAGCTCCTCTGGATGAGAACAGCTACAGCTCTGAATCACTCAGTTTCAATTTCTTCTCTAACTTGCCAAGGAAAATTATGGTCCATTTAGGTTGTTTTTTTTCTTTTTTCTTCTTCTTGGCAGAGATACTGGCCCAAAGGGGGGGAAAACCCCGCCGGACCGAGCCACATCACAACAAGTGCAATCTCCCGCGGTACAGTGAAGCTGACAACACCCCGGAGGCAAAAGGAGACCTTGATAATAAACGGCGGTATTAAATTACATTTTCCTGCGAATGTTGGACCGGCTCTGTACAGTTACAATCAAGCCTTCACCTCGCTGCTCAGCTGTGGCCAAGTTTGGCTGTGTGGAGTAGATTTATTTTTTTATTCACACACACTACGTCATGTTTGAGGCCTCTGGTATCTTGATCCAAATCTAAATAAGGGCAAGGAGGTTTAAGCGTGGCCTCGGAGGAAAAAGAAAAACATATGGCTTTAGAGAAAAGTTTGCATTGTACAGGGAATACAGGGACTTCTTGTAATTTGTGAAAACAGATTGTCCGCTGCCTCTTACTGATCAAATAGCCTCATAAAGTCATGACTTTAAATAGGACACATTGCATGGTATGCTCTTTTTCTCTTTCCACTATACAGTATACTGATTAATAAAGCAGGTGCAATGTAAGGAGTAATAAACTACAGCTATTCCAAAAAAAAAACCACCATTGTCCAACTACAGTTACTCTTGAAAAATACACTTACTTAAAAACTTTGGGCATTTTGATGGCGGTATTACAGAGAAAACATTGTTTTATTCAACTTGAAATAATGGTTGTACACAATAAGCAGCGAACGCATGTGTAGCCCCGTCCAATCTGGCAGACCCTGACAGAACAATCTGGCCAACATGGACCCAGCAGACCACGACGCCCTGAAGCAGGCAATCTCGAACCAGGGGCAGCGATTGGGCCAACACGAGCAGGCGCTGCAAACTGTCTTGGATCAGTTAAAAGATATCTCCACTGCTTTGGCCACTCTCCACTTGGGACAGACCACAGCCATGGCTACGGATTCCTCGCGACCCCCAGCGGCCGCCCAACCAGCTCCTCCTGCCTCTTCCGTCTCGGAGCCTCATATTCCACCCCTGGCAAAGTATTCTGGCGATCCCAACACCTGTCGTGAGTTCCTCATTCAGTGTCGTCTTACTTTCAGTGCCCAACCGTCCCGCTACGATATTGAAGCAGCTAAAGTAGCGTTTATTGTTTGTTGGAAACTCTTGATGTTCTGTACTGGCTCTGCGTCCTGTGTCCCTGTACCGTGATTGAAGGTTGTCAAGCACGAGCACTCGGAGAACAAAGTGACAACAACAAGCAATTTGCGTGTCAGCAAGGTTCTGAGTTTATTCACACTTGCACAGGGTTATATAGAGTTGAACACACAACTTTCATAACGGATTACTCAGAACTGGGTATGGAATCATGCAGGCGGGGGTCTTAGCCCCGCGATTCTGAGAATCCCTGTACCTGTCTGAGTCTGCTCACCACAGCGTCCTGTGATGGCAGACTTTCACTCATCTGCACAGTAACATCAAAATATTAATAGAATGCAAGTAAGCTATATTCGAGGGTCAAAAGTTCAGAGGATATGGTTAGAAATGTTTAATATCCAACATTGCCCTCTTTTATTCTAAAAGAATAAGTATAAAACATAATAAACACATAACCATAACATCATTATTCTTCCTGTCTTTCCAAGGCCCGCCAGTCGCGGTGCAGCTGAGGACAGGAGGTAAACAACAAATCTTCGCCAAAATAAATGCTAATTAACTGACCAGAAGAGACAGATAAAGCATAAAACATACGTCTTTCACCATTACACAAAATATATTTGCACCTGATTCTGTAATCACGTGTTTGCACTGTTAAACCTCGAAATAAAGGATAAGAAAACACTTCTATGTTGTATATTTCACATTGAGTAATCTCAAGGTGCGTAATTGATGCAGGCAGTTGTATGGGAGTCGAGTGAGCTGTGATGCCAGTGGTCGCTATTCCATAAGGCAACAGAGATAAGACCCTTTGGTGATCTAGAGGAAACATGTTGAAATTTTTATGTTTAAAAAATTGTCACAGAGTAGTCAAAGCCTTCCTCTGGACCGTGTTTATCATCATTATAGTCTTCCTCAGGGTATTCTTCCTCAGGATCAGGATACAGATCAGGGTAATGTGGGGAAAAACCCACAAACATGCTCATGTTGCCCCCTCCACCAATGCACTTACTGATAATAGCCTTCAGGCACACGAAACCGATGCAGGCCACTAGGAGCAGTATTATCAGGGGCATGAGGAGCTGCAGGATAAATCCCGGCCAAGTGCCAAAGAAATTTCCCAACCAATCAGGCATTGCTCCCCAGCCCAGGTTCTCGTAGCTTGACATTTGATCGGCGTATTCACGTAATTCTTTAATAGTTTTCTCAATTGGTTTTGACATGTCAATTATGGTAACGCACTGATCATTGGATTGGTTCAAGGCTACGCAGAGACCTCCTTCCTTTGCAAACAGCAAATCTAGAGCCATCCTATTCTGAATAATGGCTATGTGATGGGCCTGGAGCTGGGTGGACATCTGTTCAAACCCTACGACTGTGGTGTTAGCGAATGCAGCCACGGTCATTGTCAGGTTCTCTAGTCTAGAGAAGGCCATAGCTACACCTGCTTGTGGGACCATCATACCAAATAACCTCTTGGCCCACTCAGTGACTTCGCCTATTGAGGCTGACCTCCTTCCACGATAATTATGGGGCCTAGGCTGAACTGCAGGGGACAGAATGGCTATTGGTTGGTACTGCCTGACCAATGTGCATATCCCAATCCACCCTGAGGGGAGATAGGGATGGATATTACGGCCACATTGGAATAGGAATCCCGCAGGGGGCATCATTCCTCCTCCAACGCCCATAAATTTAGCATATCTGCCCTCCCTGACATTGGTGGTAATGTTACATTTCCTAGTCTCTCCTACCGGAATAGGGCTAGTAGAGTAGTCTTGCCTGGCCCAGCAAATGAAGGGGTTCTTCAATTTATTACCTTTTGTGGATAACGGGCCCTCTTTGATTGTCCCATGCCTTAGTGGTTCAGGTTGGATTTTCAGACCTGCACATGACAGCTTCTGTCGTCCCACTGCCTGTATCGTCTTGTCACTCATCAGAAACAAAATACATTGTAATTCTTTGGGAGTAGCTACTACTGTGGTAGTACGGAACAGATCATCAACAGAGTTGGCTTTCACAATTACTGCCCAACTTGAGGAATTCTGATTCCTCTTAGTAGCCTCATAGATGTACTGGTACCATGTGTTACCACCAGGCCCTTTGTAGTCCCCGTCAAAGAGAGAGAGACTCCTCCTTCCTTGGGAACGTAGGTGGGTATTGTTACCTGGACATAGGCCAAAGTTGTTGAAGCCTCCGAAGAAGCAACCCATCCAGAGTGCCCATGCACCTATTATCATGAGAATGAAACAAAGGCCTGGGAGGAAGCAAAAGGCAAACCAGTTACACCGCTTTCTCTTAGTTGGATTCTTCTTCTGTATGGTCAGCATCAGGGGCTGCTCTGAGCCGGAGCCTTCTTTACGCGGGTAGCGTGGATCCATTGGGGCTGGGCGCTGGTCAGCACTGCAGTCCTGGTCACGGCTACTACCTCTGTTGGTGGGGTAAATGCGGCTTCGCCGACCTTCCTGGGGTTCAGGGATCTGACGAGGACGAAGTCTCCGGGCTTGAAAGGGTGTGTTGGTTTGTCACCTGGTAGGGGGAGAGATAGAGATACATCACCGTAGTGGCCATTCAATTTCTCAATTAGGGCGACTGTATAGTCACCTAAAGCAGTGTCCACATCTCCGGAGAGACATGGACCACCCTTCCCCCGCACCCATGGTGTTGGAAATGGTCTGTCCATTAATACTTCAAATGGAGATAATTTGGTTGTTGCACTTGGAGTCATCCTTATTTCGGCCAATATTGCAGGTAGTAACTCTACCCAGCTTATACCTTTGTCCAGTGTGGCCCTGGTTAGTTTTTCCTTCAATGTCCTATTCATTCTTTCTACCACACCTGAGGATTGCGGGTGATATGGAATATGGAACTTCCAGTCTATTGTAAGATATTTACATAAGAGCTGTGTGACTTTTGAAGTGAATGGAGTTCCTTTATCACTATTGATGCTTGTTGGTATCCCGAATCTTGGAATAATTACTTTTGCAAGAATTTTTACTACTGTTCTAGCATTTTCTTTTGCACATGGGAATGCTTCAACCCATTTTGAGAACTGATCCACTATTACTAGCATATATTTTATCTGGCCCTTTTGGGGCATGTGCGTGAAATCAATCTGTAATGCTTGGAAGGGACCGCTAGGTGGAGGTAATGCTTCGTGTTTGGCAGTTGATTTTCCTATGTTAACTCTAGCACAGACCAGGCATGACTCTATGATTGTTTTAACTGTGCTCCCAATGTTTATAGCACAAAATCGTTTTTGAATCATCTCTCTCACCCCCCTTTGTCCGATATGGGAAATGCCATGAAAATGTCGGACAATTAACGGGAGAGTGGCCGCAGGTATGGCTACTAAGTCCGTGCCGGAGCGTAGGATGCCATCAGTACCGGGGGTCACGTTTTGAGATGCCCAAAATGCAAGGTCAGCTGTGCTGGCCGCGGACTGAATTAGGGCAAGATCCACGTGGTCTGGGGTGTAAGGCATTTGGAACATGGCTGTATCTATTCGATCAGGAGGATGTAGCACTGGCAAATTGGCAGCAGCATATTTAGCAACTTCGTCAGCTAGGTCATTACCGTGTCTTTCTTCTGATGAGTCTGTATTATGACCCTTGACCTTCACTATAGCCAAGGCAGAAGGTAGATATATCGCTTGCAACAGTGTGGTGACCAGATGACCATTGGCTATAGGTTTGCCTGAGGCAGAAATAAAACCTCTTTCCTGCCATAATTTACCAAAATCATGAGCCACCCCGAAGGCATAGCGAGAATCGGTATAAATTGTCAGTGGTTGATCAGGGAATAGCTGGCAAGCCCTTATAATTGCAGTTAATTCAGCTTGCTGCGCAGACAGCATGTTCAAAGAGGAAGCCTCATGTACTATGTCTGGTAACTCACAGACTGCATAACCACAGAGATAGACATCATCAGAAGGGTGTGAGCATGACCCATCTACATACAACTTCCTTCCTTCATCTAATGGAGTGGATTGCAAATCTGGTCTGGCTGATGCATTCACAGTTAGTTCCTGGATACAGTCATGTGAGGGGGAAACCCCGCCCTCTTTTGTGTGCATTAACATACGCTGCAATAGCAATGCTGGATTAGAGCCAGGTGTTGTAATGATTGTTAACCCTTGTGTGGCCGTGAGCGTTGCCTCATACCCACTACGTCTTTGTGCCGTCATATGCTGTGATGACAAATTATTCAAAATTGTTCCCACTTGATGGGAAGCGTGTAATGTGAGGGGATGTGACAACACGAGCCTCTGAGCATCCTCCACCATCATGGCACACGCTGCAACCGCCCGCAAGCACGCAGGCATGCCTTGAACCACCACAGGAAGCATCTTCGATTGAAAAGCGCAAGGGCGATAACCACTTCCGTGTGTCTGTGCCAACACCGCAGCGGCTGTTGCACCATCTTCAGAGACATACAGGTGAAAAGGAAGTGCGTAGTTTGGCAGCCCCAGGGTCGGAGCAGAGCATAATGATTGTTTCAATGTGGAGAAAGAATTTGCCATTTCTTTATCCCACACCAATCAGGGGCATCTTTTAGAGTGCATGCTCGCAGTATTTTGTCATGGTGGGAACAGTCAGGTATCCACTGGCGACAATAGTCCACCATTCCCAGAAAACTCAACATTTGCTTCTTTGTGTTTGGTGGAGGGACCTCTTGTATAGCCATTACTCTGTCAGCAGACAACACTCTTTGTCCTTTGGTCAGCATGAAACCCAGATATTTCACTTCCTTCCTGCACCATTGCAGCTTGGAAAGAGATGCCTTATGTCCACACATATGTAGATGTTTCATTAACATTACAGAGGCTGTTTGACATGTGTCAGCGTCTATACCAGTCAACAACAGGTCATCCACGTATTGGATCAACGTACATCCCGGGGGAGGAACGAAGGACGCCAACGTAGTCCGTACCACCATAGCAAATGCAGCAGGGGAGTCAACGTAGCCCTGTGGGAGCCTAGTCCACGTGTATTGCTTCTGCCTATACGTAAATGCAAACAGGGGCCGCGTGTCTGGATGTACGGGGATGCTGAAAAAGGCTGAGGTCAAATCTACAACAGTAAACCACGCATGTTCTGCTGGGATAGCTGTTAATATAGAAGTCACATCTGGCACAATGGGAGGTAGTGGTACCACTAGGTCATTAATCTGCCTCAGATCTTGAGTAAATCTCCACTCATTTCTCCAAGTATTCATGAACCTTTGCGCAAATGTAGTCACTGGCTCGCCTTCAGCCTGTACGCAGCCTACTGCGTGTGACAAATCCTTCCTACAAGACTGCAGGGTGTCCAAATAATCCCTGACCTCGGTTAGCAGTTTGTCTATTGAGTTTTCCTGAGCCCAAAAATAACCCTTCACCCCACCAGAGGTGTCATCATTCCCTTCCTTCAGACTAGGGATGTGTTCAACGATGTTGCCATGATTCAGACTTTGAACTGTATTAGTCAGCAAATATCTCCAATCCCTTCCAGTAAATTGCA
Source organism: Hoplostethus atlanticus (assembly GCA_034670405.1). NCBI lineage: Eukaryota > Metazoa > Chordata > Actinopteri > Trachichthyiformes > Trachichthyidae > Hoplostethus > Hoplostethus atlanticus. Next base: position 379,868 of record JAXDDX010000079.1, on the reverse strand, counting down.
CATATGCTGAAATGGATAGCAAATATGACACATATTTTGTAGGACTGCACAGTTGGTCTGGTGCCCTTTGACATATGCCCTGCATATCTTCTAGTCTAGGACCCTTCACAATCACTTGCTCTCCAACAGTCATAAAGGGATATGCACCCTGTACTTTTTCTTCTTTTGCAAATGCTTTAGCATAATTATCAGGTTTAGGTTCTGGAGGTTCTGTCGGAGGATGTTGTCCTCCTTTAATAGAGGATCTAAGAGTCATCTTAGAGCCTGATTCTGAATCAGCCTTAAGTTTTGTCAAATCAGGATACACAATAGTAGCACCCATAGCTCCTAGTATGTCTTCCTCATCACTACTATCACCTCTCACAACATTCTGAGCCATTACCAACTGCTTAGGAGCGGATGGTGGGGGCCTCTGAGGTACTGGTTTAAGGACTTTTCGTTCTGGCAACACCAGAGTTGGAGGTGGTAATTGAGCCACTGGTTTACGTAACGGGGGTCTTGGTGCTGGATGCGTTTTGTCCCAAAGTGGCTTCAATTTCAGCCATCCAGCCAAAGCCTCATTCATGTACTTGTAATCCCAATTAGGATCCCCAAAATCTTGATCCATACATCTTTGGGCTAAGTCAACATGATAATCATCAAATGACCCTTCGCGTGGCCAAGGATTCGGCAACTGGGATCCTATTCCCTCAGTCCAGCCTGCCAAATTGTCTGAGAACGGCTGAGTGTAAAACCCACCCAATCTGTTTTGAACAAACTCAATTGGAGTCTCAGTATTTGCAGGTGGTGTGGCTGGATTGTAGGAATATTTACCCATGGCTCCTTTTGGAACATCAGAAGAGCCCTTGTATTTAATCACATTTTGTAATTTGACTTGTTTACTCTGTGACTTTCCCATTGCCAACACCAACAACAATCAATCAACAAGAGAAACACTGTAGGACGCCAGCCAGATTTTAGTGCAATTGTAGCTACACTAACAATTCACTTTGGTTATGCCTGAGAACCACTCTCAGGACTTTCAGTATGGCTGACATACTATGTATGCCTGGGGAAACACCACACAGGTCTTACAACATACCTGGGGGAAACACCACCCAGACGGGCAACACCCTAGCAGAACGAGTTCAACTAAATTTGGGCATCCCGGAGAGAGGCAAGAGCTTGTGAGTAAAACAAGACTTACCTCTGTCCAGGATCCCACTTCTGACAACAAATTGTTGGAAACTCTTGATGTTCTGTACTGGCTCTGCGTCCTGTGTCCCTGTCCCGTGATTGAAGGTTGTCAAGCACGAGTGCTCGGAGAACAAAGTGACAACAACAAGCAATTTGCGTGTCAGCAAGGTTCTGAGTTTATTCACACTTGCACAGGGTTATATAGAGTTGAACACACAACTTTCATAACGGATTACTCAGAACTGGGTATGGAATCATGCAGGCGGGGGTCTTAGCCCCGCGATTCTGAGAATCCCTGTACCTGTCTGAGTCTGCTCACCACAGCGTCCTGTGATGGCAGACTTTCACTCATCTGCACAGTAACATCAAAATATTAATAGAATGCAAGTAAGCTATATTCGAGGGTCAAAAGTTCAGAGGATATGGTTAGAAATGTTTAATATCCAACATTGTTAATCTGTTGGAGGGAGCCCCACTCAGTTTATACAATGGTCTCTATGAGCAGGGCTCTCCCACAGCCCAGTCATTTGCAGCTTTTGCTATAGAGCTTAAACGTGTTTTTTACCACCCCATACGAGGGCAGCAAGCAGGAGAACACTTGTTGAGACTCCGGCAGGGCAAGCTCAGTGTTCGGGAATACATAGGCAAATTCCGCAGCTTGGCTATTGAGTCTGGCTGGAACGATAGTGCCCTTTTTACCACTTTCCCGATTAAGGTGTCCGACCTGGCTACACAGTGGCAAGTTGAGCCAGGCCTCCCCAGGGGAATTGCTCATCTCCCGGGGAGTAGTGGGGATGCCAGGGCTAACCTTGTCCCCGAAGCAGAGCCTATGCAGCTGCTACTGTTTTCTCCAAACTAGACCTCCGTAATGACTACCACCTCATTCGGATCCGAGAAGTGGAAAACTGCCTTTAACACTGCCCTTGGCCACTTCGAGTACCTCGTCATGCCCTTTGGTCCCACAACGCCCCAGCAGTCTTCCAGGCACTCGTCAATGACGTCCTCCGCGATATGCTGAACATGGAGGAACACGTTCAGCACGTCAGGTTGGTGCTCCGTCGCCTATTAGATTATAACGGAGGTCCTCTCTGTCTCTGTTACGTTACGTTTCTGTTACATTTCCTAGCGCTTCACAACAGACTATATTGCCCACAGTAAGACATAACACATTTGCACATTAAAATAATTGCACAGGACAAACGATTGTTATGTTAAAATCTTTGTTTATTTATGCCGGGTGGTGGTTGGATTGGCCTCGCCACCTGTGGAATTGCATTATGTGATTAAGCAGAGCTCGCAACTAACAGCATTAAGGAATTGTGTGTAGTTGTTTATGATTAATATAATTTAAAAGTATACTAATGTCATGCTGAACACTTACCTATGCTCTCCTGTCTTCAACTCCCAGGGTACGCAAACAAAAGAGTCCCCGGGGAAACAAGCAGCTCTTTATCATTCCAGGAGGGTTCCAGGAGACAGGATTGTGCAGGGGGTGGGAAGTAGAGATCGGGTTTGTTTACTAGTTTTGTGGTTGTATATTATGTTATGTATTATCCATGATGTGTTTTGTCTTATATTATGTTATGTTAGATTATGTATATTTATGTTTGGCGTAATTTAGGTATTGTTTATACAATAGGTCACCCTAGAGCACCCCTGTTTTTGGTTGCACCCAAGGGTGGATGATATAAAAGGCTGTCTGGTGTTTCCAAGAAGAGAGTTGGTGGTGGTTGTCCTGGAGGCTGGTCCTTGGTCTTGCCCTATCCTACAGTCTCTGTGCACTGTAAATAAATTGTAAATAAATACCCACATTTTGGGGTTTTGCTTCAGATCCTGCCTCTGCCTCCTCACTATTGGTATTGGCCACTCTCGAGGTCAGTCCGACAAGTGGTGTCAGAAGTGAGATCTTACCATAGTGAGGAGATGAAAATGACCAGAGGAGGAAAGAAAAACAAGCAACGTGAGGAGCCAGAGGACGGTGAGGCTACGTCGTCAGCTGACCAGGGGGCCATGGCAGGCAACCCAGGGGACAAGCTGGAGGAGCTAACCGGTATGGTGAAATCTCTCATGCAAGCTCAAGCAGCTAGAGATAAGCAGCAGGAAAAGGAATCATCTCGCCAGGAGTTGAGATGGCGCGATATGGAGCGGCAGTTTCGGCAGATCCAGACCCAAGTATCTGAGATGCGAGAGGAGCAGCATATGGAGCAAGAGGGCGATGAGGAGCAGCACCGAGAAGGAAGCGACTCTGATGATTATCAGGAGGAAAGGACCAGGTCCAGGCCCAGGTCACCCAGATTTCAGCAAGACCCCAAACTGTTGCCGCTGTCTCCGGAAGATGACATTGAACATTTTTTAACCACGTTTGAAAGAATGGCACAGGTCTGCCGTTGGTCTCGAGCTGAGTGGGCTGTCCGTTTGGTTCCCCTTTTGACGGGTAAGGCACGTAGTGCATATGTGCTCATGGACATTAATGACTCAGAAGACTATGATGAAGTGAAAAAGGCTATTCTCGCCAAGTATGAGATCACCGCTGACACCGGCGAAGGTTTCGTGCCCTGGACATCAACATGGATGTTGTACAACAGCCACAACATCATATGCCCTCTCACAAGTCCACCATCCCCACTGAATCTCAGTGTGCAGGAGAAGCTCCCAGGGAGTCAGAACACCTTAAGGTTGAGTTGGAGGAAAGCTCGGGGACCCAGTCAAAGTCCTGTAATGTTGTCACTAGGGCTCAGAGTGTGAAGGAGACCCTCAGGGAGCTACCGTTTTACGAAGCTGAGCTGAAGGCAGGTCCAGAGAAGCTGCAGAAGTCCAAGGCCCAAAAGCGAAGGGACAAGTTTTTGGGTGCCCCTAGGGAAAGGTTAGAGCTTCTCAACCCCAGAAATCCCTTAGACATCGACATTCCCCCTGATGTAGGTGTACTGCAGGGAAAGGATCCTACATTAAAACAGTGGTTTGAGAAAGTGTCAGAGGTTGATGGGCTCAAACAGGCAAGTGCAGGCTGTTTGGAGGATGCTACTTACCTCCTCAAGGACGGTATCCTGTACCAGCGTAAGGGCAAGATTGAGGCCTTAGCATTACCCCAGTCACTGAGGCACACAGTCATGGAACTAGGTCATTCAGTTCCTTGGGCAGGGCACATGGCATTTCATAAAACATTGCACAGAATCAGTAGCCGTTTTGCATGGCCAGGCATGTACACCCAACTGTACCAGTTTTGCAACTCCTGTGACACATGTCAGATTAGCTCAGGCAGGGGAGTAGCTAAAGCCCTTTTACAGCCATTGCCACTCATTGAAACTCCTTTTGAGAGGATAGGTATGGATGTAGTGGGACCTTTAGAAAGGAGTGCCTCTGGTAACCGCTACATTCTTGTCATTTGTGACTATGCCACTCGCTACCCTGAAGTGTTACCCCTGAGATCAGTCAAAGCCAGACATGTAGCAAATTGCCTCTTACAATTGTTCTCTAGGGTAGGTATAGCCAGGGAGGTCCTCACTGACTGTGGAACAAATTTCCTATCCAAGTTATTGCAACAGGTGTATCAGCTGCTAGGAGTAAAGGGAATTAAAACCACCCCCTATCATCCCCAAACGGACGGGCTTGTGGAGCGATACAACCAGACCTTAAAGAACACAGTCACAGTCTTCAACCGGGTTCTCACCTTTTGAACTGCTGTATGGACGCCAGGTGAGGGGGCCTTTGGACCTTCTGAGGGACTACTGGGAGGATCCGAAGGAGTCCAGTGAGAACGTTGTGTCTTACGTGGTAAAGATGAGGGAGCGATTGGAGAAGATGGCTGCCCTTGCAAAAGAAAACATGGCACCTGCTCAAAAGAACCAGAAAACATGGTACGACCAGAAGGCCAGGGAGAGGGTCTTCCAACCAGGACAGAAGGTGCTGTTGCTGCTTCCATCAAGCGAAAGCAAGCTGCTGGCAAAATGGCAGGGCCCTTACGAAGTCACCAAACAGGTCGGTAAGGTCACCTATGAAATCCATATGCCTGACAGGGTGAAGAAACATCAAACATTCCAACCTGTTAAAAGAATTCCATGTCCGTCCAGAACCATTGTCACAGCAGTTTTTCATCCAGGCAGTTGAGGCTGAGGAGGTGGAGGAGCAGTTTTTCCCGACCAGCCCAGCGGAACCCAGTCCAGTGGAGGTGACTCATCTCACATCCACACAGCAGGAGGAGGTGAAAGCTCTCCTGGACCCAGGGCTGTTCCAAGAGAGATCTTTGCCAGTTTGGTTCAACACAACATCTACCTCAAAGAGACTGCTCCCAGCCGAAAGAGAAGCTACCGCATCCCTGAGCGGTTAGTACCAGCCCTGAAGAAAGAGATCCAGCTGATGTTAGAGTTGGGAATCATAGAAGTGTCGAACAGTGAGTGGTGCAGTCCGATCGTTCTGGTGCCGAAGAAAGATGGCTCCTTAAGATTCTGTATCGACTTCAGGTACCTCAACTCCATCTCAAAGTTCGCTCCATACCCGATGCCCAGAATAGACGAGCTGCTGGAGAGGGTCGGGAGATTGAAGTTTGTCAGTACATTGGACCTGAGCAAAGGGTACTGGCAGGTGGCGTTAGCACCGGAGGCCAAGCAGCTGACTGCCTTTACAACACCTTACGGCTTGTTCCAGTTCCGAGTCATGCCATTCGGTCTCCATGGCGCGCCTGCAACATTCCAGAGGCTCATGGACCAGGTCCTGTGGGAGATCTCTCCATTCTCAGCAGCATACCTTGATGATGTTGTGGTTTTCAGCCAAACTTGGGAAGAACCTCTGTCCCACCTGCAACAGGTCCTCCATCGCATCAGGGCTGCTGGGCTGACGATCAACCCCCGTAAGTGCGTCTTTGCCCAGAAGGAAGTGGAGTACCGTGGTTACATCATTGGATGTGGAGTCATCCGACCACAGGTGAGCAAGGTGGAAGCGATCACCTCCTACCCCATCCCGACCACGAAGAAGAGGGTCAAGTCTTTACTGGGGCTAGTCGGGTGGTATCGCAAATTCATTCCCCATCTGTCAGAACGAGCAGCTGTCTTGACGGACCTAACTAAAGCCTCTGCACCAACCAAAGTCCATTGGGATGAAGAATGTGACAAAGCCTTCAGGGACCTGAAGCAAGCGATCAGTACTGAGTCCGTTCTTCACAGTCCAGATTTTAATCAGCCATTCACCCTTCAGACGGATGCCTCAGGAGTGGGCATTGGAGCTGTGTTACTGCAGGAAGTTGAAGGGGAGCTGAAACCCATCGCGTTCCTCAGTCGGAAGCTGCTGGACCGGGAGACTCGGTACTCCACCATTGAAAAGGAGTGCCTAGCCATGAAGTGGTCCATTGATTCCCTGAGATACTACCTGCTGGGGTGCCAGTTCATCCTGGAGACGGATCATTGGGCCCTCCAGTGGCTGCACAAGATGAAGAACGCGAATATGCGTATCGCTGGGTGGTACCTCGCCTTGCAGCCCTATAACTTCACTGTCAAGTACCGGCCAGGGAAGTCCAACCTGGTAGCTGACTGTTTGTCCCGTAGTCCCGACTGTTGAGGTACTGTGCTTCTAGGGGAGAGGGGGAAGGAAATGTAACGGAGGTCCTCTCTGTCTCCGTTACGTTACGTTTCTGTTACATTTCCTAGCGCTTCACAACAGACTATATTGCCCACAGTAAGACATAACACATTTGCACATTAAAATAATTGCACAGGACAAACGATTGTTATGTTAAAATCTTTATTGTTTATTTATGCCGGGTGGTGGTTGGATTGGCCTCGCCACCTGTGGAATTGTATTATGTGATTAAGCAGAGCTCGCAACTAACAGCATTAAGGAATTGTGTGTAGTTGTTTATGATTAATATAATTTAAAAGTATACTAATGTCATGCTGAACACTTACCTGTGCTCTCCTGTCTCCAACTCCCAGGGTATGCAAACGAAGAGTCCCCGGGGAAACAAGCAGCTCTTTATCGTTCTGGGAGGGTTCCAAGAGACAGGATTGTGCAGGGGGTGGGAAGTAGAGATCGGGTTTATGTTTACTAGTTTTGTGGTTGTATATTATGTTATGTATTATCCATGATGTGTTATGTCTTTTATTATGTTATGTTAGATTATGTATATTTATGTTTGGCGTAATTTAGGTATTGTTTCTACAATAGCTCACCCTAGAGCACCCCTGTTTTTGGTTGCACCCAAGGGTGGATGATATAAAAGGCTGTCTGGTGTTTGTTATGGAAAACAATAATGTAAGTGTGCTTATAATATGCTTGAAGTATAAATTGCAATAAAATATATGCATAAGTATAGTCACGGCCAGTAGAAAACTACTGAGCTGAGGGAAGTATATGTTTCCTCTTTTCCCATGATTATTAGCTGGAAGTTTATTACAACTGTTGCATTGTTATAAAAGACGGTTTTGTTGGAAATGCCAAGGACACAAGCAGTTCCTGGGAGCGCAGGACGAGTCGTAGGGAGTTAGAGCAGGATGTTCTAACTATGATAGAAAGTACTTCTTTTCTGCCAGGTGTCTGTGCACTGTATGATTCCTTTGTCTTCATTAAACTGCCTTGAACTGTGAAAGAGATAGTTTTAGTCATGTGGCTTAGCATGACTCAGCATATTAGAAAAGGTATATAAAGCTTGACTGATGTAACCTGCTCTCTACCCGGAACAACCCTCTTGGTTGCAAAAGGTATTGTGCCTACTTATAAGTATTTCTCTTTTTGTTTTATTAAATATTCTTGAGACATATATTGTGTTATAGCTTTATTGAGCTGTTCTCACCACTAGACAAAGTGCAATAGACTTTATATTGCCACGACAATTTGGGGGCTCGTCCGGGATATCTAACTTGAGTTTTCCTTGAGATGTCGCTGACAGGTCAACCGTGCATGGCAGGGACTGGGTTCCTGAGCTGACCCCCAGGTGGAGATCGTAGCCGACGCACCGGGGTGAGAAGCGCCTGAACGGGCAGATCTTGGACTTCTCAATACGGTATCCCAAAGAAAAAGAATCAAGTGAGACCACAATATTTGTATTAAAAGGGAGTCCCACTTAGAAGAGTTAAAGGTTTGACGGTTTAACTCCTGCCAAAACGATGAGGTTTATGGCACTTTAGTAGAGAGAGAGGGTCTCTAGTGTAGAGAGAGAGGGTCTCTACATAATGCAGTTCTTAACCTAGAGAGAGAGGGTCTCTAGTAAATGTAGTTCTTAACCTAGAGAGAGAGGGTCTCTACGTGAACTACAAAGTGACAGGGTCACAGGAGGACTGCGTCCTCACTTAGAATGCGTTGGTAATTAGATTAAACGCCTACATTTGAATTCAATATATATATATAAAAAAATAAATTAAAAAAAACTCAACATAAGATAATTTCATTATTTTGGATGATTTGAATTCAACAAAAAAAAAAAAAAAGAAGGGGAGTGACTGGATTGTTGAATAATAAATAATTGACTTGAGATTCTCAAATTGATTGGGAATTAATGATAAAAAAAACTTTAGAAGTACCTTTTTAAAAAATAAAAACAAAAGCAAGCCTAAAGACCAGACACCAGAGAGGTCAGGATGTGCAAAGGTAATGTTTGGTAAATATGACGCGGATGACTGGGTTTGTGCACAATTTAAATTATGGTGTGAACTGGGATTCCCTGAGAATGGTAGTTTTAAGGACAGTGAATTGAAAAAGCTGAAGAAAAGATTAGAGGAATTTGAAGAGAGAGAAAATAAAAAGAAAGAAAAGAAACAGACAGCAGTTAATTGGAAAGCATACATGGCATGGGTTGAGGTAGCTCAAGAAAGAGAAAAAGACAGAAACAAAGGCCAGAAAGGACAGGGAGGGAAACAATCTAACCAGTGTGTCCAAGTCTCATCCTTTAAGGTAGATCCTGACCTGGACTGTTCTCCCGGACGTCGTCCTCCACCCAACGCACCTCCACCCCTGTCTGATGACCCACCACCAGGTGAGAATCCACCACCATACCTGGCTGCAGGCCTGAAGCCCGGACAACAGCAGCAACAACAACAACAACAACTGCAACAACAACAACTGTATCCAAACCCGAAAGACTATATGGATACACCCCCTGTTTCATCGCGGACCAGGTCCAATAACCCATTCCACCAACAGGAGGAAAGACATGAGGAGCCAGGGCCTTCACCCGTCAAGGACTTAATTGACAAACTGCATGCCTTTTTGGATAAGACCATAAATGAAGAGAGGGCGGCAAGCGGAATGGAAGTAGGGGAAACCGATGGATATCAGTTCCCCATGGTAGAGGTGGCAAATCCAGGTGAAGGAGGGGGGACAATGACTGTATTCCGGCCATGGTTGCCTGAAGAGCTGAGATCTGTCGCAGACGATCTGCCACACCCTCAGCAAAAAGGAGGGGAAGCCCTAGCTGCGGCCGTGGAAGAACTGGTGGATGTATTCAAACCAACCATATCGGAAATAAGAAAGGTCTTACAACTCAGACTGAAAATACAGTGGGGTAGAATCGCCAGTGATTTCGGCGACAATAATGGGAATCTGCGTTATCAATGGGATAATGATAACGACGCCTACAGAGTGGCAGTGCAGAACCTGATAGGACGCACACGCGCTGCCTGGCCTCTTGTGATGAACTGGTCATCTGTGCGAGACTGTACCCAGGGACCGACTGAAAGTGTGTTGGAATACCGCATACGTCTGGAGGGAGTATTCAGAGATCACAGTGGCATGAATCCACCTGCCGCTGGAGACAATGGTGATACACCCTATGAACAACAACTGAAATCGTGTTTCCTGGATGGACTAAGGCCTGATATCGCACACAAAACAAGAAAAACCTGCATAGGGATTGACCGAACGCGGCTGGCCAACGTCGTTGACCACGCCAGTCATCATGAGAAACAACAGAGACAAGAAGAGCGCAAGGGGCAGCAGAAAACTGATAAATTGAGTGTGAAACTACAAGCCACACAGCTGCAAGCCTATGAGCAGGCCAACCGAGGGAGAGGCTCCCAACGGGCTGGGCAAGGAGCCAGAGGAGGCAGAGGCAGAGCGCCCAGCAGAGGCCGAGGCAGAGGGCAAAGGAGCAGCGATGCATGTTTCATTTGTGGCTTAAAGGAACACTGGGCCAGAAATGACTGCCCTAAGAAATGGCAAGGTGAAGATTCCCATGAATGGCAAGGTGAGGATTCCCATGGAGAAAGAGACTTTTCCGTTTCCCAACCAAGGGGGGCTCAGCAGGGACGGAGGCGAGACGAGGAGGAGGATTGGCGGTTTGCGGAGACAGGAAGGGTCATGGCAATAGCAACAGATGAGTATAAATCTAAATTACTTGATAACCCTCAAAAAGAAAACCTGTCTAACCTAGTCCAACATGTACCGCTAGGAGTGATGCCTATGATGAAATTACTGGTGGGAGGAAAATAATTAGAATTCTTAGTTGACTCGGGAGCTACTACATCAGTGATAAGGGGGGAAGACCTCCAACCTAAGTTGAGTGGGAGATACGCTTATACAAAGGGGGCGGGGGGTCTAACCACCAAAGAACCATATACAGTTCCCCTGAGTGTTGTAGATCCTGAAACAAATGAAAAGGGCCCAAAACATTCCTTTTTGCTGTCCAAAGTGTGTCCAATTAATTTAATGGCAAGAGATTTGATGTGTGCATTTGGCATAAGACTGGAGTGTAGTTCCGATGGAATAAAAATTGTGAAAAACCAAAATACACTGATACAAGGAGTAATGATGGGAAAAGGGTCACCGTTATATTACTATTCTTGGGATTTGATCCCCACCGGACCACGTTCAGTGTCACAAGAATTGATCAAATTGGCAAAATCACACATGCAAGTGATAAATGATTGGTCAGAAGCAAGAAAGAAACTTACAGAGGTTGAATTCATGCCAATCGAGGAATTACATTGCACTGCCAAAGTTGAGAAAGAAATGAGTGAGGATTTTGAAAAACAATGGTTTAAAGTAGGGAGTACATCAGGGCTGCTGACTGGTTTGAATGTTTATTGGAATAATGAATTCTGTGCAATGTCTGTGAAATGTGGTCCTGAGATAGAGAAATTTTACTCTGTGCGGGGCGCCGCTCCCCATGTTTCGTTGGCAAAGTCTGTGTGTCGAACATGGAAGGACTTAGGACCCTGGGTGCGTCAGTGTAACGCTGCTAGAGATTGGGAACCATGTAGAGAGCAGGGAAAAGGAGTGCTTTACTCACCCCGCTTGGAAACATTTTGTGTGCCATGGCAATGTGTGTTCACAGGAAACCATGCTGTACATTTAGTGCCTAAACGGGAACCGAGGAGATCATGCCTCCTGAACTGCGTTCATCATTCAAAAGATGACGACACATCAGAAATTCTCAATTTTGTACAAACAGACGATCCCAGATTAAGCAGCGTCCCAGAAAATGTCTGGGCAAAACACAAATATGACGTGGGACTCATGCAAAATGTAGCCCCACTGGTAGTGACACCCAAGTCCACACACAGACCTTGCCAACCACAATATCCACTCAAACCTGAAGCTATAAAGGGAATCACACCAGTTTTTGAAGCACTGTTAAAAGAGGGAATAATTGTGCCATGCCCAGATTCACCTTGTTCCACACCTATCTTTCCTGTCAAAAAAGCACCAGTTGAGGGCAAGCCAGATGTTTGGAGATTTGTCCAAGATTTGAAAAAGGTAAATGATGCAGTACATCACAGAGCTCCAATTGTAGCGGATCCATACACACTGCTGGGACAGGTACCCCCAGAAAGTAAATGTTTTAGTGTGGTCGACCTAGCGAATGCATTCTTTAGTATTCCAATGGCACAAGAATCACAATTTTGGTTTGCGTTCAAATTTAATGGTAAATCATATACATGGACCAGAATGCCACAAGGTTATGCAGAATCACCAACAGTCTATGCTGCAGCATTAGGAGATTGTTTGGAAAATCTGAAATTTGAACATGGGAGCACTCTGATACAATATGTGGATGATCTGTTGATTTGCTCACCAACAAAAGAAGCCTGTGAAAAAGACACAGTGGTACTATTGAAATTTCTAGCTGCAACAGGTAATAAAGTGTCACCTGAAAAAGTGCAGCTGGCCTTAGAGGAAGTTAAATTCCTAGGCCACATTATATCAAATAATGGAAAAAAGCTGAATGAAGACAGAATAACAGCAATCCAAAGAATACCAAAGCCACAAACAAAAAAACAAGTGATGGCTTTCCTTGGCATGACAGGCTACTGTAGACAGTGGATCTCTGGATATGCACAATTGGCACAACCCCTGCAGGACATAGCTCATAACCATGGTTTAGCACCGACTGATTCTGACTTCCACACCCACATTAGGTTTACCTAATCCAGACAAACAATTCACCCAAATGGTATGTGAAAAGGAGGGATTTATGTCATCAGTGTTGCTACAAGAGCATGGAGGTAAATTGAAACCTGTAGCATATTTCTCCCAAAGATTAGATGCAGTAGCGAGAGGACTGCCCCACTGTTTGAAAGCAGTAGCTGCGGCTGCAGCTGCTGTATTGGCATCAAGACCAATTGTAGGTTTCAGCCCACTGAAAGTGTTAGTTCCACATGCAGTGGCAACAGTGTTACTGCAATCAAAATCTAATCATTTGACAATATCACGCAATTTGAATTACATGAATGTACTACTCTCTATGCCTAACGTCACACTCGAAAGATGTACTGTTCTTAACCCAGCAACTCTTTTGCCAACAGAGGAAGATGGAGAACCACATGATTGTTTGGCTGCAATTGCTGAAACCACGTCACCACGCCTAGACCTAAAAGATACACTGCTGTCCAATGCTGACCATATTTGGTAGATGGATCAGCTCAGAGAAATCCAAAAACAGGTGAGCCATGGGTAGCCTATGCTGTAGTCAGCAACCACGGCGTCATTGAATCAGAAAAACTACCAGGTCACCTGTCAGCACAGGCTGCTGAATTATTTGCTCTAACAAGAGCTTGTAGCAGAGGGAAAATCAGTGACTATCTACACAGACAGTAGATATGCTTTTGGCGTGGTGCATGATTTCAGTACATTGTGGAAAATGAGAGGTTTTTTGACATCAACAGGAAAAAACATAATGCATTCACAACTAATTAACAATCTTTTGGATGCTATTCTTCTCCCCACAGAAATTGCTGTTTGCAAATGTGTTGCTCACACAGGTGGAACAGATGAAGTGTCACGAGGCAACGCCAGAGCGGATGCTGCGGCAAAGCATACTGCACAATCTGGCCAGCCTTGCCTGCAACTCATGCAAAAACAAGATCTAACCCCAACTGTCTCCTTTGCAGAACTGGTTGAAGCCCAGAAGAGAGCTCCGCCCCAAGAGAAAAAGGGGTGGAAGACAAATAACTGTAAATATGTTGATAATGTTTGGATTGGTCCAAATGGGAGTAGTTAATATGGGACGCCTCCTGTCAAAATTTGATTGATGACCCCCATTTGATTGATGACCTGTCAATATTGACAGTTTTGATTGATAGCTTGTCAGTATTTGACAGTTTTGATGGATGACCTATTGACCTCCTTTTGATTGACAGCCTGTCAGTAATTTGTCAGCTTTGAATGATGCCCTGTGTGATGTGACATGTTGTGACCTTTTAATTATTTAATGATCCTAATGTGGAGGTATTCCCAGGGTGTGGGTCGGAGGTGTCATTCATTTGTTGTTTTGATCCTGAACGGGGGATATTGACCCCTGGGCATGGGGGTGTGTGACTTGGAGGGGAAGATAAAAGAGAAACCAAAAAACCCAGGGGAATTTGGTTTGGGCCCCCGGGGGGCCAATTTTGGGGCCCCGGGGGAAACCCACCCGCCCCACCCCAAACCCGGCCAAAAGGGGGAAAACTTAAAAAGAAAAAAACCCAACTTTGGGCTTTTTCCAAAAAAAATTGTTTTTTTTGGACCCCAAAAAAAAAAAAAAAAAAAAAAAAAAAAAAAAAAAAAAAAAAAAAAAAAAAAAAAAAAAAAAAAAAAAAAAAAAAAAAAAAAAAAAAAAAAAAAAAAAAAAAAAAAAAAAAAAAATTTTTTTTTTTTTTTTTTTTTTTTTTTTTTTTTTTTTTTTTTTTTTTTTTTTTTTTTTTTTTTTTTTTTTTTTTTTTTTTTTTTTTTTTTTTTTTTTTTTTTTTTTTTTTTGGAAGAATTACCCCGGCTAGGGTTCCAAAAAACCCCATGGGGGCCCCATGGGAAACCTTAGTTTATCAGAACCCGGGCCCCTAGAACCGAAAAATACGGTTTCCCCTGCGAAGGCCCTCAAAAAATTTTTCCAAACCCCGGCTTGAAACAAGGGAAAAGGGGGTGGAAATTTCCAAAAAGTTTTTTTGGCTGGAAATGAACAAAGGGGGGAAAAATGAAGGTTTTTTGAATAACGGGAAAAAAACCCAAAGGGCTTTAAAATTTTAAAAATATTTTTTCCCCACAAAAATTCCTTTTTTCAAAGTGGAAAAAATTAAAAGGGGGATGAGGTGCCAAAAGCAAACGGAAAGAAGACGGATGTTGGGAAACCCTCTGCCCAAGGGCCGCCCCGCAACTCCTTCAAAAAAAGGATTTTTAAACCAATTCCCATGCAAAGGGTTAAACCCAAGAAGTTTTTAAACCCCGAAAGTGGAAAAAATGTTGGGGTTGGTCAAAATCAAAAACCCCCCCCCTTGGGAAAAAGGGAGGGAAAATAGTGTTTTTATGGGGCCCCTTTAAAATTTTATGCCCCAATTTGTTGGATAAGGCAAAAATTTACAAATTTTCTTTTATTTTTGGAAATATTTTAAAAGTTTTTTGGACCAACCTTTTTAAATTAATTAAACATTTTACAAACCCCCTTTGGAGTGGTGAAAAAAAGGGGTTGTGATTTTAAAAAGCCAAGAGGGGGGGGGCGACTTTTTTACAAGTTTTTTTTGGGATAAAAAAAACTTTTTACCCCCTTGGGGAATTCTTTTAAACCCGGGAAGGTTTAAAAAAGGTTTTTTGTTTTTCCCTAAGTTCGAAGCGTTTTTTAAAGGGAAAGGCAAAAAAAAAGAAAAAAGGAAAAAAAAAAACTTTTTTTAAAAAAAATTTTGGTTAAAATCGAAGGAATAAGGGGGGCGTCTTTTAATTTTTGGGTAAGTATTTTGGAAGAAAAAAACCATGAAAAAATTTAAAAAACCCTTCAAACCCCAAAAAAGAGGGACCCCATTCCTCTTCTTTTTGGGCCCCCCGGAACCATGGATATTTTCCTTGGGAAAATGAAGGGCCCCGAAAAAAACCCCGGCGTCAATTTGGGACCGGGGTATTTTGCAAATTGCAAAAAGCGGGAAAAGAAAAAAGGGGGGTATTAAAAGGGAATAAAGAAAGGTTAACAAAAAAAAGGGCTTTTTACTTTAAAAATTTCGGCCCCCACAAAATTTTAAGGGAATGGGAAGTATAACGGGTTTACTTGGCCCCTTTCGGCAAACAGGTGGAAAAGGCAGATTTGGGGGGGCCCTAAGTTTTGTTGCGTTTCCTTAAAAGGTTTGATTTTTTAAAAATACGCTTTGGGTTCGGTTTTAATTCAAAGCCGGGGAAAGGAAAAGGGTTTTTTGGGGTTTCCCAAAAAAACCACCCTTCCCCCAAAAGGAAAACTAAAAGAAGCCAAAAAAAATTTTGTAAAAAAGTTTTAAAAAGGTCTGTTTGAAAAAAATAAATTTTTAAGCATTTTAAATAAAAACCCCAAAAGACCGGAGTGGGGGGGAAGGGGCTTCATAAAAGGAAAACCGTTTTGGGGAAAAAACGGGGAAAAAAAATTCCCCCACCAAAATTTAAATTTTGGCTGTAAAGGGGTTGGGGCCTTCAACAAAATTAATGAAAAAAAGGCTCCGATAATGAAACAAAAAATAAAAATTTTTTAAAAACAGTATTTACAAAAAAAGGGGAATTACTTTTGAATTTTATTTGATTTGGCAAAACCTTAAAAAAAACCCCTTCCTCTTGTTTGCCCCCAAAATATCCTTTTAAAAGGGGTTTTCCGGTACCCAATAAACCAGGGTTTATACCCCCGGAAAAACCCGGGGCCCTTTTTATATTAAAAAAACCCCCGAAAAAAAATTGGCTGGTCCCCCTTTTCGAATGGAAAGGTTTTTAAAACAATTTTAAATTCTTTCGTTTTAAAAACAAAGGGGGGTTTTTAAGGGGATAGAAAAAGTTTGGCCCAGAAAAAGGGCGGGGGCGTGAAAAAACTGGTTTTTTGCTTTGGTTTTTAAAAAAAGATGGGGGGGGGGGGCGGCCCCGGGAAAATTCCAATCTTTTTTGGAATTCAAAAATTCCCTTACCCAAAACACAAAAAGGAAAAATTTTTTTTTTCTTCCAATTGGGAAGAAAAATTTAAGCAATTTTCCGTAAAAGGACCAAGGGGTTTTTTTTGGAAAAATTAACCCAGGGAAATTTTGGGGGTTACTTAAATTTTTTAGTTTAAAGAATATGGGTTTAAAACAAAATTAAAAAAGACTTAAAAAATTTTCCGGGGATAAAGTAAATAAGAAAAAAGGGGTTTAACAATTTCAAAACCCCGGCCCCTGGAAAATTTTTCGGGCAAGGGGCCAAACCCGGGTGTTTTTTCGAAAAAGGAAAATTTTTGAACAACCTTTTCCAGGGGGGAAATTTTACTAATCCAGGTTTAGAAAAACCCCCCGGCTATTAAAAAAAACCCCGGGAGGTTTGTTACAATACTTTTATGAAAAGTTTTTGAAACAAGTTCACCCGGAAAACCAAAATTTTAAGGTTTGATTTGGTGACAAGGGGCAAAAATTGTTTGGTTAAAGGAAAAAATTTTGGGAAAAAAACAACCCGGGTTTAAGGTCCCCCTTCAAATTAAAACCAAAACATCATTAAATTGGAGGAGGTTACCCCCATTTTTTAATTTCCCAACCGGGTTTTTAAATTAAAGGGAATTGGGAATCCCAGATTTCCCCCGAATGTTTTAATTAAAAAACAAAAAGCTAAGAAAAAACCCCAAAAATTCTTAAAAGGGGGGTTTGAAAGCAAAACCCTCCTAAATTTTTCCGGACATCCGGATTTGGATGTCCAAAATTTTAAGACAAACCAAACCAAACCCAAAATTTCCCAAAATTTCCTAAAAAATTAAAATTCATAATTCAAAACACTTTAAAATAAAACAGAGACAAGCTTTAAAACAGGGGGCCCACCCGGGAGAAAAATTGGTTTGCACGGGGATTCAACGTTATTTTTAAATTCCCCCCCCAAAAGTTTTTTCCCGGGTAAACGGAACCGTTAGGGCATTTATGGAAAACAGGGCTTTTGGGGATTTTAAAACAGTTTTTTTTAAAAGAAATCCCCCTTTAATTTAAAAGGGCCCTCCCCTCCTAATTTTAAAAATTTTCGCCCCCAAAAAACCCCCATTCTAGGAAAAGAATTTAGGCCGCTTAAGCAAACGCGCCACAAAAACAAAAAGGAAGCCAAAACCAAACCAATTCCTTTAAAAACCTTTCGGAAAAGAACCCAATTTAAATTCCCGGAACAAGCGTCGGTTTCCCATAAGCTAAAAGCCCAAAAGAAATCAATAAACGGCGGGTCCTTGGGAAAAAACCAAAAATAAAGGCGAAAGGGATTGGGTTTGGGGGAAGGATTTTTTTTTAATTTTCATTAAAAAAAAGGCCCTTTCCCCAAAAAACCACAAAAATTGTCCAAAAAATTGAAAGGAGTGTTCCTTTTACCGGCCAAAGACACAAAAGCAAAAGAAAATTTCCCTTTATCAAAAGCCCAAAAAACCCCCCCGGGGCCAAAAGGCCGGGGGGGCCGGTTTTAAAAATGGCAAAGCGGGGGGAAAATCAAAAAATTTTGGTTTTTCACTTTTAAAATCAAAAAACCCCCAAAAAGGTTTAAAAACCCCCAAAAAATATAAAAATTTAAAAAAAGGGGGGTTACAACTATGCTGAAATTTTAAGGTAAATTATCACCCTGGGGGACAAAATTTGGAATTAAAAAAAAACCCCTTCAAAATCCCCCTCCCGTATCAGGCAATTTTGGATTTTTTTTAAAAATATGGAACGGGAAGCTTTAACCCCTTTTAAAAAATCGGGTTTTTTTTTTATTTAAAATAAAAAGTGTGGTACAGGAAATTTAACATTTGGGAAAAAATTGGGGGGTTTTAAAAAGGGAGCACTACCCCGGGTCAACCCCGGGGGGAAATTTTGATTCGCTTTTCCCAAAACCTATTTTTCGGGGAAAAAATTTTTAAAATTAAAACAAGTTTGGGACCCTTTTTTTTAAAGGGGGTTTTTTTTAAAAAAGGCCGGAAAGAGTTTTTCTCTTTCTCAGGAGAAAATTAGGGGAAAAAAGGGTTCGCTAGGGGCAGGAAAAGGGTTTCTGTAAAACTGATTTCCCCGGGCCCCGGGGAAAAAGTTTTTTTCAAAAAAATTTAAAATTAAACAGGTGTTATCTTAAAAAAAATTCCTTTAAAAGGCGGATGGACGTCCAGGTTTTGTAAAAAAACCCCTTTTTTTTGGGTCAGAAAAACCTTTAATTTTATCAATAGGCTTTGGGCCCCAAACAAGGCCTTCCCCAGGGGCACTTTATAACCCCCTTCAGTTTTTTAAAAAACTTTTTTTGGTCAGATTCCTAAATTTATAAAGGGGGGCAAAACTTTCCCGGGGTAAAAATTTTCCCAACCCCCCCCCCCCCCCCAAACTTTTTCCCCCCTAAACCAAAAATTTTAAAAAAGGGCAGTACCCCCGGGCGAGTTTTTTTCAATTAATTCAGGAAACCCGGGACGAAAGCTGAAAGACCGAGGTTACCCCATCATCGTGATAAATTTTTGACGACGGATATACATTGTTTTGTTTTAATCTTGAACCTACTGAGGGGTTGTGGACAACACGTTTCACTGATCAGAACAAAAATTTTTACGAAGGGGCCCAGGGTTTCAGAACAGCTTTTGGCTAGAACCGTCAACCTGATCGGCTTTTTGCTGTTTAGGGACTTATTATCGAAATTCCAAATTTCGCAGAACAAGTACTATTGGCCCAAATACTAAGTAAACCACCGTAATTTGGGAATTACCCAAAGAGCTGACCGGTTATTAAAAAATTTCCCCAAAAAGGGTTTTTTTTTGGGGGAGGGGTTTTCCCTGTGATCAGTTTTCCCAAACGATATTGAAAAGTTGCCCGCCATGCAAAAAGTAAAAACCCCGACCCGGAATTTTTTTTTTATTTTCCCGGGGGTTTAGGCTTGGGTTTGGGCCCATATACATCACAGCCCTTAGAGAGGTTTTATTTTTTTTGATTCTTTGGAAATAAAAAACCCTTGGCTTTCTCGGACCCCATTTTACATTTTCCCTTAAACCCATACTGGACGATTTTGTTTTATTCTACACGCCAAAAAACAAGGCCCAATCGGGGATACCAAAATGGGGGAAAAACTTTTGTGTGTTTTTCCCCTTATTTAATATACAGAAGGGGGGTTTTCCTCCAAAATGTATTAAAAAAGAAATAGTGATAACCCTCTTTCTGTAACGATGCTATGGTCTGTAAATTTTTAAACCCGGGATAAAACCCCCAATATGGGGTGCCATTCTTTTTTCCCTGTTTTCAGAGTGCATTTGTTTAAAATTGTTTTGTATTTTAAAAGTCATGATTATGTATGTGAGGAAAAAAAATGACCCAAGTCAAAATAGGGTTTTCCCCCGAGGGGTATTTTTTTAATATGCAAGATTTTAAAAGGCAATACAAAATACAAAAAAAAAATTATATTTCTTTCAATACAGATAATATACAAAAAATAATACAAAAGATGGAAAAGAAAAAAACATTTAAACAAAGAAAATAAAAAAATACAAAGAAATAAATCATGGGTTTAAACCCAATTTTTAACATGAGTCTATAGATCCAGATGTATCGTATCACAAAATACTTTGATTCCCCCGAGAAGAAGAGGCGGGGAGACTCTTTAAGGGCCCAGAAAAAAAAAAAAAAAAAAAAATTTTTTATATCCTGTAAAAAAATTTGCTTGCCCCCGGGTGTTGGGTAAAGAGGGTTTTAAGGCAAAATTTAGATCAGCTAGAGTTTTTAAAAAAAACTCCGCCATCCTAAAGGCCCGGGAAAAGGAAACATTAACATTGAAAGGGAAGCTGTGACATTCTTCAACAAACCCAAAATGTGTGACCCCTTATCCCCTCCCATTAAAAATAAGTTCCCCCTGGCCTGTCCTTTGTTACAACACCCTTTGGATTCTGCATTGAAGCCATGAGATGTTTACTTTTTCCCCTGCTCTTTTGGGGTATGTTTTTTTTAAAACCCTCCTCAACAACGGCTTCTTTTTTGCCCGCCATTTACTTTTCTTTCATCTCCACATAAAAACCCCCATCATCATGGGGAAAGATTGAGCGTAAAAAATTCCTTTTTTTTGGGGTCCCCCTGTCTAACCAGGGCCCAAAAAAAACGCGTAAAAACAGGCAAATTTCTTTCCCTTTTTCATGAAAGTCAGTTTTCTGGTACCCCCAAGACATTCTTATATCCCTTATCCAGTTCTTTTTTTTTCGGCAGTTTTGCTAATAGTTTTCACGAGCACTGGGTTGTCTTATTGCTTCAAAGCTGATTTGGGGTTTCCAAGATACATTTTTGGGTATTTTCCTTTGCGTGGGACAATAAAAAAAAAAACCTTTGAAAAAAGGACGGGTGATGGGGGGTTTAATGCGGCACCTAAAAAAGGGCCCAAAGAAAAACCCCCTCCAGTCTGCTTAATCAACCTCTTCTTTTTTAAAATTTAAACCCTTTTCTTTTTGGGCCCCAACAGCCTGATCCTTTCCCTTTTGTTTTTTTCAACCATTAAATACTGCGTCTCTGTTAAGGAAATACCCCCTTTGTAGCACATTTAAGGTATTTCGCATGGGTGTGTTAAATAAAATCGTCGTGGGGCAGTAGTCAAAAATTTTCCCCTCATGGGAAAGGGGGACCCTTATATAATAACTTTCCCGGGGTCTTTTGTTTCTATGAATGCGTGAGGGACATTTTCGATTGGGTTCATTTGGGTTTTTTTGGCACGTAAAACAACCGGGTGGTCGGGACAAAAAATCCGTTCTGAGGTTTTAAGAAAAATCAGAATTTTGGGTTTTAAAAGTCCAAAAGGGTTTATCCGTAGGGGAGCTTGTTGGTCTTTAAATGCCCTCTAAGAAAAAATTTGTCTTTTTTGGGAAAAATTTTGGGTCGGGCCCCATTAGACAGATCTGATTTTGTCTCTGGGTTTTTTTAAATAGACAAGATGTTGGTTTTTTAAGTAATTGTCCTACGGGATTTCCCCTGAAAAAATTAAGTTCTGAACTAAAATACATACAGCTGAGGTTTCAAATGGGTGTACTTTACTTTGAAAAAAACCATTCTGGACTTCCAAATTACCGCTAGCATCATTCTTTAAGTCATCAATAATGAGCAAAAATTTTTTTTTTGGGGCCCCGGTTTTGGGAGGAGAGAGTCGTCGCAGAGGAAAGGGTGATTTTTGCCTTCCCCAAAGTTTATGTCCCGTATTTTCAACAGATTTATCGTACAGAGGGTGCCAAAATGAATAAAAGTAAAAAATTGTCAATCTTGTCAGAAAAAGAGGTTTCTTGCATTTTCAACGACACCCTTTACAAAATTTGGGTTTTTCCCCCTATTTGAAGGGGCCTGCCACAACCCCAAAATGAATGGGTCTGTAGCCGATTTATCAAACCCCCTCTGCCTCTCTAGACATGACTCTAGTTAAAATGGGTAGTGGTATAATTTAGGGAAAAACCCCACGCTTGTTGTTTAAAACCTTTTACAGCCGGTTTTTAAATAAATGTAGCGTTTTTTTAAAAACTGTAGCTTTTTTTATCCTCGTGAATCGTCTTATTTTCTTAGTTATTTTTCCTTTCCCCCAAAACCCGATTAGCCACAAAGTTTTCAAACCCGTTTTTCATTAGTGTCTGGGGTGACAACGCCGGGGGTTTTTTTGCATTTAAGTGACACCCTTAATTTTACCAAAGACTCTGTTTTGGTGTGCAGTAGGGCGTAGATTTTAGGGGCCTGATGACACGGGAATCCCGGGGGTATAATCTTCATGCTCGGAGCCAAACAGATTTCCCCGTCATTTATCTCATTGTCAAAACCCCCGAAATAAAACCCCAATGGTGGAATCCATTCCCCCCACATGGGCACAAAGATTTTACTTTTCTTCTTTTCACCCGTATAAGACCCCTCTTTTTTAATTTGTCCCCAAAAACTCGTTTCAGGGATGAGGGCTAGATGGGGGGGGTGGGCAATTTCCCCCACAAACACATTAAAAAACTCTAGCTCTAGAAAGGGTTTTCTATTTTTTAGCGCCACTGCACCCGACCACAGGTCAGAGATGAAGCAAAAAATGAGTTACATATATAAAGTCGCTAAACATGAACTGTAAAAAAAACGTTCAGGGGTCAGTTATAGTTCGGTGGTTTGCTAGGTCCCTACGTTAAAAAAGAAAAACCTCCCCCCAAGCTTTTTCAAAAATTTAGCTTGTTTTCAAACTTCTGACCGCTTTTTTAAAAAGGGGTTTTTTTTTGGGTTCTGTTGTATGCAAAAACCCCTGTCGAGTAAACCTTTTTCGTTTCTGCTGTTGTGCCCGCACATTGCTATAGGGGTGGGGTTTCCTTTAAGCCCCTTGCCCCTTTTTCTTTAAAAAGGGTTTTTACATATTCTTTAAACAGGGGTGTCTTGGGCCGGGTTTTGGGGGGAAAAGCCATTTCCCCCATCAATGGTCGTTATTTTTTTATCCTTTTTAAAGCTTTTTTCAGTCGAAAGGCACCCCTTTTGCCTGAGGATCGTTCTCCCTTTAACTGTGGGCCCGGATTCAGATGTTTTGGGGTTTAAATTTTGCGCACATGTCTGGGCACAGGGCCGGGGGGGAAAATCAATTTTTTCCCTGACATCTGTATTTGGGGGCCAGGGTGATTTCAGACCCCTTGGGGGGATACAGAACACTTGTGGATGTCCTAGAGGGTATGGCTTTCGAGACTGCCCCTGGGGGGGTTAGAGAGATGTAAGTTTTAGTCCCCGATTTTTTCATGGGGTTTTTGTGTGGGGTATTGTTTAATTTGGCAATTTTGTTCGACCGCCCCAAATAGAGCAACTCCCCGGGTTTAAGGGCCCTTTTGGGGGCTTTGGGAGGTTTCCATAAAACCCTGTACAAAAGGGGTCTGTCTTTTTCTTTTTTTCCCATTCAATTGGCCCCAAATTAAAATACCACGCCCGGGGAACCCCTAGTCTTTTTTGAGGACTGAGATTTTATTTCCCAAACTCTCTTTTTTAGGACCAAATTTCGATCCATGTGACAGGGTTTTTTGGGGGCCGGATTGGGACAAAGAAACACCCTCCTTTTTAAAAAAGCCTGCAAATTGTAGGGCCCCTTTTTCGTGTTTTTGGGTTATTTCCGGGCTTTTTAAAAAAAGGGCCCAAAAATTGGGTTTTTTTCCACATTGAGAGGTGTTTAATTCTTAAACCGTGATGGTTTGCTAAAAATTTAAAACCACTGGGTGGAGACTTTTAAAAGGTCCCCTTTTTGTGTGCGACCCTTTTGCTCCCTCGTAAAGTGAGAGCTAACGGGCTTTTCCGGGAAAATTTTGTTTTTTAGAAGGCCCCTACAGCCCGAGCCAAAGGTTTTGTGACGGGGGGGATTTTTTAACCCGAACAACGAATGATTGTTTCACAAAGGGCCATAATGCCTTTTTGAAAACAAAACATCGACCCATAGGGGCTCAAGTTCTTTCTGGAAATCAAACATCCATGACGGGGCTGTGTTATACCAGGGCATGAAAAGTGTCTTTGTCACCCTCTGACATCTTCCTTTTATCCATAATAGGACGGGTCTTTGGGGAAGGGACCCATTGGAGATTCATTCGCTCTTGTATTAAAAGGTGGGGAAAATACCCCTTTTTACATCGTTTAAACCAACGCGTGCAAGGGGTTTTTGGGCAATCCATAGGGGGAAAAACTAAAAAATTACCCCCAAAAAGCTGTTTTTAATGCATTTGTTTACATTAGAATCACCCTACCCTTCCCCGCAAAGAAAAAAATTTAGGTGTAATTTCCCCGTCTTTTTAAAAAACTCCATTAATTTTTATTGTCCCAATCCTGAGGCATTTTTGTGCCCACAAATTTTGTAGTTTTTGTCCGTTCACATCAATACTGGCCTTACAAAAAAAATGGAACAAATTTAGACCCTGGCCCCCCCACGGCTTGTCATCCCAAATGTTATTGCCAGTGCAAAAATTTCCTCGTGTTTTCCCATTTATGATAGCGATCTCAAAAAACCTAAAAAGATGTAATTTTGGGTTTTTAAGGAAAGTTTTCCCCTTTTTATAGGCTGGAGTGTACAAGTGGTTGGAAGATTGGGCGACGACGGGTGCTCCCCAGTGTCCCACACTTCTCTCGAGCATGGGGGGAAAGGTTAATCGTACTGTTTAGGGGGGGCCCTTTGGGGGTTTTTGGGGTTTTTGGGGACAATATAAAACTACCGACAAGTCGCAATTTTTTTGAAAAGTTTTCACGGAGTAAATCCCATTGTTTGGAAAATTGGCAATGTGTTTTTTTAACAGTGCTCTGATCTACATTTTACGGCCTTTCAAATGGGCACATTTTTTCGGGTTTGGGCCCCGGGGTGTTGTAACAGCCTTTTTAAAAAACATAAGTTTCGTTTGGGAAATTTTCCTTTGTGATCCAGAAATGGGAAATTTCATGGTTTGTAACAGTATTCGCAAAAATACTTTTTCCCCCAAAAATCTTTTCTTATGCACAAAAAGGGGGTAGTGTTCATTGTGTAGATACAAACCCTATAGTGTCCGGGGGGGGCTTGTCCCCTTGTTTGATACCCCCAGCTTTTTTTCTTGATTGGACTTTTGGGGGGAATATTAGAAATTTTCACATTCAATGCCTCCGAATTAGGGGACATCAGAAAAGCCAAACTTTCGATCGGGGTAAAGCCAACTCCCCTGTGCATTTTTTCTGCATAAGCCATCTCCCTCGGTCATTTGTAAAGCCACAAACCCAAAATTTTTCCCCACTTATTTCTGCAATGATATCATTCGGGTTGAAACGCACGCATTGAGCTTTTTTATGGTGTGCAATACACGTGGAGAAGCACAGATTGCTACCTTTTGTTTTTAGGGGTGTAAAGACAAAGGGTTTTTCTTACTTTATTTCCCCTCAAAAAGGTATGGCCCCTAATTTTAAAAAGATAAACCTCCCCCCACTTTTTTTTGGGGGGACTGTTTAAAGACAAAATTCAAATTTGTCATCTGTCAAGGATGGGGTCTTACTCTGCAAACACCCGTGTAAACTGCCCTAAAAACAAGTCTTTCATTATAGTCACCCTCAGATTTTTTAAAAAAGTATTGAAATTTGCTAGCGGAGAGGGAAAACCCCGCAACCCCTACATTTAACCGGGGCTGCCTGCCGGGCCTTTCTGTACAGTTGCGTTTAAAACAAATCCCCTTAGCTTGGGGTTTTCATCAGATTTGGAAATTCTTCTAAATTATCAAGAAAATATGCCTCAAATTTTAACGGTTTTTTAACTTCCCACCCATTTAAAAACCCGTGGGATATTTTCGTGTTTGAAAAGGTTTCCCCCTCCCCCTGTCATCTCTTTAGCCACATTCGGTGGGTTTGGGGCCCGGGTAAAATTATTTTCAAAAAATGTCCTGAGATTCGGGGTGTGTCTTTCCCAAAAGTCCAAAGCTCTCAGTGATGCTGGGTCATCGTCCCTCTCTTCCTTTATCAAACAAAACAAAGGCCCCTTTTCCCTGTACTTTGCCCGTAAAGGGTGGGTGTTTCAAACATTCACTATACTTTTTTTTGCCGATACTGCCCCCAACTTTACAACAAGCTTTCATTGTGGGGCCCGGTCTAATTCATCAAAGTCCCTTTCGGCAAGTCCATTATCACACTGTCATCCCCAAACCGGGTTTTCTAGCCTGAAAACCCCCAGCCTTTCTCCTCACCATCATCTCCCTCAATAGTGGATAAATCATATGGCTTTCTCTGCTTTCTACGACCCGTTTTTACTGATTTGTACAATCTTTTTTATGGTTTACAACACAAAAAAAAAAAAGAAAAAACATTTTTCCAAATTTAAAATACTCTCCCAACAAAACTAAACCCCTAAAAAAACATATGACACGCTGTTGGTATATGCATAAATAAAATCTCCTAATTTTTTCGAAGAGTTTTTTATCTAGCAAAAAGCTCTGTGTGTGATTTCGCGTATCAGCGAGTTTTTTCTTTTTAATGGCTTGTTCTATGCTTTTCCCAAAATTTTTTGGGGGAAAAAATTTGTTTTAGGGGTCTCAAAAACACATTATTTTTTTAAAATTTTGTTTGGATAATGCCTTAAAGCGCGTATTTCCCGATTTGTTTAAAAACGAAAGACATCTCGATTTTGCTCCCCCCCTTGCAAAGCGACGGTTTGGTATGGTGCTGTTTTCCGGGGGCTTGGACAAAATTTTTTTTCGGGTGCACATCTGTGTCAGCCCCAAAAACAAAGCGATCCCCGGGGTTCAATGTCTTCATCAGTTTCCCGCCCGTCCGATTGGGAAAATTTTAAAAACAAACCCCCGGGGGATGCGTCGTCTCCTCCCCACCGCTTACTAAAAAAAAGACACTTAATGGTTTAGTCCCTTAGTCGGTGGGTTATTATAAAAGGGAAAAATAATAAGTTTTTAAAAAATAGGGTGTATCAAAATGTTAATACTATACCGTTTTCAGATCTTGTCGTTTTTCCCTTTTGGCTCCTTGCTCAGCTTCTCCCTCAACAGAAAGACTTTTAAACGTTATTCACATATTGTTCAAGTTGTTTAACCGGGATCGCCAAGGGGTTCAGTAAAAACAAAGGGGAAAAAAACACAATATGAGATTTGGCCCCTTTTTTTTTTTCATTTCAATTTTTAAATTATATCAAATTCTTTCTGGTTTTTTTGAGGAAACCATTCCTTTTTAAAGGGGTGCGGTTTTTTCCTAGAAGACCTTTAAAAAAACAGGAGAAAAAAAAGGGAAACCCTTTTAACTCATTAGAAAGTTCAAATCATTAGAAAAATCCTGGTTTTTTAAAAAAAATGTTTCCCAAAGTAGAATAAAAACCCCATTTTGTTAGGGTGTTTATTTTTCTTTGTTTCCCTACTTGCCGAACCCGGGGGCCCCCACTGGTATCATTTTTCCCGTTCCTTGGGCTGATCAAAAATATTTTGTATTCTAAGAGAAATAGATAACAAACTAGACAATCATGTATAGGGGGATACATATTTTAAAATACTTGGGAATGCAAACCCAAAACTTTAAAAAGACACCCGGCCTTTGAATTTCAACCCCTTACCGTGGCTTGTAAGGGCCTCTGTAAATCCCCAATTGTGTTGCCTTTTCCCCCCCCCCTAACTTCACCCCAAATCAAAAAGAAAAACATATCGTATTAGGTTTTTTATCCCCAATAAAGGGGTATCGTTTTAATTTGAATAAAGGGCATAGTTAAATAGAATACTTTTCAGTAATACAAAATCTTTTCTAGGGGGGAGGTCGGGTTTCCCCAACGTGAACCTGTCTTTTGGAAAAAGGGGCCCTTTCAGCGTTATTCCCGTGGGATATACGGGGTGGTCAACATACATCGCTCCCCCGGGGCCTTTTATCCCCCAAAAACGAATCACCCCAATTCAGAAAATTGGGACATTCCCAAATTTACCCCTCCCCAAAAAGTCCCCTGTGATCTGGGGCAATAAAACGTAAATCTTTAAAAACCAAATGATTGGGGTTTGGGCCCCCCCGCCTTTGGGGCCCCAATCCAGACTTAGACCCCCCCCGAGCGTCGCAATTTTTTTCAGGACAAATACACTTTATTTATCATCAGAAATAGTTTCCTCAATAGGAGCATTAAATAATTTAAAATTTAAAAAAACGTGAAAGCTCCCCCATCCCAAAGGGGTCTCTCACTCAGTGTCAATAACTATCGTGTGCGTCCTAAGGGATCATCAGACACTCGCCTTTTATGGCCGGCCGTTTTCGACGGGGCTGTGTGTGTGTGTGGTTTTGTGTGTGTGTGGGGCGCCGGGACATATGTGACAAAAACTTATTTAAAAACACAAAAAACCCTTTTTTAAAGTTACTATTTTTTTACATTTAGATTTTTTATGTTTTTTTGGTTGGCCAGCTTTCAATATAGCCCCCGCCCTATAAAATTAGGCTTAATTTAGATGTCCCCAATATATTTGGTTTATATTTTTAAACATGTCCAAAAACCTTTTTTAAAACCCAAAAACGTATTTTTCAACGGTTTTTATTAAAAAATTTATAGTTTATAGGGACAATTTTTATTATTTGTAAAAAAACAAATCAGGGAAACACCCCCAAAAAACCGCCCTTTTCCCAAAAATCAATAGACTTTCCTTTTAAAGGGTTAAAAAACAAATACAGCCCCCCCATTGACCCTGTTTGACACTGGTCATTTTAAAAGTAAAAACAAAAACACTTTCCCCTAGTGCCCCCGGGGAACACCCCAGATCCCCTTTTTCCCTTTTTTGCCATGTGGTCGTTAGTGATTTAAAACTAAAAACACATTCCATAGGCCCCCCAGGTTGGGCCCCCAACCCCCTATGCGGAAAACCCCGGGGAAAAAATTCCCGTTAGGAAAAACCCAAAAAAAATATAAAACCAAAAAAAAACCCAAAAACCCCGGGGAAAACCCTTAAGGGCAAAAATTTAAAAAAAGGCCAACCAAAAAACTTTTTTTCCCTTTCCCCTATGAAAATAAAAAAAAAAAACTTTCCCCAAAGGGGGGTTTGGGTCAAACCAACCCCCGCCCCCGGGGTCAAACCCCCAAAAAAAAATTTAATGCCCTCCGACCCACACCCTGGGAAAAACCCCCCCATTAGGATCATTTTAAAAAAATAAAAGGTCCAAACCCCTTTTTCGTTTCCCAGGGCAATATTTAAAAAAAAAAAAAATTTCCCCGACCCGGGTCAACAAAAGGGGGTCAAATTTTGGGGCAAAAAACCCCAAAAAAAAAATTCCCCAAACACCCCGGGGAAACCCCCAAAAATCAAAATTTAAAAAATTAAAAAAGGGCACATCAAAGGGGGTTCATTTTAAATCAAATTTTGACAGGTTGGGGCAATTAAAAATAATGGGAACCTGTCCCCTTAAAGTTTTTTTCTCAAAATTTTTTTGGCCCGGGAACAATGAAAAAGGGGGGATTTCAAAAAGGGGGGAAAAAAATTTTGGGAAGGCCCCCAAAAGAACAAACAGTGGTTATACAAAAGGCTTTCAAAAATTAATTAAAAACAGTTGGGTTCAAAAGGTTTAAATTTTTTCCCCAAAAAAATTTGTTCCAAAAGGGCAAAAAACAAGGGGAGGGTTGCAACCCCAAAACGATCAACCCCCCGGGTCAAACCTTTGGTTTTTGGTTTCATTAGCTAAAACCTTGTGAAGGGAAAAAAACTGTTTTTGGTCATAATTGATATTTTTCTAAATGGTTGAAGTTTTTTCCCCCAGGGAAAAACAGGGTGGGTGCCCCGGCTGTGGCCCAAAAGGTTTTGGGAGAAGATTATTTTCCCCGATGGGGAATACCAAAGAAACTCTCAAGTGCAATGGCAGGCATTTTTTAAAAAAATAAAACTCAACAAAGCACTGGTTTTTTGGACTAGATTTAAGAACCACTGTTTCATACCCCCCAAAAAAGTGGGGGCAGTGGAAAGAGCAAATGGGACTCTAAAAAACAAATTGACAAAAGTCTGTGTAGAAACAGGTTTGAGCTGGGTAAGATCACTTCCTATTGTACTCATGAGCATGAGGGGGCGTGTCAACTCTCAGACAGGGTTATCTCCCTTTGAGATAATCACAGGCAGACCAATGGAGACTGGGCTCAGTTCTCCACAAGGGCCAAAGCACTAGACACAGAGGAATTTCATAGTAGCATGTTGGCCTACTGCACTAACCTCTCTAAGGTGTTAAGCCTCATACATTCACAGGTGAAGGACGCTCTCCCCACACCAGCTGAGGGACTACTCCATTCCATCAAACCAGGAGATTGGGTGGTGATCAAAGACTGCAGGAGGAAGAGGTGGAACCATCCCAGGTGGCAAGGACCATACCAGGTGCTACTAACAACCCACTCCGTGGTGAAGGTTGCTGAGAGGACCACGTGGATCCACGCCAGCCAGTGTAAGAAGGCACCGCCCCTGCCAGAGACGACTTCAACTCTCACTGAGGTTTAAAAACCTACCGAGAGCAACTGCAGCAACTCTCGCCGGAGAGCAACTTGGATTTACAATTGTGCATGCAGCAACTCTCATTGGAGAGCAACTTGGATTTACAATTGTGCCTGAAACTCGCTCGGAGTACTCACCGCCGCAGGGGAAAGCCCAGGTTATGGAGGGGGAGGTGTTCTTATAGTGACCCATCGTCTTACCGGCCTGGCACAAGAAGAGACAACCTGTGGTATAGGAGCTACTCAGAGTGCGGTGGACGGACAATGGAAAGACCACGACCATGGCACCCCTTCAGGCGACATGGGTGCAGCATGCGTGGCAGTATATGTATCCTGCTCACACTCAGCATCATTGTGTTCCTGTGGTCATTGGAGCATGAGCCTAAAGAAACTCAAGGTAAGAGCAGTGATACACCACCATCAGTCCTACGGCAGGACTATAATGACAGACACTCCAACAATAACACACACCTCTGTGAGAAAAGAGACATACGCCAGCTCAATGCGTCATGGCTGACCGGAGGAGACTACAGCTCGTTTGAAAGTAACGTGGTATCGATTCATGAATCATACTATTGGGAAAGCTGGGAAAGACAAGAAACCATGTTATGTTTGTGCAATGATGCCACACTCAACAACTTCCCCTACCTTTCTGTTTCCCAAAGCTACCAATCACAGCACCTCAGAGTGCTTGGCCACGATCCTGGATGTTAATTTGCATAACTACACTAAGACAAAGAGAAACGAAAATATTGTAAGTTATAGTTGGCTGTCACTTACTATGTTTTCTGTAACAAGGTATTGTGCACGTGTGAATTACTCTCCCCGAAAAGATGGTTCTGTTGCTAGTGCTTTCATCACCACTAGAGATGGCATACCAATTTGTACTACATGTCTGACTTCAAATATGACACTCCTGACACCAGCACCAGGTTATACAGTTACCGTAGTCCAAATTCGTCCAGGTACAATTTTCCCACTCTGTTTCTCAAACGATGGAAATCGTAAAGACAAAATTTGCGTTGGGCATACCACTAATTGTGATATCACTTGGTCTAATCATACATTGGGGAACGGAACCTTGGCAGTATTAGACATTTATTGGTTATGTGGGAATAAAGCATTGGGCAATCTACCATCTGGGTGGGAAGGTACATGCGCACCTGTTACCTTGTTTCAGTCTATCCTTGTGATACCTGCAGGTCCAGATTCTCTGGACTCTCATGCCAATGGACACCGCCGTGTCAAAAGATGGGCGAGATGGGCAGACCGATATGCTCCCTCTGTGGATCATATTCCTGCTGAGTTCAGACTTTTTGGTAAAGCGGAAATGGTGTTTGCGTCAGGGTTGAGTGTACAAGCCACAGCTAATGCTAAACACTTGCAAATTATAAGATATGATATGATGCAATTCATGAATAGCACTGTAGATGCATTGACCGGTATAAGAAGTGAGTTG
The DNA here is from genome assembly GCA_034670405.1 of Hoplostethus atlanticus. Lineage (NCBI taxonomy): Eukaryota > Metazoa > Chordata > Actinopteri > Trachichthyiformes > Trachichthyidae > Hoplostethus > Hoplostethus atlanticus. The sequence continues at coordinate 348,016 of JAXDDX010000079.1, read as the reverse complement.
AGAGCCAACCGTTTGATGACATTGCAAAACAGGTTTGTCTTAGATCTGCATAATGCTGCAGAGGGAGGGGTATGTGCTATTGTGGGCGATTCGTGCTGCACATTCATTCCAGATGAGAGTAGCAAGAATGGTTCGCTTTCACTTGCCATAGAAAAGATAAAAGACCTTAGGGCTAAAATGAGTAAAGAAGGGGGAATCAGTTCAGATTGGGATCCATTTGGTTGGCTGAATGGTATGTTTGGATGGATTGGACCAAAGCTTGCTAAAGTTCTAATGCCAATAATAGTGATGTGTATTTTATTATGCTGTTGTGTAGCTTGTGTGGGACCTTGCTGTATTGCCATAATGAGATCTCTGGTTGACAAAATGGTGAAAACTACTATGGGGCAGTACATACAAGTTCCTACAGAAGGCAATAATTTTGAAAAAGGCATGTATGATGATTCTACAGGTGACAACAATGACAAATCAGGGGAATCCCCATTTGATGACTCTGACGAAGGTAGTACTGACTCAGATTAAATTGAGAATTTGAAAATGTTATCTGCCTTAACTGATTAGACTGTTCTAACTGATGATTCTAATGTTTAATGAGATTGATCAACATAACTGAGGGATTGATTAACATATGTGGGGCATGACAGGATTTACATCATTATTTCTCTATGTGATCATTTATATGATCAAAGGGGGGAGTGTTATGGAAAACAATAATCTAAGTGTGCTTATAATATGCTTGAAGTATAAACTGCAATAAAATATATGCATAAGTATAGTCACGGCCAGTAGAAAACTACTGAGCTGAGGGAAGTATATGTTTCCTCTTTTCCCATGATTATTAGCTGGAAGTTTATTACAACTGTTGCATTGTTATGAAAGACGGTTTTGTTGGAAATGCCAAGGACACAAGCAGTTCCTGGGAGCGCAGGACGAGTCGTAGGGAGTTAGAGCAGGATGTTCTAACTATGATAGAAAGTACTTCTTTTCTGCCAGGTGTCTGTGCACTGTATGATTCCTTTGTCTTCATTAAACTGCCTTGAACTGTGAAAGAGATAGTTTTAGTCATGTGGCTTAGCATGACTCGGCATATTAGAAAAGGTATATAAAGCTTGACTGATGTAACCTGCTCTTGCTCTCTACCCGGAACAACCCTCTTGGTTGCAAAAGGTATTGTGCCTACTTATAAGTATTTCTCTTTTTGTTTTATTAAATATTTTTGAGACATATATTGTGTTATAGCTTTATTGAGCTTTTCTCACCACTAGACAAAGTGCAATAGACTTTATATTGCCACGACATGTTTCCAAGAAGAGAGTTGGTGGTGGTTGTCCTGGAGGCTGGTCCTTGGTCTTGCCCTATCCTACATTCTCTGCGCCCACTTTCCATGTTCCCCTGCTCAAGCCTGTCTCCTCCAACTCGTTGTGCCCTCCAGCCGACCTCCCTCCACCCCCCTGAATCATCGACGATCATCCTGCCTACACAGTCAGGAAGATTGTGGACATCCGCCGCCTGGGACGGTTACAGCCCAGAAGAGCGCAGCTGGATCCCTCGCCGCAACATCCTGGATCCCTCCCTCATCCGCGACTTCCACCGGGAACACCCCAACAAGCCCGGTGGGATGCCAGGAGGTGCCCGTTGAGGGGGGGGGTACTATCACGGCTCCAGCCCCGACCCCAGGTTTTCCTTGTGTTTCTTTGTGTCCCTGCCTCCTTTGTGTCTCCACCTCCCCTGTCTGTCTCTCATCGTGTGTGTGTGTGGCGTGGGTGTGGCTCCCTCTCCCGGTCCTGCCTTTCCTCCACACCTGTTCTTCATCAGCCCTGCAGGATATATACCCCGGCTCTTCAACCACTCGTCGCCAGATTGTTCCACCAACTACAGTGGATCCCAGGAAACGTCTCTTTCCCCGTGTCTCCTCGCCGCAACCCACCAGCTACCCTCTCACCTGCCTGCTCCTTTCTCACCTGCCTGCCTGCCCCAGCTCCAACCAGCCCAGCCTCTTCACCCTCCACCACCCCTTCACCCACTCCTTCATTAAGTCCTCTTTTCCTACTCCCTTGTCGTGGTGTGCATTTTGGGTCCAGTAACAAACAAAACCCTGACATGCATATTGTAGCTTTAAACGTCATATTCTATACATTTTAGAAAGAAAAGCAACATAATGTACCACCAAATAATGGAATATACCAACAAATGGAGGCTCGCTGAGTACAATGCATATTGTAGCTTTGTTTGTAGGTTGTGTGACCTGTTGACTTTCTTGAATTGTCTTGAATTCTAGGACTTTCAGCAACCTCGAGTCAGAAGAGGAAGAAAACACATCATTCTCAAGAGGACAGCCCAGCTCGCTCTGCCAAGAGGCAAGGAAAAAGAGCTCCAGCATCACAGAGGCCCTCAAGCCCCAATTCAGAGAGAAACTCAATATCATCAACACCTCAACACCTGCCATCAACATCCAAAGATGAGGTTGAGATGTTTCTGTTAAGTGTGGCCCCTAAATAAATGTATGTATGTTCCTAAATAAAGCTTACCTTGGGGTCTCATCAGTCTTTGCTTTGGTTGAATTGTTTGCTTTTATAGTGCTGATGTCCTCCCCAATGTATGACGGCACTTCCTCCTTTTGGCAAGCAGTCATCTGGAAGTACGGACGAAACCTGAGAAGTAAGGTGTTGAAATAAAGTTTTATTTTTTAATGTGTCACATTCAAGTTACATCCACCTGCTTGCATCCAGATGTAGTTCTTGCAACGGGCGGTTGTTGGCAGTTCTCCCACCCCTTCATGCGGTGCTCCTGCATCCTGAAGCCTTTGTCTCAGATTAAGTAGGGCAGCTACCTGTCTTGGGTCTGCTAAGAGAGCCTCTGGATATTAAAAGACATGAATAAATAACCTCATTTTATAAGCAAACGTGTCTTCCAAGTAACCCGTAATTTGGATTTTTCAGCTATGATGGTTCAGACTTAATGACAAAATATGATCACTAAAATTAGTTTGTCTTCCAAGTATAAAGTTTCACTGATGGGACGTAGAGAGGGCAATGAAAGAATGCAAATACCAACAGAGAGACCACCTTGCACTTGAATGTCATATTGTGAATAAATCTGGAAAGTTTTTTTCTCATCTCTAAAAAATGTTACTGAATAAAATATTTCTTTGTTTCACTAAAGGTGATTGGAAATAAGAAAGTGATAAGAGAAGTAATATTAAATCACTTTTTTTTAATGAAAAACCCTGCTGTTGGAATGCGATTTTTTTTCTTTGTTTCTATGTCATTTTGATGTGATATGTTTTACTGTTACACTGACAATGGCTTTAATTTTATATATTAGTTTTGGCGAAGTTTCTTTCAAAATGAAAACTTTTGGAAGAGAAAGACTAATTAAATATTGGATTGTACCTATTGGAATACTCAGTGGGATCATTCCATTAAATATATAGTCAAAGTCTAGCTGTTCAACAGATACAAAAGACATTATTCTGTATTATGGTTTGTGGTATATCCTGATGAAAGAGTGCCTTATGGACATTTAAAGGCTAAAAGTCAATTTAAACCCATAGGCAAAATGTCTTACATAGATATTAATATATGCTGTAAAAATCACATTATGCAAAACACAACCATTATATTTTCATTCTTCATTTTCATTGCTGTACTTTTTATTACTCAAACACATTCTAAAATATATGTTCATGATAAAGGGTTTTATTTTGAAAGTTTTAACTAGGAGTCCTCTATTTTTACTCTGGCTGGCTTGGCACTGGGGGCTGAACCCAGTCAACTTTAAAAGCCACTCAACCCACGTATTTTCACTGCAGGGCGCCAAAGTATCTCTTGTTAAAACAGCTCGAGCTAAATCGCCAAGATACGTAAGGGGACACGCTCTCCAAGACGAGGATATTTCGCTTTGTCATTAGTTGAGTTATTTTTCTTGCACGTTTATTGGGTATTTTAAAACATATAAATATGAGAGATGTGTATTTGCTCTTCTGTGTAGTCCTGCTGTGCGGAGTAAATGGATGGGTTGGGAACTCTATAGAGTCTCCAGACACCGGAAATCTCTCCGTTATCAATTTAGTTCACTTAATTAAACCCAGCGGGTCGCCGAGCATCCGCAGATCCCGGAGGAAACGGTTCATAACCCAAAGTGACATGGTTGCCATTCTGGACTACCATAACCAAGTGAGGGCAAACGTCTTCCCGCCTGCAGCAAACATGGAGTATATGGTAAGGGAATGTTTTTTTTGACATAAGATAATTTCTTTCGTCAAAAGATTTGTTTACCCATTCATGGTACCACCATGGTTGCCTAGACGCTGTCTGCCCCTGGTATATATGGGTAACCGAAGTCCATTCAAAAATCTGGCAATTTAATGTTGCCTTTCTTATCGGCAAAAATACGCACTTAATGCAACATAACTTAAGACCGTAAATGATTAGGACCCACTCTTCGATTCGGCATACATTCGATACACCAAGAAGCATATATTTTATTTTTATTTTTATTTTACTTTTGTAACAGGTTCGCATGTTATCCCCACAATCTTCCACCAAAATACACAACGTAGGGCGGTAGCGAGCAGTGGGGCCAATTATAAAATAAAGTCGTGCTTAATGTAGCATTTACAGGGCTAAGTTACCAGAAGACTCTAACTATTAAGTTACCTTCTACCGGGTATGTACGTTTGCCGATAAACAAGGTAATAAAGGTAAGGTAGGTAATAAATTGCCAAATTCTTGAATGGAGTTTCGTTGGTGTTTCTATAAGAGAATGGCACGTACAGTATGGGGGCTAGTCTGAGAGTAACATTCTATCAAACTCCACTATTGACGCAAGCACCCACTGGGCCAATCAGTAACAAGATGCATCATCCTTCCTTATCAACTCACCATGTTGTAGTTAACGTGCTCTGATGTTAAATGCCCAGTTGGTCATCAAATTACCAATAATCTCCTGGAATGTTGATTTATTAATTTACCTACTGTAGATGAAGATTCACAATCTCCTTATTGAAAATGTCTGATTGTGCAATTGACCCAGTCTTGTTATTATTGTGGTTATTATCAGTATTGCAGCAACAAGCAGGGTAGATTCTGTATGTTAAAGGTTCTACGTGTATCATTTTTAAACATCAATATATCATTGTCAAATTAATTGTGATACCTTGGCGTAATTAGCGTAAACAAATGAGACCATGGTGGAGACGATTGGTAGCCTCGATCTCTTACCTGTGGTTTTGTTAGTGTTTCTATAAATTAAGACCACATTTCCCACAAACCCTGTTACTTCCTGTCGCAAAGAAGACATTGCCAGTTGTTCAGTTTGCGCTGGATGAACAGCGCCTTCTACCTGTTTTGTGCCACAAAGCAATACAGCAGATTTCCCGCCAAATCTGGCTTGGTGGCACCACTGACCTATATAAGTAGACACCATCAACCGGGCTCGGCCTATTGACGTGAGTGACGCCAGTTTTGCTTGCTATTTCCCATAATTCCAAGAGTGTGATGTCACTGCACCATTGGTAGGATTCTGAGCCACCTCAGACAAGTCATGATGATGACGGTTCATCATTTTATATATTTTATATTTTATACATTTGTTAGTGATAGATAGGTGAAATCTCTACAAATTCCCTCCCTCCCAATCACATGTTCCAAATGTCTTAATCTTGACAGGAAAGTAAATTGACATTGACTTTATACCCCTGTATGTATCCTACAAAATATTATAATATTATATTTTATATATAATATAAGTATATATATATTGATATTATATTGTGTTAGACAGAATGGCATTTCCATTAATTTTTTCCATTTCCATTAAACACAGCACATGCTCTACAAATATTGTAAATATTGTGTGTGTTTGTTCTTTATGTTCATTAAAAACAACATGGTTTTCTCATCAAATGGATGTTTCTTGATATAGTGATTATAAAAAATGTTTTGGTAGGGTAAGAGTGTGTATTGGGTGATGAACTGGGCTTTGTAGGTCGGGCTGCTTTCATCCTCCATGATGGGATGATTACACGATCCTAGAGATGAAGAAATAAATCATCATAGATCTTCATTCTGTCTTAATCTTGCTGCCATCCAATTTCACTTCCTCCGTGGTTAAAAAAGAGATAGGATGGCATCTGGAGTACACCATTTTTTAAATTTATAATATTTTACTATGCGTTATGTCCCCTAATATACATATCTTTGGATGTGGTAACCCTCAGTATGCCACAGTCCTGTTCCATTACTTTAGAATGTGTTTCTCTCAACTGACTTACAGGAATGGCAGTCACTTGGATGGCATATAAATCCAGTTTATGAAGTTTCAAATACAACATAAAGCACACTATGTATTTCCTCATTTAGTCAGGGCAGAGTGATGATTTATCTTTTCTTGGAAACTTCAAGAACTGGACCCCAGTACCATCACTACACCGACTAGACATTGTATGTAATATGCAGTCATGATTGGAAGTTTGTGCAATTATAGAAATGTTGTGCAACCCTTATTTAATCCAAATGATCCCTTTCGTAATCAAAATATATCAAGTAAGCAAGAAGAATCAGGTGGGTAAAAGAAATGTGTGTGTCACTTCCATAAATAGAGGAGAGAAACCTGGCCAGTTTGGTGTTGCCATGCAGGTGAAAGAAAAACACTATGCTGTGATCTAAGAAGACCTCAGAGGACCTCAGGGAGAGAGGAGTGAGTAGCAGCAGATAACGCTCACTGCAAGGTTTTTCAATTTTCAGTCTTCAAGAACCATAAAGCACAATACATCTTCATGAAAAGCTACATGCATGCAAGTGGCAAACATTTGGTACTTTTACAACCAACAGACAGTCAAGATTAGCACAGCAAACTTGGACTGAAGCAGCTGAGCTGAGGAGAGTTAGTTCAGTTCAGATGGGGGTTACACCAGTTGCACAACAGAGGCAAAACGTAATGGACCTTCATACTAAAATCCTACCTGGAAGATAGATGCATACCAGCCGCATCTATTTAGCTGGAGGAACGTGCTGAACGGGTTAGTTTCAACATACCGTAGCATCATTTGGGAGGGAGTGGCTTAGTGCACCTCTCAGTACAGAAATACATGTACATATGTGATCGAGAGACTGAGACGCAATGGCTACGTTCACATTGCAGCTCATAGTGGACCATAAATCTTAGGTCATTCACCTGAGACAACTGTCTTAATTGTGTTAGCATGGAGGACAACAATGGAAAGAAAGACAAATAGCCAACTTCATCAGTCTTTGGGGAGACTCAAAGGCAAACACCGTAACTAGAACAAATGTGTTTGAAACAAAAACAGATGTGACATTTTTTGTTTGTCACTCTGCCAAGCATATCTTTTCAACATTCACCCCCCTAAATCAGATCTGAGCAGCATTTCACCATTAAGTATGAAGGCCTGCGGTGTGAACACAGCCACAGAGATGGAGAGAGTCCAATAGAGTCTGATAGAATATCACAAAACGTTTCAAAATATGCTTGACAAAGCTGAATTGGACCCAGCAGGGTTTGGAAGATTACTAATTTTCAGCCTGTAATTTGATTAATTTTATAAACGTGTATAACAATGAGTTAACAGTTGGAATCTGATTAGTGTAAATAAATCGTGTGTACTCCACAACGTGTGTCTTCGCTCCGGCAGTCAGTCAGCAACTGCACAGTACTATAATAATAAGGAGGGCAAGACATATTTTTACAAATACATTTTTTGACCCTGAATATATATGGATATGTACAAATGTGTCTACAGCTCAAAAAAACATGACTTAATGTTGAATATCTCTTTAACAAACCCAGTAGCGGGATGGCAGTGTTTCATCAACAGAGGGCGCCATACTTCAATTACCTGTTGGTTCTCTATGCTTTTGTTGACTGGGAAATTGTTGAACCTGCAGGTATGGGACGATGGTTTGGCCAGGTCTGCTGAATCCTGGGCTGCTACCTGTCTGTGGGAACATGGACCTGCGTACCTGCTGCAGTTCTATGGACAGAACCTGTCTGTCAGGATGGGAGGGTTGGTAGAACACACACACATAGGGCACATAATGAAAAATCACATTTCCCAATCTCATGGTATTGTTTGACAAAGGGCATCTTAATTTAAACTTACCCAAATGTTGTAGCAGTCGGTACGGTGGACATTTGACTAATGCCCTTTGAGAAACAGTTTTAGGAATCCAGTCTATTTCCTGGTTTAGCTATTGGTACCAATACTTGAATGCTCTGATTCGTTGACTGTAGTTAATTGACTGTAGTTAATGACGTGGTTGTCAGACAGCAGGAAGCTTGTCGAACTATCCAAAACCACCATGCTTCCATCATTGGATTGTCGAGTTCCAACACTGGATATTTTCAGTTTAGTGTAGAATCTGATCAGAATATCACATTAAGGTTAAGGGATTCCAATAGACAACCAGTGTAGTCCAAGAGGTTATATCCCATAGTCTATAGTCCAGACAGTGAGATTCAGTTTATGTGCCCAAAACTGACCCTCCGTGCTCTCTTTACCACAGCTACCGTTCCATTCTGCAGCTTGTCAAGCCGTGGTACGACGAAGTGAATGACTACGTCTTCCCCTACCCTCGCTTCTGCAACCCCAGGTGCCCCATGCACTGCTACGGGCCCATGTGCACACATTACACACAGGTGAGGAGGTCACCGCTAGTCTCCAAGTGTGTGACAAACACACTCTCTTTGTGTCTCTTTGTGTGACTTTGTCCACAGAGAAATCTTCATTGCTGCTCAGTACAGAGCCATGAGACAAAACCTGGAAAGCTCAGGAAAGCTATTGGACAGAAGATATACCATCCCCTTGATCTAGAGGGGCTTATGGGATGTTGCAGTCCTCTGAGTGGCTTATTCGTCCTGCCAGCATTCACATCTACAAACAGTCACCAAGAGTGTTTCCAAATCCCCTCCAAGGAAAGTAACTATTGGCTGCTGAAAAAGGCACTAGAAGTTGTCATACGATGTTATTTGCGTATGCCTATATTTACTACTCAGTCCTGCTGTCCCCTTTTGTGACTCATTGGAATCAAGTGCAAAGACAAATAAAAATAAATAAATAAATGTGATTTGAAAGACAACCGTTCAATGCTTCTTTCTTTTCTATGTTTTAGATGGTGTGGGCGTCCACCACCAGAGTGGGCTGTGCCGTCCAGACCTGCTATAACATGCTAGTGTGGGGAGCTCTGTGGAGAGAGGCCACTTTCCTCGTCTGCAACTACTCGCCGAAGTATGTTTGCTCAGAGACTGTACAAACTCCTTTTTCTCATTTCTCTCTTTTTCCTCTTTCTCTGACATACTCGAAAAAGCACAAATGCCATGAAAACAATGTAATAATAGTAGTTGTAGATAGTTGAGATAGTACTTTATCACTCATAGACACAGAACAGGATACATCAGATATTCTCCACTAGGCGTTTTATTAGGACATCAGGAGTGGTCGTCTACTCCTATGTCCTATCCATAACAAGGACCAATGAGTTCTGAGATTTGAGATTTTGTGTTTTTTTTCTGCACACCACTATTATGTGGTTGTTTTCTCCCCATTATGGAATATGATGGATTTTGAGATCTTAGTCCAGCCTAAAGATTCTTTCCATTCTCCTTCAACCTCTCAATGACTTTATTTCACACACAAGAGCTACTAAGACTCCCTTTACAGTGCATCTCCAATCCACATGCAGGAGCTACATAAACAGAAATCAACTTTTGCCACGTGGATCCAACCAGGAAGCACATACAAAACAAAACAGGGCACAAGCAGCTTGGATAGTAACATGCTTGCCAAAAAATGGATTGTCAGGATAGTTGTGGATGGGGAACAAGCGAAACGAGGCATTTACTCTTAAGTTAAGGACATAAATATTATGAGAGCCAACCTCATCAGGGAAAGAGAAATCAGATTGCAATATGTATACTGGAGATTCATTTTAATGGCAGGTGAAAATATATTCCAGCTACATCAGACGCAAGCTTGATGCAAGATGCATGTTAATACCAGGTGCAGGTGGAGGGTTAGTTCACTCAGAATGACAATGTAATAAAATGTTAAATTTAACTGAAAAAGATTAAATGGCAATTTGAAAGTGAAACAGAACACTATAGATGTAAACGTATAGTGAAAATGGAAAATTGAAATAGAAAAGAGAAAAATAAAACATTAAAAAGCAAACTGAAAATGAAAAGTCCAAAAAGTTATTAGTCCAATTTTTCATTTTCAGTTTTCAGACTGAATGTAAATAAACCCATCAGTCAATGCAAGCAGGGTAGATCTCACATAGGGAGGTCTAGGGAAAAAAAAAAAACCCGCCAATGTTTTCGTTTAACTGTATATTCAACTTTTACAATCTAGAAAGTTATTTTAAATCAATAAAATTACAATTACTAATTACTACAATACAGATGAATAAAGTATGCAAGCACATTGTCATGTCTACTGGAAAGGGTTTATCAACTCTAATAATTTAATAATAATATCTCGTCACTCACCAGTCATTGTTCCATTTTTGGTGGTAAATGATGTTAGATACAGGTACTTCACCATAGTTTTTTAAATTTTCACTTTTACATTTTATTTTGGTATGATCATCCCTAGGGCTACAGTAATGAAATAAAGCAAGGTGAGAAACAACAAACAAGCTGTAATTATGTAGCCTAGACTTCGTTTTGCTTTTTCCTGCAACTCCCTAGTAGGAGGGGCCGTGATGACATTTCTACCTGTTGTGACGACATTTCTACTTGCAGTGATGAAAAACATCTGTATCTGCGGCAGTGACATTTCTCGCCAATGCCGACACATTGTACGGACTGCATTTCCACCTGGCTGACTCTGACTCAGTTCCCATCCCATTCCCATCGTAATGCTCTGTGCGGTGTGGCTTACATCCCTCATTTTCCTTTTCGAACATTCAATCAAACAATAACTGAATCACTCAATGCCTGTCTGCCAGCTCTATGTAACAAACGAGGCCCACATGACTCACTCTCATTTTAGTGAAAAGGGTTCTATTTTACAGATAATAGTATTTTCTCCTCACCAGGGGAAACTGGATCGGAGAGGCACCGTACCGAGTGGGTATTCCTTGTTCAGCCTGCCCGTCCAGCTACGGAGGCTCCTGCAGCAACAACATGTGCTTCCCATCCGTCCAGTCCAACTACATGTATTGGTTCAAGTAAATAGAGAGTGGCGAATAGCAGCCATGTAACTGGATTACAGTAATCCTATTGGTAATTGTAATCTATTGAGGTGCTTGATAAAGTGATCAGATGACAGATGAAAAACAGAGGTAAGTAGCTGTCAGATTACACAAACAAATTTAGCTTTAGGGTTTAAATAATGGCTGCTAATGTTAGTTAGATTCTGAGGTCACCCACATTTTTAGAAATGATCTATGAAATAAATCCATTCTATAATCATATTATGTAGTAACAGGTGTGAGTTATATGCAAAAATGGAAACACTATTGCTTTTCTGAAAATGTGATTTTATTTCTTCATGATGATCACTGACTGGAGGCCACTTTTCGTAGTTGTCACTACATCACTGCCAGCAGCTCATATTCAAGATGTGATCAAATCCTGAAAGTCAGTGCTAGTATAAGCTGCCCAGTCCAGTTTCCTGTAATGCTATTGACGGGAAAAATGCTACTTGCCAGGGTGAGGCTGCTGGTCAACATTGCCAAGGGAGTTTTTTTCCCCCAGCATTGTTGCATTGAATATATGGTGCTTCTTGTTGCCAGGAAAGTTTTAGTTCAGCTTGACCTTGGGTGGTATTATGTATCCCGTAGCTGGGAATGTTGCCCGTCCAAAAAAAGGCCTTACATATCACAGCCTTAAGGGAAAAACACATCACTGGTTGAACGCATAGAGGTGTCACGTATATTGACATCACATGTCCACTTTTCTTTTTTACTCATTTTATACAGTGCCAGGTTAAGCTACATTTTGATTTAAAGCGATGTTTCACTTGGGTAGAACGTTTTTCCTTTTCAAAGTCTGATTTTTAGATGGCTACGGCTCCCTGTGAGGGACAATGTTCTGCCAAAAGCGAAATATGGCTTTAAGTCTGTTGTACTGATGCAGTGTTATACAAGCCACTGTTATTGTCAAATCTAACGTGAGATAAGAGTTTTTCTTTCTTCCATTGTTTCTTTGGTCAAGTTATTGTCTTACTTGTTTTTCTATATGTATCCTATACCGTCATTTTGTATTAAATACTGTATAAATAAAAAGAAACCCTACTTCAAATCAGTTCCAGTACCACACATTACAAAAAAAAACACAAACTTCAGGGATAATTTACAGTCTTGTGTTCTATACAGGAAAATATAGAGACAGCTCCCGCTTCCTTTCCTTAGTTGTAGTGCTATGGTTGTAACACTAGATGGAGGCATTTGGCTATCTGGATTTCAGTCAAGCTCCAGGGAGAATGGAGACAGGACAGAAGGGTGTGAAAATAGAAATAGCAAGAGCCAAAAAGAGTCAGATAATGGGAAAGAAAAAGAGAATGGAAAAATGGGTTGCAGCTCACCGCCAGGATGACACTTTGAATGGACGAGGCTTGAATAGATTGGAATGGAAGGTGTGAATTGGCCAGTCACCCATAACAATGGATATTGTATTCGCCGGGCTAGAGGAAGGCAAATGAGTAAGAAATAATTTCATGTGCAGCCAAGCTTGAACACTGCAAATTGAACCGCACCGAAAAAAGTCTTAAAAGTCCTCATTCTCTGCTGCTGCCACTTCCCATTCACCACCACCAACCCAGCATCCAGGTGTGGGCTCTGTTCTTTCATGGTTCCTATTGCTGCTATCGATCTCTCGCTGCTCTCACTTAATCATGCTTCTTAGGGAGTGATATGAAACAGAATATGAATAGGTCTTACTTCCCTGGGGGACATTTCTTCTAACAATTACATAATTCAACTCATACAGGCTAGCCTAGGCGCCATCAGAGTGTTTGCAGAAAGTTAATCTGTAAATGATTTTAAGATGATCATTTCTAAAAGGTAAACTGCATGCTGAGTTGACGCCTCTGCTGATCTGGCTGCGGTTCCCGCTCTGCATCAATCCAATGTGCCGTCATTACTGGCCAGTGGTGAAGTGCTTTCAGGCAAAGGTACTTAACTCCACTGGGAAGCTCTTAGGTGTCCGTGTGAGCGAGCACATATGGATTCAGTGTCTTGCTCTAGGACGCTTCAGCACGCTACGTGAGGAACTCTTGTTGGACCCATCGACTGTTACAAGGATCCAACCTGAGACCTTCGGGTTGCAGGCACCTAGGCAAGATCAGGTAACGCGTCACCCCTCCCCCACACTATACCATACTACATACTAGAACATACTCTTAGCTAGTGTGTGTTTGATTGAACTGTCAGTCCTGACCTGCAGTTAAGGGAAGGTGGGTCTTGGCTAGGAACATTAAAGGTAAAGGTAATTTTGGATGCAGATCATGTTTCAGTTGAAAGTAAATCAGCATCATATCAAGTTGTTATTACAGATATAGTTACTTTTGCTATACCCAAACTTGAGGAACCAGCTGGGATCTACGATTATTAAACCTGTAGCTACTGTTTGGTCAAGTGGTTAGCAGGATAACTTGCAGGTAGACCTCCAAATCATTTTGTCAGAATTAGTAGATTAAATATTCATTTTTAGAGCATTAGATTGCATTATGATAAGAACTATTTTACAAACTATCAAAGGTCTTTTCTAATGTTGGTCGCTCAATTTCATGAAGAACAATAGGAAATGAAAGAGTGTAAGAGTGTAAAGATAACGGAAGCAGTTTGGATCACATCAAGACACGTTCCAAAGTGATATCATTGGGCGTGCACTCGCTCGTAAGAAGGAACTGGTGATAGACTATAGGACTTGGGTCTGGCCCAGACATCTCAGTCAGTAGAGCATGAGACTCTCAGTCTCAGGGTTGTGGGTTTGACCCCCACATAGTGTCAAGTACCTTTGTATGTCGCTTTGGATAAAAGTGTCTGATAAATGACTGTAATGTAATGGTAAAACTTGCTACGATACCAGGTCCGTGACAGACAGAAACAAAGGCGGGAGGGCAGAGTTAACGGGCCAGCAGGCCGTTTTATTTGCAACAGAGCAACATAAACACGACCCGGTGTTGACGGCAGTTGTTCGGCCTTAATTGGCCGCAGCCATGCTGGATCCAGGGAGAATCAGTCCACTGACTTGACTCTCTCCTGGATCCAGCCTATGCCTCACCCACTCCCTCCCCCCAGTCCGCCACAAATGGGTATAGACTATAGGACTTGGGTCACAGAAAACAGGGTTAAGGGGAGCCTGAGGTCAGGTCATTGGAGCTTGTTTGAGCTCAGTGGTGCTAGAGGGTGCACTGGGCAGCCACTGCCCTCAAAGTTGTTGGTGGTTGTCGGTATGATGTAAGGCAGGACTCTTCTCTCTCCACTCTTAATTGTTGGTTATGAGGCCTGCCAACATTGCAGTCTCCTGGTAAGGATGCCCCCTTTTGGAGGTGGACCGACTGGGAGGAGACCCCGAAGGGAGACCCAGGACATGCTGGAGGGACTACATCTTCCAGCTGGCCCAGGAAAGATCTTCCAGGAGGAGCTGGAGGAAGATATTGGGGAAAACAGATGTCTAGGCTGCTCCACTTGCCTGAAGTCAACAAACCTTGCTGTCCATGGAATAGATGCTGTTTCAGAGGCTTTTCCACCCTGACAAGAATCCAATTCTCAAGGGGACAAATTACAGATATTGAATATTGAATTACATCTGAAATGATCAGTACCGGCCACCAAAAAGCCGCATCACTATCAATTGAAAGCTTTGCTCATTTTCATTAAACAAACTCCAGACAGCTGATGATCTTTCTCAATCTCCCTGTGTTTCACAATGTCTCTTCAGCGATAATAAAATCGCTCCGAATTGGATTGATGCCGGGGTGTCCTATTAGAAACCAGCTGAATGAGTGGGAGAGATGTACATAGAAGAGATTTGATTGGCAACTCTTAACGTCTGAGCAGCACTATCGGATGATGGAACTGGCTGAATAGATGAATGGCGGGCTGATTTTGCAGGCTAACTACCTGCTCATCTGATTAACTGACTGCCTGTCTCTCTCTTTCTCGCTCTCTGGCTGTCTATCTGTCGGATTAATTTTTCAGTTGTCTCTCATGTCTTGCCTACCTCTATTTGTGTCTCTCTCACTTCTGTATGTCTGCCTACAATTGACTAATTGCTGGTACATCAGTAAACTATTACAAAAAAATAACACTTCGTTTCCCTCTTAAAGTTCCAATCTGTGACATTTATTTTGTTTGTCTCTCTGTCTTTGCCTGTTTCTCTCTCTGTTTCCCTAGCAGCAGTGCGGTTTCCTTCACGGCAAATCGATCAGCGGAAATAAACGTGCCACTTATTCGATGTGTCCATCGAGTTTGTGTTCCCTGCTGACTCTTTGTCCACTTCAGAAGTTTCCCACAGCCCAAGGAATGAATCCTGCTTCACACAGGAGAAAAAGCAAGGGCAGGGTGTTGGATGGGGTAGTGAAGTGAAGGGAGAACACTGATTTCAACACAATCTTGCATTGCTGACAGCTTCCACCCACCCACAGCAATTTTAAGAACAACATATGGACAGTTTCAGTGCCTCAGAACAATTTGTGACTGGGACCGTGGCGAAAGATTCACTGAACTCTTCTACGAACCCACATGGACACAGGGAGAACATGCAAACTCCACGCAGAGAAGACTGGGTCTGGAAGTCAAACCCAGGACCTTCTCGCTGCCAGGCAACGAGCCATCATGTCGCCTTCCACAGCATACAATGCTTGGATGGAAGCCCAGTTTATGCAGGGTAATAATTCATTATGTCCTGCCAGTGTTGTGTGTGTGAACAAAAATAGGAAACTCTTTGTCATTGGAAACTGAAAGTTGGACTCTTGGACGTTTAAAGAAAATGAAACAAATCTATTATAATTTTGCCCAACCACATTCCCAAACACAACCAAGGACAGCCCTAATGCTTCCAATTAGTGCTTTGACCATATGAAGTCTGCATGCAGCAACGGCGTTAGTGCTATGACGTCCACCAGAACCAAAACTTGGAAACAGCTGAAATCAGTCCTACAAAATACAAAGTCTTGGTTTTGGACAGAGAAGTGAATCCAGCTGAAGATGAATATCCAGAGCACACACACTCACATATACATACACATACACACAGTCCTGGATTCAGGTTGCCAGGCAACAAACAGCCATGATGTTTGACAGTTTTGGACTTGTTGATTGGTTCAGGAGGCCTCTCTGTTTCTCTCTCTCTCTCTCTCTCTCTCTCTCTCTCTCTCTCTCTCTCTCTCTCTCTCTCTCTCTCTCTCTCTCTCTCTCTCTCTCTGTCTGATTCTTCAACATTTTGTTTTTCTCATTCTCTCTCTCTCTACGTATTTATCTTATTCTCTACTTCTGCAGGTGCTCCTTGGCGAGTGTAAATACAAAGACAGAGTGGAACATTTTCGGTAAAATGTCCTCAAGGCTGCAAAGATCAGGTCTTTGTTTTTATCCTTTTATCCTAGCATGAAATATCTCCAACATGAACTGAGACTAAAGAACAATAACAACTTGCCAAAAACTGTAATACTAAGAAATTCATGACTCTTTTTTTTATGGCGGATGTGTTTTTTAGATGTTCAGGAAGCCAATTTAACCACTTCACACATCAAATTCACATTTAATTCTTCCTATATTTCAAAGGTTTGCGTAAAATTCACTTGACAGTTGGATTGAATAAACTTAGATGGAGCTTTGACACTGAGGTTTTATACATAGCCAAAGCAGAAGATAGCGAAATGAATTAAATCGGCAATTCAGTCAATATAGAATAATAATTGTCAAAACGGAAAACTAATTAGGCACATACAATGTTCAGTAATTTCTTTTTTGTTTCTCTAGGCGGTGACAAGAATCAACAGATTTTGCAGTTAATGTTGCACAATTAAAGTTGCTATGTGTAGCATTTTTAACCATTAATATCATTGTCAAATTAATAGCTCTACCTTGGTATAATTATTGGTAGCCTCTATCTCACACCAGTGGTATTGTTAGTGCTAGTGTTTCTCTAAATTAAGACCACATTTCCCGTAAACCCGTTGCTTCTGTCACGATATCACTGGTGGACCCAAAAGCAAACCCAGACTCGAAGTAAGGGAAACGATGAATATTTATTTGGGGAAATCCGGGGGAAAGACTGGAGCGGAGACAGGGGAAGGAGCTGGAGGCGGAAGCGGGGAGAAACCGGAGGGACTGGTGGTGGCAGGCAGGGAGAAGAGCGGAATGGCTGGGTGACGGGTTGTGATCCTGGGGTGGAAGAGAGACACGGTTAGATACGAAGGAATACACAGAGCTAGAAATCACTCATTGTCGAGACCGTGAGCTGACCACACTGGCTGAATCAACGATCTGTCGATGAGTGGGTGGAAAGCCGGGGTACTTTTACTGGAGGTGATGATTGATGATCCGCAGGTGTGTGAGGCAGAGCAGGTGGGAGAGAGGTGGATGATGAAGCCGGGGAGGTGCCGGAGTCTGGAGCCACGCCCACCAACACATATACACACACAGGACAGACATAGACGCACTGGAAACACAAGGGGGAGGAAGAACATTAGGGAAAACAGGTGGCACGGCTTGGACCGTGACAGCTTCCTGGCCCCCCTCACTGGCGTTTTTGTCTTTACTGAAGAGGATCAACACGTTGGAAGTGATTTTTCCATCTTCCTTTCTCTCTTTCCACCATCTGCCGTTGCCAGAAACCCTTTAGCTTTAGCTCCGTTAGCGCTGAAAGAACAGCGCCCTCTTCCTGTTTTGTTGCTGTAAAGCAATCTCCCTTTGTGCTGGGGTTGTGGGGCTGTCATTTTGTATTTGTTTTGCCAACATTTCCATAAAAAAAGAGTTGGGGTCGGACAGTAGCCCTGCTCAATTCCACCAAATTATTTGAAAAAGTTATTTTGTTTGAGCTCTTAGATTTTGTTGTTTCATTCTACTAATTAAATCATATGCTTCCCCCTGTGTGTCACTCTCCAACAACTTAATGAAGAGCTCTTCATGCCACAGAGTCAAAACCTTTCGGAGATTTTACAAAGCCTTGGTAATTGTGCTGTTACTTTGTTGTACACAAGTGCCAATGAAGGTGAAAATAGGGTCCGCTGTGCCGTGATTAGGTATAAATCCAAATTGGCTTTTTATGGTGCACGTTAATAACAAATTTCACAATTTGGGAGTTGATTATAAAACGCAGCTTTTCCGCAGTGCTAGCAACCTACATATCTCTCTCATTTTGGGCATCAACACTGTCGCCACTCCAGACAATAGGTCCATTCAGTCCATTATTCCAATTCTAATGAGAATATCCTCATACTTTGAGTGTAGCCGATTGTAATCACTATGCAATGTTTTTTGTTTTTTTTAGCAATTTATTCAGTATAACATCAGGGCCACATGCCTTTTTTTTTTTTTTTTACTTTGAGGGCTTGCAATTTTGTTTTTAATTCATCCATACTAATGTGGTGATTTAGAGGACTAAGGCTGCCTTTTTTTTAACACAGTATTTGTTTGGTGTCTGTCCAGTACCTAGTGGTCTTGGTCCAAATAGAGAAATATTCAGATTGGATTTTCTCTTCAATTAGACAGAATTGTCTCCATTTATGGTTTTCTAGTTAAGGCATAAGTTCTTCAGATTTAGTTTCCTTATAAGCTTTTTAAGATTTTGACAATCCGATGATAGTCTTTGTTTTTTTGCACAGTGTTATCTTTGCTTTTCTTGCTGTAACTTATGTTTTGGACATGCCTGCTGATGGGTAGGTGAGCTCAAACACCTCTGATGATGCGATGGTTTAATTTCCTCCCTATTATGCGCTTCCTGGTATTGGTCGTGGTGTTTTAGACCATCTGTATGCTCTGGGTATGCAGCTTAATGAGCTTAATGGATGTGATATTTGCCATTTTGAGGAAGAGTAATTTGGTTGCGTCCTGATAAGGGAGTTAAGGGCTTAGCTGTGAATGCCTCTGTGTCCGTGCGCATGCAGTCAACAGAGCTGCTGGCAAGGTTTGGACAATAAGGCTGTGATTCAGAGTTGAGTCAAGGGATTTAATACTACATCGGTATTCAGACCTCAAACCTGGTGTGGAGCCAGGTTTCCCCAAAATACAGACAAATCCTGACATGTTCCTGATGCAGGCATGTTACTTGAGGCCTGTTTGGATGCATGAGAAGAGGTGGGATAAATCAACCCAGTCTCTTCCCTGTGCGTACAAATAACACAACTTTACGCTTTCAAATGACGTGCAATGTATGTGTTCTTTATATACAGTATATAGAATCCATCTATAATAGTTTGTTGTTTTAGCGTGTTGCTTTTGCACTTTTGCACGATCACACGCTGCACAAAACCACACCAGAGGCATACATTCCCTGCAATAGATGACGGCTTTTTTTTACACGTCATCTCCATGACGTTCTCGGCTGCCAACAAGTTGTCCAGGTTCTGTGGCCTCGCTTGTTGCCAACGTTGTTGGAATATCCTCCAGCCTCTGCAAAAGAGACAGAGAAAATAATCAAAATATGATGTGTTTAGCTAACGACAATTTTTTTTCTGGCATGTTTACATCCACCAACAAAGTTGGAGGGAGAAAAGAGTTAAATACTCACTGATTTACATGCATAATTAGTTAATTAAGTGAACTGCAACAAAACACAACAAACAAAATTGGGTAAAATAAAAATTGAATGACAATTTTAATTTTCTCTAAATGACATATTCCCTGCAAGCATAACCCATTTTTTTCAACTTCTAGATATGGCCAGCAAATCTGACATGTTGCTTCCTAACAAAAATAAAGCGAAAATCCTTAGATTTCCATCACATAAGTAGTGTTTAGTAAAGAAAAATTTAAAAAAAAAAATTAAATAAAAAAAAAAAAAATTACACATACTTCAGTGATGGCGCGGCCGTGTCTAGACGCCGTCGTGGTAGCTCCGCGTCTTACTGTAATATTGTAAATATTGTGTTGGTTTTTTATTGTAAATAGTGTGAACCTGTTATTTTGTTCTTTGCACATTTCTGTTGAGCATTGCCACTTTTTACACTTCACTGCACACCCCGTGTGTGTATGTGACAAATAAACTTCTTGAATCTTGAATCTTGAATCTTGAATCACATCCCACTGTAAATGACCAAATATTTATTTATTCATCAGAATGAAACATTGTGCATTTTTTATGAAATAGAAAAATAAGCTGAATTTGCTAATAACAAAATAAATAAAATGCATAATACCAAGTGTTTATCTGTATCTGTGTGCATAGGCAACTTGCAAAATCTCATTCTGATAGGATGCAAGGAGGGGTGTTGGTTTTCCTCATTCACTTGTGGTGTCTTGCCTTAAGTGGCTGAGGCATTATCCAATGGTCAGTCGGTAAGGAGAGCTGACGGAGAGTCAGTGAACCACTCAGCCACTTTGATACGCTCTTTAGCCTCCATATCCTGGGATGAGTTCACACAGATCAAGTCCTCGAGTGTGGGCAAAGTGTCGGGCTTGAGATGGATCTATGTAATGTCTGCTGTTTGACTGACACAGCTACAATGAGCTCCCAGCAATTTTCAGCTTTTTACCACAGTACAGTCACCATGATGCCATAACTTTCAACAGCCCAATTCAGCTCAGGCACTTTACTCCTCTATAGAGGGCTTTCAGGTGATATTGATGTTGATATTGAGTTTCCTCAGCTCGTGGGCAACAGTGGCTGTGACCAGCTGATTGCGTTTCTAAAGGTACAATTCTCAACATAATTCAATATAGATTTATTTTCTATGCTACTTTTGACTTGGAACTGATCATTTCATCACTGATACATCTGATTCATTTTGTGTTTAGATAATGTCAACTTGTTAGCTAGCTAACCATAGCATCTGGACAGCTAACATCACTGTCGTGTTGTAAGGTGAGAGTCCTGACTAGCACTCCAGATATAAAACCATTACAAAACGAGTAGGCTACTTACCTATTGGTGGAGCAGTATTAGGTCTGTCCATTTCACTTCTTCGTCCTCAGCTGTAGGGGGCGCTACCGAGCGGTGGGCTAGTACTCACGCTATCTAAATACCGCCCAAACATTGTAGCATCGTGTCTGTCCATTTTAACTACTAAGAGCCGACACAACCAATACCATGTGTCTTTGATTTTAAAGCAAGGAAACAACCATATCCAATTATTATACACAAATATTATACACAAATTTCATAACTGAGGCCTAACAATAACAAAAAACCCAGTAACAATACAGAGCCAGCCTCTGTCAGCAGCAGCACTGCCAATTGACACAACTTTGTGATGATCGGCTCACCCCTTCTAGTACAACATAATATAAGACACCACTGTGTGCTCATGCTAAAGCTACTAGGTGACAGCATCATCCTAGTATAAAGCCATAGCCAAGAATGGAGTACAGAATTACAACATAATTTGTGATCTAAATAAATGCACACATACATCATGTATTGGATTTGTTCCCATGGTCAGACGTCATGGCAGAACATAGTAGATCTAGTGACAATAGTGATAAAGATGATTTTAGTGATGGTATACAGCCATATCTTTTTGCACCGGAATATACAAACAGGGAGTTGGAGCAGATGGAGATGGGAATCTATCATTGGTGAAAACAATGGCAGTAATGGGTCAGAGGTCATGGCACCAGCTTCTCCACCAGCCACGGACAGAAGGTGACTGATGGTCAACTCATATAAACTGGAAAACGAAATAACATGTATCCCAGGTGATTAGATTATATTCAGAAGGCTCAAAAAGCAACTATCCAACCAGGAAGTGCATTCCAATCAAACTGGAGGTAGTCGGGATGCTCATGAATGAAGAACGACTCTAAACTCTAAGCTTGGATGAAAACCTCCTAGAAAGCCTGTCGTCGTTGGAGCCCAGCAGCGAGACAGCGAGACAGAAAGTGAGACGGAGAGTGTCATTGTTCAGTAAAATGATTCAGTAATTAAAAACACAACAGCATCTGATGAGAAATCCATAGTTCAATCAGAGGAGACTAATTTTGCAAATTTGAAATCAAGCTTTTATTAGACAATGGAAAGAAACCAAATGGGCGTTTTGCAGCTCCAGTCGAATAAAAGCATTCATGGGGTGTAATGAGAACCCCATGAATCGCTAGAGAGCAGACAACTGAGTGTAGACTGCTCCCAGCAAACTGATTGGATAATTGCTGCAAGCAAAGACCGATGGGTGTGAGACTACCTAAAGGAGATACTACAAGGCTGGCAGTCCTCCTGATTGAACTTGCACTAAGCTTCATTAGGTGCAAACACATCACTCTCACATGGGGAAACACCTAGTATACCCTAAACCTTATGTCTTTTGTCATTGATGCGTGACAGCTAACCAGCTAGCTAGCTAACTAAATGAAAAACCGTTGTGATGTGGATCAATATAGCAATGTATCATACAGTGAAATGCATAGATTCCGTACAGAGTAGCCTGGCATTTTTATGCCATGGGGACTTCATCCATGACATGTTCCTCCACTTTTTGTTGCTCATCCAGACCTCAGGGATGAGCAACATGAGCAACGCCAAAGATGAGCGAGCACCGACCGCTAAATATATATCGCGGCCACTGTGCACACCAAGGTCCATCCCTGTTACACCAAACCTGGCAGCTTCTTTAGTTTTATCCTCCATCAATGCCTTCAGGGGAGGTAAAACACTGATGACTGGATTCTCTCGACAAAGTGTAGAATAGCTGATGGTGCATCTAAGCTCTAATTTTATCAGGCACTACAAATTCGTTCCACATACAGAGGTGAGTCATGTTTTTTAGCGAGTCCTTCAAAGCAAATGTTTTTGTGAGATGAGAGCGTGGACACTAAAAAGCCTGTGCAAAACGGGGAATCCGATGTGGCTTGTACACCGGGCTGTACGGTAGAAGTCACACAAGCATGAGCAGATCTAGGTTGGTGATTTTCTCAAGTCAACACATGAAATAAATGATTTGTTCAGCTGTAAAACACAATAGATACAAAAGAATATTCTTTCAAATTGTATTTCAACCATGACTGAACCACCAACCATGACAAAAACATTAATATGAAAATGCTAATATTCTAATATGATGGCAACCTTAGTAAATTAAGCATTAGAAATTGAAGCCTCATTGTGCCATGTTACAGGTCATCACGTGACCTGAATATGCTCCTGTTATGTCAGTGTTTGTGGTATGTTCTGACTGCATCTACCTGAAGCCTAGTTGGTAGCTACAACAAAAATATCCGGAGTAAATATCCGGAGTAAACCGGATGAAACCACTGAGGTGGTTTCATCTGGTTTATGGATCTGGGCTAACCAATAATCCATTCAACAGGACTATTTGGGCCCAGCAGCTCTGTGTTAATGGCTTATTGCATCAGACAAGTTCTGCTGCGTGCATTTCATCCACACACCAGATGGCAATGTCGCAATTTAGTTAAATGATTCCTAGTTAAAACAACGCCTGAGGTGGAGGATTCACTTGATGGAATGCTGACAGATGTGGCGATATGGCAAATTCGGATGGAACGTGCAAAGACACACATGTCAGTACCATGTCAGTCATTGATCTATAATACTTTTAATTCTTTAATTCTTTTAATACTTTTAAAGCTACTTGTTGGCCTCAAAGAAGAGGGAGGCATAAATACCGATGACTAAAAGCATGCGATTACATGCTGTGTGACACGATGCGACAGAAACACGATGCACATGCAAACAAGACAATACTAGAGATTAAAGAACAGGAGGAAATACGCTGCTAGAGCTTGTTTGTTGACTTTGAGAAAGATGAAAGCGACAGAAAGCGTAGATAGACAGGGATAGTGAGGTAAATAGAGAGATAATAGAGACCTAGTCAAGATTTAGAGAAAAGCTGTAAAAATGGACATAATTTATGATATTTGGTGGATACTTTTCCCCAAAGTGCCCTACAGTGCCAGCATTGCTTTGCATGGGTGGGCCCAATGGGAATGACCCCCTGATCCAGCATTGGTGGTAAGTTAACTCTCTAATAGCAAATTGCATGTTTTGATAATGTTTCCTCCTTTAAAAATAAAATGCAAAACATGCCGAACGCCTTTCTAATATTAAGTTGCGCCCTTTAATCTGTCTCCTCCTCTTCATCAGGGTCTATATGGCCCCTTCACAGCAGCACGTTCACACCAAGAATGTTTGAGAATGAACTCTGGAGTGTTTATTCCTTTAGTTCAGTTCGGCCAGGTGAGGGCAATGCAATTCAAACTTGAGTGCGCACCAAATAACTGCAGCAAAGTGCCTGAAGATGCAGGCCTCAGTCCAGGAAATGATGAAAAAGATACAGTTTTACAATATATGTTGTTGGACCATTGTTCCATCAAGTTTTATGGGTGTCAGCAGTCGCTCATGTTTGGAAAGTCAAGCATGATAAAATTAAATGAGGGCAAACTGCAATCTGGACTGATGCTCATAATGAGCTACGTACTCATGTGTTCTTAACTGCTATGAACACCAGAGAAGGTAAATTATGGCAAATGGTACAGACAAGTCCATAATGCTTAGCTTAAGTTACAGGGAATGAAATTTGATTTGTTCTGACTACCTCTAACCTGGTGGGAGGACAGGTTACCAAAACTCTTGTCGATTCGCCCTGTTTACCCAAATTGAATTCTGGTGTTGGGTATGGTGGGAAATCGCCACACAGACACAGGAAGTAACGAATCAACACAAAGTGAAATCCCAAAAACTGTCTCCTAAACCGCATTGATCGATCGCTCCGTCCAGAGAAAGCTGGACTCACCAACGATGGCTGAACCTCTACACCACCTCCACCAAATACTAAGAAGAAAGACCTTACAGAATTTCTGGGTAGTGAAGTCCTCCAAATTCAAACAGTTACCTCTCGCTGCCATTTGGGGCTGCCAACGTGCAGAATTGCCTAGTGCTATTTTAAGTTATTATTATGATTTGGGCCATACACTTGCTAAACATGCCTCCACTTCATGCCATTTGGTGAACACTTGCATCAAAACAGCTTCATAATACCGTGAGTTCATGTAGTTTTGCTATGCAGTGCAAAACAAACCCCTAACCCTAGCATTGTTAGCACCTTTCTCTATCCAATGAGCTACATAGTACCACTTCCCCTGGTCCATTCTGCTTTCTCCTGTTCCCACTGTTTCATTATATATTGGGAGCGTGTATTCTGTGTAATGCTGTCCTGGAAACCAAATTTCCAATTTGGGACAATAAATTCTGTAGCTTAAATCATAATATGCCACCCCCGGATAAGAGTGTCTGTTAAGTACTTAAACTGTAAATCAAGTAAGCGTCATGTTGGTCGAGGGACCACGGCAGCGTTTTGTTTGCATAAAAGCTATTAACAGCTGACAAAGCGGATCCTTGTTTGCTTCGTCCTATTTTTAGTTTCATTTTGGGAGTTTTCGAACAGGATTAGCACTGTTTGTTTAGTTGTTGGTTTTACCTGCATTATGAAAAATAAAACAATAAATAATGAACCCCGTCAGTCTAGGTGCAATTAAGTGTGTGACAAACCTACAGTTCATTTCAATTTACAGTTTATTTTATATTTTGCAATTGAAGGGTTCCACTCCAAAATAGTATTTTCTAACTTTCACAAAATGCTCCTATTTTGTAACCAAAGGTTTTGAGATACTTAAATACTATTCCTTGATGAGTTGCACGTCCATGGCAGCGGCCATTTTGTAATAATACCATAGGTGTACAACTTTGAGTCATAGATTAAGTGAAAAGATATTTGGTGTCTGTTGACATATTTTGGGAATGATTATTTATTCCCGAAATATTGCACATTTTTGGATCTCAGCCAAACATTTGAATCATCTATATCTTGGGCCTCAAAGTAGGTTCTAACATAAATGCCTCACTTGCTCTGCCTTGTTTTCTGGGTATGCCAAACCACTAAACAATAAAATCTGAAATTGTTTTTGAACAGGCTGTGGATGAGTGTTCTCTTTGTCGCTGCATGATGTCTGTGAAACAAAAGTAAACCTTGTCCCGCAGAACTGTGACTAATGGTGCTTTCAGGGACATTAAAAGACGATCATCTGACACTGTTATGCGTACTGCACATTCTCAGGCCAGGGTTAATTTTGTTGGAATTTGTTTTGATTTTGATTTACTGTGCTTCATTTTAAATATCCGCTGATTGGTACCGTCGGATGACATTTTGATAAGTTTCACTGTCCCCAATTTTTTTTCTTTCTTTATGATTTATGGCATTATAGCTGTTTTATATCTTTTATACTGAGTGTCATATGTCTTGTAGCCCTGCTTGTGCTGATTCCATAGGGATGTAGGAATTCTATACTGAGGTACAAAATGAGCAGACGGTGAGTAAAAAGTTGAACTGAGCAAAAATTGCCGAGAAATTGTTTGGGGTTCAGAGAGTTAAGAAGAAGAAGAAGTTAAGAAGTGTGATCGAATGGAGGCACGTGGTCCAGTGTGCGACTATTTGGGGTCCTTGACATTGGAACATTTGAGACGCCCTGATCTAAGGGGTCACTCTGTCTCTTAGTATAAATGACATACTAATAAATGACATAAGTGGAGGATGTTTGGGCAGTCGCCACGACAACTGGGGGTTGTCCCCTGCGAAGTCCGTTTATAATCGAGCTTTGATGAGCTGACATCCAAAAATTGCTGCGTTAATTAAATCTGCCAGCACGAAATGTGTGTTTAGATGTGTTTGTAGGTGGACCTGGTCCACTAATTAAATGTGCTAGTTGTGTGTGTGTGTCTGTGCACCGTGAGTGTGTGTGTGTGTGTGTGTGTGTGTGTACTTTTTTAATTTAGTCGGTTGACGCCCCTGAAACGGTGTTATTACAGAGGTGACAGAGACCTCCCGGACAGTGTTTTAATTTACCCTGTCATGCAGTGTGTGTGTGTGTAGGAGAGGGGGTTTGGGTGATAATAGCTTCAGGTGTCACACCATATCGGCCTGTCTTTTTATTAGACCCTGACTGTAACAAGTAATTAACTTCCCGCCGAGAACATGTTTGTTCCTCTGTTGACGTCGTAAAGAGAGATATTAGCAGGCGACAGGTCAGACTTTACTTTTCCATGCCAGAGGCGATGGAAATGAGTGTGTGTGTGTGTGTTTGTGTGTGTTCTTGTACATCCATCCAAAAAAGTGGGTATAAATGGTTCTTCCTCTTCCAGTAATCACACATATATTCATTAATGTGCCTTTCCTTGTTTACTTTACAAGTTATTGAAGGTGGAAACATGAATATCCACAGCAGATCCAATTTCCAATACCAAGCTAACTTCACAATTATTGGCATCCTTGCATTTTATGCATGTAATGTACAATATCTTCTGAAATGATTGGAACCGAACACGTTCATGTATCGATTTACAACAGCAAAGTAAATTATGGTTTCAAAATTAAAAAGTGGCCTTTAGAAATCCTTTAGAAAAATTCAAATCAATTTTTTGAGATAGATTCTCATTTGCAGTGTAATTCAACTCACCAGTGACAGACCGAAAGCTGTTTCTATTTCAGATTATTTCAGAAGATGCATTATCCGCATGAAATGAAAGGGTGCTAATAATCTTGTAAATAGAAGAAGCTTGCATCTGTTCATCTGGGGGTTGTTGAAAGGCATTATGGGAAATGGAAGAAATTACTAATTGAAGTAGAAGCACAAGAGGCAGGTTGAGGAAAAGTAAATAAAAAGGAAAATGACAAAACCACCACAAATTCACTCCTGACATTTGTCACATGCCATCTCACCAGCCTCTCCCAACTGTGTGTACTAAACCAGAAATACCATAGAATTAATAGAAAAAATAGAATGCTTCCAGTTTCCTGACCCATCTAGAGTAGAAGTAGACTCTTGTTTTCCGACTGCTCTAACAAATCTAAATACCCTTCTCTTCTTTTCAGCAGGGTGTGTGTGAATATCACTTTTGCATGCCCCATTAAAAGACATACTCAGTGTGTGCATGTGTGTGTGTTTAGGTGTGCACATGTGAAGTGTGTATACTCAAAAGATAAAAACTCTGTGTGTGTGTGTGTGTGTGTATGCTCCTGAGGCCTATGCTCTAATAATTAGCCTTGCCATCTGTGTGTCAGAGGGTGGCAGCCATACACCCTCTGTCTCACCCCTCTAAGCGACTCCAACCCGCAAACTGCAGTATTCTCATGCCGCTCATAAACACCCCTGAAGACGACCGGATCAAAGTCACCGGAGAAAGCTGCAAAGTCGTCGAAAGCTCGCTCCGGAAGTTTATTTTGTAAGAGCAAAGGGATCTTGTATGCTCGGGCGTGTTTCCCAGGTGTCCTGAGACGGTTATGATGTGTCCTTGATGTTGAAAAATCGTACAATAGAAGTTGTCTAACGTGACGCCTCCATGAAAGGAGCTTTCACAAGAAACAAAATGATGCACGGCGTTAAATCATCTCTACAATATCAAATCAAATAAAAAGGAGCGGCTCTCTTGCTAAAATGAAGCTCTGCAATTATTATAAATGACTGGGTCCCTCATTTATTCATTAATTTCCTCTACCCACTTAATATTTTTGGGGCCTATCCCAGCATGCACTGGGCAGATCATCAGTCCACATTGACAGACACTCACATTCACACCTATGGACAAAATCTACACAGCAAGGGCCGGGAATCGAACCCGCCGGCCTTCAGATTTTCCACCACTGTCAGTTGTCCACACAAGCTATGAGATATTGACAGAATAGCATGCAGGGTCGAAATAAATGGGGGGAAAACCAGTAGATAGTTAAAAAAGTCCAAACACAAGGAAAAAAAACTTCTGCTGTTTCTGCTGATGATTTGCCACATGGTGCAATGTTACTGTGTTATTATGTTCCTATGTTTATCTTAATACTCGATCAAAGCATATTGCCAACTATGTTAGTTAAACTTGAGCTGCTTAATCTCCGAGAGCACTCTCAGAAAAATGTCTCATATTCAACTGATGCAATATTTAATATTAGTTTATATTTGTTTCAGTCTTCGTTAAATGAGTACAATTAATTTAAAAGTGCATGTCTGCTTGTGTAAAGTTTTCCAAATAAAGTAAATTACAATAACAGTGCAATATTAAATGCTTGTCCTTTTTCTTATGCAATCTAATTTCTTTTCATAATCACACTTTTTGACATTCCCCACACACATCACATATGGCTAGAGAGTGACGTTTGAAAAAGAAGATTCCAGCAATAATACTAGAGAGAAGTTTATAACATAGTATGTTGGATTGCAAGTCCTTTATATAAAGGACCCGCAACAGGAATGTCTGTCTGAATTTCTCAAATAATGCATGATGCAGAGTGAACAAAGGCAGTTTGTGCACTCTTGCTGGAGTTTGCAAGGAAAAGATGAGACTTGTTGTATTTTATTTTATAATTCTTACATAGGTTGGACCTTGTGTTTGCATTTTTCATATTTCAGGATAAAACACCATGTGAGCTCAGTCTGAACCCTATGGGACTCTTGGGTGTCTGACTGGTTTCATAACCCTGTCGATAACTATTGACCCTCCCTCGACTAACACGGACCTCTGGCTGTCATCCTCTCTCGCTTTCTTCTTGTTTCGTTTCGTTTCCCGACCCTGTATGTGCAACGGGCAATATTGAGATAGTTTTGATGCGCTTATAGATTGATTTACAAAATGTACATGTACATGGTTATTTTAATACACATATAGAAGTGGTTGACAGTTAGCATAATGTTGCCCAACAGCCCAGGCTGGCTAACCAAATATCTTCATTGATTTGGAGATATCCAAAGAAGTAAAAGACTAGTAGTGGATAGCGGTTCACTTTACTGCTTCTCTCCTTCAGCATGAATCATTCAGTGTGCAATCTCTAGATAGAGGTGAGATGCATCTTTCCTCCGATCAGTGAGATGTTTGAGACAAACGATTGAATGAACAAGACGATGTATAATACCAAAAGAAATAGCCGCTGGCCGATACTACCGGACCGGACCGTACCATTGCACAGAAAACAACAAAAACGAACTAAGGAACACAAGTGAAGCATATCACCATCAATGAAATCAGTTTCACCACAGATTCGACGGCACCTTTGGGTGCAGGTGGGAGCATTTGAACTGAAGGACTTTGTTTACTAGCTCAACCTGGAGTGTGCACGCCCCCTTCCGCCCTTCGATCACTGTAGTCGTTGTGTTTGTTTGGGTAATAACAGCAGCGGTCATGGCAGCGCACTAACATGTAGAACATGGCTGGGCTACTTGTCCATGGGTCAAGTGTTGAAGTGCTTCTATTTTCAATGCCGCCCACTGGTCAGTACTAATCTGTTGTCCTCCTCTCCCTCT
The DNA here is from genome assembly GCA_034670405.1 of Hoplostethus atlanticus. Classification (NCBI taxonomy): domain Eukaryota; kingdom Metazoa; phylum Chordata; class Actinopteri; order Trachichthyiformes; family Trachichthyidae; genus Hoplostethus; species Hoplostethus atlanticus. The sequence continues at coordinate 317,600 of JAXDDX010000079.1, read as the reverse complement.
CTCTCTCTCTCTGGCTTTCACTTTTTCTCTCTGCTTCCTTCTGTTTCAGTTCAATTCAATTACTCTACTGGCAGAAGAGTTCATTTTCAAAAACCAGCAAGCAGCAGTTAATATTCAAACTGTAGTGCAGGGATAAATTATTTGGTTTAGCATGTACTATATAATAGTGCATAATCACCAATATCGACATCACCCTACCTCTCGCTGATCCCGCTGTTTTTTCTGTTCTTGTTAGGTAGATGAGAGGGAGGGAGAGAGATGACAAGTCATTAGAGAAAGAAGATGGTGAGGTAGAATAGGGGGGGTGGAGAGAGATCGAGCCTGAACTGATAGAAGAGTGCACACACAGAAACATCAGCTGTTCAATTCAGGATGGTGTTTTTCCTGTGAAAAATAAGACCAAATGTTATACTTGATTTACTAAATGTGAGGCATTTTCCAATGTTGTTCTTTGCCTATTTTTGGTAGAAACCGATCTGATTTGAGGGCTTTGACCGGACTGTTCATTGGATTGGTACTGTTATTATTTGTTAAAGGTAATATCAGTAGTTTCAGGATATTTAAAGTAATAATCCATGTCATTTTCATATAAATAAATGTATGTTTTGCTCCTGTCTATCTGACTGATATAACACAACAGCGATCAACCTCTAGCCAGTTCATGAAAGCCTTGCTGTTTACTGCTCTGGAATCAATAGAAGAACTGGGTAGTTAGCATGATCAGTGGAACCGTGGAAAAGAGCGCCACCTACATTACAGATTACAATACATAACAGTCATTTAGCGGACACTTTCATCCAAAGCTTACAATAAGTGCATTCATACCTTGTTACCTTGCCCATGTGTTTCCTCGGCAGCTGAACGAATCAACAGCTCTTATTGTCCCCAGAGAGACGAGGGTGTCGACGTCCACAGTCGTCGGCTCATCAGTTCCAGTCATTGGTTCTGTTAAAGATATCTATTGGGCATGTATCCGGACTGTCCCTGTCCCCCAGCAAAACATTAGCACAATAATACTGTTTGAAGCAGAATTACTGGCCTGTCAAACGCCATTACAACAGTTGATTCCTTGCCGCTAGCAAACAGTCTTCCAACTAGCCCCATTCCTAGTGACAGAAGATCTATTTTTTAAAAGGGGCAATAAGTAAACATTTTCTTTACTCAATTTGGAACAAAAACTCCCCGTCTATTGGTTTTCAACACACTTCCAATCTACCCCCCACCCCCACCTACTGGCATATTCAACCGTTCAATGATGCTCAATAGCTGCAATGACTGAAATGCCTCATTCTCAAGCTAGCAAAGGACAAAGCAGTGTTATTATTCCAATATTTTAATCAATTAGCTAGCTTAATCATCTCTATTGTGAAAATTGAATTCTTTACAGTATGTCAGGCCTGTTGATGTACTACAGCAAATAGAGGTTGATACAAGTTCACAATGTAACTACTGCCCACAAAATCCATTCTAAAGTTGAAATGGTTTTTTGAATCACGGCTAGAAGGCACTCAGCGCTTCTCCAACTTGCCATTGCACCCGAAGATGTCAATCCTATCACTCAAATCTGAAGTTAAATTGATTTCTTGACCCTGCAAACCTTCAGTCAAGTCTTTATATCTATTGGGTTCGTGGTTGTGGCTACAAGACGATAACAAGTTGCGTCAGTACTGTGGACCTGTTGAACGCCACTAGAATCTTTCATGACTTAAATCGGTGTCGTCAACTGAATCAATCTGGGGAGGGATGGGGGGAGGAAGGGGTGGTCTCCTCACAAAGATAGAAAGGAAAAATCCTGCAAAGTGAAATTTTTTTGGCTGGTCCTCAACTCTTGAAGGCGCTTTTTTAGGATTAGGAATTGGGTTTAGGTTGAAGGTTAGGATGAGGATTAGGGTTAAGGTTAGGAAATTAATGTATCCAATGGAAAATCCTTCTACGGTATATTCACTGTATAGTTGGCTAATTAATGATCGGCTTTGTGAACAAGGGCAGACGGGGAGAGAGGAGGGGAAGGATTAAGAGAGAGAACGATAGAGAGACAAGGGAAACAGTACGAGAGGAGAGGGAGGGAGACAGGGAACGACAGAGAGTGGGGGAGGTATTTTACGGGCTTTTCAAGTAAGGGAAGAAACGAACAAGGCTTCAGTCAACTTGTTGCGCCACCCCCACCGGTGACGCAGCGCCTCCTGTGGGCCAAGCGATGACGGCAACTAAAATGTCCGGTTGTATGGGAGATAAATTCTTACTTTCTGGAAAATCAATGATCAATCAATGGGATTTGAGAGCAACCATTCTCTCTGCTCTTATTCTTATTATGATCTATTCTTGCCTATTCTTTGTATTCATTTAAAACATTTTTTTTTAAAACGCTGCCGCTGCTGTTTTGCAGATTATTTTATTTTACTCTTTTTTTCATTTGCAAAAAGTTAACCCAATGAGAGAACAGAATATAAGAATTGCGTATAATGATTATTCTTATCATTTCACTCTTCCCACTGTCCCACTGTTATCCCAATAAATTCTGTACTAAATCAATCTAACAATAAAGATCTTCTCAGATGGACGAAAACCAAACAAAGGTATTTGGATTATATTTTTCTCTAAATTGTGATTGGTCATTTGTACTTTTACGGGGTTGTTCAGTTTTTATAATATTTTCTTTGTTCTATTATTTGTACTACTAGTGGCTGGAATGTAATAATATAAAAAACTACTTTTAGCCATGCTGTAGGTTTTTGATTTGCCTCCCACAAAATAAAAGCACACCCAGTAACAGGTGGGTTGATACTAGTAGGAGTGGTGGATCTCCTCTGGGACCAGCTCAGAGATGCTCCGGGGCTGCAACAGGCATCTAGCCCCTTCCAGTTCTCCTTCTACCACATTTGTTCAAGCTGGTCAGACCCACAGAACCGCAGCTTAAACAATCAATCATTATCGCAGCGAGCCCCTTCCCAGTTTGAATGCTTGATACCAAAGCTGGAATCACTCCACTCTCTCAAGGCTGTCTTCAACTTCTATACTACCCATGCTGCCCAATTCAGCAATTAATTTAGAAAAAATACATGAAGAAGAAAAAAATGACACATCTCTGGGTAGGAGGGTCTAAATAGATTTATAGCCTTATTAATATAAAAGCTTGAACCCATACAGTCTCTGTTTTATGTTAATTCCTATTTCAGTGTAGTATCGATAAATTCTACAATAAATATATAATCAATCAAACTGCATCATATCCATCATATCAGAGGTGACTGGACCAGATGGGATTTTTAATAAAAGGACAATATCGGCAAACCATTATTTTGGTAAATCCTGATGTCGTTGGTGTGGGGGACATCCAGGACAGACAGCAGTGTTGATATTAAGTCTGTGATATGTGGTCTAAAGTTTCCCCCTAGCTTTGAAAAGGCAGGGAAAGGCATCGGGTATGTGTTTCAATAGAAAGTTTCCCAATCAAACGCTCTCACTGCTGCTTTCAAATGCCTCTCCCATCCACCATAATGTATTTCTGCAGGAAACACTGCTGCGCTCTATAAATAGTATACAAAAAATATAAAGAATATAAATACTTATAATACAGTTGCAGACAACATCGTAACCTTTACGGTGATCTTTGTATTTTGAATTGGAGGATTGTATGTGTGTGTGTGTTACAAGGCAGGAGGTTTTTGATTGTGTGTGTATAGAAGTAGGTGGTCTCCTTTCAGGTTGAATGTCAGAGACCATCGACCCGCAGAGGTGTCTTTGTGTGTGTGTGTGTGTGTGGGGGGGGGGGTTATGAAACACACACTGTTTTCTACCAGTGTGTGTCTTAGGTTAAGTATGAGTGTGTGTGGTTGACTGCATTTTGCCGTAGGGCTGTCTGACACCTGACGGACAGAACAACAGATAAACAAAGAGAGAAATAAAGCATCGCCACAGGTCGACATCCACCGGTCGGCACATATAAATCACGACTGTTCCTCTCCGCCTCCGAGCCTCCCAGGAATCCTGTCTGAACCTTTTCTACTCTGATTGACACCGGAGATTAAAGTACGTGTGTGTGTGTGTGTCCTAGTCTGAAATCTCAACAGATTGACAGAGGAAGACACAAAGCAAGATAGGCAAATTGTTTTTCACTCCCATTACAAAAAAAAATGTTTTTTTGTTTTTGACCCCATATTTTTTTTTTTTTTCTTGCCTTGCTTTTCTTGTTTTTGAGTTTCTGTGATTTTTTTTGTTATTCTTATTTTCTGTGTTTTAGCCTTTGTAACTGTGTTTAAAAAAGTGGTATATTATTAAGGATTGTTATTATTATATATGAATGTGTTAGTGTGTACGCAATTGAAGGTTTCACCTCTGGCATTGGAGGGTCTGCTACTGTCACTATGTTTGCGATTAATGTCTTTGTAGGTGAAGTGGATGAGGGAAAAAACAAGGAAAATCTTACTGACAAATCATACATTTGTAATGATTTTTAAATTTAAAAAAAACGAAATATTTTTAAAATAACTTAAATATTAAATAATATTAAATAATACTTTTGTTATTTTTTGCGATGCCTTATAAATCATTTGAATTTGTTTGACAGTACTCCTTGAGCGTTAATGCATACCAGTAGGTTCAATCCCCTCTCAGGCCCCGAAACACTCAGCAATAATGGATGCATTCAATCAACGGTAATGGATACCACCAGTGTCAGCATGGTGGGAGTGGGTTAACCTCACCGCGCAGATAGCTTTCACTTCAATATGTAAAGAGCTTAAAGTTCACTGCAGTGTAAAGCATCATGGGAAACCGCAAATAAGCCCGAGTCTGCCTTCATCAATCTCTCTGAACTCTTGGTGACCCCGATTAACCACATCCAGTGGACCAATGCGGAGCCAGTGGTAGAGTTTCACCAGGGTGTGTCATGGATGCCATGTTGCTGCAACAATCAACAAGACGTGGCGGTCAGAGTCATCGATTGAAATATTTTCACCCGTTGCAGTTTTGATCGGCGCCAATCTTCTTTGGTCCTCCATAGCCTTTGCTAATTAACCGGTTATTCTTTATTCTTGCATATTTTCAACCAAGCACATGGAGTCCAACCTGATCAAACCCTCTGTATCAGTGTGTAACGATGCTGCATTCCAGTCACGTCGGATTTACCGTGAATACATGCCTCCAACTGGGAAAAAGAAAAACATTCACTTCCTGTTTACAAGTCCAAGGGGCCGATACCTCCGTTTTTGGAGTCACAAATTATGGAAGTGCGTCAACACAGGTGGCAAACATGATACCAAATCCAGTGATGTTGGCTGTTACGTCCCCTGAAGGCTGTCTAGGGTCGGAGGGGAGTAACACAAATGCTGTTTAACAGTTAAGACAGTGGTTCTCAATCCAGTCCTCAAGGACCCCCTGTCCTGTAGGTTTTAGCTCCAGCTTTACTCAGGCACACCTGAACCAATTAGAGGCTTCAGGTTTTCATGATACTTTAATTGGTTCAGGTGTGCCTGAGTAGAGCTGGAGCTAAAACCTCCAGGACAGGGGGTCCTTGAGGACTGGATTGAGAACCACTGAGTTAACACAAAGACAGGTAAGGAAGTGGGCATAAACAAAGGTTTTATTGTACACGGGTAAAAAAACAGGAACAACTAACCTTCGGGGGGGAGCCAAGGCCAAAGTAATAAACAAAACCCCACCCTGCTCAGAAAAGGAAAATACTATGCCTAGCGGAAATCAAAATACAAAACTAGGTTTCCTAAGTAGCACAAAATACAGGAAGAAAGGGGATCCAAACAAAATGGCGGCACAGCCCCCTACTGAGCTCCAACAATGATGCCTAGTCTCAGCAAACTGTCAGCAACCTTGAAAAACACTAGAGCCTATGGCTGTACATAAAATGCCCAACAGAACCACTAACGTCAAAGCACACCAATACTGCAAGGCAGCTGTGTCCATTAGGGCCTGGACTGGAGCTTCACCCTGGCTTTTATGCTAGTGCTCATTGGCAACGAGGTCCAGGTGTTGACACTTAAGTGGTGGCCAACCACAGCAGGAGGGCAGGTCTGGAACTCAATACACACCCACACAGACACACACAGGACACACCTCCAAAACACGGACCTCACCACTTAAGGTCCATAACATTGGCAGTACACACGAATACAGTCAAGTCTCCTAAAAAAAAAGTGAGAAATATCTGCTGCAGTTTGTTCCTACATGTCCTACTTGTACTTATCACTACGAGGCTTATAAGACTGTTGTTTTACCTAATGAACGGTATTCCTCATATAAGTAACTGTGGCGGGGGCACAACTACTCTGCATTTTTTTGGTTTGCGGTTGACATTGCAATGTTTGGTTTGATGTAAAAACATGAATTCAGATGTATCATCAGTAAGGGTGTGTGTGTGTGTGTGTGTGTGTGTGTGTGTGTGTGTGTGTGTGTGTGTGTGTGTGAAAATGTCCAAGCTCTGTTAAATAATTGCCCTAACTTCACCCACACACACCCTTGACTCAAATACTCCAGGGGCCTGTTCCAAGAAGCAGGTTCAGCAAATTCTGAGTCTAACCCTGCACTCTGAGTTGATTAATTCCGCGATGGCCAAGTCTGAGTTTTCGGTTCCAGAACGGCTGATTTGAGTTAGTTCAATCAACTTTGAGTATGTTCACCTTGAGTTAAGCGCGTGCGCGGCGACAATAAAAAGCCATCATCAATGGAGGTCCGATACTACGATTCACCATGGCAACCAGCAAGCAGAAGGGTCGTAAAGGAGAGGGAATTGGCGTGGGAGAGAATCGCTGCCCGAGTCAATGCGTACGTTTGAATGCAGTAGTGTATTCATTTAACATTTAACCACACTTTCTTATCTACATGTGAGAAAGTGGTGGAATAGTATTGGGAAAAAAATATTTTCATTTAGGTGCAATCCCACGGGCGCAAAGTGCACTTGGCAGCAGCTGAAAATGAAATATAAAAACATTACAATAGAGTCAATTAGCAGACGCTTTTATCCGAAGCGACTTACAAAGGTGATAGTTAACACTATGTGGGGATCGAACCCACAACACTGATACTCAGAGTCTAATGCGCTACCAACTAAGCTGTCTGGGCCATACTTACTTCAAACGGTGTACTTGGGGTGGCAAATTAGAAAGGCAGATCTAGAAATGTAATTACTGGAACATAAGTTAGAGGTGGGTGCATGGTCACAGGTGAAATGTGTTGTTGGAACAATATAAAAATACTAACTGTTGCTTTTGTATTTGTAGGAAATAAAGAAGACCAAATGAAAGGTGTCTTTATTTGACTGCTCGGGGTGGTGGTAGCTTAATCTGTGAACTGTAAACGGCATATTATATCTTGGACAGCTCTTCCATCCTGGACATAGAACATCTAATCGGGGTCTCAAAATCCTCTCCCGACGTGAGGCTATGCGAATTACTTCCGCTTGAATATCGATCGGGTTACCGAGGAAAGGACACGCCATGTCCGACAGCTGCTTCAGGTTCAGCAGAGGGAGGAGACAGGGAGAAAGTCAGGGTTTGTTCAAGAAAACCTGCCAGCGAGCAGGTTAGGTCCACAGAGTCAGTTACCATGGTAATTGACTCAGAGTTTGAGTTACCTCTCTTTCTGGAACGGAAAACCCAGAGTTTCCCTCATCTCAGGGTTACCAAACTCAGAGTTTTCACTAAACCCGCTTCTTGGAACAGGCCCCCGGCCTCTACAACTAATCCTTCCTCTGTTTGCCTTGCGGTGCGGTCTCAAACAAAGCCTGATAAGGGATTAATTGGTGTTTCATTGTGACACATTAAATAAACAGTAATGATGATGCATTGTAGTTCATTATCTCCCTCCCAAAGCTTGTTCAGGAAGTCGCAAGTGGCTAGAATAAACAATTATTATAAGGCTGTTGATTGATTCGGTTAAATACTGGAATACATTAAACCTCTCTGTGGTTTTTCCCTGTTTGGACAGAAAAGATGTAAAGATCTTTTGAGACTTTCTGAATTGAACAAAATATATTTTATGTATATTTATTCTTGAAGAGCAGCACTTGCAAGTGGGAAATCTGGCAAAGAAACACTGGCAACACTGGCAAAGAAAACAAATCTCTTCCAGCTTTGAATACATTTCAATTTAATTTCGTTATAATATGGAAACTGCTGATTAAGGTAATAAAGAGTGCATTGATTTGTGATTGGTTCCCAAGTGGGTGTGAGAGAAGGTGCAGAAATGCTCAAGCTTAGCTGATTGGATGATGTAAACCCGAAGGAGTGCTGCCTTCTTGAGATTTAAATTGATTGGATAATAAGTAGTGGGAGTAGAGGGATAGTTGAAGTCGGAGCCTTAAATCTGCATTATGTAACTTTTTATGTAGAAATCCAAGCGCCTTATCAGTCTAGTTCACGAAGTCGGGTTGTGACAGAGAAGACTGGCCCCTCCCCTCCTTCATTGAGCTGCTGTATATTTGTTCCATTCACCCCAATGAAGTGACAAAATCAAAATTTATGAGCCGAACACACACAGCTCTGAAACAGCAGTGAGCTAGCTAGCACCTTGGCTATTGCTACAGAAAGTCCTCAAAAATACAAACAGTTTCCTCTTGCTGCCACTGGGGGCTGCCAACGACTAGGTTACATAAAGTTACATGGTGCAGGGTTAGGGTTAGTTGTAGTAGTAGTGAATGAAGAAGTCTTCCTGATCCTGAAACTTCATTCAAAGTCTAATTTGAATTCAGTAGAATTTCGCTGATTGATTGATTGGGTTTAGGTTGTGAGAAAAAGTTGCAACTCAGATTCAGAAAATTATACTTTTAAGTGATTTGGGATTTAAATTGGATTTGGGCATACTAAATGCTGTACCCCTCAGCTCAGCTTGGCTTCAGACTTTTTTTTGGTTTGTTGTGGGTTGACCTTAACTTTTCCAGCCTAAATCAACGTCAACGTACAGCCTGCATTTACATTTTAGCCATTTAGGTGATGCCTTTATCCAAACAAACTTCAAATGAGTGCAAAGGCAGAATAAGCTTAACGTCCTTGCTGCTGCTTTAGCCCTGCAGGTAAGTCGAAAAAATGAATCAAAATCATTACCCGTCAACATAATTTGCTATATTATAAAATATTAACCCATAGGCTGTCTTCTTAGTCTTAATATTTTCTGAGAAGAGCCCTGTAGGAGTTTCAAATATGAATAACTTTGGTTTCCAAATTGATCATTCGCCGCAAGTTGAAGAGGTTGAAGTATCTTGAGCACCAGGAGGGGATTATGGCTACTCTATTAATCTTTAACAATTATCAACAGCCCTATAAACAAACCTGAGGAATAGTAATTAAAACAGATGACTAATCTGGTTTTGATGATTAACCTCTTTTAATAGGCTCGGTATTCCAGTCTTTACAGCACTGTCTTCTTTTCCGCATCATTTTCCAATGCAAGGCATGATTGTTTAGGGCTTTGTGTCACCTCTGAAGAAGAGCTCAAGCTAGCTACCTGGAGGCGTGTCTTGCATTCTGCTAGCAAGCATAGCATTCTGCGATTCGCTGAACTATGTTTTTTTTTTAACTCATGGTAATTGGCACATCTATAGCTTTAAAAGATTCTGATTCTGAATCAGCATTGGTGTGCAAAGCTTCAAGGAAGACCTTTGATTATTGGTGGATATCTTCCCTCTCTTGAGTCTCTCTTCCCCTCTTTTCATCAGAGCTATCGATGTGCTGTTGATGTGGCACAGGAAAAAAAAATCAACAAATGAAGCCAAAGGTGAACATAAAACATTGATCCGCTTTAATACCGAATTGGGGTGATGATTTGATGTCGCAGCACTGTCAGATGACCTACGATGGATGAGAGAAATGTCTTATTTTGTTTTCACAGCTGCAGGCCATATAGGAAAATGTTCCAATATGCTCTGTGGCTCATGAGCTTGGATTTTTCATGTGGTGAGAGCCCACCATTAGTCCAGCTGATGGTTAATTTAAGAGTTCCTGCATTGTGAGTCCAGGCTAAGGTGAAGTTAGCCAGCCAATGGGAATGCACTGCGCATTGGGACACTGGAGGTTGTTGGAACGATTTTAAGCCTTTCAAGCCACGTGTTTTACCTCCCACCTTGTAGGCATTCAGTTAAATTCAATTGGACACCACAGGGTTCCAGTAACGGTAAGCCATATGAACCAAAACGTACTGTTTACTGGCTTGAACTGTATTTGTTATCTGGCATCACTGGTTCATTGGACATTCCAGCAGTATCAGGAAGTAAGTGAATCAGAAATCTTTCTAGATAGATGGCTCTGGGCATTAGGTTAGATTGAACATCCTACATCAATAGCTCGGTTTCCATCCGAGTATTTTATGTGAATCATGATCTATCGAATTAGAAACACTCAAGTGGGAAATTACGGCCCAAATTAGCTGACGCCAATATCCATTCTCCATTTTCCAGACAGTAAAAGTACTATAATTGTTTAAATTAAATTATGAATTATTTTGCAAGTGTTTTACAAAAGTGTCAGCCTTTTCAAATGGTGGCTATCTCACATTGGAATGCAACCGGAGTTGATAGAATTAGAGGTGAATCGCTGAACCCCAAGCCTGGTGTATTTGAACCACAATACTTGAGTTGACTTGAGTTTTCTTACATGATCATGAAAGTTATATTCATCACGTACAATTTCACTGAACTATGTTTTTACTAAAAGCGCACTGAAATCACACAATTATGTGATTGAACTCATGGTAATTGGCGCATCCATAGCTTTAAAAGAGTAAAAGCAGCTGTTGCAATGCAGTTATTACCAAAGACTGCATTAATGAATACAGAACCGAGCAATTAAAGCATCACTTTACTTGGGTGTAATATTTTCATTTATCAGTACACTTAGATAGGGTGTCTTCACGGGTCATCAGCCTCCATTACCCGCCCCCCCTGAGGTGTGTACTCACTACCAACATACAGGAACTTCTCAGGTTTCCTTTATCGCTAATTGCAATCAGGTAAAAATACTGAAAACTACAAATGTTGATCTATCTGTCAAATTGAAATATAGATATGAGTGTGATCGGGATTCACTGAAAACCATAAGCCAAGACATTCAGCCTGTTACAGCACCTCTGGGCAAAAACAGCTTGTTAACGTCTATCTAGTTATTTTTCCATCTAATTGTAGCCCCCTCTCTGTGAAGAAAATCTACTTACGAGTGGACTGACCCACTCTTTCATTTCTAAACTAGTGCATTCAAATGAAGCGTTTGAAAAGCGGTGGTGTGTGGGTGAGAAAGAGGCAGGTGGGAGAAGGAGGGAATGAAAGAAAGAGAGAGAGAGATGGTCAGGTAAAGGAATAAAAGAGAGAGGAATGGACTTGAGAAGTAGGTGAACAAGGCCTTTGGTGTGTGTGTGTGTGTGTGTGTGTGTGTGTGTGTGTGTGCTTCAATTGAAGGGGGTCTGGTCTCATTATTCTGAAGGAGAGCAACTTCAAAGGAGACATGTCACACAATACATTATTCCCCACTCAACTGGCTGCTTTAAATAAAATGCACACACACACACACACACACACACACACTCCAACTGTCTTTCTCTGTCAAGTGTACCAAATTAATCCAATAACATTTTTATGACTGAGCATATTTGATTGAATATTTGAGAAACTGAAAGGTTTTTCATGACAAAACCCCCCAAATACATACACCTTCGGCGGGGGATGAATGCTAAATTAGATATTGGACATTTTGCCTTTGATTTAAAACAGAATGATACTATCAGACACCACCCACACAAGGGACCATAACAATAGGAAGAGTAAAGCCTCTTGTCTCAATGGCCATTTACTCAGTATGTACTAAAATAATTGGGATCTCTTGGGACACCATGAAGGATCCCTGGAGGACTCCAGGCGCCATACTGAGAACCACTTCCCCATTCCTTTTAGGCCATTGATTTGACAACTTCTCCCTTTCTGTGTCATTTCTTTCATCACACCTTTACTGACACACCTTTCATTGAACAGCTATGTTGTCGTGATTTGTGTGTTTTCTTTAATGAAAAATTTGAAATGTGTCATTTTTTTGCTAATCTGCATGCTGCACATCATGTATAAGAAGCTGTACACATGTTGTTTTCTTCACATTTTCATATTCATTTATCTTTTCATAATATCTTGATGTTTACATATTTTTTCACATCTCATACTGCATATATTTCACATAGAGGAGTTAGACGCTTGGTTCAATCTGTACATGTTATACATGTATTATGTTCATAATGACGAGTAAATGCCAGTAAATATTGTGTAGTCAATTTTGACACCCGCTACTTTCGTCCTGAATGTGAGGTGCAAAAGTAGCATTATGCAGACTCCTTTTTTAAAGTTTGATTTATTTATCCATGAGACAAAATAATTGTTGGTACTGGTAGAGGACAAGTGTAGGTTGTTCACAATAAAGTATGGCAACACTAGCTAAATTAATCTTTTTGTAATAAGCAGCTACATGTTGTTAACGTTATATTTAGTTCCAAACCAAGTTGTGTAGTTGAAGTTGTAGCTGACAACTACTTTTAACAGTATCAGCTTTAACCAGCTCCAGTTAGCTAACACTAGCATTAGCTAGCAGACACAGCTAGCATAAACACTACAAAAATGTAGCATAATGTTAGCATATTGCTAAAGGCTGTTAATGCTAAGAATTTGACTTTGAGTTTGTTTGGAGATTAATATAATCTTAACAACATGAAATAGCTGCTAACATTAGCTAGCGTTATGGATCAGCATGCTGGATGTTCCCTTCAATCCAGTTGCTATAGACTTTTTGTTGGACCTTGTTCAGCTGCTTATCCATGGACAATATTAAGAGATAGTTTTGATGTATGTTTAATTTTTTCTTCCGGGTAGGGTTTCCCGCCTCAAGTATACAACGTAAATCAAATAGCCGCTGTGCGAATAAAGCAAATGATGTGCTTCTAATCTGTAATTTCTGTGATCCTATACACCTCCTAGAGTTTGTGAACCACATTCAAAACACATTGAATGATTTCAACAGCAAGTAGTATTCCCAAGTTCTGAAAAGTCAATTTTCCATTCAACAGTTACAACAACGATATGGAAGTAGGAACAGAATGAGGGCTGTCAAGTAGGCGTCATTTTAAACAGAAGGACTTGATAATTGTAGGTCTCTGAGAATGAGAGGGGCGGAAGAGAGTCCCGTCTTCTTCATGCATATTCAATCATCCTAAAGACAAGGTGTGTGTGTGTGTGTGTGTGTGTGTGTGTGTGTGAGAGAGAGAGTGTGTGCACAGCATCTGAGAGACTTAAATCTTTTTAATCTCAGCAATTCCACGCCCAAAGCCAACAATTACGAGTGGTCTTCTCCCATATGAATAGAGTACATGATGCTTTCTTCGATAAAGGATCAAAGCACTCCTCGCGGTGGGAAAAATATGCAAACGCTCCTATTTACTTGGATGGTTCCATTTGCTGTTCTGTGTTCCATTATGGCAAAGCCTTTTATGAAGGCAGGTCCCATTTGCTGTCTAATCTCCCCCGTTGCTACACACAACACATACAGAGAATTTACTGGCAGTATGAAGCTACCTTTCTATCTCCAACACTGTCTAAGTAACCCCCTTTTTTTGAGTAGTCTTTGAGTGGGCCTTGACTTGTAGCTTTTTGGATCTATATGGTTGTATATAAAAATATACATTTTCTGCAGGCTGGAACTCGATTCACCAGAAGTCAGTAGTGAAAAGCAAATGAGAGAGCAGTTTTCCTGCGCTCTTTTATTCATGGCTTTATATGTATTCATATTTGGAGCATTCGGCAGTCAGAAATAATTGTAAGTAGAAGTGAACATCGTTTTTTATTTATGGATTGTTAGCTATTAAAGGGGCGTATCGATGAATTTCATGACTGAAAAATGTTATCAGCCTTCAGTTTAATAATCAACATTTAATACTGTTTTCCTTGTTTTTCAGATACCCACCCTGTATCTACCCCGCATTAGTACTGCAGAATTTTCCAAAAGTCCTCATCGCTACCGTTATCTATGGCCAGTCATTTACTATTATTAGGTAAGATAAGAACAAATAAAATGAGAGTTTCTGAGAGTGCCTTTTGGATCTAGTTATCATTTTTCTACGTATCTATCAATATAAGATGACATAATATTAATAGTTATAGTTATATCACATTGAGTATCATTAATCATTTTATACTGGTAAATTAGAGCAATTATCATTAACATTTCTAAACAAATGTCATCTATGATCAAAACAAAACGGATTTATTCATGTGCTTTATCATCTTCTATGTTTTATAATCAAGTGTTTTATTCATCATTGCATAATAGCTCATTAGGCCAACAGCTAATTAGATGGCCAATCAGGGTACAGATAATATAAAGAGGTCAGACTGACAGTTAACCTTTGAAAGGTCAGCCATTGGTGTGCATGTGTGTATAAGCACATCAGTATGTGAGTGTGAGAGGCTGAAGAACTGTGCTGCTCTCCTTTCATCTTGAAAAGGTCAAGTTAACTGTGCTTTGCTGGAAGCTGATACTTAGGAAAGTGCTGTCAACTAAACTAAACCAACACTGGATTCAGACAATCAGACCATTTTGTGATCAAATGTTTATTGATTTACAAATAATATACACATCAGACAAAATACAAAAGAGGGAAGTGACATGTCACACAGGGCGGCCAGGAATCCATGCCGACTACACGGCATCTGCCTTGGGCTGAGGAGACCTCTGACACCATCAACTGGTCTCTGCACACTGATGCGAGTGAAGCCAGTTTTGCTTGCTCTTCCCATAATTCCAATAGTGTGATGTCACTGCACCATTGGTGGGATTCTGGGTAAGGGATGAAATTAAATGAAAGCAAATTGACATCCTTCATACCACTGTATGGATTCCTACATAATATTACATTTTAATGGAGTCTAAAAAAAATAGCATTTCCCTTAATTTCATAGTTCTTTATGTTCATTAAAAACAACATGATTTGATCAAATGGCTGTTCATTGACCTACAGTGATTATAGAAAAGTTGTTGCCCAGATAAGAATAGGAATTAGAATGCATTGCATTGGAAGACATCTCTGCCAGGTGGCTGAATGGGATGAAGACTTGATCCTTCCTCCTGATGACAGATGGTGAAAGAAATAATTGATAATTGATCTTCATTCTGTTTTAATCTTGCTGCCATCCGTGCAAATGTGCAATTTGCTGTAATGTTGAAGTAAATGATCAAGATATTTTACTACCCATTGACCCAACTTTGAAAATTAAAAAAAATCTTGAAATCCATAAGACTGGAAGAGCAGGACAAAAACTAGAACTCAGGTAGTGTGTGTCCACCAACTCGTCATCAAATGTGTTCCTCAAATCCAGTGGTGGACAAAGTACACAACCCCATTACTTGAGTCAAAGTATAGATAACCCTGGTCAGATATTACTCCACTACCAGTGAAAGTTGTTCAGTCAAATGTTTTACTTGAGTTAAGTACTGGAGTACTTGCCTTTAAAAGTATTCAAAAGTACATTTTCTTTTTTAATGTCAACGCATTGTTGTATTGTTTCTATGATGCATTTACAGAAGCTTGTACTTTCTGGAACCACCTGAATGCACTGACTAGCTTGTAGAACCACTAATGTGCTACACATTAGTGGTTGAATTGACAAAAAGTGACAAAAGTCAATTGAATTGACAAAAGTACAGCCATTATCGTTTTCATTTTTTATTTAAAACTTTTCCCCCATAAAACCAGCATGACAGTGTTCTGATAGAGCTGTAGTAGTGTGTGTGTGTGTGTGTGTGTGTGTGTGTGTGTATCAGTCAGACAGTGGAATTGCTGTAGGTGCAGCATCCTCAGAAAATAAAACAAAAGATAAAACCATCAACCTACCTTAAAATCCTAGTTACACTTCTAGTTTTATAGTCATTGTTATAGTCATCAATTGTGTGTTCCTCAAATCCAACTAGTCATATAGTGTGTGTTCCTCAAATCCAACTAGTCATCAAGTGTGTGTTCCCCAAATCCAACTAGTCACCGAGTTTGTTCCCCAAATCCAACTAGTCATCAAGTGTGTGTTCCCCAAATCCAACTAGTCATCAAGTGTGTTTTCCCCAAATCCAACTAGTCATCAAGTGTGTGTTATCCAAATCCAACTAGTCATCAAGTGTGTTTTCCCAAATCCAACTAGTCATCAACTGTGTATTCCCCAAATCCAACTAGTCATCAAGTGTGTGTTCCCCAAATCCAACTAGTCATCAACTGTGTATTCCCCAAATCCAACTAGTCATCAAGTGTGTGTTCCCCAAATCCAACTAGTCATCAACTGTGTATTCCCCAAATCCAACTAGTCATCAACTGTGTATTCCCCAAATCCAACTAGTCATCAAGTGTGTGTTCCCCAAATCCAACTAGTCATCAAGTGTGTGTTCCAACTGCTCGTCGAGTGTGAGAGAAACAATGAATACTAATTTTAAATGACAAAATTAAATTAAGTTTAAATTTAAATTATTTAATGGGCATAAAAATCATCAGATTTCAATAAATGGACCAGCCGCACAAAATATTGGCTATTGGACTTCAAAAACTCCTATCAGTATAACTCAACTTTTTATGTTTCATGGTGAAACATAGAAGTGTTAAGCAGTAAGTCACTGGACATTTAAACTATACTATAGGTTTAATTTATTTGTATACTATACTAAATAGTATAGTATACACCAACTGTATTTTGAGCTGTAAAGATAAGTATTTTGATGGATAGATGGCTGGATGGATGGAGAGATGGATGTCAGACACGCAGAGGCATTACTGTAAACAGAGATAAATGGGGTCAAATGTCAGTCAGATAATGCGTTTCAGGGTCTAGGTACACATCAGGGTACCCAACTATGCTTTCATACCACCAATGATTAAAATGATAGCTGTGTTTAGAGAGAGAGCTAGGGAGCGAGAGAGATGAAAGGTGAGAGAGAGCAAGAGAGGTAAAAACATTTATACAAGTGAAAAGTGTGGTGGATGCTACAGATGGTGTCTCTCATCTGGCTTCTCCCAACCACTTCTTGAGGGAATACTGCTTGATTTTGTGTAAAAATGTTAAAAAAAAAACAACAACAAAACAAGTCACTGGCAGGCTGGTTCTAGGACATACATGCTTAACAAAAAGGGTTCTACAGCATATAGTGACCAGAAAATGGTCCAGAAAGGAATCCCTTTTTGGTATGCAGGAATAACATACTATAAAACTTAAACCTGCACCATGTAACTTTCTGTAATGCAGTCGTTGGCGGCCCCCAGTGGCAGCGAGAGGTAACTGTTTGTGTTTTAGAGGACTTCACTCCCCTTAGCTTTCTGTAGCGATAGCTGAGGCGCTAGCTCGCTCACTGCTGTTTCAGAGATTGTATGCGTTCGGCTCGTAAATTTCGATTTACTCGGAGGAAACTTTCCCGCCAGTGTACCTACCGACTCCAAAACTTCATTTGGGTGAATGGAGCGAATATACAGTGTCTCAACGAAGGGGGAGGGGCCAGTCGCCTCTGTCGCAACCACATTTCATGACAGGCGCTTGGATTTTTACATAAAAATGTTACATAATGCAGCTTTAAATTCAGTGGCATTATTCTTTAACCCCAGGCATCGCCACGACCCCACCCCCCACCCCATACACACACACACACACACACACACACACACTCCTTCTTATATATACACTTTTACCTCCCACTCAACACCAACAGCGCTCCCCTACTCGCCTGTTTATGCATTTAGTTTGAATATGGCTGGCTGCATGGCCAGAGGGCCCCCACGTCTGAATAATGTGTGTCGGAGAGGATTTGTGTGTTTGTCACTTCACCTTGCATCGAAGGATGCTTGAGAGAAGGGCGACCCGGTAGCCCAGCAGGCTAATGTGCATACCACATACTCAAGGCATCATTCGTTTGAATTCAACTCACGACCTTAGTTCACTGTCATCTCCTCTCTCTCTCTCTCATTCGCCCCCATATTTCCTATCCTTCCTCAGCTGTATGCTATCTAATAAAGCAAAATAAAACAAAAAAATAAAAATAAAATAATTCTAAAAAGGTTTTAAGCGATTTGCATGGAAATTAAAGCAAGCAAAAAGATCACATGAAATCAGATAATAAAATCACTAAGAAGAAGAGTAGAGTTTTATGAAGTGTGTTGGGTTGAGGGGGTTGACCGTGCATCCATTTTCATTTGACAGTCAACAAGAGCAAATACATGGCTGTGATTGGATAATAATAAACTATGTTCTAAGCTCCTGGGTAATATTTGCACTTTACCCTAGTCTACTATCCTCTCAGTTAGTCTAAAGATGCGCTGGAAGGATGAACTTCTAATCTGATTTGTTGTCCTCCCCTCTATTCAACTCAATGTATTTTTTACGGGCCGTAAAAAAGCTCCTCCCCTATACGTGGAGCCCCTCCCACCCCTCAGCCAGCTCCACCTCCCCCAACGATGAGTGCATAGTGCAATCAATGGTGGAGACAGCCAGTCATAAGACCGAAAAACTTGCTTGAATGAATGAATGAATAGACAATAACTGATCCACAGCTCCAACACCCCCCTCTAATTTCAACTTGCTTGGAGTCAAGCTACTATCTGTCAGCCTACATATGAGGTTGACTGAGGAAGGGGATTATCCACAGACAAACAGCGTGATTGGCAAACTGGCCTTACTGAGCCCTAAGTGGGAACACACTGCTTGCACTTGTCGCTGAGAAGTGTGTGTGTGTGTGTGTCCTCACGACATGTAGAGTTGGTTTGCTTGTCTGCTGGTGGGAGGTAGCATCATAAAGCGACAAGTTTGTGTTTGTGTGTGTGAAGTGAGAGAGGACCATCCAGATACAGTTTACTGGGCTGACAGCTGGATTCTTCCTCTGCATCCAAAGTTATCCAAGAGTAAATGAAAGATGAACCAGATGAACCAAAGTGTGTTTCTGCACTGAGATGATCTAGTGGATTACCAGATCATCTAGTTTATCTGTACATTGTTATGTCATCTATGACCATCCCAACTGTGCTAGCTCACAGCGTCATGTCATTGCCTGCCATTTATTATTCACCTGTCTCTACAGGTTTGTCATTGCATAGAGGCTCAAGTCTCAAAAATCCTTTCTTTCTTTCTGTCTGTTTGTCTGTCTGTCTGTCTGTCTTTCTTTCCATAATTGCAATCTTTCATTAAAATCACAAGCTGTTCTTCAGCGTCCTGTTCAGCAGATTTAGTCCAAGGAAAGTCAAAGACTGAAGCACCACTAGAAGAGACATTGAGGTAAACAACTGTCAATTTAAAGCTCAGGATGGTAGTCGGTGGTGCGTTGGGTGGTTTTGAAGGGGGTGGGTGTTGTTGTTTGTGGCTTTCAGCGCAATTATCCCAAAGATTCCCCTTGTTAACTCAAGTAGAGGAAAGGTAGAGACACATTTTCTGGTGATCATGGTGATCATGCCTGAGGAGCAGAATCAGCATCCTGTTTTAAAGCTGCACAAGGCAAGATGTTTATGTAAAAATCCATGTGACTTATCAGGCTAAATTACAAAGTGGGGCCGCAACAGGGAAGAGCGTCCCGCCTCCACTAATTGAGACACCATAGATTCACCCTATTTGCCCTAATTATAAAGCTTGCCACTAGGGGGCGAGCTTCTAGAAACATGTTTTGTGTTTTGGCCCAGGACTCGCCCTATTTGTGTGCTTTTTCTATAGGTTTGTGTTGAACTGTGTACGTGTAAACTGCCAGCTTACATATACCCAGTAACAGTAAATTCTGGTATACTTGACCCATTTTTTTGTGCATTGTACTTTGAAACTAGCTGCCTATTTTTGAGCACTGTTGTTTGGAATGCTTCTTCCATTCAAATGTTTCTGTGATTTAAATTGGTCATGAAAGATAGCAGATTTTTTCCAAGTTCCCCAGTTTCTTGAGAAGGTAAGTGAATTGATTCTACAACATTAGTTTGTTTGATATATATTTGTCTTATACTCGTATCGAAACCGATGTTGGAACTGTTGTTGGATTAACACTACCATTGTGAAATAGATGAGTTGCAGGTGAAGTTGTGTGAACTGCCTACAACTACAACTGGATGCAGCATTCGCAGCAGTTAATCATTTGGATAAAATGGTCAGAATGGTCCTTTCCTGTAGAAGCAATTACTTTAGCTTTAATGATTCAGGATGGGCAACCATGGTTGGCTTGTATGCAAAGGATAAATATCATGTTTGTAATCAGTTCTTGTAATCCAGTGCCTCCATTGCTGCATCTGATGTCATTGTGTATCTGTCAACAATAAGAAGACTGAATAGAAATGGCTTCATCCAAGAGAAAGCCAGGAAGAACTTCTACTGTCTAAAAAGAACAAAGCTGCTCGTCTTCAGTTTACCAGAGACCATAATGCCGTGTTGACAATTCTGTGACGGATGCACCAAGTCCCAACCGGTACCACCATAAAAGCTTCACGCAAGAAGAAATTGTTGTCCAGGAGGTTCAGAGTCAACACGATCACATTTATGTCGTCAAATAGACCCCAAGGACTGATGATGTAAAACTGGCTTGGGAAGAGGTTGGAAAAATGTCAATTATTTAGATGTCAAATTAGATTATTTGCCATTTCTATGGAAATCAAATCAAATCACATTTTATTTGTATAGCCCTTTATTTGTATAGCCCCGTTACAGTCTCAAAGGGCCAAAGTGTGAAAACAATAAATGGTTAGAACACGACATCCCCCAGCGTTGGACCCTCACAGAGGACAAGGAAAAACTCCCAAAAAAAACCTTTTAGGGAAAAAAGAGAGGGATCCCCCTACCAGGACAGGTTGGACGTGCAATAGATGTCGAGTTTGGGCAAGCAGCGTATACACAATGCATAAAAGTTTATTTGGGTGGGACATCCAGATCTGATGTGGGGAATCACAGCAAGGGATAGCCAGGTAGCCAGCGTCCTGTGATCTGAGGGCGCGTGACGGTTTATATGGTTTGATCAGATCTAAGTAGGACAACACAATATAAGAGATCTTCCGGCTGTATTTGAGCTCCCAGTATCACCTTCTGTTCTCACAATCACATACTCCATATCTCCTACAGGCTGTGACCAACGAAGAAGAAACCACTTCAGTATGATCAGAGGCAGAAAGATGGTAATAAAAAGAAAAAAGAGGATTATATGACAGGCTGGTCTCAGTACCAGTATCAGTACCAGTGTTTCTCCCTGTCTTTTATTGATATTGAGATATTTCAACCTCTGTCACCATGTTTCCTGTGTGTAATGATGTGACTTGACTGCCTATAGTCCATGGGTGAAGGATTTACCTCAATGTGGGGTAAAATATAACCTGAACAAAACCGGTGTGTGATTTTGGACACGTTCCCGTGCGCAAAGCCACGGAAATAGCACTGCGCGATCGACTTGCGCTTTCGACGTCTTCACAGGTGGAAGGCGCAGGCGTAACTTCACCCCAAAAAACTGACACCGAAACCCCACTGCACCAGCTGTTTTTTATTGGCACACCCCCCTGTTGCGCAACCCCGTCCAGCCCGGCGCAAGTCTATCCACCAAAAGCTTAGCATTTCAGTGTTTGTGTGTTTGGATGCTGTCATATCCTCCTGAGGATCGATGTACATACTGACTGATGTCTTGCGGTCCAATCTGCCATGTGAATGGAGAACTTTATTTAATTCATCAGCACAAACAAAGCGACTGATTCAATTCCCCAATTCATTCCCTGGTGGTAGCGGAATGGATACAAGAAAATAAGTGGAAAGAGTACTTAAACTATACGATAGCCACATGCGAGTGTGTCTGTGTGTGTATTAGCGTATGCAGGGAATGAGTGCTCGCATATATGTGTGTATCTAATGCATATGTGCATGCGGGCCACAAGTGTGTGTGTGTGTGTGTGTGTGTGTGTGTGTGTGTGTGTGTGTGTGATGACTAATGGCTGAATGAGGAGTGTGCTGTATAAACAGTAGAGAACACGGAGAGAGCGAGAGCACTCCACTTCACTTAAGCTTCTGTAGTGGGCAGCCTACACCTACACAATATACCCATAAGCATCATCACAAAACAACACATCACATGTAACGGGTTATTTACATCAATATCCACACAAAACATCACGTGCACAACAGACGTATACATGCAGCGCTGTGCAAAAAATTGCATAAAGCGAAGATGCTTTGAAAAATAATGAAATGAAAAGTTTCTAAATATCAAAAAAATGTACTATAAAGAGCAGTAATGTAAAACACTAATGCAGAAAACCAAAAAATAAACATCCAAGACCAAATTTATATAAAAAAAAATCTAAGGTGCCTAAGACCTTTGCACAGTACTGTATACATCATACATCTATCTATACACCTTTTCCCCCTTAAAAGACCGTAGCATCATAAGACTCACATCAGTTTGATACTACTTACAATGATGTAAACTATCAACCTCCAACATTTCTTTTACTACATCCCACACACACTGAACACAACGGGCAGGATTACCGTGAACACCCGGTGTGGCGACTGATTTCTGGTCATTTCATTGGCCAGAGGCAACGCAGTTGGACCAATCAAATCACCTCTTTTTACACCTCTCCTCCCACTTAGGGAGGTTCACGGCAAGTCACAAAAACAACCAAATGGGTGCAGGCGAGAAAAGAAAATCCTGTGTGCACTAGGGCTGCATCATGAAATATATATGCAGCTAATTTGTCGGATATTGCGATAGCGATATGACAAATCAAATCCCTCTTTTTTTTACTTTATTTTTTTATCATCGTATAATACTAACATTCATTACAATTACAGAAACATAGGACCAACCCTGACACATTGCCCCCCACCTACAAATAAGAAATCAAATACATTTTTTGTTTTTTTGTTTGTTTTGTTTGTCAGATGCACCATTCTTAACCCGAAAATAAAGGGCCTGCGTGTTCAAGAGTGCAATTATTTCCAGCATTACTGTATAGAGTAATGAAATCAGATCTAGCGTCAGTGCAATCTTTCCTTTTGTGCAAGCAGTAAACCTGTCACTCCCAAAACCAGCATATATGTGCAAAGAACATCAACAGCAATTAAAATGTTCTCTCCCTCTGTCCTCTCTGAGGTTCACTCGCCTAGAAATTTTTTTGAACTCAAAGCCGGCCAAAATCTTATCAGTAAACAAACGATGAACACAGGGGGGGGGAAAAAACAACCTGTGGAACATGTGGACTAGGAAAGAAACAAATGTCAGAGGTCCGTTGTGCAAACTACTTCGAAATAAATTCTTGAGTTACTTAACATTTCTCTAAGTTGAAGACTGACTCTGAGCTCGTCGTGTTCACAGAAGACCTTGCCTCCTAGAATGGAGAGAAGAAAAGAATATAGAAAAAGATATATATTTGCAACATGTTTAACTGATTATTCCCAATTGGATCTAAGTGAAAATTTGTTAGATTGACATCTGACTCATATAAATGGAATCTTCCGGTTGAGGGAAGGGACTGTATTGCATGCAGTTGCAGTTGTGCATATATTGCACTATATATATATATATATATAAAATATTGTACAACTGCAATAAAACTGAATGATAAAAGCAAGTTAAAAATCATTTACATGCTTTCTGGTGGGAACAATATCACCTTATCTGTCTCATAATGAGCCATTCAGATGATTCCAAGTGGACTCCTGTACACCAAATGAAAAAATAAAAGCTCACATCAATTTATTCCCAGTCCTCTCACCATTACCGATGGCAAGTGGCAGCCTGTGGTGAAAACACTGCAGTCTGAACCAGTCACTGAGCTACATTAGCCACCGTATCCTTTTGCCAAAAAGCGCATGGTGGCCTTGGTGATATCTTCATTTCGCCGGGAAGACTTCTCACAGTTGCAACAGAATCCCAGAGAGGAAAAAACTGACTGCACACTTAAAATCTCCTAATATGAAGCCCCTGGCCAGATGCCTGAGCAGTCTGAGGTGCCTGAGTATAGCCTGAGGTGCTAGCATTACTCTTTTCACTTTGCTGAGCATTCCTCGTATAACTTGGTTGCATTCGAGGTTCCTCTCGTTGTCCTCACCATGTTTTGCACAATCTTTTGGAGTGAGGTTATCCGTAGTGTTGCCACCTATGTACTACTCCTTTTTGGTGTCAAATGTGCATTTTCATCGTTATTTTTTTCTGTCTGCGTCATTTCATTGATTCATTTTCTCTGTGTAGTCAGCCACGACTGGTTGTCTAGGTCACGCCCACGCACGTTCCAATAGGCCAGCGTTCGTTAGCATGCTTCGAGCGCATGGCATGGCACCAGTTAACATCCTAATGTGCTCATAGTGCAGCTCTTATATCAATATGTCTATTGTGTCATATCGCGATGACGATAGAAAAAAAAATATATATATATATATCGTGCAGCCCACCGGATGAACATGCCACTTTGAATGGAACACACACACACACACATGCACACAGCAGGATATTGAAATGAAGGTTCACATGACGTTGAGCTGCAGCTGGAGTTGGAAGAGCTCAAACGCTACCATTTTCTCCCTTTGAAAGGAAGCTAATGATTAAACCTAAAGTGTGACCGTGTATCTCTCACACACACACACACACACACACACACACACACACACACACACAGATGTGATATCGAGAGCGGGTGCACCTGCTTTAGCATGGTTCTCACCCCCTGTTGTCCTGCACATCATTTGTGTGTGTGTGTGTGTGTGGATGTGTGTGTATAAAAAAAAAGGCAAATTGCAGGTTTCACTGAGGTCTCTTGCCACTGACCCATAATCACCATCTTTCACCTAATCATCCATGTGTGTGAATGTGTGTGTGTGTGTGTGTGTGTGTGTGTGCACACTTGCAAACGGGTGAGTGCGTGTTGTGAGTAAGCACTGAGTGAGTCATGTACTTGTTTGTTTGTTTGTGTGTGTACTTGTACATTTTAGTTTTTAATTAACTTCTGCTGTCATCCATCCACTGTCTGGTCCAACTAACATGGACAGTTATCACCGTAACTCACACGCACACACACACGCACACACGCACACACACACACACACACACACACACACACACACACACACACACATCACGCACACACACACACACACATCACGCACAATAAGACCACTTTAACATGACAAGAGATTAGATTATCTGTCTATCTATAGAAAGAAAGAAAGAAAGAAAGAAAGAAAGGACAAGAGTAAAGGAGAAAGCACTGAGCCTCATTGAAACCCACTCTAACTTCTCTCCACCAGGCTCGTTTCAATCTTTTTTCTCCTTTCTCTCTTTTTCTTCATCCCTCTCTTTCTACCTCCCTATTTCATCATTATCATTCTTCTCTATTTGTATTCCCCCCTTTCTCGCTTTCTTTAATTTTTGTTTATTTTTTTCCAAATCCAGTCAATCAACGCTAAAAGGAACAGCTGATTCGTTGAATTGAATCTGACCTTCAGATCTAACGCGACACGTTCACGTTCACTCGGCAAACAAAGGAAATTTTAGCTTTATTCCATCAAGAATTAAACTCTTAATATGTCAAGGTATATTTCTACTTCTCCTCCCAGGTGCTGTAGAACTTGATGGACCTACGAAGATAGAAACCAGAAATCTTCCCCTCTCGTCAAGTATACCCTGTAGGAAGACAGAATTAAAAACTCTTCCTGTTCAAGCAGTCCCCCCCCCTGATGATTGGCCTTTGGATCCTGATGTGTCAGCTATCTAGTGCACCAGTGGCACCACAGACCCTGGCAAAAGCTGCAGCAGATGCTCTCCTCTGGCAGTGTTTGGGCCAGGTGATGGAGGAGGAAGTGAGGATGAGAAGCACCTCCAGGATCGACACATCAAATTTATTTGAGATACTTGTGATTGGCCACATACCAGAGGGACATCAAGAACAGGGTTCCTTGAAGGTGTCAGCAGGAGAGAAATTAGATTCCCAGAAGAAAACAAAAAAAGTGAGACAGTAATTGACATTTAGAGGATGAGCATGTTATATTCAAAGGACAACATCCAACTAGGCCTGTGTGGACCTTTGGTTTGCCTAAAAAGAGAGAGAATAGAGGGAAAGAGATATGTACAGGGTGTGAGAGAGCGAGAGAGATGCATAAATAGAGATACATCTGCACACTAAGCAGTGTGTTTGAATGTGTGAATGTGTGTATGTGAGAGAGAGAGAGAGAGAGACAGAGAGAGAGACAGAGAGAGAGAGATGCTTTTTCATCTGACCTCACCATTGAAACCAGTTGTAACGTGGTTCACCAAACACTACTGGGCTCGCTGGGCACCAGTTTTATATCAGTTTATCTTATAATCAAAGATGAGCAGGACAGTTGGCCTCCGCTATATGCCGTTTCTCTCCATAAGTCATGTAGCTCCTGTGCAGATGCTTGAAGAATTCAGATGCTTGCCAAACAAACGTGTATTTGCCGCGGGCGTCCATGTGTGTTCCCGAGCAGATGCACTGGAACGCATTTAGATCGGAAGTGGGAACTACTGACTCAGAACTACCGACGTCTGACTCAGCTACATCTATTTGCAAAGCATCATGAAAAACATTATTCCATAATATGGAATAATGGCAGTAATTGGCAGTCTTCACACATTCAACATTTGACTGTAGACTTTCTTAATGCAAAGCAATTGTTTTTTTCTCAATTTTTATAATTGAATTTGACTTTTATCTTCCTGTCTCTCCTTTTAATTATTTAAAATTGTTCCTTTTGATGTCAAGCACTTTGTGCCACATGATTTTGTATGAAAGGTGCTATACAAACAAAGTTTATTATTATTATTATTATTATTATTATTATTATTAATAAAATGAAAACTGATCATATAAGTGAAATCCAAGTGTCTCCTAAACTGGTGGTTCTCAACGCTGGTCCTCGGGGGGCCCAGAGCCTTGATGGTTTTTATTCCAGTTAACTCTCGTTGCCACTCGGGGGGCCAAAGTGAAAATAGAAAAATAGAAAATACAATCACACTGACAGGGACAGGACTAGGGAGGTACAGTTGGGCTTCCACAGATGCAAAAATCTCAGTGGAGAAAGCAAAGCGTTTTGCACCCCCTCCCCCCCCCCCCCACCCACACCCCCCCCCCACCCCTCCCCCGACAAAGACTCATCAGGGGCCCTGGAAAAAGGCTTTTAACGCCCATTTTTTAATTTAAATTTTTTTTTCTCTTGCTATGTTTATTGTTATTGTTTATTGTTATGCACCAAACACCAAGACAAATTCCTTGTATGTGAAAACATATTTGGCAATAAAACTGTTTCTGATTCTGATTCTGGTTAAATGAAACAAAGCCTGCAAAGCTATAGTTCAAGGCAGACAACTGTGATGATCAGCTGATGTGTCAGCTACGCCTGCTTATTGCGATCGTCAGTTGGGCGGTCCATTAAAGCTGTCAAACTCATTCTCTGCTGCCACTGTTGCTGCTGCCTATTCATCTCTCACCCCCCCCCCAACATCCACCTGTGGGCTCTGTTTCTTCATGGCTCCTATTGCTGCTATTGATCTCTCCCTGCTCTCGCTTTTGGCTGGCTTTAAATCACAGTGGGTCATACCGAACAGAGCCTTGACGCCAAAGTAAAATTTGCATTTACATTGCCTATAAAAATGGAAAAAAATCATATTCAGTATGTGAGTTGTCTGACTGAAAACATCTTTAACTCATGTCTGACATTTGTGTTGCTTATTGGCTTCTATTTATTAGTTTATTATCATTTGTAAAGCACTTTGTAACACTGTTACAAGTGGTAATCCTTGAGATGCTTGTTTTTTTTAAATTTTGCTGACATTTTTGGTGCGAAGTGGTTTTCTAGAATTTCCCCCCGGGGATCAATAAAGACATTCAGAAAGTGTAAATGGAGTCAGTGTGCCCAGTACTGCAACGTCTTTCTGTTGAGTTTCTGTAGGTTGCGCTCTTTTCTTTGTCTGTTCAGCCACAGTGGCTATCGCTGCTCACACTAACCACCCAGTTATTCTATTGATTCCAAACAAACTGGAAACATAAAACGCATCACTTCCTGTTCACCAGATGATTTTTCCCAGGAAAGATCTACCTGACACCGGGTGTTTAGAACAGCAAATGGAAAAGCTTTTATGAACTGGCAAGAGGTTGATCACTCTTGTTGTATATGAATTGATGAGAAAGAGTAGTAATGACATCTATTCATATGAAAACATCACAGATTCTTTCTGTAATTATTTTATATCATTATAGAGAGATATAAAACAGAGAAAGAAAGATATACTGTGTATATACATACAGAGAGAGAGAGAGGGAGAGAGAGAGGTTGTATTGTGTGTAAACCGTTAACATCTGATGGTTTAGTGGTGAACGCCAGTCAATATACCTGGATGTTTGTAACCTGTACGTGTACTCAAGGCTTCTCGCTCTCCGTGCATGTGTTCGGACAGGGGATTTAGCCATGTTGACATGGAAGAGTGGCAATTTTGCTGCGCAAACATTTGCTGCAACTGCCGTCAGTGCACATGTGTGTTCATGTTCTTGTGTTCGTGTGTGTTTAAAAAGAGGGATGGGTTGAGGCCCTACTATTCCCACTGCCAACCTCCAGCCCCGCAGCCACTCCAGTGCTTGACTGCATTGATGTGTTTGATGTTATTGTATTATGTTATTGTGACACTGTAAATTGTCATTGATGTGTTAGTGATGTTGTGACTTACGCTGCTGATCTGGTATCAAATATTATTGATGTTGATGTGAGCTATGTTATGTGGCATGGTCTCAGTGTAATGGCTGCCTGGCTGCCTGCTTGCTAGCAGTTAGCAGCTAGTTTGTTCCCTTTTATGTCTCGCAGTGGGTCTCACGAGAACAGCGTATGGCAAGCACCGTAGGACATTCCTGCATGGGTTGTGGCATGTGCCTACCTGTAGAGGATGGGCATGACCAGCCAAGAGAAGACCCAGCTTCTTGTATGAATTGCTTATTATTATTGATGCCCAAAGCCATGTATTTGTGACGAAGTGTACATCTGCTGTGCCCCTGGAGCCACAAGCATTCCAGTCCAGGTGGAGACAGGAAGGAGTGGGACCTATTAGCAGCAACACTATCTTAGACTACAGTAAATACAGTATTTGTCTAGTGTTGGCAAACTGTCGAAGAATAGCTTGTGAAGATACTTATCAAAATGTGATTTTGTTTTACCACAGAATCCTGGGAGTGCTTGTTTTTCGTAGGGGACAGTAAATTACTTAGCCTACCTAAATTGTCCATTTTGCCCATCTCTGAGCTTATTGTTTTGTCACTATTTGTGGGCAAAAATGGCACGGAATGTTGTCAGTTTTTGCTTAGGAAGTTCAATTTTTATTTCATTATTGTCTTGTGTTCATTAAAAAAATATTTTCTAGGGAGCCCCCAGAGACCAGGGGGCCTTAAGCAACTGCTTATATCACTTAATGGGTAGGACCGGCTCTGACTACAAGTGTGGTACCACAGCCTGTCCGCTCCCTGGTTCATGAGGTTCAACTGCCTTCCAAGCCCTTTAAATAACTGAAATTTCACTTACTGTGGAAAAGATAGCAGAGAAGAAGTACCCAAATTTGGAAAACATGTGGTTTCCCTCTCTGGACAAAAGTACTCTCTGAACTGCAGAGTGAATGGTATCGACTATAGATGGCTGGACATCACAGTGCATTACATATCCAAAGACTGGAATGGAATCTAGAGAACAAAACAGCCATAGTAACAGATAATGCAAAAAAATATGTTGCTAGCAGGAATTGAGGCAGAGATGCACCATGTGAGATGTGTTGCCCACTCCTTAAATCTGAAAGTGGGAAAGGTGGTCTCTTACTTCCGCCGAAGCCTAAGAGCAACTGAAATCCTCCCAGCCTTCCAGCCCACAAGCTAATACAGGATGTGTCCACCCGCTGGAACAGTGCCATGGACATGCTGGAGCAACAGCCTGCTGTGCTGAATGCACTGCTGTCAAGGCAATTTAGGAGGGTTGAAGATCTGATCACCCAATCTGAGGCTGACATCATGCTCACCAAAGAGGTCACCAAATTGATGGACCATCGCAAAGTGGCAACCACACTGCTCAGTGAGGATGATTGCTCCTATCCAGGCTAAACTACAGAGGCACTTCCAAGATGAAAACAACAATAACCAGTCATAACCAGTCATTTTGCACAGCCGTTGACATCGCTTTGTGTGGATGGATTATTGAAAGGTCCCAGCGCAAGTAGGACCTTAACTGGTTGCCCCAGCATAAGGAAGCAATAATACAGTATAATGTTGCAGCGTTGCAGCAATGCATTATTAAATAACACCACAGCCTATTTTAAAGTTTTATTTTGAGTTGACTGATTTTTACATTTTTACTATCAACAACAAAGAGCCTATGGAAAATCCTTAGTACCATATCACCTTCAAAATCCTGCTCAAGTCCCTTCATGCCCTTGCTCCCCAGTACCTATCAGACCTCCTCCATACCTACACCCCTTCCCGAAATCTCCGTTCCTCTGATACGGGACTGCTCACCACCCCTCACACCAGGTTGCAGACTCTCGGGGTCAGAGCCTTCAACGTGACTGCCCCCACCCTCTGGAACTCACTCCCTGTGGAGATCCGCAATGCTGGGTCCATTGGAGTGTTTAAACAGCGACGGAAGACCTTCCTCTCCAGCCAGGCCTTTGGACCCAGCTGCTGAACTGTGGCCCTGACCTTTTTTGTCCTTTGTTTGTCTTATTGTCTTCCTACCTTTTAGCCTAGTTGTTATTTTCCTCATTTTATCTAGTTCTTCTCTTTTCTATTGTTAAGTGCCTTAGGTACCATGAAAGGCGTTCTTAAATCAAAGTTTTGAGTTGTTTCAAGTGTCAGGTGTCAGGCAAGGCTGTGTCTCCAATTCTCTTTCTCATAATCATCGACTGGGTAACAACAGCGCCTACCAACATCAGATTGAGTCAGAGGAATTCAGCCTCCTTTCCCTCCTTTCACACACCTGGAGGACCTTGATTTTGCTGATGACCTGGCTGACTATCTCATCAAAACATATCGACCTCCAGGAAAAATCAACTTAACAACAACATGAACGCTATCGACAACACTAATCACTATCGGTGGAGAAGCACTACAATTTACTTCACCTATCTTGGGAGCCTCATTAGCAGTAGCAACGGTACCAAGGAGTAGTAAAAACAGACCTAAAGTTGCTCTCAGATGGACGCCAAAAGGGAAGCACAAGAACAATATGGCGACGGACCATAACAACTGAGCCGGAGGAGATTGGTCACTCATGGGGCAGGGCAGAAACCCTGGCCAAGGACAGACTCAAGTGGCAGAAGATTGTAGGGGCCTTATGTCCCAATAGGGAAAAAGAGGATTAGTAGTAGTAGTTCCTTACTCTCTTTCACACTAGCAGTGCCCTAGTTTGAAACTGTACCTAAGAGCGTCAGCTAGGCTGATCATAGTTAGTTAATCTGACTGAATATAGACCACCATCAGACAGAGGGCAATGTCACAGTGAGTCAGCTCAGAGAGAAGGTGAGAGCTGTACACAGCCATACACAGTGTACAAACCTGTGTTTTTGAGCTAAAGAACTAAAAGGAAAAAGGATCAGATGTTTCAGGACTTGATACCTAGACCACCGACAAAATTCCTAAGGAAGAAGGTCAATGACCAACTACTTTCCTCCATGGCAAAGATTTTTTTCTCTGTATCCCAGCTACTAGTGTGCCTTCCGAAAGGGTATTTAGCATGGCTTGGAAATATAAATACTGCACAGCACAGCACAGTGTGCTCCAACTTGAACACGTTGATCTACAGCAGCATATGTGGACTGCAAAATGACAACATGTGCTATTGCTATTACAGAAATCTATTTGGAAAAATATATTATTTTAGAGGGGTATGTCTTTAGTTTGCAATGGAATTACAAATTGCCACGTGTGGTCCAGAAATAGTCCACTCCCTTGCCTTGTTTTCTTTGCACAGCCGTTGACATCGCTTTTTGTGGATGGATTATTGAAAGGTCCCAGCGCAAGTAGGACCTTAATTGGTTGCCACAGCATAACGATTAGCAGTCAGCTTTGTTAATTTTTTTTTTTTTTTTAAGCAATAATACAGTGTAAAGTTGGGTATATCGAGTCATTAAAATGACCCCTTTTGGATGTACATATTTCACTCTCTCC
Organism: Hoplostethus atlanticus; assembly: GCA_034670405.1. Classification (NCBI taxonomy): domain Eukaryota; kingdom Metazoa; phylum Chordata; class Actinopteri; order Trachichthyiformes; family Trachichthyidae; genus Hoplostethus; species Hoplostethus atlanticus. Next base: position 285,461 of record JAXDDX010000079.1, on the reverse strand, counting down.
AATAATTGGATAGTGTGACGATTTAAACCAACCTACTACCTTCCTTCTTGCAACCAGGATGTAGCAGAATTAAAATGGAACTGTTTGCATTATGTTGAATTGGATTATATCTTGCATGTACTCTGAGGTTTTTTTCCCCCCAACCACAGGAGTGTATCTGAAGCCTCTTTCCCTCTATATCCGAGCCAGTGGCTTCCACTGAAGTGCCCTCCTTACTCGCATGGAGTTGGAACTGTGCGGTGGTGTGAATCGACTATCTGCTATAAGAGGTAGTACAGTACAGGTACTGCTGGCCTACATTCTGCTGCAATCTGTTCCTGGCAGATGGACAAGGTAATCAAAAGGCAGATATAATAAAAAAAAAAAAAAACATACTCTTTGATTTTCTATAGGACTTGCAGAACCACAGGCATCACTGTTTAGTCACATAATCATACAGATACAATAGATGACATGATTGACACTATTCTTTGACAGAATATAAACTCTTTTCAACCAAAGTGACCTACTGATTAATGTTCCTTGGACTAAAATGGGGCATACCTACTTTTGACACAAAGCGCCAAACCTCCTTTTTCCCCCAGACGTTTTCTCATACTTGCAGCTGGCCTTTATTTTGTTATTGTTGTTGCGGTGCATTTGAGGAAATGTGCTCTTCCTGTATCTCATAAAAGTTCCCAGGGTGTTACATTATATTTACTGCTTTTATCACAGCCCAGACAGCATGATTTCTTCTCCAAGTTTCTTCCTGTCTGCTTGTGACAAGGTGGGCTGAAGGTACACCACTTGTCACTCTAAGTCTCCACTACAGAACATTATTTAGACACACACACACACACAGTATTATTCAATTTGTATACTTGTACTCTTACTCAATTACATTTTTAAGATTTAGACCTTCCAAGTACAAGTATGTCTCGCAGGTCCAACGAACTTTAGATCCTATCAATGGAAAATTAACCCACCCATACCCATGCTTATTGGTCCTTGTGCAAGAGAAAGCAATGATCTTTGATGACACCTGCTATCAGAATATGACAGTCAGAGAAGCTACAGAAAATGGCCACTAACGTTACGAGGCATGAGGACGAAATGGTCAGCACCCATGGCACCCCAGATACCCCAGATACTAGCTAGCTGACCCCATTCTGTTTGGTAAATACTGGCTAGCTTAACCCATTCGTTTCCACTAGCATTGATACAAAATGCTAACAAGCTTCCAGTGGACAGTAACCATAGTGCCAATTTTAAAAATGCTTTTCAACAATTTAACAATTCACAATTGGTTTTCGCGGTGTTACGATTGGCTTTAGTGAATTTAGTGAAGTAATTTAAAGAGGAATTCCAGTATTTTTAAACCTGGGCTCTATTTGTACATATTCGTCATTTACACACCCCAAAATAGGTACAAAACGTTTTGGAATTGCTCCAGTAGATCGCCGAAAAGGGCTCAATAGCTGCAACGTAATCCGCAGGGGCAACTGTGCGCGATCAAAGCGCGATCACTTGCCCCTGCGGATTACATTGCTGCGATGTAATTGAGTAACCAGTACCCATACTTTAACTTAAGTATAATTTCTGGGTAGTTAATAGTTCCAAAAATAAGACTACATCAGCTATAATTTTAATTTTTCTTTTTTTTTTTTTAAATCTAAAGTTATCATCCCCTCTCTCTTTCCCATATTTCCAATATTTCCCATATTTCTTTCTGATTGTAATGGGACATTTTTCCACCCTGACAAGAATAAAACTCTGGGTGAAGCATATTGATTCCTCAGATTTTGGGGGAATTCGTTGGGGAAAAAAAATTCAAATTTTAAAATATTGAATGTCTTGGCGGCATCAATCAGTCGAACCCTAATATGTACACATTTCGCCAGAGGTGGTCAAACGTCCGAATCACCCAGGAATGGGACCCCTGCCATTGCAGGACACCAATGCCACGATTCCACTTCCACACGAAATCAAATGTTACTGTGCAAAAGTTTAGTTTCTGTTGCCAGTGTGTCTCTGTTGCCAGCGCAAGTCACGACTAACACTGCCTCTGGCATAGAAGCCATATTGGAGCTCAGTGGTCAGCTAGGACATCCAACTGACACTAATTTCTCCTCCTCCTCTTTCTCTCCTCCTTTTCCATCCTCTTCTACTTTCTTTTTTATCGCTTCTACTTCTCATCCCTTTCTCCTCCTCCTCTTCTTTTTCCTCCACCTCTGGTTCTTTCATAATAATTCTCACCATTGTCATCTCTCTCTTTCTCTCTCTCTCTCTCTCTCTCTCTCTCTGTCTCGATGTCTCCCTGCCAGATCGATGGCAAACAGCAGTCATTAAGCTCAGCCCCCCTGCTCCCCTCATCAGGGAGAAGTGGGCTAGTACACCACTGAACAACAGGGTGTGTGTGTGTATGTGTATGTGTGTGTGTGTACAGATGAGGCTTGATTGGCCTTCATCATCACCACCATCATCATCATCATGAGAAAGAACATAATCACGGTGGGTAATAGGGGCTCCCATTCTCTCAGAGGGGAAAAAATGACACCGCACTCAAGAGTCAACATATCATTTTCACCGAGGTGCAGACGCCTAACGTAATTCCCCCCCGCGCTGCTAATGTTTTTAGAGCCAGAGATAATTGTATGTAATGCTGATGCGTTTGGAGTCGAAGAGAGTTTTTGGAGTAAAATATGATGCTCTGTGACAGCGGTTCTCAATCATACTTCAATTCGCTCGAAACTCGAAGGCACAAACTAGAACAAAATGTGTTTGAAGCAAAAAACGCCTTTTGTGATTGTTACACGAAATTACCCATAGTTGGCGCTAGGGTCTAATAATATGGCCAAGATCTTTAATTGTAAGAACCATCGGTATAGTTATTGTAAATAACTTTTTTTTAAACTTACTACTAGTTTTGAATGATTTTCATTACAGCTTGAGGCCATTATCTTCCAAAAATGACTGGAAACATTTTCCCTGTATTGAGTATTGTGTGCAGTGTAGGACTGAAAAAGACGCTAGAGGAGTGGGTGGGCAATGCAATTTACTAAAGAGAATCCTAGCACCACAATATGAAACCAATATAACATAATGCATGAACAAACCGCGTAACACGCTACGTAAATATAGCCTAGCACTGCACATAGTCTAGGATTATAGTCAGCAACAGTCGCCAACTATGAGAACCAAGGCTACAACGACAACGGCAAAATGTAACAGAGCCTTGGTGCATCAGAGATATTGAAAGAGAGAGAGAGAGTTATGATAGGCTGTGGATGAAATGGAAATATAGATTGAAATAGAAGTAAAGATTGAGACATGGGTACATAGGGAGTTTATGGGTTACAGGTATGGGTTACATCCAGGCTGGGAAATTAACACCTGGTCATCTTGAGCAGTCAGCTTAGCTCCACCAGCCACTTTATGTCTGACATTTATTTTTCCCATGACCACTCTTGGACACCATACTTAGCAACATCGCTTCAGAACAGACTAGATGAGGCTGTCAAACTGGAAGCAGCATATCATTTGGAGTTAAGAGGCCAGCAGACACAGAAAGCTGTAAAAACCTGCTGATCCACGGTTGGCTAAAGGGCTGCAGCTGTTTAAGCAATATTTTTTTCTCCGAGGTACAAAATCTTTCATCCTCCAATACGACTGACAAAACTGTGCCTTGCTCAAGGGCACGCTGGCCGCAGTTGTAAAAGCGATTTTTCACTTCAGAATAGCACTTTAATTTCCCAGCATGCTCACCTCAACGTGACTCTGTGATCTGTCAACCTCTAGTCGTTGCCTATGGGAGTTTTTTTCTTTTGTTCTTTTCAGGAATTTAGAGCTGCACTGGGCAAGATGTTTATGTAGAAATGTAGCCATCTTATTAGTCTAAATCATAAAGTGGGCCCGCAACAGAGAAGAGTGTTCCATTCCCTTCTAATTGAGACGCTGTAGATTCACTATATTTGCCCAATTAAATGTTGGTGTTGGATATGGACACTACTGGGAAATATCCACACAGGAAGTGACAAATTGATACTTAAGAGTGAAATCCAAGTGCCTCCTAATCAGCAGTGAGTGAATACTCCGTCCAGAGAAAGTTGGACTCACAAATGACGGTTGAACCTCTTCTCCTTACAGGCTTTCTGGGTAGTTCTTTTAAAAATAAAATGAATTACCTTGCTCATCAGGCTTTTCTTCACATACTGTATGCGTGTGCTCCTTCATCGGTTGAAGGACAGTGTGTTAAACAGGCTTCTTCAACTCTGTTACACCAAGGACTTCCACTAAGTTCTGTGTGTACTGTGATGAAGGATGTCTTTCCTTTAACACGTCTGCCAAACTGTTGCTCCACCTCCAAAACAAAAATCTTTCTAGGAGTATTATGTAGGATAACATTGGGAGTAGTGATTCCTGTGAAAACAACAGCCATTCTCATGGTACTAACTTTGTGACTTTCGCTTCTTCATTTGATTTGCTGAAACCAGATGCAATCTGCAAGGTTTTCATCATTCAATGGAACCTTGTTATTTATCAATCCGCAGGCAAAAGTACATAAAAATGGCACTTCTTTGTTAAATTTTAACAAGTCACCTATGGGTTATAGTTGTTAATAACATTACCCATTTCCTGTATAGTCCTGTATAGAAGCCCTTTTGTTGTACATCATGTTGTACAAGAAGACTGGTAGTACTTCCACCTCTGTGTGTCCGCTATTTGTTTAGTTTGCTGCAGTCTGTACTAACAATTTTGTACATAGAAAGTTTGTGTGTTGTTGTTAATGATTGTGGGCAAAATTTAGCTTATCAACATTGCCTCTAAATGATGCCTGTGTATCACAACCCTGGTACTTAGTGGTGTCCTCTCATCCTTTTTCCTTTGCATGGGAAAGATCATATGTATCAATGTATTTTGTCCTAAATGTACCTCAGTAACTTTTATTCTGAGTACATTTTAAATGAGCAACTTTTTACTTTACTGAAGTCGTTTTTGACACCAGCAATTTTACTTCTTTCAACAAAGTAACAGTCATTCTACTTGAGGATGTTTTAGTACCATTTCCACTCCTGAAAGAAAGGGTACTAAAAAAGAGAGAGAGGGAGGAAACGACTGGACGGACAGAGAGAGAGAGATAGAGACGTAAGAGAGAGGGTGATTGGGAGAGATGAACACTGGCAAATAGACAATGTGTGCAGTGGGTAATTGGCTCATAAAACCTTGTTCTGGTCAACACAACACAATGATTACAGTTTCACCAGGAACCTTTTAATGTAAAAATCACCCCTTTTTATCAACCTAAAGTGGAGCTGCATCCCACCTAATTGAGACACTGCAGATCCACCCCATTCGCCCAAATGAAATTCTGGTGTCAGATATGAACCCTTTCTCTGGCCACAGGAAGTGCCTAAGCGAGACTTGAAAGACCATTCCAGTGGGACTGGATTTTCTATTAATGTTGATGTTAATTCTGTTTTCATATGCATATGCCATGATTAAAAATATTTTAAAATCAATAAAACTCACAAGCACACAGCTCCAAAACAGCAGTAAGTGAGCTAGCATCTCAGCTATCGCTATAGAAAGCTGATTTACGCGAGCAAAGATGACTGAAGCTGCAGTTACCTCTTGCTGCCTCTTGGGGCTGCCAAAGACTAAGTTACACAACATTGCAAAGGGCAGCATTAAAGGATAATTCCGGTATTTTTAAACCTGGGCTCCTTGTTTTTGCCACTGACTCAGGCTCAGATTGTTATTGGAAGTGTCTGACAACATTATGGAAAGGATCCCTACAGAGATAGACCTTTTTTTAACCAGAAACAGAAGTCTTGATCAAGGAGAAGTCTCGCTCTGAAATCTGAAAGATGAGGTGAGTTGTTGCAGGAAGAGGTTAAACAAAGGTTTCTGGTAATTTATCAACCTAATAATCTATATTTCTAGACAAAACAGTAGCGCATAACCCAGTAGGGTGGAGGCTGTCAACTTTCAGCAGGCTGGATTGCCCCTTGAAGAAGGGCCAGTTATCTAGGAAGACTAGCCTGTTCTTCACAAAACTCCAAAACAATCAGGAAGCCTAAAGTAAGAGACTGAACACTAGATTAGGCTATGCAAGAAGACTGGCAGGAAGGTTAAGCTAGGACAGTAGCATTAGCTGAACTGCCGGGTAGCACCCAAGCACCCCAAACAACCAGGGGCCAGACAAGGAGCCCAAGCTAGACCTAGGCCACGACCTAACACTTAAATCCTAGAAATAAGAGTCTAATAATAATAATAATAATAAGAGAAAGAGTCTAATAATGAATGAAATATAGCAATTTAATAGTGAAACAATAGGAAGCCTAAAGAGGTAGACATTCGTTGATACACGGCGGTGTGTGTGAGTGTGTCTGCATACGTGCGTGCATGTGTGTGTGGGTGCATGTGTGTGTGGGTGTGTGTGTGTGTGCCTGCGTAGGCAGCATTAAGTATTCATCAGTTGCCTGTCAGTGTTATTTCTTGCTTACTGTCTCTATCTGGTCGCAACAAGCTGATTGCCTAAACTACAACTTCACTGCTGTTCTTCCAGACAGCTAATAAAGCAGACGACACCACATCAATATTGCGTTAAGCGGCATTATCTCTCTCTGTCCATTAAATTAAAACAACCTCTGTTTACGTGACTGTTAAATTAATAGAACTGCCAAAGCAGACGACATTTCATGAGTGTATAACAATCATAAAAAATAACCTGTGTAACAAGTTTTTAGACTACTTGTTTTGGTGGTGTCAATTAGTTGCTTGTTGATAAGTGATAGAAACAAGGATAATTGACTTTTACTAAGAACAACTCTACTGCAACTGTCCCTCCCCAAAGAGGATTTGGATTTTCTCACCCTCTCAACAACGAGGGGTATTATGTTATATTATGTTATGTACATGTTTTAACCCCAACCAACCTAATAATAATAATAACAATAATAATAATAATAATGTTGTCTATATAGCACTTATGTAATGAAAGCAAGTTTACAAAGTGCTTTACAAGAAGGCAAAGAATAGTAAAATATAAAAGGAGGACATAAAATAGAAAAGACAATAGGTGAAAAGAAAAAGAATGCATGAAATGAAATGAGAGAAAAAATAAGGAATAATTGGTTTATTCATAAGGCTCAATACTGGCAGACTGAGGTTCAGCTCTTAGGTTATCTTTCTCCCTCTCTTTCCCACTTTGTCACTCTGAACAAGCAAGCGCATAGACATACATGCAAATACACACACACACACACACACACACACACACACACACACACACACACACACAAGCTCACTCCTCTTGACTGACATTGCAGGTTAATCTTTATTGAGGCTCGTGTTCCTGGCAAATAAGGAACAAACATTGAGGCGGCAGGCGACGTTAGCAGAACAACCGTCTCTTAATTAAAAAGCGTCTCCTCTTTATACCAATGATAACAGGAAACTGTACAGGGAGGTGGTGGGGTGGGGGGGTTGTAGAAGAGGGAATAGAGGGAATGAAGGTGTCTTAATGTGTGTGTGTGTGTGTGTGTGTGTGTGTGTGTGTGTGTGTGTGTGTGTGTGTGTGTGTGTGTGTGTGTGTGTGTGTGTGTTTGTGTGTGTGACAGACCCCATTTACACATGGTTTTAAATTGTGATCTGTATCTATATATTATCTGGATAAGGAAAAACACATGTTAATGTAAAGTGTAAATGCACACAGCACACATTGCAATGGGAATGTGATGGGATCTGACAGCCAGGTGGCAATGTAATTCATATAGTGTGTTCAAATGAAGAAAAGGGTGGAAACAGCATCACCGTGGGTAGAAACGCCATCAGTGCGTGTAGAAACGGCATCACCGTGGGTAGAAACACCTTCAACTCTGGTAGAGATGCCATCACCACAGGTAGAAATGTCATCACTGCGGGGTGGAAATGTAACCACCACAGGTGGAAATGTTGTCACTGAGGGTACAAACATCATTGAGAGTAGAAATGTCATCACTGTGGGTAGAAAGGGTGTCACCGCGGGTAAAAGCGGCATCACCCCAGATAGAAAATGTATCACTGAAGGGTAGAAATGTCATCATCTCAGGTAGACATCATGCATTGTCCCCTGTGCCCAAAAAGGGATGCCCCAGCGCCCTCAATGACTTCAGACCAGTGGCACAGACCTCTCTTATCATGAAGACCTTTGAGAGGTTGGTCCTGCAGCACCTGAAGCCACTAGTGGCAGCCTCTCTGGACCCCCTGCAGTTCGCATACCAGGCACACCTGGGAGTTGATGATGCCATCACTTACATACTGCATAAGGCGTACTCTCACCTGGAGAGGCCTGGGAGCACTGTGAGAATCATGTTTTTTGACACCTACACCCGGACTTACTCAGAACTGCCCTTACCACACACACAGACACACACACCTCAACCAAATTACAAAATTGCACAACTGTAAATTGCACTAAGCTATTATTTCTTGCACTACCTTGTATGTTTTTTGCACATTTTTTGTATATTTTTTGTATATCTTTTGTATATTCTTTTGTATATTTTATACAACCTTTATCCTCCAAACTTGTTTGTATTGTATAGTGATGTGTGCTTCTCTGTTGCTTTGTTCTGCTGCATAACTGCAATTTCCCCTCGGGGACAATAAAGAGCCATCTATCTATCTATCTATCTAGAAACTCGGTTAGACACGTCGTCACCACAGGGTAGAAACGTCATCAAATGTCATTACCAAGGGTAGAAACATCATCACCATGAGTAGGAATGTCATCAAACGTAATGCCAGGCTGTCCAGTAACACTTGGCATGTTCGTTTTCGTTGCCACCTCCCCAACTACTCGCATGCCTCCCCAAAAATGATATCTGATCACAAAATGCAGGCAACCAGAACACATATAGATACTGGGTGTAATTACGTGTGATTGGATTGTTCGTTATCTGGAAAGTATATCAGCATGGAGATTGCATTTTAAAACCAGGAGAGAGAAATAGCGTTATGTATTTTTACCTTATCTGAATACAATCTGATCACCCAGGATGCAGGTTAATGGCAAAAGGTCTAAAATGCTTTAAAATGACACGTACCTCTGTGGAGGGGGGAGATACAGATTCACCCCGAGGAATGACACTGAGGCCCAATGGGTCACATTAGCAATTAATTTATATAATAAAATGCCAAAAAAAAGCTGAGGCCTCTAATGCCTTTCTGATGCCCATTGCTTCACTGTAACAATATCTGCTTTAGGATTCAACTGTCAATGTTTTGGCATACAACACTGACAGGGACCAGAAAGGATTCTCTTGGACATTATATTGCTCACATTGAGGGTTCTACACATATGACATTTTTAAAAGCCGATAAAAGATACTTTTGCATTGAAGGTGCTGATAGCTGATATTTTGTGCCATTATTAAATATCTTTAAATCTGCACCATATAACTTTCTGTAATGTAGTTGTTGGCGGCCCCTAGTGGCAGCGGCAGGTAACTGTTTGTATTCTTGAGGACTTGAGCACTAACCTTAGCTTCGGAGCTGGGTGCGTTCGGCTCATAAGTTTCGACTCGTCACTTCCTGTGCTCTGAGAAAACTTTCCCGCCAGTGTACCTACCGACTCCAAAACTTCATCGGGGTGAATGGAGCCAATCTACAGCGGCTCAACTTTAAGTTGGACCATTTTCATGCCCCAGAACTGTATTCTCGTCAGGGTGGAAAAGCCTCTGAACCAGCATCTAGACCTATCATGGGACACTAAAACTCTCCACTGAAAGCCAGACTAATGAAATAGTTGTAGGTGGGTTTCAGCTCCTGAAGGCAGGGGGAGGCAGGTTTCATTACAGGTTTTACACACTGACACCCTGAAGCTGTTGAGGAAAATCATTTCTCTGCTCAGACCCAATGTGATATAATAACAATAATCATAAAAACGTATCGACTAGCTGTGGTCAGAGAGGAACCTCCATCATATCAGAGGTGGACCACACTAGCGGCTATCTCATTTTCAATAAAAGGCCAATATCAGTAAACCAATAAGGTCTAACTGTTTCTGTGTGAGAGAGAAAGAGTGGGCGAGAGAGTGTATGTCTGTGACTATTATATGTGTATGTGTGTGTGTGTGTGTGTGTGTGGGTGTGTGTGACGTCACATCATCCCGTTTATTGGGACCCCCCCCTCACTCCCGTTATCCCCGGTGACGTCAGCCGCGCACACACTACTTAAACCGCACACCGAGCCCCGGTTGCAGCACCGACCAGTTTAACCGGACGATTCCAACAGACTGCCGGGTGTTCATTAAACCGGTGACATCCTCAGCCCTCCTTTTTTATTTTGTTTCCCCCAACCGGAGACACAGGAAAGGCCTCGGATTAGGGGCGTTAAGAGAAAGAGAGACAGCGCTCAGTGTGTGTGTGTGTGTGTGTGTGAGCTGATTGGCTAAACCGTGACCGTTCTTCCCACCGCGTGCCAAACCGGGACCCCGCGTGCAGAGATATATTGGGTGCGGCAGCCTCGTGCCCCTCAACAGTTGCCTCCTCCGCTGGTACTCCCGAGGGCACGCGCGGACGCGGAAAACACAAACAGGCTTGTATATAAAAATTAAAAAAACTGAGGTAAGAGAATGACATTCTTTTTCACAGGCAAAATAATAATTGTATATAGGCTTTTGGAGCTATAATAATAATAATAATAATAATTTAAAATTCAATCGTTAGTTGTAACTTTCATTTCTCTCTCTTGTTTTTGCTTTATAGTTTTTTATCCCTCGAAATCCATATACATCTTTAACATTTAATATTTAACTTTTTTTTTTCTAGCAGTAGTTTTTTCGTACTATTTCACCCTAAAGGCTTAATATTTTTTCGGGTTCTATTTTGAAATTGAATTTTGTATACTTCGTCTGTGAAGAGGACCGAGATGAAAAAGAAAGTTGTCTCAAAGTGTGTCCTTTCTCACTTAATAATACATTTTTTTTCAAATCACATAAAGTTTATCTTCTTTTTCTTCTTCTTCTTCTTCTTCTTAGTAGTAGTACTTCTGATATGATGCTTATGATGCCGTTTGGTTGATTACATTGAGTGTAGAATCAATACTTCACTTGTTGTCTATGGGACGTTCTTAACCTGAACTGAATCTAATGAGACAGTTTGATCATATTCCATACAAGTATGTATAAATAAATAAACAGAATACATAAATAAATAATAACACCACCAACAGAAACAGTACTACTACTACTACTACTATTAGTATAGTAGTCCTTTCCTCTTCTAGTAATTATTCTTATTCTTAATAAATAAAGATGACATCCACGCATCCAGTTGTATTCAGCGTTTTGTATACATTAAACATTGTAAAGTTTTACCGTTTTACCGAATTTATCAATAACATTTTCTTTTCAGTCGATGGCTGCCACCGCACACAAGAGCTGCATGTGGATGTTGGTGGTGGGCGCGTGTGTGTCACTCGCGGTGGGAACGGACTGCGGGAAGGAGTGTGCGCTCTGCGTCTACCGTCTTCTGGGACAGCAGTCTGGTTTCTCCTCCCTGGTAAAGTCTCCAATCATAACTTATTATTGACTATAATACATTTAGAAACTAACTAGGAATCGATTTTTTAAAGTTTGAAGGAAATCTTATGGTGTTTTTCTTCTTTGCTTATTTCCTCTTTCCTTTCCGTCTCTTCTTTCCTTTCCTTCCCTTCCTTTCCTCTCGTATCCTCTACTTCCATTTCTTTTCCTTTCCTTTCCTCTCGTATCCTCTCCTTTCCTTCCCTCTCCTTCTCTTAAGTCCTTTCCTTTCTTCTCCTTAATTGTCTACCTTCCATTCTTCCGTTCCATCTCTCCTTTCTTTTCATTTGCTTTCCTCTTCTTTGCCTTTCCCCCTCTTAGTTTTCATTCTTTACTCTCCTCTCCTTTCCTCTCTTCTCAGCTTCTCTCCTTTCTTCTCCTTGTCTCCCCTCCTTTCCTCTCACCTTTCCTTTCCTTGCTTCTTTCCTTCCCTCATCTCCTATCCTTCTCTCCTCCTTTCATTTCCTTCCTTCTTTCCTTCCCTCATCTCCTTTCCTTCTCTCCTCCTTTCATTTCCTTCCTTCTTTCCTTCACTCATCTCCTTTCTTTCTCTCCTCCTTTCATTTCCGTCTTTTGTGCTTGCTTATTTCCTTCTTTCCTCTCCTCTCCTTTCCTCCCCTCCTCTCCTTCTCCTTCCTTTGCGTGCTTCTTTCATTTGCATCGCAGCACCCTCAGTTTTTTAGATGACGGTAATAACGCTATAATATCGTTCTGTAGACTTCAAAGACTTCAAAAGCTCAAAGTCTTCTGTTCCACTCAAAATTGGTATGATTCAGAGGGTTGCTGCGTCAAAAACCTGTTTCTGAGTCAGGACCCAGTGTTTTGACACTCCGTTTTGGAGATTTTACATTTACTTTACATTAATTTGTTTTGCATTATGTTACGTAATATTAAGTAAGAATGATTTTTACCTCTCTCTCCCTCAGTCACTCCCTTTTTCTCTCACTCCTTTGTTTCTCCTACATTCATTCATGTTCAGCCCCCTCCACACACACACACACACACACACACACACACAGACACACACCATATAGGTTCACGATCAGGCTGATTTATGCGTCCCAATGAGTTTAGCAACTGGTTCCACGATTGATGTGCCCATATGGTGTCTGACTGGGTTAAATGGTGAGGACAGCTGAGCGGTAATACTAGCGTAGAAAACACACACACACACACACACACACACACACACACACACACACACACACACACACACACACACACACACACACACACACACACACACACACACACACACTCACACAACGCGGTGAAACACACTACACAGTATCTGATTAAAAGAAGGGATGGACATTTCTATCACTGTGACAATTGAATGTTAACTATTACTTTTCACACTTACTAACTATAACTGTATCTCATCGTCAAGACACAGATGTTGTGTTTTGTACAGTTTCTGCCATAGCCATGATGTAAAGTGTAGAATTTCCATGACTTTCCATAACTTATGTTAATGTTGTTTTTCCAAAGGGGTGAACAGTCTGGTTTCCACTCCCGTTTGGGCTGAACACCACCATCGAATGCAATGAATGTGTGAAACAAAGAAAATACATTCTGCTATATTCCTGGGAAGTGTCCCTTTTGTAAAATTCCCTAATATTCCCAGAGAATTCATCGAATTCCCTGACGTTTGACGCATCACAATTCTGTGACATTCCCCCCCCCCCCCCCCCCCCCCAGGTCAATATGTCCTCAATTCAATTTTCCTGTTCATTAATTCTAGCGTCATAAGCCCACAGCGCTGAAAGCTCAGCAAGAATCCCTCTATGCTATCAAATAGGAATTTCTCATGGTCGGAATAAGTGAAACCTAACGGCAGATAATGTTCGGAGCAGGTTTTATTGGCAATACTCCTTGCCCCCTAGGGCAAATAGACGCCTCTAGTCGAGTTATACCTGAGCCAATGGGGTTAGATAGACTTACATATCTACAAGATGGCTGGCAGACTGTGGAACAGATAGCTTTTATTGGAGAGAGGGGGGGGGGGGGGGGGTCCATTTCATACTGTGGCAATGGGTTTGTGTTATGTGGGGGATGTAGTTGACAAAATGTTTTGTTCTCTCCTTCCAAACCATCTCTTGACTGTTGAAATCTCTCCATTTTTTGTCTCTTTCTTTCTTTCATTCTTTGAATTTTCCTTTCCCCCTTTTGACATTACACAATCTCTCTTTTATGGCCAAAAGAGAAGGTAGACATGGAAGATTGCATTGCTGGTAATTGGTACTTAAGACTTCATGGTGAACAACCACATAGAATTTGATCTCTCTTTATGGCTAGGGGAGAGTGTTGTGTCAAGATATATATTATATATAAAATAATATGAGAGTGTTAAGGTATCATGATGCAATCTGTAATTCATTTAGCCGTTATTCACTTTGAGAAGTTCTTTTTATAGGTGTAAAACTTCCTCAACTCATTATAACTCAAAATATAGATAAACAAACCTTTTCCATGTAATTCTCATGCTTAGCTGTCACATACTGTCGATCCACTTATGAAAAAAAAATGTCACTATGGAATCACTATGTAAGCAAAGCCAGAGGGTAGGGTTAGACAATCAGATATTGGCCAGACATCATCATAATTATTATGATTATTATTATTTTCCACTCTGACAAGAATACAATTCTGGGAGAAACACTGAATCCTTTTGGAACGTTTTGGCATGAAGGTAGTCAGATTTAAAGACAAAATATCAGCTATGGCGAGCTTCAGCTATCAGTGATATTTTTGATATCGGCCTTCAAAAGCCCAGTCAAACCCTAGTAGGGTTCTAGCGTTTCAGCAGGAGGCGCCATGCTGCAATTACTGGTTGGAAAAACAAACAGTATGTGTAGTTATTGTTGACATCAATCAGCATGTTGGCAATGATCACATTGATAAAGACAACAGATGAATATGATGATGAGAGTCATGATGACTTTTATTTTTCCAGACATGCTCACTGGAGTGTGAGGGGGGGTTGGACAGCCGGAAGCTCCGCCTATGTCGGGATGTCCTATTGGACGAGAAAAACCACATCGCTCTTGAAGATGACCCCGGGCAACAGCAGGAACAGGAAGCAGCGGGGGGCGTGGCCACCGACAACGAGGAAGCAACATCACCAGAACACCAACTGGTTAAGAAGTACGGCGGCTTCATGAAGCGCTACGGCGGCTTCATGTCTCGACGCTCCCCCTCCTCCTCCTCCCCACAAGGGGTGCTAGAGGATTCTGGGAACCAGGAAGAGGAAGAAAATGTTCGCCTGGAGATTTTAAAGATCCTCAATGCCGAGGCCGAGCATGGGGGCGAAGGGGGCGGTCAGGGAGGCGAGGCGGTGAAGCGGTATGGCGGCTTCATGCGTCGGGGCGGAGGCGACGTGCAGGGCGACCTGCTGGAGGCGGTGTTGGGCCGGGGGCTGAAGAAGCGCTATGGGGGATTCATGAGGCGCGTGGGCCGGCCTGAATGGCTGGTGGAGGATGGCAAGAGCGGGGGGGTCCTGAAGCGAGCCTGGGAGGACGGTGGCGAGCTACAGAAGAGGTACGGGGGGTTCATGGACTAGGTTACCGCGGTTACGACCCTTCACCCTTTCCCTCCCCCCACTTACTTGTCCACAGCCCCAACCAATCACCTCGTAGTCTGGACTCGTCGGTGTTTTAAACAACGCCCCGCCCCCTTACACCAATCACATTCCATCATTTGGCTTTGTAAAACGTGCTGCTGGCTACTTCATTGGTTCAATTGGTCCTGTAACAGTATAAAAGATATAAATATGTCATTCAGATCGTGAGGAATAATCAGTTTATTTTTAATTTTTTTGGCTGAAAATCTTTGTCTGTTTTGTTGGTTTTCATGATGATATTATTATTATTTATTAAAATAATCTGTTGATCGAGGTGTGTCGAGAGAGTGTATGATTTCACTGAAACAATACAACAACTCTGTGTGTGTGTGTTTCTGTTTGAGTTTTAGACATTCGGTAGACGTGTAAATTGAGGACATTTTGGCCAGTCCTCTCTTCGTCAAGTGGCTAGTTTAGGATTAAAACTTTAGAGTCAAAATTAGGGTTAGGGTTAAAGTTCAGCATAGAGTGGTGAGGATTAAGGTCAGGGTTAGGGGTTAGGGACTGAATGTCATCAATGGAAGGTCCTCACAATTACAGTAAGGGTACATTGTTAGAGTTAGTGTGTGTGTGTGTGTGTGTGTGTGTGTGTTCAAACCTCACAGACTTTTTGTGGTGTTTGAATCATTTCTTTGAAGCAGCTGAATAAAATCTTCATCTGACAGAGAAGCCGATTGACCCGTCGAATGTGAACAGGCCCATCGTTTTACTCACAGAATTGCAGTAACCCATAATAGCATCTATTGAATCCCAACCCCCACCCCCCTCTCAGCCAAAGGAGGCATTTTGTATCTCTAAAATAATTGGATACATAAAATCCATACTGTGAGCAATAACAGTGAATGTTCATTGACGCTGAAAAGCCGCTGTCAGGTAAAGTAAAATGGGAAGTGTCTTGTAAATCAATACAACCATTTATATCTCAGTATTTGCCTCAGGCTGCCTGTCTTGGTGCGCGGAGAGGGCTCTGGAGCAACATTTAGACCACCCAATGCTAAACCCCGCATTCACTCCACTACTAATGAAATTCTTTGAGCAAGGTAGGGCGGATTGCTCAACTCAACTGCTAAATGGCATCAATTAATTAATCAATCGGGTCCACTTGCATTAACCCAATCCATTAATACATTTCCAGTCGTCAAAGTGTGTCTACCTACACCCAGAAAAAGGAGGGTTCTTTCGTTAGGGTAGTAGGTTCTTTATGGAACCATAAGAATCCTAATAACAACCAGTGAATAAAGAATAAAGAACCCAAAAAGTTCTAACCCTAGAGTTATGAATTCTAAATGAGTCATATAAACAATACGACTGCAACACGATACAACACGAGTCCTGGCAACGAGACAGGTAGATCCAATCAGTGTGACAAGTAAGGTCAGATGATTTCTCTACAATGTTAGGAAAGGTTAAGAACATGTCTGAACTAGCTTTTAAGTATTTTGCTCCAGGGTGAATATGAATCAAAGATAACCGACTCACTCAATCGCACACAACTCTACATATTCCAAAGTGGAGTACCTAGGAAAAACTCATAGACAAGTACTACTACCAGCGCGATGAGGAAGAAGCCACATCCCGATCAGAGGACTCTTCCAACGGGAAGAGTGGGAAAAGAAGGATTCCTCGACCAATATGGATGATCTCGTCGCGACTGGTGCGCTGGAATCTGTCGGCAGAAAAACCTGACGTCCAACAGATGAACAGATGAACAACTTGCACTCTAGCCTCAAGTTTGCATGCCGCCAGATTAACGGCAAACTCCAAACCTCAGTAGGAAATCCTGTCAGGTGGAGATTGTAATGAAAGACAACAAAACGGTAAAAGCATGGGCAATAATCTGTGGCATCCCCGAAAGTACATCCGATTGGAGCATCCGATCAAGGCACACACACAAACAACCCACTGAACACTAGATGTCATTTCAACGTTTAGCTCTCATATCGCCCAGGTTCTTTTTGTGCATTTCCCAATTTTAGACCAAGAAAATACATTATTACATATCAAAACATTGTCAAAATATCAGAAATAGGCAACAGAGTAGTTCACATGCACAACATAATGCTTTAATTGTCGGATACGTATACTAAATATTTGCTTTTAAACCCTACGTAGCCTAATTTTAGCCTATACAGCTATAAATTCGAAAATTCGAACATTACAGAGACAAAGAAGTGATCAAACGCAAGGAGGGAGGGACTATCTTTGGTCTCAACGATCAATACCTTCGGGAGGTAAATGAGTGGAGAAAGGTACTCCAACACCAAAATGACCCGAACCTGCAACTAAACCTCTCTGTGACAAAATTGCTGCAATGGCTCCCGAATACACATACTTATCTTTACCTTTCTTTCACTCTTTTTCTTCCTTGCTCTCGTTGCTCACCTAATGTACTCATCTTTGATCATTATTTTTGTCCCGTCTTTGTCTTTCATGTGTATATAAATAATAATAATAAGTGCCTGTAAATGGGGAGGCTTTTATGTCTTGCGTGTAAAGCACTCAAGCTGCTGTGAAGCCATCTCTGCAAGTGATCATTATCATCTCTTTGCAAAGAAAAACCCCTGTGTACATGTACAGCCTATTACTATTATTACTGCCTGTGTGCAGCCAGTGCTCAGTTTGTCATTGTTGATGTCATCGCTATTGTGTTCACCACTGTCAAATGCAATGGCTACTACAGTTATTATCAGAATTGCTATTATTATTACAATTGGAGATACCACTGGTATTATTGATTTTCAGCTACTATTTCATCATCTTGGTCATGAACTGTGATTTGCAATCCCATACCAATAATTCCAGCAATAATAACACAGCAATCCTATCATTAGATGCTGGGAAAAGCATTGGTAAGCATTGGTAAATTGGTCAAATGAGGCAAGTAGCTAACTAAGAAAATACTTTTTAAATGCGCTTCAACACAATTAGACAGGCTTGCGATCTTATAATGTTATGTAATTTTTAAGATACCTGGTGACTCGTGATTCCTACGCCACCATTAGTTGGCGTAGACCTCTAGTTAGCAGGTGTGGTATCTCCACATTTGGATAGGAAGGAGATTGGAAGGAGATCAGCCCAGGGCTTCAAGGAGACACGGACCTTCCCAAATTGTGTTGGAGCATCCCTTCCAAAAAAGTCACATGTGGAAATGAAATGTGGAAAACAACATGTGAGTGTTTCCACGTGTGGTTTTTGGACACGTGTTTTAGTTTTTCAAATGTGAATAAAGCTAATCACATGTGAAAATGACGAATTCACATGTGAATTTGTGACACAGACTTCATTTTCACATTGTCCCTATTCACATGTGAAGAAATGTTTAGACATGTGAAAATGAAGTCTGTGTCACAAAATCACATGTGAATTTGACAGTTTCACATGTCTAAACATTTTTTCAAATGTGAATAGGGACAATCACATGTGGAAATGTCAAATTCACATGTGACTTTGACACACATTATATTTTCACATGTGGATGTTGGAGCCTTTGGTCACAACAGGGATGAAGGGACTCCTTCAGACGAGGACCAGAGGCCTTAACAGCTAGGATGGACTGCAGAGGAGAAATGGTTTTGCTTGGGCTTAAAATCAGAACACTGTGGAGTGTCCAAACCACCCTAAGCATCCTTTATAATCAGTCACTTACTGAGTGCAGTCTGAAAGTTATCAGATAGCTATTCGGCATCGTTACAGTGATGAATGTCATCCTTGGCCAATAACTAAGGGATTCTCCAAACAGATGACTAGCTAGCCACACAATTTAAACTATACCCAATGTACCAGAAAGAGAGCTGAGGTGTCTAGAACACTCTTGCAAACAGGGATGGGGGCTGGATGAGGCAATACCTCAATTACTGTTGAGTCTCCACCCGCTTGGTATCATTGAAGATATACACTCACCGGCCACTTTAGTAGGTACTCCTGCTCGTTAAGGTAAATAGCCTGATCCTCCCAACAGTGACTCATGTGCAACTCAATATATAAAGCATGCAGACATGGTGAAGTGGTTTAGTGTTTGGTTCGACCAAACAGAACGTGCAAGATGTGTGACTTACTACAAGATTAAACCTAGACTCACTTGGGATGGCATGGAGAGAACAACACTCAGGAAGGTGGGCGATGGCCTCTAGTTAATTGCATTAATTTGTACTTTATTTTCCTTAAACTGTTCATCCTCAAGTTCTATAGTCTCCATCATTAGTGCTCAGCCTCATCGCTGTGGTGTTTCTTCACTGCTCTTCCCAGCGATCACCTGTCAAACAGTTTGAGGTTCTGTAGGCGGCGCTCTTTTCTCTGTCTGTTCAGCCACGGTGGCTATCGCTGGTTATGCTAATTACCCAGTTCTTCATCTAGTCAACAAACCGGAAACGTAAAACACATCACTTTCCCAGGAAAGACCTACCAGATACACAAACACCACCAACATTTATTTATTTATTTATTTCCATATTTCCATATCAATCGGTGATAGAATGCAGCAAAACATATAATTTCTATAAAATGTATACTGATTATTACTTTAAAAGACCCTATTTGTTTGATACAACTTTCAGTGATATGTAATATGAATGTAATTCCCTCGAAGCACAGGCAGACACAAGTGGCTTTCTTGCTACTGGTTTAATTGAAGACATTAAAGCATCTCTCCAAATCCACCGTGAAAACTAAAACACACACGCATAAAGTATAAGCAATAAGCACAATATAAAAGAGTCCATGTTAACATAACATAAAGATGGCGTTCACAGCATGTGGCATAAGTTTTCCCAAAGTAAAACACAGACAAACGAAACAGAAAAAATACCTCGTTGGCTGCATGCTACCATAAGGGAATTGTCTAAACTTGCTTCCAGGCTTTCTTACACGGTTGAGGTCCAAATATTTTCACCTTCAATCAATTCGCACTGTGCGTTCTCCTCGCATTGCGAGGCCGGGTCGCTCCGCCAGATGAGTTAGTGAGTCTTAATGTGCGGCGGGCGGTCCGGAGCAGACGGAGGTCAGACGGTGCTTAGTCTCTTTAGTCGCGCGAGAGCAGTCCAAACGAGATTTGTGCATAACTTAATAAGGGACTTAGAAATAATACTACTTGTAAGACTTAATGACATAATGAATAAATAAGAAAACGTAAATAAATTCTTAATTATGAGCATTGGAAAAGGTAGACAAAATATTGAACAATGTAGACAATATTATGGCAGCAATTACAATGAATTTCATGTCATAAGGTTTCCTGTCAGCCTAACAGGGTGGGAAAACTTCCATTTTACTTTATGAACAACTATGAACAACTTCTGCTCATAATTGGTCAATATTTCGTTGAAAAGTTGTAGTCCGACGTAAAGTCTGCTGGGAAAAAAAATAGAATGAAGCTCCAGTGATTTCTCTGTTTCTGTTGCTACACTGAACATCAGACAGAGAGAGAGGATTTTCAATTATAGATCATGATTATCCCTCTCTGACTCTCTTCTCACCCCTCTTGTCTTTCTATCTATTTCTCTCTCTCCTTTTTGCTCCCTCTTTCCTCCATCTCTCTCCCCAGCTGTTGATTTAGCTTTCAGCTGTGAAATGGAACTCGTTCTGCCCTGTCTGGGTGGGAACACAACAGCATTTTACTTCAATTAGTCTGTACAACAACACAATAAACCCTGCAGATAGAACACAGCGTGGCTCTGATCACTAGGTGTGTGTGTGTGTGTGTGAGTATATGTTTGTGTGCATGTTTTACAAAGGGAGAGTGGATGATGTGTGTGTGTTTCCGGTTAAAGATGCCTGTGGCAGGGTGCCACATAACCGGGGTCCTTGACAGACAGAGACATAGGCAGGGGAGAGTTAATGGGCCAGCAGGGCCGTTTTATTGTCCAACAATACCGCACACAATACCAACGGCCCGGGTCTTGACGGCAGCGCGCCGTCGGCGCCGTCTCCCTCCGCCGGCGCCCTCCTTCGGTCCCGGTGGGCCAGCCGCGGAGCCCCAAGGCTGCCCCCAGCCTGCCAGGCTTCCAGGGGAGTCCTGCCCCAACCCCGACTGGTCAGCCCTTGCAGGTGGCTCCCGACTGCGTCCTCCGTGGACCTCCGCCGGACGCCGCGGCAGGAGACGGCCCGCACCCGCTCCGTCGCTCCCGCTGCGCTGCGCTGGCGCTGGCGCTGGCCCCCGTCTCTCCGCATCCACGCGCCAGCCTCTCACACTGGCGCGTCCCTCCCACACTCACATTCACACACACGTTAAAAAGGCCCCAGCTGCAATCAGTCCCAACTGGCTGCAGCTGGTACCGGATCCAGGAAAGAAGCAGTCCACTAACTCACCTCTCTCCTGGATCCAATTAAGCCTCCCCCCACCCTCCCTCCAGTCCGCCACAATGCCATATGTTTGCATGTTTGTGTGTGTGCTCATGTGTGTGTATACATGTATGTGTGTGAATAGAATAGTGCATACTGTGTGTGTGCACACTCAAACACATGCACAAACAGATACTAGTAATAATAATACACTTAACTTAAACCCTGTTTAGCTAGGTAGCCAGCAAGCTAACCGTTAGCTAATATAAAGTCTTTCGTCACAGTTTGTTGTTGCACAGTGGAATGATTGATGAGTATGGTTTTGTGTGCATTGCTCTCAGGCCTGTTACTTATCAGGTGTCAAAAATGGAAGTGTCTCTCATAAATCTGGAATTATTTATGCATTATTAATGCTACATGCAAGTGCTGGTCCGATACCACCAATACAGAGGCAAATTGATGCCTTTTGGTACCTTTTGAGAGATGTCCAGAGAACTGGTACCTTCATGTTAGGATGCCAAGAATTCTATGTGATCAAGCTTTATCCATACATCAACCCACAAACCACAAAGATGGCTGATACGGTGCCCTGGAGAAAAGACTGGCACTAACCATCTGCAGGCTTGTCAGTCATTTTTGTAATGTACAGCCCATGACATATTATGGCAAGTTTGCGAGGCACTGAACAGCGTGAAGAAGGTGTTGGTGAAGAGGCAAAAAAAAGGTCCAGACAAGAGGTCCAGGCAATCATCACAGAATTTGAGAGGAATTTGAGTGTGTGCATGTGCTTTGGATGGCACACATATTCCCATCGTTTTGATGTTGGTTTGCCAGGGAAGTGCCACGACTCATTTGTGTTTCAGCACTCCTGTCTGTGTCTGAAGTTGGAGAATCGCCTTCTGGCACCTTCTTGTCACCAGAAGCATTCAAGGTGTCAACGTACCTGTCCTGATTGTTGCAGACGCCGTGTACAGCTGGACAACCAACATCATGAAGCCTTTCCCAGAGGGTACCGCGAGGAGTCCAAGAGCAAGATATAATGTTGAACAACCCGTCGGTCGTCTCAAAGGTCGCTGGCACCGCATCGTGAAAGAGGAATGGGCATGTGGGGGTCTGCCTGCATGGTGCTATACAATTTCTGTGAGATGCACAATCTGGAGTACCTGCTGCAGGGAGATACAGGCCCCGATAACCACATGAGGACCCAGAGCAGTGTGACCCAACCTGTTTTCTTTACAGCAGACAATATCTGTGAGGCCTTGGTTGCACACATCCATCAGATGCAATAAAAAGACAATGGGATAATAACAAGACAACACGCCTGCACAGCCTTCATCCTCCTCTGCCCCTGTCCCTGTTGTCTCTCTCTCTCTCTCTCTCTCTCTCTCTCTCTCTCTCTCTCTCTCTATCTCGCTCTCCCTGTGTACCGCTCTCTCTCTCTCTCTCTCTATCTCGCTCTCCCTGTGTACCGCTCTCTCTCTCTCTCTCTCTCTCTCTCTCTCTCTCTCTCTGTGTCTCCTTCTGTTGCAGGCTTGTGGGAGCTGTGTTCCTGCCATGCTGCTGCTGACTTCTATCATCTAATCACCTACCCAGCATTTAAGCCCTGCTCCCTGTTTGTTTGTTGCTAGTTCGTCTTTCATCGTCCACAGCCGCTACCGCTGTCTTAGTTGCAACTCAGTTAGTTCTAGTCAGTTTGTAGTTCCCTGGTCTGGTATCTCCTGTTCTGTGCTACCTGTTGTAGCTTCAGTTACTTCCATATTCAGATCCTGTTATTCCTAGTAAAGTCTTGTTCGCCTATTCCTGTCTCTTGCCTCGTGTCTGCTCCTGGGTCCACTGGTTCAATCCTTACAAAGACAAAGCTAATCTTGTCCTTCTCCTCCCCTGATATGTTCTGATCGTATTCTGTAACATCTTCATTGTCATAACTGATTGATTTTCAGCTGATTTAGTTAGGCCTGAAAAGTCTCCATTATGCAATCTGTTATCTACATTCTGCATCACCTGTGTGTTGATTGTCTATCAGCCTGAGTTAGGCCTGTAAAGTCCTTTGAGGATTGTTCAGGATAAAGGGCTATATAAACTTGACTCTACTTGACTAGACTTACTGATATGTGTGGAAAAACAAAACATAAGTCATTTAGCAGATGCTGTTATCCAAAGCGATTTACAAAGCTCAAAGTTTACACTATGTGGGGATTGAACCCACAACCTTGAGACCAAGGGTCTTATGCTCTACCAACTGAGCTGTCTGGGCCAGATCCATAACTTCATGAGTAACTTGGAGAAACAGTAACCATTGGCTAAAGAAAAAAAGATCAGTAATACTTGTGTACAGCAAAACGGTTGCAATGATTGGTTCAAAAATACCTTTTATCTTTGGATCTTGAGAAGGATCAGATGTGCTGGTGCTTGTGTCTTGGGTGGCATCCTCCTCTTCACCCTCTTCATCCTCCAGTGGCATATTGGGAGTTTCAGGGACTTCAGATGAGACTGTCAGAATGAAATAAGTCCAGAAAACAATATCTTCCACTTAATCTTCCCTTACTGGCAGTATTGAACTACAATGGGTTAGTATGGGTGTTACCTGAAGACAGTCTTAAGCATGACGTTGAGGTATAGGCTACACAAGACATACGACAACATAAGAATAAAAGTATATAACAATATAAAGCAACAATAGAACAACAATAAAAATAGAATAAATGTGACAAGTGTCGCACAAAGTGTCAACGTACCTGTCCTGATTGTTGCAGACGTCGTGTACAGCTGGACAACCAACATCATGAAGCCTTTCCCAGAGGGTACCGCCAGGGGGCCAAGAGCAAGATATAATGTTGAACATCCCGTTGGTCGTCTCAAAGGACGCTGGCACTGCATCGTAAAGAGGAATGGACACGGTCTGCTTGCATGGTGCTACACAATTTCTGTGAGATGCACAATCTGGAGTACCAGCTGCAGGGAGATACAGGCTTCGATAACCATTCATGATAAGCGATAAAAGATAAAAAAGTGTCTGTCAATATACAATATACAGTTGTCTGGAACAGTAGATGATTAGCCAGAATGGCATCCGCTTAATCGAAATATGGACTTTGCATCGGGTCTACCACCATCTTTACAGATGCAGATCAGCATCAAACACAATCCAAAGTTCAAGTTCTTGAACTTGAACTTCACAGTCTATGATCGTTCCTGGAACAAGCCCCCTATTGCTCTGTTTAACAAATAATTCACAGACGCTCCAAAGTGAATCCCTGGTCACTTAAACTCACTCATAAAAGTAACAAAGAGTCCAAACTGTTGACTTTCTGTCACCTAATAAATGAAATTACAACAGATTAGGCTAACCTGAAGGCTACAGGTTTTTTTCTTTCTTGCCTGGCAAAACACAACTGGTCCACCATCTTCACCACTTCTGTCTGCACGCTCTCCTGACACACCCAATTCATCCATTACGGGATTCTGGCAAATAACATATAGAACAGCTGAATTCTGATAGGGTAATGCACCCGTCCACGAGGGGGCTTGTTTGTGGGTTCCCTTAGACCACTGGGCGGGTGGTCTCTGAGCTGGGTGGATCTGCTGAGGTGGAAGGAACCTTGGCGAAGAAGTCATCATTCTCTGCCAACGCTGCAAAGCTGTTTGCTAGCAGGAGAGGGTCCTCCAAGGCAGAATCAAAAAGTGGAAGGGAGGTTTTTTGGCCTCCTCTTCACCACAGCTGACCAGGTTGTGTCAGGAGGTGAGGTAATGTGAGCCACGGGCACCATTCTGCAAGGCTCTGTTCCTCTGATACAGGACTGCTCACCACCCTTCACACCAGGTTGTGGACTCTCGGGGATAGAGCCTTCAACGAGACTGCCCCCACCCTCTGGAACTCACTCCCTGTGGAGATCCGCAATGCTGGGTCCATTGGAGTGTTTAAACAGCGGCTGAAGACCTTCCTCTCCAGCCAGGCCTTTGGACCCAGCTGCTGAACTGTGGCCCTGTCCTTTTTTGTCCTTTGTCTTATTGTCTTCCTACCTTTTAGCCTAGTTGTTATTTTCCTCATTTTATCTAGTTCTTCTCTTAAGTGCTTACTTAACAAAAGTTAAGTGGGATAAAAGCGTAACTTTCGTGGTGCACCAGATATTACATCAGTGGTATATCTGCTTCTAGTCACAATTTGATCACACAGAATATGAACTGTCACATACACACATACCACTCGAAGCCATCACACCACATACACTAGGATAAGAAAGCGCCCATAGATAGCCTGGTCCTCTGTTGGAACATGTCAGATTGCACAAAACTCATTTCACTTTTATCGTCGCCTGTCTCCTGTTCTTTTATTATTTCAGGAGTCCAAATAATGTCACTTATCACACACTAGATAACTTTTCCAATAATCCCACCTATCACTTTAACGCCTCTTTTCTCATTCTATCTCCGTACACTTAGAAGAAAATGGACATCGATCCTCTTAGGCAGTCAGAAAAAAGATTATTTTATCCAATTGGACGCAGTTTCAAGAAATCAAACAGAACTAACACACACTTGCTCGGTTTAATATCTAAAGACTGAAACGATTAATATGAGTTAGTTCTATTAGTTATATGTAACCAGATAACCTATAGTTTCATCTGCCATTTAGATTCTAATAAAACACATTTGTAATTATTGGATTTATTTTAGCTTTATTTGATTCTATGTCATTTAATGTAATTCCATGAAAGATAATCCACAATTGAATGCAGTTTCATGAATGATGCATCTCTTGCGCACATTGAAACCTTAATTTTCAGCTGTTTTGATAGGAACATCGCAGCATCCGTAACTAATGCAATGCAATTTCATTATAATACCTTTTGCATACAATTGAAGCGCCTATAGCATTTCAAAATAAAGCAAAATCTGTTTTTGCAGTGTACCTTTCTTTTTCTTGTCTCTCTCTCTCATTCCTGTCTCTCTCTCTCTTTTCTCTTTTCTATGAGCCATGTGATATCTAATAACTGATCACTGTGGGTGAGGCATCAGAAACATTATCACTATCACTTTTTCTCTCTTTCTCTCTATTAGTTTTTTTTCTTTTAGTTTTTCGAGATGGGATTTTCTTTGTTTAGAAATGTACAATTTTATCTGTGACCTCATACATTTTAAATGCAATTAAAAGAATTATCTTTCTTTCTCCAGTTCTGTCTTTTTCATCCTCTCTCTCTCTCTCTCTCTCTCTCTGCATGCTTTTATAGGCCACATAATGAATCTTAAAAAAAGTCACTTTTATGACTTTTACTCTTTCTCTTATACTCTCTCCCACTCTATCTTTCTCATTCAACTCAATCCGTCACTCTCTATCATTTTATCAGTCAAATAACATCTACTTTGCTAAACAAGATGTCACATTGTAAGAGAGAGAATACCAGAGGGCACCCTTAATTGCTTTATGGATTCAAGGCTAAAAGAATAATTGTAAAAGGAAGGCAAGGCGCTCTTATTTTGTGTGCAAAAGTGTTTTAAAAAAGCCTTAATTTTTCTCTAGCTGCCCTAGAGAAGATTATGCATTGAGAAAATAGAAACAGCTTTTTTAACTTTTGCACA
Source organism: Hoplostethus atlanticus (assembly GCA_034670405.1). Taxonomy (NCBI): domain Eukaryota; kingdom Metazoa; phylum Chordata; class Actinopteri; order Trachichthyiformes; family Trachichthyidae; genus Hoplostethus; species Hoplostethus atlanticus. Next base: position 258,441 of record JAXDDX010000079.1, on the reverse strand, counting down.
CAAAAGAAGTGCCCTGCCTTCCTTTTTTTTTCTTCAAGCTCTTCCATTATTTTAAAATATCACTACTCACTCTGGGTAACATTCCTCAGCCCCATGTTTTTCTTGTAAAATGTGATCACTTATCATTTTTATGACTTTGCGGGCGCGCTCAGTTCAAATTTATTTTAGATAGCAAAGCACAGCGGGGAGGTGACAGACGGGCATTATTTGCCGAAGAGACGTGAATTCATTTTGAGCCATTTTATGAAAATTACTATCTCATTACTGCTCTAATATAATATGCCACTCTTTCCTGCCCTGTGCCTGCACACACATACAGATACACACATAGAACTTGACTTAGAGGGGCTTTGAATGGGTCATTGAAGGTTGATACAGGTGCCAATATTTTTGGATTGAAGCTGCCAATAGTGCACAGAAGCTTTTACATTTGCTGTCGGATAGGACTTTGCCAAGAACAATCCTGTGTTGCGCAGGAAGTTATGCGTTGTATAACATTTTCTAATTGGTTTGGAATCAATAGAAGAAGAACTGGGTAGTTAGCATGAGCAGCGATAGCCACCATGGCTGAACAGACAACGGAAAGAGCGCCACCTATAGAAACTCAAACTGAACAGAAAATCCAAGGAGAAAGAGAAAGACACACTGTTTGATTGACAGGTAATCTCTGGGAAGTGCAGTGAGGAACACCATAGCAATGCGCGTTGAGATGATGGAGACTTAATAAAACAAAGAAAACACAAACCACTTTCTCCTAACTAAGGTCAAATCTAACTTTTTCCTAATGAGGCGAAGAAAAAAACCCCACTTTTTTTCAGGTTGTCTACCCTCGTAAGGATATTTGGACACACAAGATAATGAAAATATAGATAACTCTCTCTATCTCTCACACACACACACACACACACACTCCTCTTCCTGGTCTCACGTCTGAATTCATAAATCAAACGGCCAGCTAACTCTTTATAACATCTGGAGATTGAGCGGGGCTTATCATAAAGATTAATTATCATCGTTAATAAATTATTATTAATTCCATATCATGCCATCAAATCTGGACGAGGATAGATGATAACGGCCGCAGCAAGCGACATACCGGCTATAACTTTATATTAACAGTTCAATCAAAAGACGTGAGTGAATGTAAGTTGCTTGTAGTTACATACACTGTGCCAGAAGTTAGCCTTGTTGTGATCTAAACAAGAAAAATCCACCCAAATATTAGAAAAACAACATCAGCGGTGTTGGAAAATACATCACAATAATGGTTAAACCACACTGGCATCACGCAGGAATGTTTTTACATGGTCACAGTGCTTGACAGACCCTCTCTGATAGCAGCAGCGACCGGGTCAACAATACGGTCATGTTGAGCAGCGTGCAGGCCTTTGTATTACAACCATTCGTTGTATGTGCAGCTGACTCTAGTTGTTGCTCAGTTTCAGAGTGCAACATACAGTTTGGTACCCGAAAGACATTACCCAAAGGGTTAAATTGCAGCATGTTGGTACATAGAATGGAGTTACACGGAGGGAGGTACAGTATCTGGGGTACCACTTGGGATGTGGGCAGGTGCATCCCCGGGTAGATAAGACGGCAACAATTGCAGTCTGCCTAAGACTAAAAAAAGAGGTGAAGCAATTCTTGGGGCTAGGCTGGAAGGCTAGGGGCCCTTTTGTCCCGGGAGGTAGAGGGGGTACATCACCTGGAAGCTGTCGAGGAGGGAGTGTCTGACTGTGAAGTGGACAGTTGATCTCCCGCCTCGATCTCTGTTCGGATCATGCACCACTCCAATGGCTCCACGGCATCACCCTTGGAATCTGTCTCTGTAGCCATTCAACTTCTTCAAGGTGGGCCACAGGCCAGGGGCGCAAGTGGAGGTGGCTGACTTCCTCTCTCTCTCTCTGGGGCACGGGGGGGAGGGGAGAGTTAGCTGTCGCGTGCTCAACAAAGCCTGCAGGACTACAAGCAGAGCCTTTGTGACTTTGGCAGCATCTTCGGTTACTGAACCGGCCCTGTGGGATATTTTGTGTTAGGACACTTTGCATTAAAAAAGTAACACGTGCCCCCTTGTTGCCTGTTCATTCCCCTGAGAAATACAAACCTTGTTACTTCAACTTCAACTTTATTTATATAGCTCTTTAAAACACAAAAAAGGTTGTACGAAAATTAAAGCAGTTCAGAGGATGATCCAGAAAAGTCTTTCCTCCCCCTCCCTGGTGAGCAGAGTGCAGAGGACCTCGAGGGTGGGGCCTACCTCTGAGGGGTATTCTAGTGATGGAGCTGGAGAGGTAACAAGCCTCTTATTTTCAATTGTTACCTTATTCTTAAAAGGCTGTCTGAGGTAAAAAATCATCTGATCACCAACAAGATGTTTGTGTGTAAGTAAGCAAACCATTGTGTGTTGCTTAAGTTATACACAAAATAGTCTCTGAAGTCTGCAAGGGCTCAGTCCTCGAGTCCAGAGGGTGCAGTTTGGGATTGGGCCACAGAAAAAACAGCAGACAAGAAATAATTTTAAAGACTTCCAAAAAATCAAGGAGATAAAACAAGACAAATAGCAAAATAAAAGACGTTGTGAAGTCGTAAAGACATCAAAGCAAACTTATAACCTTACTTCCCTAAACGTAGAACATATATTTTATTAATATACTGTTCCCAATAGGAAATATGGGAACTTTTTGAAGGCTCTGATATCTCCCGCCTGATAACAAAAAACAAAAGGGTGTCCAACATGGCTGCTGCAACTCTACAGTCCAAGGTAATAAAAATAAGAAACACTAGTCATATTTACACTAGTACACTTCTGCACAATCGACTCATGTTCATGATGAACTAGAAATACCTGCTGCAGTTTGTTTGGTTAACAAAGCAACTAGTTGTTGCTATGGAGCTTGCCAGCAATAGCCATGGCCTTCCCAACAAGTTAAAGGAGCGAACGCTTCCAGTTCGGAGCAATGGGAAATCTTCCCGTCTTTACCCTTCGTCTGACATGACATGAATGCAGCATTCCAACAGGGCATCCGGTGTGGTTTGCTATGGTATTTAGAATGGTTCTGCAAAGGGTCTATTCATACTTTCTTTTCCTGTCTTGTTTTGTATATTTCCTTGTCTTTAATAATAGGTTTTATAGCAAAAACGTATTTTTCAAGACAGTTATTTTGAGGACCCAAATATTGTTATTAATATTAAAACTGAGGAATTTATCTTTAATAGCACATTTTGAATTTATTGTAGTGCAGTGCTCCTTTGCATGCACGTGTTTGATATGTATTGAATTGGATTTCTAGTGTTTTTACAACTGAAAGATTGAACTGTACTGTAATGGCATTAGATTGAAATAGTTTCTCCACCAGTAAAAAACAAAGACCACAATTTGTGCGGCTACGGAACTGTGTGTCAGATAGGGCAGTGAGCAACACAAGGGCCCCATAGGGGACTGTCCTGTCCCCCTTCCTGTTCACCCTCTACACCTCTGACTTCAGGTTCAACTCTGAAACATGCCACCTGCAGAAGTACTCAGACGACTCTGCAATCGTGGGGTGCATCAGGGGAGGACAGGAGGAGGAGTAGAGAGGCCTGGTGGAGGACTTTGTGGTGTGGGGTGAGCAGAACCACCTACAGCTCAACGTCACCACAACAAAGGAGATGATTGTGGACTTCAGGAGGACTAGGGCCCAGCCGACCCCGGTCTCCATCCAGGGGACGGATGTGGAGACGGTCGGGTCCTACAAGTACCTGGGAGTTCACCTGGACAACAAGTTGGAATGGGCCGGCAACACCGAGGCCCTGTACAAGAAGGGCCAGAGCCGACTCTACTTCCTGAAGAGGCTCAGGTCCTTCATATGCAGTTCTCTGCTGCATATGTTCTACCAGTCGGTTGTGGCCAGTGTCATCTTCTTTGCGGTGGTGTGTTGGGGTGCTAACACCAGGGCCAAGGATACCAACAGGCTGAACAAACTGATCAGGAAGGATGGCTCTGTTGTGGGCATTAACCTGGACACCCTGGAGGAGGTGGCAGAGAGAAAGATGCTGGCCAAACTGCTGGCCATCATGGATAATGTCTCCCACCCCCTCCATATCATGGTTATGAAGCAGCGGAGCTTGTTCAGCAGACTGATTCCATCACGGTGCGACAGACAGCGCTACAGGAATTTCCTGCCGGCCGCCATCAGACTTTTTAACGCCTCCCCTCCCCCTCTACAGCTCAACTGAGGACCTCACCACTTATCACCTAGCACCCTGCACTTTATCCATTCACATTCATTCATTGCCCTGCACTTTATTCATTTCCTTTCACACTTATTAATTGCCCTGCACTTTAGACACTTTAGCCTCTCTCATTACCTTTCACATTCATTCACCCATTCCCATTCTTTAACTCAAGTCAAGTCAAGTCGAGTTTATTGTCATTTCAGCCATACATGTAGCACATACAGCCAAACGAAATGTCGTTCCTCACAGGACCAAGGTGCCAAAAAACATACACTTACACAAAATACAAAATACACAAAATACAACCAACATAATAAAAGAATAAAATATATAGTAGAAAAACAATGTGCTGAGTAGTGGTGTCAGTATAAAGTGTCAAGTGTAAAGTCACCCGTGCAGGGTGAGTGTGTGCATGTGTGTATATATGTACCATTCATTCGCTCTTTCCTACTTGTATATATGTAAACATGCCATCCATCCGCTGTATATCCTGGTCCTATGTCACCTAGTACCGTAGTTTTTTTTTTGGTATTTATTTGATATGCCTTTGTTTTTTGTATTTTGTATTTTGTACCTTGCCTTTGTATTTTGTACATTCTTGTGATGCTGTTATGCTGCTGCAACCCCAGAATTTCGCCACGGGGATCAATAAAGTATCTATCTATCTTCAAAAGAGTTTGATCCAAAATACTCAGAGTCCCACAATGCCTAGCGTGGAAGTGGCGAGCCGCGGGGTGGGAATTGGTTGATCGCGTGTCACGTGACACATCCATCCTCTCCGTAACAAAGTGGCATACTGCCTCCTCCCTCCCGGCTAGTGGTAACTGCCAGGCTAGTACCGGGACACCAAACGGAGTTGATAGCGTGAGAGAGACGAATTTATCCTCTTCAAACAAACGTTCGCCGCCTCCGATATCTTTTTTTTTTTTTTTTTAAACACACCGTCTACGTCCCTCTTCTCAGCTTCATGGTCTTAACACTGTTGTGATTCAGTGCCGCCCGTGTGTCGTAACGTTAGCCTATGTGGAGTGCAAAGGTCCTATGTTAACGAGCTGACGCGCCGGATAACAGTGCAGACGGGTATACCGTTTATTACAAAACACACTTGGCTCGCTAAACCGGATTTATAACGAGGTAAGTGGATTCATTTTGATTAAAACTGATACTCGCCCGAGCTCAAGCCGTTAAAATATCATTCCGCGGCCTTGTCTCTCATTCATTTCCTACTTATCATCGTTGGCATGTTTATCGCTCGGTGATAACTGTCTGGCTCAGTGGTAAGTTAGCCCGCGGCGGCATTTAAGTGACTGTGGGTCTGATAGGCACACAAAAATAGTTGCCAAGTTAATAACTTACGACAAGGTTGAGATTTGGGGTAATGTAAAAAAAATATTGATGTCTAAAAGCGCTCATTTTTAATATAAAATAAACATATCTGTCTGTAAATCCAGGCAAAACCTACACTATTTGCACTCACAAACAATTTGGCTAGAGTATCACCTAACTGTTTAAGACTGAATGTTGATAAACCTTACATTCAGTGCCCGTAACTCTGTTGTACTCCTCCACATTATTATTATTAATTATTATTATAAATGATTAATGTTTTAATAACGCAACTCTCATCTTTCTAATGGAGACTCGTGTTCTTCTGCTTTTTCCACCCGCGATTTCCTGCTTTTTTGCTTGACTGTTTTCATGTTTTTCTCCTTCTCCTGGTTGATTGTAAGTCCATGTCTATTTTTCCCAGTTCATAGTGGAGCATCATGGAGCAGCTCTGGACACAGATGCCAGTGTTTTGAATTATAGGGGATGTTTTACTTCACTATGGCTGTGTTTACTTCACTTTCAGTGAAATCAATTCAAGAAGTGTTTTTCCTTCAACATTCAACTGTTTGAATTCCTCTTCCTTTTTCACTGCTGCCAACTTGAACTTCTTTCTGTAAACTCTTAAAGTTATAATCCTCAAGTTTTTCTTTTGTCTTTGATGCTCAGCGCTCATCACTGTGGTGTTTCTAAGCTGCACTTCCCAGCACCTGTCAATCAAACAGTGTGTCCAGTACTGTAATGTCTTCCTCCCCACAACTACCCACAAACCGGAGACATAAAACCAGGGGTGTAAAAAGTAGAAGTACTGACCATGTTTTTCCTCCACCCATCCCATATACCAGGTGATTCTAATTAGCACAACTCTTCATCTTGGTAAGAGCCAGGTTGGAGCAAATACGTGGTTAGGATTTCTACTTTCTGAAGCTTTACTTTCTACTTTTTACCACCCCTGCATAAAACTGAGACACCTACCTGACACTAGGTGTATAGAACAGCAAATGTAAATGCTTTCATTATCTGGGTATTGGTTGAATCACTATTATGTCATATCAGTTGGTGATGGAGAATAACAAAATCCTGTCTCTGTACTACAGAAATTACATGAAAAAGTTAATTAAATAGTTCTTTATCTCTTTCTTTCCAGATCTCTGGAAAGCCACCATGAACTTCTTCCTGGAAACTCTCCAAGTCATCCTCCTCTCCCTCTGGTACAATGTGGAGTCTTTCGTCCATCTCTTCATCCCTGTTAAGAGGAAAAATGTGGCCGGCGAGGTGGTGCTGATTACAGGGTCAGGTAGTGGAATTGGACGCCTCATGGCTCAGGAGTTTGCGCGTCTCGGTACTGTGCTGGTGTTGTGGGATATCAACCAGGAGGGGATGAAGGAGACAGCTAGACTGGCTAAAGAGAGCGGAGCCACCAGAGTCCACTACTATCTCTGCGACTGCAGCGATAAGAATGAAGTTTACAGAGTGGCTGACCAGGTAAGGATTGGTGTTCAGTGTATTGTGGAAAATGGTGAAATTATCTGACTTCGTATACTTTTATTACACGGTGTTCCCGCTGGTCACAGAATTCCTGAAATTTTGAGGTGTATTCCAGACCGAGAACGTTGATACATTCTCTGGGGAATATCAGGGAATTTTACAGGAATATACTAGAATGTAGCTTACAACTTGTTTCACACATTCACTGGATTGGATGGTGGTTTTCAGCTCAGCTCTAGTGGAAACTGGATCTATATGTTCACCTCTAACAAACAAACAACACTAACAAACCAGGAAGGGAGCTCATGGAACTGCTTCGATTTGGTGATGGAAAAATCTTGGATTTTTACACCAGGACCCTTAAATGTGTCACATAGACCTAGCAAATCATGTTGCATAGGCTAATTTGATTTACAATTGGGCAGGGAAAGTAGTTCTACAAAGTGAGCTACTTTTGAGAAACAACGTTTGGTAAACTTTGCCTTCCTTGCAGACAAAGGTGACAAGTCAAAGGAATGACAAAAACTTTGTGTAAAAGGTGTTACGGTAATTTATTGCAATGGAAGCAGGATTACAAACTTTGTCAAGCAAATGGCTTCTATTAGGAGATGAAAATTCAACAAGCTGTGCTGAAACCGTTTGTTTGAAGCATTTGCTTAGCTTTGCTTAACCCAGGAAGGGGCAACCACGTGCTATGGAGGGCCAAGAGTTTGCATGTTTTCATACCAACCACGCAATTACACTAAATGATGTCACTGATTAGTCACTCCTCTCTGGCTGAAGGCATGCTAATCAGTGAAATCACCTGGTGTAGTGTTTAGTTGTAATGAAAACTAACTAAACTGTTATTGCCCAGAGGAGCCTCAGATACACTGATAAAATCTCTCTGTGTGTGTGTCTGCATATGTGCCCTGGAGGCAAGGTGGGGTTGGGCTGTTATGTAAATTGATTTTTGGCTGCCATAGGCCACTGTATGTGGGTAGGTACAAAATATTTGCAGTGCCATGCACAAACCTTCTTATCTCCACAACTATTTTTGGTAGTAATTGACAGCTGCCACATGTAGACTGTTTTTGGACCCCAGGACCAATGAAAACTGAAGTTTCAGTTATACCTAGATATCAAAAGGAAAACCATGTAGATTTTCTCATTGCTTGAAAGTTGTCTCTCTGGAAAGTGGCAACTACAGCTACACACCCTCTGAGGATTATTCATATCATACTCTACCTTTTCAACTACCAAACCTGTTCTAACTATAGAAAACTTTTGACAGAGATGGTGTTTGACCAGAATGTTTTATGGATATTGTGTTAAGGGGGCTTTTATGTAGTTTATGGACTGGATGTATCCCAGTAGCATGCACTGTGGCAATGTTTTCTAATAAGAATTGTTAAGCCTGCATTATCAACGTTGCCACCCATGTTTCTTACACTCATTAGTACATATGTTTTTGGGGAGAGTGCTCTAATGGAAACCAACAAGAGTTTTGCAAGGCATATAAATATATATAAATATGAGCATCACATCTTCTAAAACCAACAACACAGAAACACTGCATATATATGAGGGAACTACTATAGATGCACCGATTGCAATTTTGTAGGCCGATTCAGATTTTTTTTTAAAGTCTGACCTGCCGATTCAGATTTTCTTCTTTCTTCTAAGAACTATAATTGACAGCATACACAAACATTTTTGTAACTTTTCTTCAATGAAAAATTCAATTGTATGTTCATAATAAAACATTGACTATTAAATAACTATTTTCTCCAAAACTGCACCAGGTTACGGGACCTTCTCTCACTCAAACAAATCTCAAAATAAAAGTGCTGCAGGTTACTGGACAGAGCTTTTTTTGTACAAATAAAATCCAACTGAAAATGAATTGCAGTATATCCCACTTTATCTAACATGTTTTACTTTCCCAAAAGAAAACAGGTGCAACAGATCTATATAACAACACACCTAATGCACCAGATTACAGGACCTTGACCTTTTTCTCTTTTTTTACACATCTCAAAATAAAATAGTGCACCAGGTTACAGGACAAACCTTTTATTTTTTATTTTTTACAAACCTCCAACTAAAAATTAAGTGCAGTATATGTATTTTTCCAAATGACAGAAGAATATAACAAGGCACCTTTTATTGTCAACATATGTATAGGCCTAATGCAATCACTTGAACATTAACCCTCTAAACCCCATAGCACCCGGGAGCGCCCATTCTATATTTCACTGTTGTGCCCAAGAGCTTCCGTCATTTTCCAATCATTTAAATGCATCAAAAACAGAAAATCAAGTTCTGAACTTTGTTTTTATATATACTTCATGTTGTCATCAACTAACTGGAAAATGTTGGTCGCGATGTTGACATTTTTGTAGTTTTTCGAAGTTCAATTTTCTTATACCCGTAGTCCTAAAAATGGCTGGACCACGTTTTTTTATTGAAATCGCTAGTTGTCGTTTGATAAAACAAGCCTCAAATCAACTTCACTACATAGCAGGGACGTACCGAGTCGTTACTGCCGGGGAGGGACACTGTTTCCTGGGAGGGAGTGCATGTAAGAGTCCGTCGGGAGAACTGACTGATTTACGCCAAGTTTTCTCCTTATAAGTTTGACGAGTGTTGTTGTCTGATCGTATTAGACTTCTTTATGGGTCTGTGTGAAGTACGGGGTGTTTTCTCTTGTATTTTGAAAAGCACAGCGTTGGCTAAGACAACAGGGACGTTTTGTTGTCATATTGTCAAAGTTGACACTGAAGGAAGGAGACTGAGAAATGTTGTCGGTTACTGTCTGTGCCGCTGTGCGCGTGACGTGAACCATCGTGTGTGTGTAAATTTGACCGGCACAGAATCTGCTATATCTGATCGGTGCGTCTCTAGGAACTACCCTGGGTCTGGTAACAAACACAAGCCAATGTTGGTGAATCTGTCAGCAAAAGTTTTGCTGGAGTCTTGGTTCCTAACAGATGCCTCATAGCTCGTAAAACAACCATTATTTACAAATTCTCACCACAAGCCAGCATAAGTTATTGTTTGGGTTTGCAGTTGCCATAACAAGCTATCGTGTGTGGTGTCAGGGATCCAATCACTGCTCACATACATGCCTCTATATTGACACCGGTGTCTGTAATTAACTTTTTGTTTCACCTGCCAAGGCCTGGTAAAATAAAATGTCTGCCAAGAATATTTTTTACCAACCAAAATAATTAAACATTTTCATAGAAACATGTCACCCTACCAGTTTTCAATAATCTTTCCTGTATAATATCAGGTACTGTGTGAAACCGTCAATAAAGCGATTAATGATTTGTTTTCAAATGCACTATTGTTCAGAATAAGCATAATAATGTTTGAAGTCCTCACAGACTGAGCAGTCACAATACTGGACCTTGATTGGCCCACACCAGCTCCCCTAAATCAAATAAGGTGAACCTGCTGATTGGAAGCTTTCCAGTTCAGATGCTGCAAACTGGCCTGATTGGACAGATTTCAGGAATTCTTTAGTGAAGCCAAATTTCTGGGAACAAAGTGGATCAGTGACTGAAAGGATCTTATTTGGCCAATGTGATTTAGGTCACCAAACACTATGAATATTCCAGTTGCAGTCAGCAATGAAACACGATACAGCAAGACCTCAAGTGCTGTATTGCTTTTAGAAAACGGGTACAACATATAGAAATAATTATTTGATGACACAGTATTATTTTATTTTCTAAATTATTATTTTTTTAGCAAATTCATTGAAATAAGAAAGTATCTTGTGAATATAGAATTATAATTAGAACGTTAGAATACATTGGAATGCATTTTAGAATGATCACACTAGGGTGACCATACTCCTCAAAAAGGTTAAACTACTATATTCCCATTTGTGCTTCTAACCCATTCCAAAGTACCTGATTCTTGTTGGTATGATCAAATACCCACGCAGCGCTCCCATCTCTTTATTCACATCAATTAAAGGGTTTATATAACGCCGAGGAAGACCCATGTCTCATCCTATGTCCATCGTGGCCTGTCCATTCATAGACGAGGTTGTGGATGAGGGAGTTGGGATTGTACGCAAAAAAGACAAAGAATAAAGACAAAGAACTTTCAGGGACAGATCAGACCCGCTGGTTTACCCGGATCAACATCTTTGAGCGGTATAGGTTCTCAGGTGAAAGCATTGATTAGGTTTGCAGATTAGTAATGCTACATATAGAAAACAGCACACACCTCAGTAAAGCTCTCACAGTCCCACAGATTGGGCCTCATTCACAAATGTTTTTGTAAATTAAAAAAAATAATATATTTTTTTAATATATGTATATTTTGTATATGTATTTATGTGTGTAAGAAAATACCAACGTGGGATTCATGAAACATGCGGGAAACCTCAATTTGTTCGTAGAACAGGTGTATATTTGATGAATGCCAATCGTTTGTAAATTGGATGTGCGTGCCTGTTGAAGCCGATTTGCACAGGTAAACGCTGTTCAACACCGCAAAAGGCTGCAGACTGAAGGGTCATGTGCAAGTTGAGGTTTGGCACTACTGTAATGGATTTTTCATAAAGAATAAGCCATTCTATGAGCCTTCCCACATGTTTCCAAATGCGTAGGATTTGATCGTACCAACGAACAAATTCCGAATCAAAATGATGAATCGGACTATGTTCGTAGAAACGTTCATACGAACGATTTACGATCAAATCTGATCTTACGCACGTTTCGTGAATGAGTCCAATTGTCTTTCTCAATCAGGAGTAGGCGAAAATTTGAAAATCAATAAATCATTACCACATGACATTTGAGAATAATATAACCATCATAAACAAATGAGATCATACCAATGGTGTGAGATAGAGGCTACCAGTCATCTCGACCATACTTTCATTTGATTATGGTAATTTTACCAAGGTGTCACAATTAATTTGAGAATGATCTATTGATGGTTAAAATGCTACACGTAGCACCCTTTTTTAGCTTTAAGATGAATAAATTCAAAGAGTGGCTCAGATTCAGAAAACCCTTGTGGTGTGAAAAGGTTGTCACATCCAACTTATCAAGTAGAATCATTCTATCAATAGCAAATTAATTGGGCTTTCTGTTTAGATTAGGACTCGACTGACTTGAAAGGGAGTTGACTGAGGCATTAAAATGTCTCTCATGCGTTTATTTTTCACCATGCAACAGCAGGTGAATGAATACAGAACAGGGTTAAGAGTACAGTATACACTATCTGCTTTCATTAGCCATGTTGCTTAAATTCAGTTCCAGGTAGCGTTGAAAAGGTCTAAAAAGTCTTGTGTCTGTCTGAAAACTGCAGATATCGTCTTTCTAGAGATAGAAAATGTCACTGATGATATATTGTTGCTGGGAGGATACTTGACAAATGGTGCTTTCTTACTGCAATTCTCCTTGCCCGATATACCCTTATTTGTTTACATTTTAAATGACCTTTGCCCCATGCAGGTGAAGCGGGAGGTTGGAGACATCAGCATCCTGGTGAACAATGCCGGCATCGTGACGGGAAAGACGTTTATGGACGCTCCCGATTCTCTGATCGAGAAGACCATGGAGGTCAACACCATGGCTCACTTCTGGGTCAGTCAACCACACTGGAGATGGACAGTCATTAGCTCAAAAATCAGCACACACTGTCACATTTATAATGGGTGTAACTTTTAGTTTTAGTTCTACATTTGTTCCTGTTTCAGCCCTCATTTATGTTCTTAATCCATGTTGCATTTCATTTTCACATTTTCCTTTGGAGACTTTGTAAACACATTCATTACACTTGTGTGGTATAGAGGGAAATTAGGCTAAATTATACTGTTAGTTTAATTTCACATTTTCTGTAGCAGTGCCTGCGATTTACTTGGAGGAACGTAGAAACACTGCAACTATAGTGCATACAACACTACGTCAGTGTGTTTGTGCCAGCCTCGTTGCAACCCGTGTTTTTTACATTGACCAACGTTTTTATTTTGTGGCGGCCTTTATATTTATGTATGGGAAACACTGTGTACACATTGTGCCCCGCAATCACTGTGTCCCACTATGAGTTTTGGGGGTTTTGTATTCCTGTTTCATGTTTTTTTTTTTTTCTTCCCTGTCCTCAGACCTACAAGGCGTTCCTGCCAGCCATGATTGCCAACAACCACGGCCACCTGGTCAGCATTGCTAGCTCTGCTGGACTGATAGGAGTCAATGGATTGGCAGGTGTGTGTCTGTGTCTGTGTCTGTGTGTGTGTGTGTGTGTGTGTGTGTGTGTGTGTGTGTGTGTAATGTGATGGAGTGTTTTTTTCCTCCGCTCCCAAGCATATTAAACATCTTTTTTCTGCCTCTTATATTTATGCTGTACTCTTAGCCCTGTGTATGTCACGTATGTATCTAAGATTAAACCTAACCTTCTCTCAATCATGAATGATTATATGGCATTTTATTAAATGCAATAATAGTCCTTGAAACAGGCACTGTCTAGGCAGAGCTCTTGTAGAAGATGACAAAACACTCAGTTCACTGTTCTCTCTAGGAGGATGTCGTCTCATCCTCCATTTCATAATGGGTTCCTCATCCTCTTCAAGAATGAGTAGAGCAATCACTAACTTTCCCTAGTCTGTTTTCAACAATGTTATCCCCTTTTGTTACTTCAGGCTAGCTAGCTAACACTAACTAGCTTCCAAGTTGTTGTCAAACTGTGTTGCATAGCAATGAAAATGACATAACGGTCCGTGTACGAAGTATAATTCATCTGCAGTTGTTCAAGTTGTGTAATGAGGAATGCCAGTTCAGGGGGTATTACCTAATTTCATTGTCCTACTTGTGCTAATGCAAATGTATGTTGACGCGTGTGAGATCGTTCTTCGATAGCCGATGCTGCCTAAACGCTGTTAACGCTTTGCGTGTGTTATTAATAATAAGTTGCTAGGCCTTTTGGGTGAGCACATGCATTTGGGGGCAAAGACTGAGGTCATAAAGCCAGCAGATCTAATTTTGCTCTCATGAAATTATTGCACAACTTAATTTTGCTTTTCATGTGTGCAGTGTATCTGTGTAGCCTACACTGAATCAATTACATGTCATTTAACAAAGAAGTAGCAATAATAATGATTATTAGTACTACTTAATACATGACAAATGAGTCTGAAATAATGTTTTATGCTCTCTGAAGTGGTCAATGAAAAAAAAAAAATGAGTTATGTCCATTTGAATACCTTGATAAGTTATGTATAGATAATGTAAATCCCTTGTGCTCTGACATTAAGTCACATGAATCATACATCAAATACGTTGATGAATATATACACATGAATCATTACATGAATCACAGCACTCTATAGCCTAATAATTCCAGTGTTCGCGCCCATTGGCAATTTATTCACAATCAGTTATGGGAAAGTGGCAGAAATATGACTGTATAACAGTTATGAATTATGTTCAGTCTTTAGGCTATTTGTTTATTTATTTAGTTTAGCTCGTAAATTGACCGCTGCTGCAGCCAACACGCTTCAAAACGCGCAACTTTTACTTTGAAGGCGAGCTGTCTCTGGTTGCGGCTCTCGACTTCCTTGTTCAATTTTCATTGTACAAGTTGGATAAAGGAACAAGATGACGCTTTGGTGCGCTGAATTGCATTGCACGTCTTCATTCAATGCGACAATAACACAGGCAAAGCGTTAACAGCGTTTAAAATAATTCATTTTTGCTCTGACTGAAGCACCAAAACGCGCGTTACTCGATGGGAAAGAGCTGATTGGCTGTCTTGAAATCATGTCACCCACAATGCCAACGGGCAGCAGGCGGGGGTAGAAAAATCTATAATTTCTTAAAAAGTAAAGCATTTTGAAAAGTGAAAACATTCTTTTATATCTTATTACTATTGTTAATAACGATTGTAATACAGACCCATGTTGTGAGCAGATTACACATGAGCACCATGGAAGAGACTATCGTATTGAAAACGCTGTTTAAATAGAGGCTAGTTACCTTCTTCCTACAAAGGAGTAGGTACATGGTGCTTGTGCTAAGTTGATCCTTTTGATTATATTGTATTGCTCTTTACTTACCACTGCATCCGTTTTGTTTCATTATACAGGCCAGAGGATAATCCACTAAAAATATATTTTCTTCCATTTATTTATTTATTTTAATTTATGTAGCCTAGTTAAGAGAGAGAACGGTAAATGAACTTGAAGGATTTTTACATCGGATAGCTTAGTGGCGTTATTGTCATGGCAACAGAGCCAGAAATAAAGTCAAAGTTCAAGGTAAATCAAGTCTTTCTACCAGTCAGACTCATCACAGGTCACAACACTATATATAGCCTTTAACGTTCAGCCAAAGTAACAGATTAAGTAGCCTTAATCAAATAAATACGTTGATGAATATATACACATGAATCATTACATGAATCACAGCACTCTATAGCCTAATAATTCCAGTGTTCGCGCCCATTGGCAATTTATTCACAATCAGTTATGGGAAAGTGGCAGAAATATGACTGTATAACAGTTATGGATTATGTTCAGTCTTTAGGCTATTTGTTTATTTATTTAGTTTAGCTCTACTTAAATTGACCGCTGCTGCAGCCAACACGCTTCAAAACGCGCAACTTTTACTTTGAAGGCGAGCTGTCTCTGGTTGCGGCTCTCGACTTCCTTGTTCAATTTTCATTGTACAAGTTGGATAAAGGAACAAGGTGACGCTTTGGTGCGCTGAATTGTATTGCACGTCTTAATTCAATGCGACAATAACACAGGCAAAGCGTTAACAGCGTTTAGGCAGCATCGGCTATCGAAGAATGAGCTCACACGCGTCAACATACATTTGCATTAGCACAAGTAAGACAATGAAATTAGGCAATACCCCCTGAACTGGCATTTTTCATTATACAACGTGAACAACTGCAGATGAATTATACTTCATGCACGGACCCATAACACTCCTTGCACCCTTTGAGCTCTTGCTCTCTTTGTTATTAGCAACGCTCACCACTGCACATAGCAAGAGAAAAAAAAAAGCGAGAGGAAACTCATAAGGTCATGAACTCGATTTGAACCCATGGCATCAGGAGAAGGCCTGCTGCTACTAAAATATCCCTATTTTTCCACTTTTCGATCCCAGTTTTAACATGAAAATGTGAAGGAAAAGGCATTTGCAAAGAGCTGACTATAAATTAAAAAAATAAATCATGCCACCATTTTCAAAGTTGATTATAAACCTAACCCTCACCTTAACCCTAACCTTATCTTCAATGGAGAATGGAAATAGCGGGGGGATAAGCATGATAAGCAATTTTCAAAGATGTATTGATTTTGGACTTGTTTTTGTCTGGAAAGTGAAAAGTATTTTTCTTATAGTGATCTAAAGGATCTAGTTCTTAGTTCCTAACTGGAATTCAATGTTTTCTGGCATCAGTAGCTAATTGAGCATGAATTCTCTTAGGAAGAAATGGGAACTATTGAGCCTCCAGAAACAGCAGATGGCCTTGACTAGAGAAGATTAATATTTAATAGATCTTCACTCTGCAGGACTCTGCTGCCCTTTCACCCATATTTAGTAGGACAGATAGATATAGTGCCCCAACCTAGCCTGGGTCAGCTTATGTAAAAAGGCGTGTCTAGGCCACAAAATCAGATCTAACAGCCCTGTTGGGATGAGGAAATTACACAGCGTGACATGAACTAGTACTAGAGTACAATAGAGTGCAGATCTATTTCAATAGAATGGAGTCTGTTCTGTAAATCTGAAATTACTTAAATAAAAACAAATGCTGCTAGTCTAAACTGACTCAAGGTCTTCTTAAGATAAGGCTGAAGGGTGTTGTCTTTATTTGGTCAAATACTGCTGGTTAATGTCAGCATCCTCTTTGTTAACGGACTCTATATGTGCGTATAAATTATTTTAGTGTCCGTATTATGTCTTGAACTGTATGTGAGGTTGTGGAACAACAATGTCATCATAATAAATTCCTGTGAATTTATTGTACTTTGCTATTACAGTGAGTCTTATACTTGGGGTTAAGTTAAGCCATTAATATAGCCCAAATAGTTAATGATAGGTAATGACCATGCTGTCCAGGCCATTAGACTTATATTTTTAATGTACTTAGAATTCCCTGCAAATATTACACAACCTTTTTGTCAGCTGGGCAAATTTCATTTCTAATAATAATGCATAATATTGGCGCACATCTGATACTTTTTTGGGGGTCGGGGCTCAGTGATGGAGAAAACTCTCACTAATATTCTACTGAAACATATTACTGACAAAGCCCTAGTGTTTTACTATAGTAAATACCAACGAAAGACTGTTACAGACTGTTTCAGACTTTTCCAGATGCAAACGTGACCGTGCACAAAGCCTGGTAGTTGCTTCAGATACAAACTGCATTCAAAGGTTCACCATGGCATAACGTCACTTCCCTTGTGGTTCCACAATTTCAGTCCTGGGCACCCTGCGGATAGCATTGCAATGACCCATCATAGCAGATTGCCTTTGCCGTATTGGCTCCCAAGAATTTGTTTGGTGTTGGTCTAATAGGGTTTGTACCAGTTAGATTAGCAAAGCCCTGTCCAAAACTACCATGTCAGCTTGATAACGTCCTAATCATTTGCAAATGAGCTGAAACAGAAAGGTGTCTGTGGACGGGACTAGAATTATCGGACCACCTATGAAAAACACCATGTAGTCGGGGCTGAGATTAATACTGGTCGACTGGGAAAATCACTCCAGATCTTAAGTAATTATTTACCCTAACTATCCTGGAGAGATGAATCCCTTCCGTATGATGCTTAAGAAAAAAGTAACTGATATTGAACGGCTTGAACTGCCACCTTGTAACTTTCCTTTCAACCCCAACCCTTGCAGACTACTGTGCCAGTAAGTTTGCAGCAGTAGGCTTTGCTGAGTCAGTGGGTCTGGAGCTTGTGGCGACTGGGAAAGATGGAGTCAAGACCACCATCGTCTGCCCATACTTCATTAACACCGGCATGTTCGACGGATGTCAAACCAAGTAGGTCCCTGAACATGTTACTTACTTTTTTCTTTCCATTTCAGGCATGTAGCTGCCACTCTATTCAGAGTCACTTCCCTAAGTGCAAACACTAGAGTAAGATAAGGTTTAGAAATCCTCATAATGATAATAAAAAAAGTGGCATGGACAGTAGTACGGTTTGAAGAACTAGGTTGAAGATTTAAAACATTCGCTGATGGTAGTTTAGAGTAGCATATCTTGTGTTACTTACTTACTAGTTGTGTACCACTTTATGTATATGACCTAAGAACGTACTTCTAGGTTCTTCATCAATTTTTTACATTTGTTGTTTGTTTTCCTACATGGATCTGTAGCCATGAATATGTCTAAAATCTTTATGATTGCAAGACAACAGGTAAACTATCTTTATCTTTTTTCCACAATGTCTTTATTTAATTCTCCTGTTTGATAATGATACAGTATTCATCGCACAGCATTATTTTAACCCTCTATCTCCCTTAAAACACAACAGAGAAGTGTTTTAAACGAATGAATGTTGATTTATGTCTAGAAATGCTTGCCACGAGTATGTGTAGAGAGAGTGGTTTTGTTAGTGAAGGTGATTTAATGCTCCCTTCATCACTTAATCATGGAAAAACTATGCTACTCTTTTTCCATTTCCAACACCAGCCAGACAGGTAAATGGATCAAGTCACTTTTGACAGTTATCAAAAGAACAGTGTGTTTCCTTTGGAGAACCTTTGCTTGCAGCCCTAAACACAATATTTTTAATTTATTGTGTTCTCAAATTTGCAGTGTTTGTAGTCTGTGTGTTGCGGTTGTATGCTAAAATTTCAATGAGGTCTGTAGAAACTCGGCTCCAAACTACACATTTTGAAAGACCTGTTATTTAGTTGTCTTTGCTATATAAGACACTTTGATCCTTTTGGTTTTTCTGAAATGGCTTGGTAGTATTGTTAGCATGCCTCCATTAAAGGAACAAGCTTAGCCACAAGTTTGAGCTCAAAATGGCTAGTTATCCATCCGTACCATCGGATATGATGTCCATACAATTTAAAATGTTATTTAGATATTTTCTTAAACACTTGAGTTTAACCATGCCCACTATTTCTGAAGTCATCTAGCCATTTGGTCATCAGTCTTTCAGCCAGCACTAATCACATCTCAGAAGACTCTGATAGACTATGATGATTTTGCCTCTTTGACCACAAAGTCAATAAGTGTTTAGATTGCCATGATGGCTCGTAATGATTGGCTATTATGGCCTCGGCTTCACTTCAAATGAGCCGCTCTGATGGACTCCATCTCTTTTCACATAATTTCTGCATTGTCATCTCTCTTCCATCTTGATTTTCTGTTTCTCTCTCTCTTTTTGTCTCTTTCTCTTTGTATGTTGCTGAATCTTTTGACAGTTTCTCCCATTGCAAACGTTTACATGCATGCAAAAATTGCAATTAAAATCAGATATCATCAATTTGTGATCAGTACATTCCAGTGCTTTCCCTTAATCTGCCTCGCATACTGCTACTTAAGGTAGTAATTTCATATGTTTCCCAGAATGCCTTTTGACAACCACCAGAAAAGGGTCATGAACTTATTTTCAATCAAAGCTCGGCGTATGGGCATATAGATATATGGTATATCTAGCCAACGTTTTTGTGAATCTTGGGGCATGTCTATGATTGCGGCCCTTTACTCACACTGCAACTTGTCTTGTTGCTGCATTGCATTCTAGTCTACTGAGGCTACCGTCAGTGGAGAAATTGGTGTCTCTGCCTCTTCTATGATGGATTTCTCCTTGTATGATTGTTGAACGTCAGTCTAGAAAGAAGCCCTTGCTCTTTGATTCTGAGGGTCTGACACCAAATCCTGACCTAGCACCTGTTGGTGTTTTTGATGTTTTGTCGTATCAAACTCCATGGTAGCTGCGCTGGAAATATCTTGCTGTGACATCACATCATCTATGTTTGGTGGTGTATTTTTCTTATTCCTGTGGATAATAGGCCAAACAACAAAATGGACCCACAAATGCAAATTACATCACAAATTGCTGTTTTTCAACACTAAAGTGATTTGGGGTGGATTTTCCAAGACAACAATGCGAGTGAGGCAGGGCTCACATAAACAGAATAATCTTGTGTGATTCTATATTGTCTGAGTAAGCGTAATCGCAGTAACTCTCTACTGGCATTAAGAGACCAGACGGAACATCTATACACATTCATCCCATTTCTATTCTCCATCGGTCTCTTTCTCGCAAACACACATGCACAAGCACCATTTCTCTCCAATTTCTTATTGGGCCATTAGTGCTGTAGTGCTTTTCATGTTGTCTTTAGCTCTTTGGCTTTGGTAATAGATTATTATATAGCAGGGCCTCTGTTAATAGATTTCTATAGATTTTCTTGTGTGTTTCTCTCTGTGTAACAGTCCATACAGAAAGGGTATTAAGCAGTGCTAGCTGGTGGGTTTTACAGCCTGCCTGTGATGGCCAATAGATCAACTGTTTTAAGATCAACTGACTTGTCATACCAGAGGAAAGGAGGAGGTGAAAGGGGGGGAGGGCGAAGCAAGGAGTATAGATGAGAGGTAAGAAGCGATGAAAGGACTGGGGGGGATTTATTTAACCTTTATGTGACCTGGCGAGTCAATTAAGAGCAAAGTCTTCTTTATAATGACAGCCTAGCAAGCCAGACACCTCAAGGGGATGAAGATGGGAAGAAAAATAATTGAGAGATGAGATATAAGATGAAAAAAAGAGAGGGACTGAGAGAGAAAAGACAGGAGAGTAATTGTGTGTAGATAAAGAGTTGAGCTTTATTGAGCGTGAAATGGAGCAGTGGGATTAATACTGACAATGGATGGATGGATAGATAGATGGACTGGTAGAAAGAGACTAACTAAATTCAAAAACACATACAAAACGGTACCTGGGGCCTCTGTCAATCTAATGTCTACTGACCTAGACATCAACACAGTCACTCTTTCTTTCACCCACTAACACACACATACAGGTGCATTGTGGTCTGCTTCCGCATGTCCTAGGGTCAGTTTGTAAAGGTGTTGGGAGACTTATGTCCATATATCCATCGGTTTTCATCTATTCATCCCATCCATCGGTCCCCTGAAGCCACCATGCCACATCTTTCAGGCCAGCACCCAACACCTGGCCTGTCAACACACACACACACACACTAGTACCCTTGGGTCCATTTTTTATTAATTATGTAATCCAAATTTACCTCCTTAAAGTATTAAAATGTCTTAGATACAGTTGTTATTCTTTTTTTTTTCACCATGCAATTACATTTATTTGCACTGCATTAATACAGAACAGTATAATTAGTATAGTAGTATCTGCTTTACTGGACACAGTTGGACTTCATGTCCCTTAACAATTAATTTCCCTGTCTTTTTCTTATACTGCCCATTTATAGTTTCATAACTTCTATTGAGTGTGTATACACATGGGCATCCATAGAAGATGACCTCAAAGCCTTTTACCAGCCATAAATGCACAATCTCAAATAGTAACCTGTCTCCAGTAGATGAAATGAATGGGATTGTAAACTAGGGTTAGACTGACATATTGGTGTGCCAATATTGTCCTTTCATTAAAGATCAGCTCTTGGTAGCTTCGGTCCAAAAAAACGGTATCGGCCTTCAAAACAGAGTATCAGTCGAACCCTGATATAAACCATGTACATGCAGCTAGCTGTCTATCCGATGCTTGCAGCCTACATGATTGACAAGGAGGAAACCTGACGTCTTCAAGCTCAGGTATATTTGACAGGCAAGCCAGCAGTATGGCACTAGGAACCCTAACCCTTGACTTGAAAGTTATGCTGCAAGTCAAGAAATTCAAAAGTGAATGAATGAGGTGGCAGGTCATATAAATATTTTCTTTTGTATTCTCAGGACAGGACATGAATTTGAATCAGTAATGAAAGGATATGATTAGCTTTTCTTAATATAAGGAAGAGCATAAACTTCATAACTGGCCAAACGTACACTATGTGACGTCACATCAAGATTTCCAGCACACCTACAATGGAGCTTAAGAGAAAAAAAAATCATCTAAAACCTCAACGGTAATCAGGCTTTGGTGTCAGTTCCCCAGAACCAAAGAGCAATGGCTTCTTTCTAGACTCACCATTTTGCACTGTCAGTAAAGAATCGCACAGGGAGAAATCGATTGTGGGAGAGGCAAAGATACCAATTTCTCCACCAACAATAGACCAGAATGCAACACGGTGACAAGACATGTTGCGTTTTGCTTTCTCCACTGGCAACAACAGCTCGCACTACCGCTCTTTTTCTCTCCACCTACACGTTTGATATTGATATTGAATATATTGATATGGATATACGTTTTTCCACCTTCGGTTACTTGTAAAACAAACAAAAGCACAGCGATTACATATTTGTGACTACTGGAAGAGGAGGAAAATGGTTGTAAATTGTTCTTCCAGTAATCACAAGCATATTCATGTAAAAATGAATATTCACAGAAGAGCCATTACCAAGCTAACTTTACTCCGGTCATGTACACATGTACTCCAGTCACAGCTAAAGGGGACAAGTTCATGCCTGTGAGTTGATGAAAGGCATTTTGGGAAACGCAGGAAATCACTAACCGATGTCGTAGTATGTCATTACAAAATAGCTCCTGGAATGCTTTGAGCACCACATGTTGGTGATGTCTAACAGTGTACAAGTATCCAAGGGTGGAATTTTCCTTTTTTAAAGGAATAGACAAAGTTTTGGGGAGATTTTACTTTACTACTTACCTCTTTACTTAGCTAAGTTGACTAACGGGATAGAGTAGCTCATTGGCTCCCGTGCTCCATGCTAACTAGTGTATGCAGTGTTGGCATAGAGCACCAGAGCCAATGATCTACCAGGAATACATGGATGATATTGGTGTTTGTTCTCATCACTTAACAGCTAAGTTGACCAAAGGGACAATCTCTCTAAAACTGGGTGTATTCCTATAAAGGAAAGTTGCATTTGATACTTACACTGGAAGATATCATCAATATGTTGTATTCAGTCCATTCCATTCATTTTGTTATTATATTCCTTTAATAATGGATATTTCTCCCTATCACATGGGGGAAAACAGTATTTTCTCTTAACCCCTTGATCATTCTCTCTTCATCAGATGGCCAAGGCTGATGCCAATCCTGGATCCAGACTACGTGGTGAAGAAAATCATCCATGCTGTTCTTACAGACCAGGTGTACCTATTGATCCCCAGAAGCGTATACTTCATTGTTGCGCTCAAGAAGTTAGTATATATCCTTCTTTCTCTCTCCCAAGATGATATACCAGATCACTCCTATCAATCTCCTGAAATATCTTATCAGAGTGGTTCGTGCATAGCAATAGCACAGACATCGCTGAACTAAACTCTCTGCTGTTTATCTCTCACTCTGTATTTATATCACAATCCATTCATTCATCCCCGTCTTCACACTTCAAGCAAAGAGTCATTGGCCCAGTCTCAATGTCTACCCTCACAGGCTCCCAGACTTGGAGGCGTGTTTCCGCTAAGTCCACGCGGGCCAAGGCCTTTCCCGTTGCAAAAACTGAGGGCTTGTGTGCAGACTTTTTGCATCCTCTATCGACCTTTCCGCAAGTCCGTTTTTTCAGCAGAGGGAATTACCCAAAATTCAGATTGTAGTGACGCGTTTTGGTGATGACCAGCCTCTTCATCATCTCATCATCATGATCAGCAAGACGGTAGTGTGTAAGGAACGTACCACTTGATGATTCAGCAGTGCTGCCTGATTTGCCTCCTTTTTACTCACTCAACCTTGATGACCCACATAGTTGGGTGGTCAGTCCTCGAATCCAAACGATGCAGTTTGGGATTCAAAATTGTTTCTTTGTCAATGTCTACATTTACCTGCACAGAGAATTCCCCATCATCTTAAACTGACTACTCATCTAACCTGCTTTTGGAGCAATGCCTATAAACATAATTACTGGGTTACAGTAACCCTGGTATGCTCATACTCTGATGATGAGAAACCTGGTCAAGATGCCTGGCTAACTCCCACAACAGGTTACTGTGGCATGCTTTCATCCTGACTGACTGAAACAAGATTATGGGTGCATTTTGCTGTCAACAGAAAACAAAGAACAAACATGGCAGCGAGCAGGACTACGTACGTATTAATATATAATTTAAAGAAAAATATTCAGTCTGAGCTAGTGTAAAGTCAACCTCACTACAGCAAGAAAAAGGAGGGTAGGATAGTGGTTCTATAAAGAACTGTAAAGACTCAAAAAACCCTGTAAAAAAGTTTCTTTAGTACTGTTGGTTTGGGACATTCATACAACTCTGGAAAAAATTAAGAGACCACTCCAAATTATCAGTTTCTCTGGGCTCAAGGAAATGGAACCGCGATGGCTGCCAAATGGTGCGACCCAGCTTGTGCCCAAAATCCTCAGGTTTCATCATGGTAACATCATGTCCAACATTTGTGAAGAGCCACAATCAGGGGGACCTTAGTATCTTTGTTGAACTTTGACCCCCCCTCTGGGTGGTGACCTCTCCTGCTTTATGGCCCTGCAGCCCTAAAAAGGCTTGTGCGCACACAGTTTAGCAGATGATGGTTTGTCCTCCAGGTGCCTTGCACACTTTGTATCGTAATGAGAAAATCAGTTAGCAATGTTAAATTGATGAAAAGCCGGATCCTGTGTCTAGACAGTGTTGACCTATTATGGTTTGGATTACTGGGCTGGCTGGATAATTCCTGGTGAGGGAAGTGAATGAGATGCACACACCCTCCCACAGCAACTACAGCTGAGATGCTCTTGAGCAAGACCTGTTAACCCCCAATCTCTCAAGGGGACCTACTGGGGTGTCAATCTTTATGTAATCAAAATTATCCTTAACTGAAATAAAGGGTCCATATTTAACAATTTCAGAAGTTTTTTTTTTTTTTAGAGGAAATTATGTAATAAAAGGGAAATAAGTGGAATTAAAGGGAATAAGTGCAGGTGCAAAAATAAGTGAACTGCGTTTTGCATTAGTTAAGGTAAGAAGTAAGTAGGTAAGGAGAACCATTTGATTGCAATTCAGTGTCAATCATTATGACATGACATTTTGATTGCATCAGTTTTCACTGCAATACATGTTTATTTCTGCGCCACTAACCAACAAACTTATACATATAAAAAAAAGCAACTAGATGCACTTTAAATATTTTTCTTTTTATTGTTCAAATTAAACATAAATCAAGGTAACAATAGCAATCATAAAAATAGAATAAAGTGTCCTTTTTATTATTATTTATATTTATTCTAACATTTACTCTATTCTACTGTTGTAGAGAAATGGATATTTTGAAAAGCAACTGTTAGGAATTATTTCTTGGTCGTGGTGATGATTGCAAGAAGAAAGCTGCAACAAACTACGTCTTAGGATTCAATGAGTATTTAATACAGTTCAGCGCTGAAAGGGAGAGATCCTTTCATCCCCAACATCTCCCACTCTGCCTCTGTCTGTCGTCCCCATGTTAATTGAGTTGGATGGACATGAATCTGGCACACCTTTCTCTAGACCTGTGAACACCATGTCTCTTGTGCTAATTTACAATTGACTATAGGCAACCAAAAGGCCTGTATTGTATTGTAAAAGAGGCAATCAGACAGCTTTACTTCACAACCATTCATTCAATAATGGGAAACAAAAATTTCTTCACAAAAGCGTGATTGTATAAAATTTTAGTATAGAAGCCCTTATACAAAAATGAAACCTTGTTAAATTCTGTAGAATTAGTAGATTTAATTAGTATTTAGTAGAATTAAGTTTTTTGTTTTTTTTCCCCCATGAAGGTTGCTTTAGAATAAGTAAACAGGCCTAACAAAAATTGAAAAGTATATGTTGCTGTGATAAAACCTTCATACTCTTGATTGGACTATAATGTTGATACTGAAAATTCTCTTAAACAGTCAACCAAACCAGTCACAAATATTACCTGAAAGTGTGCCATTTTTTTTTCAGCATGTTTACTCTGGTCCCCTGATATATACATGGCTTTTTTTATTGCTAAGAATTTGCTCAAACCCTTTCAGTACACATGATGGTTTTTGGTGAGTATAGACGTCAATGCATTGATCAGCATTATTGACGGCAGCTGCTCCCAATAAATTCTCAGATAAGCACTTCAACTCTAATGTAAGGTTTGGAGCCTCTCGTTGCATCGTTCTGTTGTTAGGATTTTGTGGATTATCACTTTAAAACACTAATTCTTGCTAATGATTACAGGACAGCAGAAACGGTGCCCCCTTAATAAACAATTACTCAATTTTTATGTCCAGAAACTGGCCCTAAAATAAATAAAATATCAACATTTTATATTCAAACCATACTGAAGCTCTCACCGTGACAAGTGTCCAGCATCACTTTGTTTTTTGTGATTGGTTCATTTTACCATCGGCCATGTCAAACAAAAGTGGGTGGTTTCTTACACGGTGATGGATTGTTTTACGGCACACAAAGAATACAGCACAAAATGGGAAGAGGGCCTGAGTTTCTGGCAATGGCAGGAAAAAGTAATTTCCATGATATTCATATTCTTCAGTAAAGTGATGCCAGGGCGGAGGATAGGAAGCAATGGGGGTTATGGGAAACATGGTACTAATTTTGAGAAACACTTGCACTAACAATACCACTGGCGTGAGGTAGAGGCTACCAATCGTCTCCACCCTGGTCTCATTTGTTTACTGTAATTATAACAAAGTATCACAATTAATTTGACAGTGATCTATTGATGTTTGAACATGCTAAATGTCGCACCTTTTAAAAGAGCTATGCAAGCTCATTGGTTGGTTGATTCATTGTTTGTTGAATATTGCTCTCCATGGTAGACATTTTTCTGCCCTCTTCGTCTCTCTCCCATCGTCCTCTTTAGCGCTCTAAACTGGAAGCTGACCTTCCTCCTTGGCAGTTACCTGGGACTCTCCAACAAAGTAGACTACTACCATACAGACGTCACTCAGCACCCCAAACTGCACTAGAACACATTAAAGCAGTCCTACTGAAATGATTTCCAAAAGTTTTTGTATGGCTTCTGCAGAACAAAAAAAAAGCAAAATCTCCCCATCAGGTCTGTTGTTACAGGGAAAAAATGGTTTTGTGTTCACCAGGCAACCACTAGGTTAGCAGTGTTAAACAGATACTTGTGGAAAGCGTGAGTTGGATCTCTTGTTTTTGCTAATCAACTCTTGGAAATCTGTATAAAATGTGTTTCTCTATTAGGACTTTGCACTCAGAGCGCTAAAAACTTGCTGAGCTCTCAGTGCTGACAGGAACATGCCAGATGCAAAAGGATGAGAAAACAAAGCTAGTGCTGTGAAGAGATTGCTGGTGGACACGTAACCTTAGTCTTTACTGTGTAACTCAGATTGCAGTGTATGTCACTTGGGTGGTGGTGGTGGTGTGCGAATAAGTCGCTTTCACAACCTGGGACAGTTTTCCAGAACCTTCTCACCAAGATCATTGTCTAAGACCATAGGAATAATACAAGTGAGTGCTACACGATTAGTTGAAGATAACCACTATGAAAAATAATTAAGACGTGTGTGTGTGTGTGGTGAAACCCCTTGCCTATTTATTCTGCCTTGTTGTTTAGTGGCCTGTCAGCAGAATATCAAGTCATTGATGAGAGTTTAATAAAGCTTGCATGTATGTTTTTCATGAGTCTGGATGGCATGTGTGTTTACAACGGTCCGTGCTCACATCTCACCAGCCACAATCTGGGCACAAAGCTACTCTTACTGAAGGATAGTGTAGGTATGGTCAGCAAGGCATTTGAATCATTGTGTGGTGATTTAAAATAAATTGGTGGGGTGGTAGTAGTAGTAGACTTGTCACTGTAAGGTCATAGGTTTGAATCATTGGACTGGCTGGGAAAATCTGCGTTCCAGTGAAGCTGCTCAGTGGCTGACAGTTCGCTTACAGTGTGAATGAGTGCAACTGTAGGACTATGGAGCAGGGCAGTAGTGAGAGAATGCATACTTTGCAACCTCTTTGGTGGATAAATATGTTAGAAAAAGCAGTGTGCACATATGTATTTGAAGCCAAATCTGTGCTAAATCATAGCACTTGATGAAATGCCACTGTTTTGCACACACTCAAAAGTTTGTGCAAACCTTGATGATTCTTGAATCATTTTACAAAATTGTTTTGCAAGCTAGTGTTCAAAAGTATATACACCCGAGTTTTAATGTCGACCAAATGGTGTCACTTGGAAATATTTTTGGATATTTGATTCTTTTTTTTATGGTAATAATAAACTTAATTTATATTGCACCTTTAAAAACCAAATGTTACAAAGTGCTGTACACAAATTAAAACAAAATACGTCAATATCTAAAATACAGATGAGGGCAATAAAAGACATCACGGAAAAGACAAGCAAATAAAACACAGCAAATAAATGAACATATCAAATCGGGGGGCATAGGAGGATCAAAGTTACATGGTATAGGACGGGGCCAAGTTATTCACTGCTTTAAAGGTAAACAATACAATCTTAAAATCAATTCTTAATTCAACAGGTAGCCAGTATAAGACGGGAGTAATATGCTCTAGCAGCTGTGTCTTGGACTGGCTGCAGGTGAGAGAAAGTCTTCCGGTTGAGGCCAGAATACAAGGAGTTACAATCCAGGATGAGATAAAAGCATGAATAACTTTTTCCAAGTAAGAAAAGGACAGGAATGACCTGGGGCCTCATTTATAAAGGTTGCTACTCACAAAAAAGTGGCATAAACGGGGGTGAAATGGGCATATGCATCTTTCACAGCAAACGTCGGGATTTATAGAAAAATTCTATGTGGACCCATGCGTAGAGCTCACGCAAAGTTTTTCAGACACAGGAATCAGCAACGCCCGATGGTGAGATCACAAAATAAAGCTCAGTCCTCTTAAAAACATATTTTTATAAGTGTGCTTTCACAGGGTTTGTGGTCTGAATCCTTATTAAGTCACTACTAACCTATTTTTATACAAAGGCATTCTCTTAAATCTTTGTTTTTTTTTTGGCCTCGACTTTCATATCTGACCATTTTTTTTCCCACGTCGGCAACCGTTCGCAGTGTGGAGCCATGTTTCCATTCACATTGTTTCCTTTTGTTGGAGATGCCTCTACTGAGCCTGCCAAACAGTACACCTTTACGGTGCTCAACCTCAGTGATGAGCACCTTGATCTCACACTCCGTAAATTTCGCCTTTCTTGCAGTTGGCGTCTCTCCGTCTTTCCCTCATTGATAGTCCAACAAAGGCTACTTAACATCAGCATATTCATGAGCTATTTAGCATTGACCATTTATGGATGATTGTGGGAGGACACTGGACACTGTGCGTGCACAATTCACCGCAGGTGGGTATTTATACAGAGAAGACTGTGTACAGGTGTGCGCCGCACGGTTTTATAGATCTGAATATTCTTGCGTACGTAGATTCTGAGGTTTGTGAGTACGCAATGTTTTAGGACGGAATCTACGCAGAGTTTCATAAATGAGGCCCCTGGTCCTGGATATATTGCTTAATTGATAAAAGCAAGACTGAACAACACTTTTTACTTGTTTCTCAAAGGTCAGACCACAATCAAAAATGACTCCCAGGTGGCATCAGGAGGGACAAATACATGTACAGGGAGATACAGCTGAGTGTCATCAGCATAAGAGTGAAAGGAGATGTGTCTACAAATTATGTGGCCAAGAGGGAGCATATAGAGAACCAAATTGGACCAAGGATGGAGCCCCAGGTAGATTGAGCTACAGAGGATGTGGAACTACCCAGGCCTACAGATAATTGCCTATCTGTGAGATGAGATATAAATCAATTAAGAGTAGAATGTGTGATTCCAACAAAACTGATGACATGATCAACTAAGATGTTGTGATTGACAGTATCGAAAGCAGCTCTAAGGCCTAGTAGAACCAGAATGGAACATTCATCGCTATCAGCTGTAAGAAGGTCATTTGAAACTCTGAGCAGTATTCTCAGTGCAATGTTTAGAATGGAAGCCAAATTGGGATTTCTCAAAATCATAAATCACTACTGTTTGTGTACACAGTTAAGTGATCCTAGACAACTTTCTCCAAAACACTAGCCAGAAATGGCACTTTAGAAATAGGCCTGTAATTGCTAAGAGTGGAAGGGTCCAGGCTGGGCTGATAAGTGCACGTTTGAAATATGAGGGCACAAGGCCAGTAGCCAATGAGCAGTTTGTAATTGCGAATAAAAGGACAAACAGCATTAAAGACTTCTTTTAGGAGTCAGGATTATATCTAGAGGGTAAGATAAACATTTCATATGAGAAATAATCGCCAATGTTTGAGATCCATTCAAAGGAAAAAGAGGTGCTTACTTGGCAGCCAATGCTTAGGAGGTACAATGTACATGTTTAGTATTTTCTTGCAGAAGAGGTTTTAAAAACTTCACATTCAGCAGAAGAGTGGTTAGTAACGATTTGTGTTTGTGACGATTAGCGGTGATCATGTCAGAACAATATTTCTCTCTCTCGCAGTCTTAACTATAGTATTAAATGCGATCATCAACTCCTCCATTCATGAATAAAATACATTAACGTTGCTGCTCTTCCATCCAATTGGAGTTGAAATAATCCACTAGTTTCAGACAGACTATTGGTGAAAGACCCACAAATCAAGTGATTTGAAAGCCGCTTCATATTTGCTAGCAGTGGAGGAGTTAATTATACCGGTAGAAGTAGAATCAAACAGAATAAATTCATGATCAGAGGTAAAAAAAAAACATATAAATGGAGTTGACAGACAGACCTATGGAGAAGACCAAATCAAGACCCTGGTTGTGAGCAGGCCCAGATACATGCTGTATGAAATTAAGCGATTCAGTAATAGTTAAAAATTCAGAAGCAAGACTATTAGAGGATTCATCTATATGAATATTGAAATCACCAGCCATGATCACTCTATTGTGTTTAAGCATAATAGAAGAGATACAATCAGAGAACTCCGATAGAAAGCTCCCGTTTGATTTAGGTGGGCGGTATACAATGATACAGCAGACAGGATTGGCACAGTCAATCTTGCATAGGAGAACCTCAAAAAGTAGAGAAGGTGTTAGATTTGTTAGATTCCTGAGCCTGATAGCAAGGCATTTATAGGGTGATTTTCTGCTTCTGTAAAACTGAAAATGAATACATTTGAAAAGTTGGTAAAACATCAGGTTGGCACCATCCAAGTATCAGTCAAATGCTGCCAGACTTGGCTGTGACACCAAGTAATTGTGTCCACTCTACTGGCCACTTTGGCACCTAAACAACCACCGTTCTGATGTTTTTGTTTAATGGCAGCAATGTCGGAAAAAGTGAATTCCTTACAGTGCATGCTGCCCACCCATTGATAGAGGGATAGAGGAGAAGAGGGATGGGGGGGTAAAAAACACTGCACACAGGTACAACTCTAAAGCATTAAGTGAATCTACTTGTCTCCAAAACCAGTCCTTGATGGAATACAAACACGAGGAGACAAAAGCCCAACGGAAACAACAACCTGAGCTAAATCAGCTGGCTCCTCTGTATTCACTGAGCATTTTCACCTTCAGTAGAACCAAACCGAGGCCTCAAGCAGCCTTTTATACAGCTGTGGCCGTTAGATCCACCATAGATCATCAGTTTTATGGAGACACCTGGTGCAGTGGGCACAAGTGTCTCTCTAGATGGAGCTTATGGAGCATGATAATGTAAGTGTTTTTTAATTTTTATTTCTTAAGCTTATTTAGCTCAAAGCACTAACAAGCGCATGGCAGTGACATGGTGTGATTCCCACTGGGGCCACCCATGCTGAAAAGAATGCACTCATGATACTGCTGCTTTGTGCTTCGGATGCTTTGTCGATCGCATGGCGTGTATTTATGGTAGATAAATTAGGA
Organism: Hoplostethus atlanticus; assembly: GCA_034670405.1. Lineage (NCBI taxonomy): Eukaryota > Metazoa > Chordata > Actinopteri > Trachichthyiformes > Trachichthyidae > Hoplostethus > Hoplostethus atlanticus. The sequence goes on along the minus strand of JAXDDX010000079.1, from coordinate 226,490 downwards.
ATGGCATTAAAAGCCTTATCCACCCTAAAACGAGAGTCTTTGCTGACACATAAAATGTTGTGTTGAGTTTCTACACCCAATTGAGCTATTAATGCTAATCCGGAAACGTAGCTGCATCCCTGGAAAATGACCCGGGGTGTAGTTAGAGTGCAGAAGCAGTCACCCATTCATTGTTAATAGAGCAGCTTCAGGTTTGGGCTCTTGGGCTTTTACACACTTAGCACCTTGCATGCCAGATGATCTCACAAGTAGATCACAGCATTAGATAAGTCTGACTACCCTGTTGGGTAGGAGGCCGAGGACTAAGACGTGCCCAAACACAACAATTTGTTCTTGTCTGCTTTAGAGGCTCATCTTTCTGCTGGTGATGGAAGCTAGCAGCCTCAACAGATAAACAAAGTTGATTGGCATACACTAATTTTGTTCCTTTAAACAATGCCAGATTGCAACAGCCATGGTTGAAATCCTGGTCACTTTGCTGTCCTTCAAATGCTTGCTAGGTTGCAACTGTGTCTTTTCTCACTGCTTATTTTTTTTACTCAAGTTGACACACACACATTAATTAAATATAGTGGAGTAACTGCATAGCAAAATAAAGCCACCAGAATTTTTCCATTAGGTGAGTTTGTAACCTTAACATACATGCATTATGCATGATCCTGCACGACATGACTGGGAGAGAAACAAAGATGGCTAAAACCCTGCACTATTTACAAAAGTTCAGGTGGTTCAAAGTAACATTTCCCTTTCATTTTGCACCCAGCTTGTGGTTAAACAGTTTAGACGTACATGCGTTATTACCATGGCTACCTTTTGGAGATATTAGCCACCCCAAGGACTTAGAAAAGCAGCCTTAGCTTCGAGCCCTGCAACAGTCCAGTAAATCCGTCTGAAGCTGAGGCTCGTCCCTGGACAGGCGTGAAGCACTGGCTATGCCTGCAGTGTGCGCCACCACGAAGAAGAGGCTAGCGATTGCCTGAAAACGTATCACTGTTGCGTCATCTATTATAGACCTTTTGAGCGCCCGAATGTCAGCTCCTGATTTGTGATCAGCCATTACTCCTCCTCCTCCTCTCTTTATATCACTATCATGTCTCTTTCCTCCTGTTTTCTTTTCCCTTTGCTTCTTTTATCCCTCCTCTCATGTCTGCTCCTCTCCTCACTGCCCCTTTCTCCTTTCCTCTCCTTTCCTCTCCCTTCTTGGTTGCTTGATATTCCTCATATCTTTTTTCTCCTTTCACGTGTATAACGCAGGGCTCAGCGTCTCTCCAGATTATTCATATTCATATCTTGCCCTTACTGTTTATTTAATATTTATATTACCACTATACATATGCACATACTCTGCACTTTACTGCTATTTGCACTTCTGGTTAGATGCCAAACTGCATTTCGTTGTCTCAGTACTTGTACACTTGTATTGTGCAATGACAATAAAGTTGAATCTAATCTAATCTTTCCTGTTATTCCTTTTCCATCGCATCTCTCCTCCTTCATTTGTCCCCTATTTCCCCTCCTCTGTTCCCCTCTGCAAAACTTACCACATTTCTCCAGTTTTTACTGTCTTTGCTCCCGTCTTTTCCTCTCTTAATTCGTTCCTTTCAACAAATTAACAGCAAAGTTGTATTGCTGACTCCTACACACCCTTGTAGGAGTCAAGCTTAGCTGTAATGTGATTGTGGTGTGTTTGTACTTGTAGTCCATGCCTACATTTCTCAAAGAGCAACAAATCTGATACTGCATCGGCAATTTGAATCCGGGAAGCTCACCTCACTTGACCCGAGTTGTGAAAAAAATGGAATATCGTAGCAGCGAGATTGACAAAGGAAATTAGAATGCAACTTTTCTATCTGATAATTGTGCTTTAGATAGCTAAAACCCCACTTATTACACAGGCTGAGTTTTGCCCTTTAATTACCTCTGATAAGAGAGCATTATCAAGCCGCCTTATTCTCTCGTCTTTTTTTCTTTTTTCTCTGGTCCATCCGTCTGAGGACAGACCCATTATTCTCTATTAGAAAGCTTTTTGTCTCTGGAACACAACTTGCACAAATGGAGATAGTGCCTCGCCTGTCACCTCTGGAGATATGTCATGAAAGCCATTATATTCAAGCTTTTAATAACATGTTGTGCTATGCCAGCTTTGTCTCTGTTTGTCTTTTGAAGACAGCCATTGTTAGTCAGAGGATTGTTAGTCATCCCAAAAAGCTGGTAACCATGGAGTGATTTGAGAGCAGACGGAGAGTGACATCACCCTAGTTAGAACAAATTATTTAATAGAGTCCAAACACATTACCGCAAATACATTTTCCATTAGAACAAGTTGTTGCTTGCGTTTTCATTGTTGACACAAATTGTTACGTGATCCCCCCGGTAATGCACTCACTCAGATATGACTCAGATATGACTGAATGCATCGCTTGTACCTACTGCTAAATACATCCCCATTGTTGTCATCATACTTTTCCATTGTTAGATGAAATGCATTTCGCTTGTTAGTACAAATGATTAATTCCATCCCCATTTGTTTGGCCAATTAATCACACTTTTGCTCAAAACTCACAGCTTCGTTGACTGTGAAGTTGATCATTGTGGATGAGGTATGGGTCCCAAAAACGAGGCATTAATTGGCATTATGAACCAAAATAATAGGGTAAAAAGTGATGGTGACTGTATAAGGTAGGGTCTGAAGTCTGTACATCATCACCATTAAGCTCCAGAAAAGCAGCATGACCTTTAAATACACTTTTTAGCAGCAGTTGCAAATTGTGATATTGCCAGTATGTGTCATTATGCATGAACATAAATTTCAGTATAGGCACAAACAGTTGATTTTTCTTATTTTAAATTGAAAAACTGACACCAGACATCTTAAGATGTATGTCAACATATTGTGCACTGAAGCACCATGTGCATTTCCTACTCTTAAGTATCATCACCGTAAAACTGTATTTGAACGTCAATAATGACCACTCTAAATTGGATCATGAGTAGACCTACAGTCTACTCATGATTAGAACATGGGTGCAGTGTTTTTAATAGCCTCCCTCCACTGATTTTACCTACAATTGGAAATGTTTTAAACAGGCATTTCAAGCAACTGGATTTGGAAAAAGAATAGGCTTTTTAAGATAAGGACAAGAGCTTGCTTTGAATGAGAGGGTACACAGCCACTTGCCAATCAGCTGTTTAGAATCAAAAGAGTTGAATAAAACTGAAAGACATACAGTAACAATGAGTGTGGGAATAATATCTAGAGAACATGACGAGGGTGGGTTTTATATCATATCAACGTCAGAAAGTGTTTCCGCTGATTTGCGTGAAAAACATTCAAATCCAGGTGAGGAGGTGGTATCTGATATCTCTTGGTAAAGAAAGCCAAAAACCTCTCACAAGCTTCAGGAGAGTAATGCGTATTGACTGCATACTAATCACTGGAGCATTTATGACCCGATCTATGGTCTTGGACAGAACGCTGGGGTTATGGTGGCTATTAGTTATGAGACTGGAGAAATGCTTTTCTCTAGCAACCTTAACTGCGGTGTTAAATTCTAACTAATTCCTTAATATATATATATAAAAAACACTGACTTTGCTGCTCTTTCTTTCAATAGCACAGTATGCTCATCTCACCAAGGAAAACTATTGAAGGATTTGTTTTTCTTTTGTTTGTAGTGGGAGTGACTTTATCTAATGCTGCCGAACAGATGAAATTGTTACTTTACTTTGGAGGTTGATACACTAACACATAAAATAGGCTGATTTTTGTTAAAGGTAAACATTAAGGACTCAAAGGATGTAATTGCCCAGATGACTGAGGATGATATTTAAAGTTATTCCCGTGGATGACAGCGACAGCGAGACCGTGGTCTGGGTTTGGTAAAATAAAACTATGGATCTAGATGGATCGCTTCATCCGGGTATAAAGGTTATTCGATTTCAACCAACAACATAAGGAACCAAACTTGGAATTAAGGGACAAATTTACCATTTAGCATTCTATTAGAGTTCCCTTGGAGCCGAAGGGACAATTGAGGCAGTATGTGAAATAGGTTTGATGCTAGAAGACAAAGGTCTGTGCAAGGAGTTCACATGTTGGACACATCTTGGTGAAACATGAACAGGGATTTTAAAAGGGCCGGAGTCTAACAGAAATAAAGGAAGAAGAGTCTAAACAGCAAAATAGCTCAAGTATAATCACTTTGACATCATTGACAAAAAAAGAACACCAGTAGTATTGGAAAGTTTGGGAGAAATATCTTGAGTGGAAGTCCACAAAGTAAGGCATTCTCTTGGCACAGTACCTGGGAGCACACACACACATCTTGGTACTTCTATCCTTATGAGGTCCTACCATTGAATAGAATCATTCCCTAACTCACCACTACATGCCTAACTTCAACTCTTACCCTAACTTAAACCTACAAGTTGTAACCCTAGACCCAAGGCCTAACCCATAACTAACCAGAATGACTTCACATAATCAAAGATCTAAAACTCACATTGGTTCTCACAAGGAATAGAAAATACAAGAAAACACACACAGATTTCCCTCGTTCACCATTTCCCCTGCGTGTTTGTCTCCACAGCATCCTACCCTTTAAGCAGGGCATGCTGCTGGGCCAGTACCTGGGAGCCTTCAACTTGATGGACAAATTCAGAGGGCACTCCAAAAAACAGGAGTAGAAGAGGGGAAGTGAAGAGAAGGAAGGACGGAAGAGGAAAAGATGCAGACCTTAAGGAAACCATGAAGATGTGTTCGGTTTGATCAGTCAGCTTTTTACAAAAAATAAATTTACTTCAAAACATTAAGGCAGGCAGCAATTTGTATAACTTTATATACTAACAGGTTTTGTGTAATAATTTGATAAAATACAGGATATAAGATCTGTTTAAACTGGTGGAAATTGCTGCCTTTACCTTGATATTTAGCATTTTAGCCTTTTACTTGTCCTTCACCAGCTACTTGTCACATCAAGGGTAATAAGATTTTGCATTTGTTCTTGGGCTATCATAGCAAGGGCACATTCACATTTTTCATCCATACCAAAGGGAATTGCTAGGCACAAGCTAGTTAGTAAGCTAGCAATTCTATTTGGTTTGAATGAAGAATGCTAACATAGCATTTTTCCAGTTCATTGAAGTGTCAGCTAGAGAATTCGCCCCCCCCCCCTCCCCAGTGTGACTAGTGGCTGGTGAAGATAACTGAATAATATTCAAAAAGGTAAGATAGTTCTACAATATAATTCCTTTAAACTGTTGAACCACTTAGGTTTCCAAGTGTGTTTAGCGTAAGGTTGGTCAGTTTTCGTGCCTCTGTCATTTCAGTGGCTGACACTTGAAGACAGATTATTAGTGCCTAGTAGTCTGTATCCTATATAATCTATGTTTTTAATGTTAATATCGTCAGTCCTTGTTTTCAAATTGTGTTATCAATAATATAATGAAGTATAAGTGATTATCATTGGTTACCATAGAATCAGAGCGGATGGAACAGGTCCTTCCTGGTGTATCACGGTATCAAGTTGTGATGAACTTTAAAGTACTTTAAAGTTCAGCCAATCAGTCGTTTTGCCATAAGAGGTGCATTCTGGGGCTCATGGACTATAATCCAGATTGAAGAATGGAATATCACTGGTCAAGGAGAGCAGCCCCAAAGAGCCAAGTCAGTTTCTGGGTACAGGCCAGTTTCTATTCTTTCAAATTCTTTGGGAATGGCCTTTCTATATGTTGTAATTCTATGTCTGTACTTTATGAAATGCCATAACTAATAATAATACTAATCCTGACTTTTTATGGTCCAAAACCATCAACAAACCATAGAAACTCTAACGACAAGAAACAGGAGTCCAAAATAGATTTCTCAGATTTCAGAGCTTATTTACTGCTAATGGAGTTTCTCCTCCACCGCCATTATATCCCCTTTAGTGTTATCCTTACGAATAATGTGCTCAGGGACAAAAGGTTTGCTGCACTGTTTTTATATTTACACACGTATCAAGAACAGTGTTTTATACCTAGCCTTGTAAAGCTTGGTAGTTGAGGGTCCAGATTGTACAAGACTCTTGTATACATTAGGCCATGATCACATGGGATGCTTTTTTTTTTAATGCACCTGCTCCCTTTTGACAATGATTTGGTCGCGGCAGGTGCACGTCTCATCCAAACTACGCACCTCATCTTTTAGGGCACTCAACTTTTACCCACGACGCGTATTACATCAGTGTCAGACAGAGAAAAGCTAGCATTGCATTACCAGCGCAATAACGTTAACGTTGGCTACATCCTCTCATCCTCCACTTAAAGAGCAAGTAGAAGTCACTAACTTGTCTGTTTTAATTTTCGATGTTCTCCCCCTTTTCACTTCAGGTTAGCTAGGTAACACTAATAGGATAGCTTGCAAGTTGTTGTCAAACTTTGTTTCATAGCAAAGAGTGAATGATGAGACGCTCCTTGCGACCTTAGAGCTCTTGCGCTTGAGCATCCTGTCTGATCAGCTTTAGTCTTGATTTAAGGCTTCTTCCTTATGCTTGTTTTCTAAACTGACAGCCATACTATTTTTGAATAGGTGTTATTGGTCCCAGGGTCATTTATTAAGCACATTAAGTACCATGTGAGTTGGGAAAATTTGCCTCAAATCTACATTGCCTCAAAATTGTATGCACTCATGTGTCTGTTTTAATTTAACAAAGTTTTTGTTTTAGCATATGCTGTGAATGGCGTCATCTGAACATTAATTGGTAGTTGTGTTATTGTATTGAGCCAGAGCAATAGTGAGACATTTTAATGACTGATGTATCTAATGGACTGTAATGAAGATAATAAGCCTGTCGCCTTAATCATGGCAAATAAAACTGTTAATGGACAAAGAAGACTGGGTTTATAAAGAGAAGACTTTAGACATGGACAAAATAATGGATGGTGTGAAACTTCCTGGAAAAGTGCTGTTTTGAAAATTTCTGCTCAGTAAATTATCACACTGCCACTGCCATGTCACGAAGGATGAGTGTTAACACCCAACGTAGGATGACTCCTGAATCAAAAATCCACATCTCACTATATTATATATATATATATATTGTAAATGTCATAGAAATTATGGTCTTTTATAAGTAAGGGTAACATAGTACAAATAAATACTGGGCAATAAAAGAAAATAGATGTCTCTTAAGCTAGTCTGGTTTAATTTTTAAGGGGTTATAATCATTTTTCTTGGCAAAAGAAAAACTATTTCAAGGCAAATCCAAGCTCACTGGAGTGAGCGAGGTCACTTGCCACACTGGCTGAGAACTAACTGTGTTACTGTGTTAAAAGGAAAGATCATCAGCATAGTTAATGTTACTTTCGCTTGCACCATTTTGCCTCCCAAATTGAATTAAATAGGTAAACTCACTATTGTCACCATTCTCCTCTTAATCTTCGACATGTATGCTTATTCATCCTGGGTGTAAAATCACAGGATTGTTATAAAACTGGATGTAAAAAGACTGTGATGTTTAATTCTGCAACTTCCCTAGAAATGATGTAGCATTATATTTAAATAGAAATCTTAATTACACCTTTTGGAATATCTGAGTTGGGGAGGTCCATACAACATTTCATATGTTGAATATGGACACAAATACAAACCATTTTTATATTATTACTTTTATTTGTTTTAACATAACAATTGGTGAATTTGCATTTATTTATAAAATGCTACATGTATGGCAAAGTTCTATGATTTTTTGCAATTCTTTCATGCCATACACCATGAAATAGAAATGACAGAAGTTTAAAAAAAATAATAAAATTGTGTTAATCACAATTATGTTGAAAAAAGTTTTTTTTTTAAAATGTTTTGCATATTGGGAATATGTCTTTTTTGAGAAGAGGGCTGCTGCATTTCTTAAGCTGATTTTATGCTTGGCGCTGGTAAAAAAAAAAAACTATAGTTTATGATTATTTTTGATATATTTTATGAAACTGCAGTAGTTATGGCAGCAAAATATAACATCTTAAAATTGGCCACTCCAGACAGAATCACCAGTCACCCGTGGTATCTAAGGGTTTGAGCGGGTTGAGACAGAGCTAGAGACAGAGCGATTGTGCAGGGCGGCACGCCGACTTTATTAATGTTTCACAAATAAGCACAACGAGAACTCGGGCTCCCTCGCCCTCCTCCGCTCACTGCGGGTTTCAATCTCTCTCAACAAAACGCTCCCCTCGCATGTTCCTGCTCACTGAAAAAACACAGAGAACACACTCATTAGCCCACTTCCCTGCTGCCCGTCCCCACTCAGTCCCGATCCGCCGCAGCCGGTGTCGGGGCAGGGCGAACCTGCCTGCCAGCCCGACTCCACCCCCCACATCCAGCCAACGGCCCAACCACACCCCCCAGTCTGCCACAGGGTTAAATAAATAAAAATAATACTAGCTAGCACAGTGACAGAATGTAATGACAGAATGGTTGCACTGATTGAAGGTTCCATTCTTCCATCTCTAGACTGTGCCTTTCTGTTGCTAAATCAAACTGGGAAAACAGCAAACTAGTTTTAGACAGGGTTGCTCAGTCAACGTTTCCTTAAATGGGAGCACCAATGTGTATCTGTTGTAGGGTTTTGGCGTGGAAAGGTTTTACATCCTCAATCTACATGTGGGAAACAGAGAGGGAATTTGGCAAGTAAGCACATGAATGGCACCATGCAGAGAAAATGAGACATTTTCACAAAGCTGAAGCTACGCCTCTTCAGTAGAGAAGTTGTATATGTTATAAAACAGATTGTATTTCCAGCGTAAAGGACTGCTTTCTAATCATCCACGTGTAAAGCAGTTTGGTGATCTCTACTGATTGGAAAACAGATGGGTCGAGTGGGGGAGTTGGAGGGTCACGCCACAGTCCTCCGTTGGCTGTAACGCTATTGCCATCTCGTGGAAGGTCTTCGCATGGCATCTTTTAGATGAAGACGTTTTCTTTTGATCAACCTAGGCCTTGGCATTTTACAACCAAACCCCCCTGACATCAATGGGGTTGGGGGCTGGGGGTGTCAGCTACTTTCACTTGCACCATTTTGCATCCCAAAATGAATTAAAGCCATCCATGACAAGGAGGGATGCAACACGATCACTGCAGATTTCTCTGGGTTCCTCTGTGAGTTTTCCATGAGAATATAATCATAAACCAGTTTGGTGATCCCTACTGATTTGGAAAACAGACAACAGTGACAGTGAGCAAGGGGTTTTTCACAAAACAGGCCTTCTGTCTATTGGCTGTACTGCTACTGCCATCCTGTGGAAGGTCTGTGGAAGGCATGCCATCCTTTAAATTAAGAAAGTCTCCTTTGATCAACCTTAACATAGACACTCAAAAGGGGATACAGGGAGTAGGATGTCAGTTACTTTCATTTGCACCATTTTGTATCCCAAATTGAATTACAGCCATCCCTTACAAGGAGGCATGACATTTCCTGAAATTAATAAGGGGAGATTCAGGGGCTAGGGCAGAGACAGATGATCACTTCTTTAGCAAAGTTCAGTACAAATACTTTTGGAGAATTATCTCACATGAAATGTCTATAGTCCTTTATATTTAATACGCAGCACATTGGCTGCTTTTCTTAAAAAGTCTGGGCTGAATTCCTGGATTTCTGACCTCCTGTTTCTGTCTCTATTAGAACCAGTTTGTGTATAAGCAAAAATACAAGAGTATAAATTATTTCTTTGAAAAAGTCCAACCTGGTTTCTGATCTAAACATAGTACAGAGACTACAGTACTTCATAGTGTGGAAGATGCAGAACCAAAGAGCAGAGGGAATTACAAAAACTTCTCTTAACTGGTTCAAGACATAGTTCTCTGTTGCCTCAGAGAGTTCTATATCTTTCTCACTATTTGATTTATTCTTATTTACACACTATATCGTTATTCAACAAACAAAGAAAAGAGCGCCACCTACAGAAAATCAAACGTCACCAACAGAAAATCCAGAGACGTCACAGTACTCGACACACTGTTTGATTGACAGGTGATCTCTGGGAGCTGAGCACCAAAGACGGACACTCCTCTCAAAATTCTGTGATATTCCAGGAATTGGAACATTTTGTCTGTTTTGTCTCTCCAAAGCTAAAAGACCAACCCACAGGGAGAGCAAACCACTGTCTCATCCAGGAAGTGGTACAGGGTCATAGATAGGAATCCAAACAGTCCATTAACCTTCCAACCCGGTATGACTCCTGCTAGGATGTGGTCATGGCATTCTTGACAGGCATCTGTCAAGCAAGAAAGAAACACCACTAAGGAACCACAATGAGCCAAAAAATTTGCCTGACTGGGGCCAGGCTTAGTTTGAGCTGGCTGTATAAATCTTACGTATTGCCCCTTTAAATAAGGTTCAAGACAAGGCTATCGTGGGCGCTTCAAGGACCCACCGACTTAAATGAGCCATCAAAGACCTAGCAGTGTCTGCTAACATCCACAGGGGCTCCCTATCCTCAAAAACGGTGACAAGTTGATATACTCCCACTCAGAAACGAAAAGCTGATAACCAGATCAAGGCAAGATGAAGAAACCATGGCCTTACTGGAGGCAAAAACTACCAGAGTAGATGTAAATGGCTCCATGCTGTATGCAACTCCCCCCCCTCCACGCAATTTCCCCAAACTCCAGGCCAACCAGGAGTCTGCCATGCCCCTCCACAGGACCACAGAAGAGAACCCTGAGGATGTATTGGAAACTCAATTATTTCAAAGTGCTAAACCCTAAGAAGTGGAATTCTCTGCATTCATTATGTAAGTGGAAACCTTTGTTGACCCCAAAAGAGCCATCCTAACTACGCCAATAAAGAGTGAATGGTCAAGAACTGCCTTGGGTCCTAATGTTTTTAGGATGTTTTTAAGGGGTTGTTTGAATTTTCTGGGTACATCCTTTACATGGTCTCCTTTTACAACTATAGTCCCATGAATTGTTGTATACCAGTTTTATCAATTTCTCTGGTTGACTCGCCAGACAGTTCACATACGGAGCTTATCCACTGGAATTTCCAGAGGTAAACGACAGCAACGTTTAATGTCACTCAAGGAGAATTTCCTGTTCAATCACTCGTTCACTATTGACAACTACATCATCTATGTCTACATCCTGAGGAGCACGTATCCTCCTCAACATTTCAAATAAATCTCTGTGACTCATTGTGAGAAGCATTAGGTTTTGTCAAAAAAACTACTTGGAAAATGTACAGAGGCCACTAAGGAGTTCCTCCTCACTATCTTGATATCAATATAAGGAGAAGAAAGATCTCATGAAAGCAATGGCCTAAAGGTAGATGTGAATGCACAAATCCATAGCTCTCTTTAAAAATCAACACTTGTGAAAACCAAACAGCATTTCAATTGGATAAGAAAACCAAAACCATACTAAATAACTGAAAAGGTTCTTGACAAGGGCTTGAAGATCAAATCTGTTCTGTGCTCTAGCCGCTTTTGATGAACCTAATGAGGCCAAGGTTGCAGTCTAGTGGGGAGCTGTCCGTGGTGCTGAACCCAGACCTGAGCGCAGACTGTTGACTGGATAACGTCTCCTTCGCTGTCATTACTGAGAACAAAGCCAAACAAAGATCCGTCCATTGGGAGCGTAAAGCCTTGAGGTGGTAGCCCAAGTATGGCTTTTGAGCTGATCCAGTATTTAAGCCTTGGAACCAGTTCAAGGAATGAAAATGTAAAATAACACTTAAAATATTAGAGGCAATAGGCCTACCTTTGTCCAGTCTGCATTATGATACCAGTGGATCTAAATAACCTAAGGCTACTAAACTGTTAGGCAACTACCTACTACTATTACTACTACCTCGCCTTACATCAACATGTTTTCAATTCAATTCAACTTTATTGCCATTGTTCTATGCCGGGGCAGCAGCAGGTGGCAGAGTTCAGCTGGTTAACAGCCCTGGGAAAGGCACCTGTAGCGCCTCCCAGACGGCAGGGGGGGAGAACAGACTATGGCTGGGGTGGGTAGGGTCCCTGGTGATGCTGAGCCCTCTCCGCACACAACGTCTTCGGTAGATTTCGTGGATGGCTGGGTGCTGGGCGCCAGTGATGTGCTGTGCAGCTTTAACTACTACTAACCGGCTGCAGGGCTTTCTTGTTGGGGGTTGGTGCAGTTGCCGTACCACACTGAGATGCGGTTGGTCAGGATGCTTTCAGTGGTTTGGCGGTAGAAGTTGACGAGGATCTTAGGCAACAGATGGGCCCTCTTCAGCCTCCTCAGGAAGTAGAGGCGTTGTTGGGCCTTCTTCACTAAGGAGGAGGTGTTGAGGGACCAGGTGCGGTCCTCAGTGATGTGGACCACTTCGGCCCCATTGATCTAGATGGCTGGAGTGTCTACAGCTATTAGACTTCCTGAAGTCCACAATCAGCTCCTTGGTCTTCTTGACGTTGAGGGTGAGGTTGGTAGCCGAGCACCATGTACCAGGTGTTGGAGAGAGTGGAGTTGGGTGGTCAGCCAGGGGGGGATGATGGTATTAAATGCTGAACTGTAGTCTATGAACAACATTCTGTTGTATGAGCCCTTCTGATCCAGATGAGTCAGATGAGCAGTAGGTATGGCGTCCTCTGTAGACCTGTTTGATTGACAGGTAAAGGATATACACATATATCAGGCATTACCACAATATTGGAGGTCCTCAGCTCTTGGTAAACAGTGGTTTTGCAACAGCTGACTGCATTTCGGCAACGTACAATTTATCTGTCTAAACAAAATTATAAGACATGGATCATTTCTGTGCTGTTTTTGACTGTTTTGAGACTGCATCTGATTGTGGGAGTTTTTCCTTGTCCTCTGTGAGGGCCCAAGGCTGGGGGATGTCGTGTACTAACCATTTATTGTTTTCACACGTTGGGCACTGTAAAGCCCTTAGAGACTATAACGGTGATGAAGGGCTATACAAACAAATGTGATTTGATTTGATTTGATTTGATTTGATTTGATTGATGGAAATGAGTTGTGTAGCCTAGTGCATCCGCTATTGGACTAAAATATAAAATCAATTAGGCATCAATTTATTGGCTAAACTATGTGTACGTTGAATACATAAGCTGTCAACACAGCAATGTCTTATCTGCCTACCAAAAGTAAAAATACACACACACCAGTGCGTAGCAGCTTGCCAAAAATAAAGTTTCTAACTCAACTTGTTTTGGAGTCTAAGCCAGGTTTCTGTAGGGTATAAAAAAAATCCATTGATACATTGAGATACATTGTAATCATTAAGAAGGAATGTATTATTGAGTGGGAGTGGGATTTGAAGTCCGAACCGTAATTGGATTACTAGGATTCCTGCCAGAAGAATTACCTGAGGCATAAGGCCTATTATTGACCATAACAGGAATTTTTAATTCAGATGCACTTTGAGAGATATAAAGGATCGGATTCACCCAGCATCAGTGACATGACATCAGAACTAGATCCATGTTATGTGCTAATAGATGAAAACCAGACTTGTTTAGGTGCCGGCATATCACAACTGAAAGGGTAGGGCCTGTTCAATGTCACGATGGCCTGTTTGATGGACGAGGACTACTGAGGCCGTTGGGTGGTCGCATAGGAGGTCTTATTGTATAGTTTATATCAGAAACCCGGGGCTCCTGGATAACAGAATGTTTCAGCATTTGGCAGGGTGATGTAGCGGACCATAGACGAGCCCGCAATGAGCACAAAGGGAGAAGCCTTGAAGGAAAACGTATGAAAATTGAACTTAACTTGCTGATTGTTCCTCTGGATGTCCTCCAGCTTGTGGCGGGTGATATCTGCTGCTTTGGCAATGTGGACAGTGATCCAACTCCCTGCAATGTAAACTGTGTTCAACAAAATAATGTAGACATGCAGGTTAACAGCCCAAAAAGCTCAAAAATCAGGTTATGTCCTGGGAAAGATCATCTTTGTAGACAGTTTGTAGACCACCTCTATAGAACAGGACATCTTTTATTTATCGTTATCATCTACAGCCTGGGAAACAAAGCGAATACGTTCAGTCTTAACTTGGGAGCAGGGAGCAGTAAAACACTAATACTTTTGTCATGTGGAAATTTGCACCCTCGCTTGTCCCTCAGTGTGTTACTACTATTTCACCTGCAGGGGGCAATGTTGCAACACAAATTGGTCTCTACGGTTTAAAATGATTCAAGATTCAAGATTCAAGAAGTTTATTTGTCACATACACACACGAGGTGTGCAGTGAAATGTAAAGTGGCAATGCTGGGGCAAATGATGGGGTCGATTGGGTGTCGTAAAGTGTGGCGCTCTCCGTACCTTAGCCTACCTGAGTCAAATTTGGATCCTGTAGTTTTTATCATTGTAAAGAAGGGAAAACATCAAGCAAAGGTTGCCAGGAGTCTTATTTGGAAGCAATATCTAAAACAATACACACTAGGGGAGCATTCAGGACCACAACTTGAGGGGCCCAAAACAAACTACATTATTATATTCGTCACCACAATAGACCGTAAATCAATTTTGCGTTGTGAGTAATGTTATTTTCGAAATATGTCTCTAGAGAAAAAGTTGGAAAAACTATGTCGTTCAGCCCTCGGCGACGGAGTTCACACCCTCCCATATCTACTCTATTCGGGCTGTGTTAGCACTACGCCAAACTTAATTTTAAAATCTGGCGATATAACGTGGGTTTGCGTATCGGTGAACGCACATACATGGTAAGGTAGAATGACATTTAATTAATATTTATCAGCCCCTCCTTCATTTCGGCATGCATCCAAACACCAAACAGCACTTATTTCGATAATATTTAATTTTTTAGAAGTGATTTGCCTATTATTCCTTCGGCACCTGCCACCAAAATACAGCGCGGTGGGAGGTAGCAAGCGGTATGAACCGACTGCAAAAGTTGAGTTTCTGTTAAAGTAAGTGCTGCTCAGTGTAATAAATGGATGCCGAATGGAAGAGATGGTATCACTGAGTCTCAAAATGTCTTCAGTCGTGTTGACAAGGGCACCTGCCATCAGGGAAGGCAGCGTTCAACTGCCAGATTTTTTAATTTACTTCGGCGTGTCGTTGTCTCTGTACAGGAGAATGGGACGTACTGGAGTAGGTGTACTCCTCTCTCGGTGACGTTGAGCGGCTTGATTCCCTGGAGAAAGAGGAGGAGACAGCGAAGGAGGGAGAGAGGAGGGAAGCCGCGTAGCCTACTATAAACTTGTACCCCAGTCTGCTGGCTGTTCATTCATCCTTTATTTTATCCGCCGTCACTGCCGAGCTCCATGTCGCCCCACCGATACACCCCGGACAGTTCAGCCGCCGTGCAAAGCGAGATAGCCGGCCGAGCGGCGCCGCCTGCCCCCTACTATGGTGAGTACCTGACCAGTCTTGCGTTACAGCCAATGAGAGATGGGTAACAGCGCGAGACAATGGGCAATTGTGCCAACAGTTAGCATCATTAGCAGATTTTTAATTTGAGGTCATGTAGAGTAGATAAGCAATTAACCCATCAGTCTGGCCTGACCATTTGATGTGACCTGTGGGTGATCATGAAGACATTATAACACTTTACAACCACCGTTATAAATAAAAATGATCTTTTCAGAAAAGCATTAATTTGCTTAGTATGATGTATACTGTAAATTAACATCATATGGATTTATTTCAGCCCCCAAAAAAATATTTTGCAAACAAAAAGGTGGAACTACTTTGATTTCATCCCTTCTCCCTGCGGCAATACATTGCCCATCTACATTGTCTCAAAAAGTTGTCCATGTAGGCTGCCATCATCCTTATAGTTTTACTGCTTTGGTACCAACTGACATCAATTGTTCCTGTTGAAGGCAGTATTAACCACCTCAAAGAAACCTTGACACATTCAACAGCCGGTGGTTAGCCTGGGATGTAAACAAAGGAGGGAGTGTTTTGTACTACACACTAGATTTAGGCTATTCCTGCCATCAGCAGGATAAAGATTAGCTGGGTATTACTGCTCACTAATGCTGTGAGCTGACTTCAGGTCTGCTCAATTCAACACTACTCAGTGGAGAATCTGAATGTCTCTGAACGTCTTTTCTCCTACACTGCATTTAATGTTTCATTTAGTAGATCCATACACAAAAATATATTTGCATACCGTTCAACAACTTGTATGCTATGTGTCAACATATATGGTACAGTATATGTGCAACATATAGAGAAAATGTATGTCAAAAATGTCCACTTTGATATATGTTCTTCATCTACATTTGCATTAATATGAGAGCAGTTCAGTTACTGTTTGACTAAATGTTAGAACGGGCAAGATGCTGAAACAGCATCGCAACACCTAGAATTTACTGAGAACGGTGCGATCGGCCAAAAAACATTCAGTCAGCTGACGTCCTGAGGGTGAGACCGGTCAGAGGAGAATGACAAGACTTGCTCAAGCTAAGGACTGGAGTATGAAAATAACAGTGGTGTGCAGAAGGGGGCATTTCAAAACCACAACTGGTCCGACCCTGAAGTGGACGTGAAGACCATGCCGGACTGTCAGCTAATAAGAAGAAGACTTGTGATTGGATGATTTGAGGAGTGGAAAACGTCCACCCTCCCTGGTGTCAGTAACACCGGTGGTGTAACGGTGTGGAAAATGTTCTCTTGGCTCATATTAGACTCCCTACTACTAAGGGAGCGTTGTTTTGAACATCCAAACGTTGTTGCTGCCCAGGTGCATCCCTTTGTGGCCAACAGTCTTGTCCTTTAGTCAAATAGTAACTTCCGCCTGGATTATGATCAAATGATCGAAATTTATGTGGAGGAGTAATGTCTAGAAACCGGCAGTGGTTTGGCATTGAAACAGTAAGGGTAAGTTGGGTCAGGGTGGTGGATGGGTGGAGTTATTACCTCCGAAGGCCTCTTGAACTCAAGTTTTCTACTGTGATTAAGGTTTTCATTTACAGCGCAAAATTCTTATTTAACCATGACTATAACCAAACCTCTGGATTACTAAAAGGTCTATCTTCTTACGTTAGATAATGCTAGCTGCCTGTTGGCACTTAACGCACTGTATGCTAATGGGTTAGCATGCGCACAGGACAGATAAATCTACCAGACACCAGAGATGATTTTAGGGCTACTCCTACCGTAACAAGTTGATCAATGAGCCAATTTCCCCAAAAGTCGATGTAGTCCTTTTTACCAAATTTGTATTAGCCTCAACCTAACCTTAACTGAAGTTGTTTTACCTGCCTATGCTTAACCGCTAGGTATTCATTTTGCTAATCATTTCACGTAAGAACACAATTTGTGCTATTATCATATAATGTTTTAATGGTGGAGGAGTCCACAACGTGTAATCTGTGTCACAACAGAGACTTTAGTGCAGATCTCAGCCCACTGGAGATCTCTTTGGGGCTGAGGTGCAGGATGTGTACGGCGTGATGGTGCTGCCACAAAATCTGCAGGAAATGCAGTGATGCTATCAAGCCAGCATGGACCAAGATGCCCAGGGAATGTCCCCAGCACTTTGAGTGATGGGAAAACAAATATGTTGTGAGGCTGGACACGCGTCCACGATGGTGTCTCGGCATGGTTTGAATGCAGCATGTTAATATGGATGGTGATTCACTGTTAGGGTTCTGTATTTTTTAGACATGGCAGAAGCGCATGACAACTTTAAAATCCCAAATTTGTTGTCTGGTTAAATCCTTGACCACCACACTACCTTACATTTCCTTCACTTGGAAATATACTGTATACAATGTGACGTATCCTCCCCTCTATAGAGATGGAATAGAATAGAACATTTATTCCAGCATTTTCAGTGATACTTTTTCACCGTTCAGTTTCCTCAGTTCCTGTCTGCCAATACTAGCCTGAGGAAGACAGCTTGTTGCCAATCTCTCTCTCTCTCTCTCTGTGTGTGTGTGTGTGTGTGTGTGTGTGTGTGTGTGTGTGTGTGTGCTCAACACACACAATCTCACAAACCCACATAGTGCACACACACACATTTGTTCCCACTTTTAAAAGTATTCTATTTGCACTTCTTCATTTGTGTGAAGAATGGCATCTTATGATCATATTTTAGGCTGTGAATGTATTTTTGCGTACAGCAAGGTTTACACAAAATAAAATGCATTAGATGTGTTTTCTTGAATGTAATGTAACACACTAAACACACTAAAAATGGAGATTGATTAGTATTGGTTATCGCTATTGGTCTTTAGTGTCAGTTCCTGTGGGAGATATGTCATGAAAACAAAGAAATGCACCAACTAACGTTCATACAACCACCATGGAGACTCACACATGGAAGCTGAGACGTCGTAGTTGTCCGCTGCCTGCATCGTTTTGTGAAATCGGGACCTAAATATCTTTGGGATTTATCAGTTCTAAACTTTTTCCAAAGCTTTGTCAATATAATTTTATTTTACCATGTCATGATGTCACGTTAGGAAAAAGTTGTGCTTTTTGCTGGGCGTTATCTATTTGACAAATGTGTTTCCATCATTAAACTTTTTCCACTCCAAGTAAGTACTTTAACTTTTTTTTGCGATATTGAGTGCATTTATTTATTTATTTTTTTCATTTCCATTTCAGTTTTGTTATTCATCATAATTCCCCATACCCAGCTATTGTCGGACAAACAGACATAAATAAATCATGTATTTGTAAATCATTCATGTCCACGCGATCGAAAATACAGCATAGGGACATAAACAATAGTGATCCTGATACCCACATACAAACAAACAACAAAAACACACAGTCTTTATCTCTTTCTCTCTCTAACACACACACACACACACACACACACACACACACACCCTGACAGCTCCAGTCATATGGAAACCAAACAGTAGACTGTTATTGAAGTGTGTGTGTGTGTGTGTGTGCGTGCGTGCGCGTGATGAGAGATACAGATACAGGTTTGACAGAAGGTTTTTCAGACTGGAGTCATGGAAAAGTCTCCCGTCATTAGAGATGGTAAAGACACTTCTGCATTTAGAGACTTTTAAAAAAACAATTTAACTTTTTCTCACACTGAGTTTTTGTCAAAATAAACAACTCAGTAGAGCTCCGAGGGGACCAGCACTCAGAATATATGAGCATCAGTCTTTGTGTTTCAGCACCCAGATATTTGAATGAAAAAAACAGTTAAGACGATTTATTCAACAGTAGAAAATAAAATGGAGAAGAGTGGAGTTAAGTAGAGTAGGATAAAGTAGAACATGTTCATTAGATATTGAAGCACAGAAGAGTGGAGTACAGTAGAGTACAAACTAAAGAAGAGTAGAAACTCTTCTCTACTCTATTTCTCTAGAGTACAATAGAGTAGAAGCTAGATACATGTAGAGTACTATAGAGTAGAAACTAGGTACATGTAGAGTAAAATAGAATAGAAACTAGATACATGTAGAGTACAATAGAATAGAAACTAGATACATGTAGAGTAAAATAGAGTATAAACTAGAGAAATAGAATATAGTAGAGTAGAAACTAGATACATGTAGAGTAAAATAGAGTATAAACTAGAGAAATAGAATATAGTAGAGTAGAAACTAGATACACGTAGAGTACAATAGAGTAAAAACTAGGTACATGTAGAGTAAAATAGAGTGGAAACTAGATACATGTAGAGTACAATAGAGTGGAAACTAGAGAAATGGTAGAGTACAATAGAGTAGATGTACAGTAGAGTAGAGACTCTTTACTCTATTTCTCTAGAGTAGAAACTAGAGAAGTAGAGTACAGTAGAATACATTACAGTTAGAATTACATCTAGAAACTAGATACTCTACTCTATTTCTCTAGAGTAGAAACTAGAGAAGTAGAGTACAGTAGAATACATTACAGTTAGAATTACATCTAGAAACTAGATACTCTTCTCTACTCTATTTAATACCATCTTTCTCTCTCTGACTATACTGAAATGATTTCTTCTTCGTTGGTCACAGGTTGGGACTTGGTGCATCCGTCACAAAATTGGCAATACGCCAATGTGGGAGCGCACTGCTTTTTAAAGGGGGTGAAATGAGCTGATTTGATTGGGCAGAATTGAAGCCAGCCCCAAAACAGACTGGACATGCCCACTTGATGCACCACATGATTTTAGACCTGCACCTTGATTCACAAACTGAGCCCTATGTGTCTGTATATCTGTCTGTGGTCTCGGTGTACAAGCAGTCAGTCAGTTTCTCTTCCATTGACTGGACTCCATGTTACCCGAGGGAAGCCTAACTGACCTGAATGCTTGACCACACAAACACACACACACACACACACACACACACATATATATATATATATACATACACACACACACACACACACACACACACACACAGATGGTCTGCCCTTGGATTCATAGTCTTACAACAGTTTGTGTGTGTGTGTGTGTGTGTGTGTGTGTGTGTGTGTGTGTGTGTGTGTGTGTGTGTGTGTGTGAGAGTCTGATCTGAATTTCAGATTTCTCCTGTTGTCTGTTATGTAACTGATATTCCACAGGAGAATAGAGAAGGGCTGTCAGTGCAGTGTGTGTGTGTGTGTGTGGTGCAGGGGGTGATAGAAAAGGAGAGAGACCCCGAGAGAGAGAGAGAGAAAGAGAGAGAGAGAGAAGAGAGAGTTACACACAGTGCTACCTTTGTTCTGATATTGGTGATGACTCATGGAATACAGTTACTGCAACTACAAAGCTTAAAAGTTGATGTAGCTTGTCATCGTGTAACTTTGAGGCTACTTTCCACTCTCTCATGACAGCAAGTCGTAAACATAAAGTTTTGGAAGATGTAAAACTATTCCTCCCAATTGCTCCGTTGCATCTGTTCGCAAAACGATAAAAATGAATCCACGACCTTGATTAAAAAATCTCCTTTCACAAGGCCAAGAAAACAGTGGATTAAAGTCAAAATTCACTGAGTAGTCCCATAGGTGCCGGGTTTATTTTTTACAGGGGTTGCCCTAAAAAGAAATTGACAAATTTGATCCAAGCATTGAGTTACTAAATGATAAGAAAAACGTCTTTCCACGTTTATTTCACATACTTCATGTGTATCATCCAATCAAATTCAATCACCCACTGTGATCAAGTGAGCCGCGTTTTAACTTTTGTTGCGCGTCTACTTCTGTAATTACGGTAAAGACGCGTTGGCCCAAAGACTGCGGAGTGGCGGCGTCTAAATGAAAAATACCGTACACCAGTAGACGCGCGGCTCACTTGACCGCAGTAATCACCCGCATCAAACCATAACCGCCATACGATTTGTCAGGCCCGGGCCCCTGGGCCCCCACGTAGTTGGCACCTATGAGTAGTCCAAAAGCAAATCTCTAGGCTAAACACATTACGACACCGTCAGCTTTTAAGTCATGTTGCGGCAAGTTTCATGAAGCCAGAATACATGAAAGCTGTTCACCTTCGAGCAGCTTGACAAAAACACGACCTGTTCCAGCAGTAAAACCCTGATTTCAGCTTCCGTTTCTTTACAAGCTGCTGAATATGTGGCCTGAACCAAAGGCAGTCCCCGTGGGATTCAGTCTCCAATGGCTTCGCCCATCAATCATCATAACCGATGGAAGATTTTGTGGCCTGTTTTTATTTTGAGTTTGTAAGCAAATGTTTTTTGTTTCAAGTGACATAAGGTGGTTAATTATACTGTGTTAAAAGTAGGCAACAATCTACTTTACATTCATGCAGTTGCATTTCTACAATTATGCATTTTGGAGGTTCACTTTCAGCACTGCCTTGGTGCCCAGTAAGACCACCGTCTTCCACTGGTGGCCACTGAGCAGCTCCACTGCAGCAGTTGGAGGTCGGGTGCCTTGCTCAAGGGCTTAGAACAAGTATGTTGAATTCTTACTTTCAGCATTAACAGCCTTTAGCAATATTCTAACATTACGCTACACTTCTGTTCTGTACTTCTTTAATGGTCAAATTGTTTATGCTAGCATTAGCTAACTGTAGCTGGTTAAAACTGATACTGTTAAAACTAGTTGTCAGCTACAACTTACACAACCAGACCTACTTGGTTTGGAACTAAATATAACGTTAACAACATGAAGTAGCCGCATGCTAACTTTAGCTAACATTATGGATCAACATCATGAATGCTCCTTAAATCCAGTAGCTGTAGTGTTTGATTTGGACCTTCTCTAGCTCTGCTCATCTCTCCACAATACTGAATAATGATAATAATCATAATAATAATAATTTTTTTTAATCTATTTTACATTTCTTGTCCAAAGACAGTTGAGTTTGCCTCTCTTTCCAACCTAGACTCATCCTGTTCATGGTCTTCCTGTCAGTTTAATTCAGTGGCACAGCTATTTGTCAGAAACAATATTGCCAAAGCAGTATGTAAAATGTCAATTTTCCAAAACACAGTTTATGCATTGAAGTCACATTGAGATAGTTCATTATTTGGTAGGGAAACATGCACTCCTGCGCTAGACAATAGTACATAATCACCAATATATCTATAATAACCTAGGAAGTCTTCCTTCTCTGTCTCTTTCTGTCTGACAGAAAAAAATGGCTGCCATTTCCTCATTATCATCAGTGCTTCAATTATCCACCACTGCCTTCTACACAATGGGCTCTGGGATGGCACAATGACATAGGGAATCAGTGTGTGTGTGTGTGTGTATGTGTGTGTGTGTATGTGTGTGTGTGTGTGTGTGTGTGTGTGTGTGTGTGTGTGTGTGTGTGTACATGCCTGTCATGTCAGCTAGATTGAGTGTGTTCTTTAATTGCTTTCCTAACTAGTGTGCGATAATTTCTCTTCTAGGAGCAATACAGTGATATGTATGTATAATAAGGTAAACTCACACACTTACGTAGAAAATAAATAAAACAAACTACATTTTGACTGTGTGTGTGTGTGTGTGTGTGTGTGTGTGTGTGTGTGTGTCGGTTTGTACTTTGACAGGTTTTGCAAGATAAGATATTTTATGTAATGTCCTGCCCTTCCTTGTCTCTCCCTCTCTGCCCCCCCCCCCTCTCTCTCTCTCTCTCTCTCTCTCTCTGTCCTATCTCCATCTTCCTCTCTCACCCCTTTCTCTCCATCCTTCTCCCTTGTTTTCCCTCTCTCTCTTTCTGCTGAATAATCTGAATATATTTCCATCTCATCTTTTTTTCCTCCTTCTCTTTGCTTCTGTTCCCTTGTTCTTTATTTTTTTTTCCTTTCACTTCTTCAAAAGTTCTCTCCACACACACACACATACACACACACACACTCCTCCGTCATCTCCCTCATCCTCACAGGGCTTGTCTGACAGCCGGCCTCCTGGGCTCTCTCTTTCTCTTTCTCTTTCTCTTCCTTCTCTCTCAATTCTTCTGACTCACTGAAGACCAGCACTACCCTCCTAATTGTGTGTGTGTGTGTGTGTGTGTGTGTGTGTCATACACACTTCTTTTCAACAGAAATCATTCATCATACACCGCTCAGACTTCGCTCACCACTTTTCTATATATTTCTATTTTGGTTTTTTTTGTTTTTTTGCTCCACCCAGACTATCACATTTCTTTTCATCCCCTCATCCCTCCATCCTCTCATCCTCTGTCTTTCTTTCCCTCTCACATCTGGGTTTGCATGGGGTCTAATATTCCATTAACAATCAGAATGAAAAGGCCTCAGACAGCGTGGATCAGTCTTAGTAGTACTATTGTTGAAATGCAACTTAATTAGAAGAAAAATGGCCACCGTAAAAATGGACCTAAGTAAAAGTACAAAGTAGCTAATTTAAGATTAATTTTTTTTTTAAACTTTTAGTAAAAAATGATGTGAACTTTCAATGTAAAAGGGCTTCATAAAAATATGATTCTGCAATTCATGTCATTAATCATGTCAAATCAATCAGAGAAAAAACAACAAAACAACAGAAAATGCCTATCTGCATTATTCAGTAATGTTACTACACTGATGTTTTTTTTGTTACTAGATATTCAACCAGCTAACAGCAACGAGGCTAACACCAGTCAGTAACAGTGTATCTGGAAGGATGTTAGCTTAGCTGCTGTCATGGATGAATTTGAACATTTCACGCTGAAGCCGGTAACATCTGTCCAGTTTCTAATGCAATACTTAAATTACCGACTTACTGAAGTGCACAAAAAGCTAATCAATTACCGTAATGAATGAGAGTAAATGAAATACATAATAGTCACATTCAGATTTTTTCCCATCAGTCTTTGCTCTGGACTTTCATCTGCTGACTTCTAGTGTGGTGGTGGGGGGGGGGGGGGGATGCTGATGGTTCTTGAAGGCCCATGTATCGATTCTGATATATTTGGACAGAAGTTGCTGTAGCTGATATTTTGTGTTGATGTTCAAAATCTTAAAAGATTACCATTTTCGTACCCAAAAAATATTAGTATCCAGTGTTGGTGATAGATGGATGGATAGATAGATACATAAATACATAGATACATAGAAAGAAAGAAAAAGACTGAGGAAAGACAAAAGTAAGCGTGCCAGAGAGAGAGTGAAATAGAAATAGAAAAAGTGAGAGATTCCTATTGCTGAAGATAAGGCCTAGTTCAGAGCAGAGGAGAGCTGACTGTAAATCATAAATGACCACTACTACTACATGGGAAACACTCTAGTGTGTGTGTGTGTGTGTGTGTGTGTGTGATGTAGAGGTGAATGAAGAGAGAAATAATGCAGTGATGTTCTCTCTTCTGGCCCTACAGGATAATACAGTATTAAAACAATTCACACTTATACTACTATGGATGGATGATGGGTGGATGGATGATGGGCGGATGGATGATGGATGGATGGGCGGATGGATGATGGGTGGATGGATGATGGATGGATGGTTTCTTCATTCTCATGTTTCTTCATGTGTTATATTGTTGATATGCATATATCTTGATTTATTTTCACATTTTCCTACAGCATAAACAATATTTAATATTTTGTTTCATATTTTTATATTGTGCATATTTTCCATTCATTCCTTTTTCTTTTGTCTCAGTAAGTTCGACTGCTGTTGGCTCACCCTGCATGCTGTACATGCTTGTTATTCACAATTTCATTTTATTTTTCAGACTTTTCTACTTAGTATGTTCTAGTGTTGCAGCAGCAAATAGCAACAGGATACAACAATTGCAATTGCTGTATCCTGTTGCTATTTGCTGCTGCATCGACCCGAATTTTCCCCCCAGGAAGTTGAATCTTATCTGAACTCTACAAGGTCTACGAGGTCACTAAAAGGTCAAAATCTGACTTTTTTAGGCTACGGAGAGTACTACACCTCGCCATATGCAACTGATGGCCGTGTTGGCTAACAAGGCCCGACTCAGGGATTTTTAAACATAACGCAACTGAAAGTTACAGTACTGGTGAAAATCCAATAGAAACACATTAATTGAAAAGTATGAAATATGTGAATGACAGCGTGCGATAATAACAGCAGAACATACTGAGAAGGAAAAACTGAATGGGGAAAAGAAAATCACAATATGAAAATATGCAGCATGGAAAAACCATTCAAAGAAATATCAAGATGCATGGTATACGACAAATGAGAAAAATCCAAGAATATGCAGAAAACAAATGTGAGAGGATGTGAAAAATGTGTCTGAGAGAGAGAGAGAGATATGTGGTTTGGAGAAAGAACATGAAGTCGAACGGAAAAACTTTTCAGGCACAGAGACTTTAAATTGGACAGAGAAAGACGTGTCTACCCTCTGTCAGACAGGAAGTCAGCGCTGCCGCGGGAGACGGCGTGGGCTCTGATTGGACCGTTACATAATGAGTCATGACTTTGATGGCTGATAGGAAGCAGGAGGATGAAAGAGTATGTGTTTATATTTCATATGTGAGTACGTGCCTTTTTTGTGTGTGTGATTTATGCTGCAACAGGGTCTGTAGTTGAGGTTTCTATGTTTTTTAATATTATTCTTTGATGCAGCCTCAAGTGCATCTCATTTAAACATTTGTGTGTTTGTGTGTGTGTGTGAGTGTGTGCATATTTCTGTGTGTCTTTATGTGGGTGTGAGTACGAAATGTGACGCTACAGTCTGTAGTCGATGTTTAGATCTTGACAAGCATCCTCTCATTTCCATGTTTTGATGTATCTTCAAGAGCTGTGTGTGTGTGTGTGTGTGTGTGTGTGTAAGAATTCAGAGATTCAGAAAAAGCGAGTGATCTTGTGAACGTGTGTTTGAGTAAATTTCTGTGTCTCATTTTTTCCATTTGAAATCACCCTAAACCTCCGAATAAATACCCAAGGAATGAAAAATTAAGCGGCGTGACGTACACTGGGCACACAGGATTTTGCACCGTGTCTGCAGGTCCTGGAAAGGTCTTAAAACCTCTTTAATTACATGTCATCAAAACTCAAGGCCTTAAAAGGTCTTGTATTGGACTTCATGTCCTAGTGTCCTTTTTTGTATTCTGCCCATTTATAGTTCCACAACTTTCAGTAGCTATATTGATGTTTTGCCAGCTTTAGCCTGTTTTTTAAATTGGTCTTAAATTCAATTCCAGGTAGTATTAAAAAGGTCTTACGCTGTAACATTGCACTAGGCAATTTCACACGGTGACCCCAAATGGCAGCACATGGTAATTGTTTGAAAACAGATAAAAAAAGATACCCTTCAATACCCAGAAATCCTGTAACATGACATCAGTAAACTGCATGTTCACCAACCGGGCCGGTCTGTGATGCTTTATACCAAAGAATACCAAAGGGACGAGATACGCTAAAGAGCTAACGTTGGTGAGTCCAGCTTTCTTTGGACGGCGTGCTCGTTCACTGCTGTTTAGGAGACGTTTAAATGTTGATTGGTCACTTCCTGTGTCAAGGAGATTTCCCACCAGTGACCAAACCCGACACCAGAATACCATTTGGGCAATACGGCAGTACGTCTAAATTAGGGGCGATGGGACACTCATTTCTTTTGCACCACTACTTCACTACTTCACAACTTCACAACAATTTTGATCTAAATCTTACCTAGTGCAGCTTTAAATTTAATTAAACAGACGGATGTAGTGCTGGTGCTGGTTGTGGCAAGTTGTGATTCTTGTACACCTGTATGCAGCATGTTCTTCTTAATGTTCTTCTTGTCAGGAACAAGCAAATTTTTCATTGAACATAAAGTGTAAAAGAAGCCTATGAAGAGAAATTCCCATTGTGAAGGCAATGGCAATCCTCTTTCATGGAATGAAAGTAAGAGATCCCCGCCACAAAAATCCCTGTTGGGAACAAATCTGACAAATGTATGTGCCTGTTCTGGTCGTCCTGGTCCTGATTCTTTTAAGTAAATTAAAATTATATGAAGGAGCAAATGAGTTCTGTGATGATGTGATGGAATGATTTGCTGTTGCTTTGTTTAGCTCAGTAATTTCAGTAAAAAACACACAGGATGGAAGACTTGTTTCAACCCGGGGGAGGATTTAGAAGACCCTTCCGCTTAGCTGTCAGAGAGATACCATAGCAACATTAATTGGATTTTCCAGCAGGAGGATTAGAGATGTCACTGGTGGGATTGTCAGGGTTCCCCATGAAATGATTGGCTGTGATGAATGAGGAATAAGGTTGGTTTGATTATTGGCTGTGGTCCTCCTTGTCATTTGGAGAAATGTATTACATTGTGTCGGGTTTGGCGGGAAATCTGCTGTGTTGCTTTACGGTACAAAACAGGAAGAGGGCGCTGTTCTTCCAGCACTAACGGAGCTAAAGCTTTCAGAGTTTCTGGCAACGGCAGATGGTGGAAGGAGAAAGAAGGAAGAAAGAAGAAAGAAGGAAGATGGAGAAATCACTTCCAACACGTTGATTCAGGAAAGACAAAGACACCAGGGAGGGGGAGGGGGGACAGGAAGCAACAGGGTTTATGGGAAATGTAGTCTTAATTGGGAGAAGCACTAACGATAACACTGGCGTGAGATAGAGGCTACCAATTTTCTCAACTGTGCTCTGATTTGTTTCCATTAATTCTACCAAGGTATCACAATTAATCCGACAATGATATATTGAAAAATGCTACACCTCGCAACTGGAAAATTTAAACTATTCCTCATTTTGCTGGGGACTTCCTAGAGCCCCCTTAATGACAGCTAGGTGTCCCTGGACCAAAGCAAGCAAGCAATTCGCCACAGTCCTGTCCTTTTGACACCTATCGTTTTTGTGTCACCACCGCAAGCCGCCTTGCAATCTGCCGGAGAGCTTTTCGAGTTTTTTTTTTTTTTTGTGGTCGGAATGAGAAAAAAAACAAAACTCTGAGGATAATTGAGGCGGGCATGTGGACGCTATCTAAACCTGCTGTATCAAACGGACGAGAGTAGAAACCAATTCCTGCTCCATCACAGACAGACACTGAGGGAGAGACAAACACATGGAGAGAGAAAGAGGGAGGTAGAGAGACGATGGGGGAGGTAGAGATTGACAACAGCATCAATTTGACCTCACGTATTGCACCTGTGGGGCTTTCTAGTGTGTGTGCGAAGGGGAGAGATTGGCTGTACAGTGCAGTACTAAGTTGTCCAATATCAAAGTATGACTGTATTGAGAGAGTGTGTGAGGGTATTGAATAAGACATGAGGCAGCTCCGGTCTGCTCTAGTTCTCTGCTCTACACACCAACAGTACAGTATTCATATTAATACACTGAAGCCTGTGTAGGCTTTCAACCTCTCAATACACACTGGCAATCTACTCGCATACAAGAGAGCTTCCCTTTGATCAAATTCTACCTCGTCTTTTCAAAGTAAAATCACTCCGGATACTGGGAACTTGCCGCAGGGGAAACCCCACCCCAGAAGACAACAAAGCAGACCAGAACCAGAGGAAAACTCAACCGGTCTTTGGACAAGAAATTTAAATTATACGCTGAAACAATCCTTTGATTTTGTGACGTGAGCAGAGCTAATGAAGGTCCAAATCACTACAGCAACTGGACCATCCATTATTTTGATCTATAGCATTAGCTAATGTTAGCAGTCGTCATCACTCTGGTTGGCTGAGCCACGTTGGAAGCCGTTTGGAGAATACATGATTAAGCTGCAACTTGTGACCGGCTGGCCACAAGTGGTGGAAAATGGAGGGTTTGTAGGACATTTTGTTTTCCTTGGTGGATTGAACATGGATGAATGGTGAGAAGAGTTAAAAAGGAAAAGAAAGAAGCATGGAGATTAGTTGGAGAAATCCAGGATTGAAATTGGAACTGTCCAGCAGACTATATGGGCCCTTCACTGTCTTCAGACCTGGCCTACTGAGAAATACCTTTATTTTGAAACAAAAACAAGCTAAACCATATTCGAACAGTGAAGAACGGGAATGGTGAACCTTCTGGTTTCAGCAGCTATGTTGGTCTACGTTGAACAGGGTTGAACAGGTATCTTAACGACCCTCCACTTAGCCTTCTGAAGGATGCTGAGTTTGCCACCAGCAACAATGTCTTTGTTTGCGTTGTGAAGAAAACCGTGTCAAGAGGGAAGAGACAAATCATCTTACCACCAAGCCATAACGGAGTAATGGACCTTTTTAAAAAAATAAAGCAAACCAAACAAACTGGAGGGCCTTGTTAATAAAGTTGGGTTTGATGTGCAACTGCATCTGGGACGGAGAGCCAAAGAAACTGGCAGAGAAACTGGCACTGAGACGCTCTATAGAGACTGCTGCTTGCGAAGCACCACTCTGCAGAAACTGATGCTGGCCTGGAGGCTATAGGGAAATAATGGCAAGTGTGAATCTGTTCTCCAGTCTTACTGGTGTCCAAACTACAATGAGCGGAGATGTTGGAGCAATATGCTTCTAGCACCGTGCCAACAAAATGTGCTTGTCCAGACCTAGAAAATGGAAATGGTCCAGTGGTGTTAAGTGGAGAGTAACACCACTGTAAAACAGACGTTGCCGGTGAACAACACAGTCACCGAAACATCAAACGGGCGTGGGTGAGGAAAAAAACCTGCACCCCTGAGAAAAGTGCCACTTCAGCACTACAAAGCCCCGCCGTCCACCATGCGCTGTCACAAAAACAGAGCTCAAAGGCTGTTAATGCTGACAATTAATAATAATTAATACTTAATGAAAGGATTCTGCTGTGGTTCCAGCTTTGAGAACCATTTTGTGGTACGACACAGCGTAGTAGGTAGTTTTAGTTCTTTGTTGACAAGATAATAAACACTTTAAATTTAATGTGAACCGATGAGTTAATATCTTCTCTTTTCTCTCTGTCTTTTCCAGGAGAGCCACACAAGTTTGATCCTTCCTTCAGAGGCCCGGTCCGCAGAAGGTAACTCCACACTTCCTGCTTTACATACAGTATGAAACCGTAGAGAAGACCTCAGTCTACAATCTGTGCTGTATTTAGTGCCTCAGTGGGGGGGCAAAAAATCAACGCTGCTCAGTCTATTTTTTTTTTCTACCTACACACATAAACTCACTGTTTAAAACCTGCATAGCATTTAAACCATTTAAACACCACTATTTTGGTGTATTTTCTCTATTAACCATACAATAGCTGAGCCCATCTCTCCATGGTCACCTTTTGAAAAATGGCTTCTGTTCCATATTCTTCTTACATGTCAAAGCTAAAGCCTATAATGAACAATGGTGTCTGATTTGAACGATAACATGACTGAGCCCTTTGGCACACTGAAGAAGACAGGTGCTCAGTTGGCAAAGGTGGGCGTCTGACAACTAGCTTGCTTACAGACCGGGTGCTCTGAGTGGGGTAGGTTTTAATATAAAGTTCTTTATTAAAAACCACAAAACGTACGTTTTTTTCCCCCTGATATATAAAGTATAATATCCTACAATTTAACATATTTTGACAGGTCAAGATATTTCTGTGCTCGCGCGTGCACCTTCTCTTTAATGATTGCTCGTGCTCCAGAACATTTCCCTGACATATTTGATGCACTGTCATATGTTTTCCCTCTTAAGGCAGATTTAGTCTCGCAAGTATACATCAACTGCTAACTCTGCGAGGACCTTTCCAGTAGTTTCAGATGTATTACATAATTCTTGCCCTCACGCTAGATACCTGAGCTGCCAAAGCCTGCCTTTGTGCACTGACAATGGCTGAGTGACAGTGAACAGCACTTTTTTTCATGTGATACAAACTTGTCAAGTGCTTTCCTCCAGTTTCGGAAGTCTGTCGAGATGAAGATGGTTCTACCTTTCCTGAAAAAATGGGGCTTGTTATCTCGAAACGCTTTTCCCACAGTAGGAACATAAATTCTCTGCTTTCCCAGCAGTCTGGTACCCGGTAGTGCTGTTCTGCAGTACTTGTCGGGCTGTGCTCGCCTGACTGTGCTGGGCTCCGCTGTGCTGGCTGATTGGCTTGGCTGTGCTAGTCTGTCTGCCTCCTTTCTTTTTCAGCCTGTTAAATTGAATGCATAATTTGCATGGAAAACACATGAAATTGAGGACAAACTCACTAGAGCCTGTAAAAACATAGATCCATCCTACATAACTACAAACTACAAAACTATTCTCGCACATGTAATGGGGGGGAATTGCAGGTGAATCTATCAGACTTCTCCACTGATATATTAATATTACAAAGAAGCTAGGTGGAGTAATCAAAGATTGTACAGGGCTTCAAATTCTCCTCACTATTATACCAAAACCGTCCCAGACTGCACCAAATCAAAATTCAGTTTTGTCAATAGAACTTGACTTAGCCATTTTCTTGGTCATCAAATTAGTCACACTTTATAATACGTATTTTATTTTATTTTTCTTGGAATTCTTGGCCCTTTAAGAGCTTGTGTGATTTTTCACTAGAATAAAGTGGACATCACTTCCACCCGCCTCCAGTTCACTTCCTGTTCTAATACATTACAGATTACTTGATATAACAAAACTAACTGTACGGCTTTTGATTGCTTAAATAACAGGTGATTTTTTTAGCAAAATCTCTTCCTTTGTTTACTTGATATGGTGAACTTCCACTTCAGCTTCTTATACAGACACAACCACCATATGGTGAAGAGTAGAGTTACCATCCCAGTTCATTAGCAATAGCTTACTAAGCTAACCTGAGAGTCACAACAAAAAACTTAATTTTGTCTAGTTGGTGACCGCCAGTGTAGCTAGCTGGTTATCTAGGCTAACGTTAGGCTTCCCAAAAGTTTAAAAGCCTATCTGGTCTGCTGCTACTGGTGTAGGGTTTTTAGCGTTAGTTTCAAGCGCTGTTCTAGCTAGCAAACATCAGTAAGACTCAAGTAGCAACAAAGCAACCGCCCTGCTATTTTGACTATCAAGAAAGTCTTGATTCACTCGGTCTTGCGAGTGAACATGTGGTGTTGTAATAATATCAGGGAAAGATAATATACTTCCAAGCATGTTAAGAGACAAAGTGAAGTTTGAAAATTGGCACACTCTGGCCCTGTTTAGACCTGGCATTAACATCCGATTTGGGCGATCAGATCTCAAGTTCACACCTCTAAGTACGTCCGTTTACACCTGGCATTAGAATGCGTCTGTGATCGTCTCGAGTGATTCGGATCTCACTTCCCCGCTCTATATGCAAATAAACACGTACATCATCATACCAGTTAGCCTGATAACATATCAATTACCAATCATTCATTTGATCTCGCTATGAGAGACAGCGCGTTCTCTCACTCTAGCACCAACCACGGCGCAGAGAGAGAGCGAGAGAGAGCGAGCGAGCGAGGTCTACGGTCTTTAAATTATTAGTTTATTAGTTTATTTTGTAATGTGTATGTATGTCGATCTTTTAAAAGACATGTTGAAATAAATATTCCTATACCAGTAGTCATGTCTCTCGCTGTATTGGTTTGCCCTCTTATGGACGTAATGCGCTGTGTTTTTTTTAAAAGGAATAATCGATAATCGTAATTTTGGCCAATTTTGACAGCGCTGCCGCTTAAACAGAGGACGTCAGTTGAGTAGGCGGTCCTTCAATGCGACCCAGAACGCATCGCGTGCACACTGCTAAAAGAATGTGGTCATATCGGTTCTAGACCACCTCCGAATGTGGTCTGAGCGATGCGATCTTAAATGCGATTTGGGTGCGTTTTCACCAGTACTTAGAGGTGTTAACTTGATATCTGATCGCCCAAATCGGATCTTAATGCCTAGTCTAAACAGGGCCTCTGGCAGCGAGAGGCTTTTTAAAATAAAAGTCCCGCGGAACAAATTTCAGTGAGGAGGCAAAATAATTCAGAATCTCATGGTTTATTTTTCAAGGGGGACATTTTAAACTGCTTTTAATATTAACGTATTTCCTACACTCCTAAGTAGTCGTAGTAGTAATAGTAGTATATCATTGGTAGGCACTGATAGGAGAATCTCTCTCTCTCTCTCTCTCTCTCTCTCACACACACACACACACACACACACACACTTACTTCCCAGGGCTTTTCCAGGGAGTTTGCAAAGAGAATAGGTCCTAAATCATTAATTCCTTCTTCCTCTGGATAGAGGAAGAGTGTAATTAAGGAGCGGAAGAGAGGAGAATTACTGTTATTCTGAAAAAATACAGAAAGGAGAAAAGAAAAAGAGAGCCTTGCTGAAGTCCTTGCAGTCGAAGAGTTGAAAAGATGTAATTATAGATCCTAATGGAGTGTGTGCCTGTGTGTCTGTGTGTCTGTGTGTGTGTGTGTTCATGCATGCATGTGCGTGCGTGCAAGTTTATGTGTGCATTTGCGTGTGACTGAATTTCACTATGCACGTGTGTGTGTGTTTGTGTGTCTGGGTTAGTGGGACACTGCATTTGTGTGTGTGTGTGTGTCCAGCTGCCAGACAGTACTTGCAATCTGTCTGTGAAAGCACAAAATAATTACTGTGAGCAGCAAAGTCAGATTTCTAGTTAGTGTGTTAGGCCTTTTCCTTCGTGGGCTGAATTCACATGGAGTCCATAAACACCAGTGGTTATCAAAGTGGGGTCTGGTGGCACCCAGGGGTCCTTGAGGGGGGTTCCAGGGGTCCTCAAAGGGGGTTCCAGTGATCGAAATTTCCATTAGACCTGCCATATGACTATATAGAGGTTTGCATAACTATTTATAACCATAACTATTTTTATTCTAACTAATGCAAGTGGGGCAACTGCTCCTACTGTATTTTAGAAATGTAAAAATCAGGACTTACAGTAGCAGTCACCAGCATTATACCACAAATCAAATGAGGTGTTGTATTCAGGGTTTTTCCTGGCTCAGAAAAGGGCTTTGATGCTACTTGTGTGCAACGTGGGCCACCAATTGGTAACATGTAACATGTAGCAGCTAGCTTAAAAGGCTAATTGGCAGCTAACATTATTGGGCTAATGGTGCTGCACTAAAAATCCTCTGGGCCGGTAGATAGCTCTGTGTCGCTTTAGCAAAGAGGACTTTAAGTAATTGTAGGCGATTAGCATTGTCCGAAGTATGAAATGGAGCTTTTATTAATCCAAAATTGGTATTGATTGCAGACTGCAGATTCATAATTTCTGAAAACAAAATCTCAATCTTCATCATGAGTAAAGTCCATTACGAATCAACAGCGCAAAATCCTTAGCTGTCGGGCTAACTTCGCTCACTTCCTGTATAAACAAAATAAGTTATGCTCGACGTCCCGAAGTAAGAGACATCTACTGTTATTGAAAGTGCATTCTGGTTGTCGAATTTTAGGTCTCTTTTACAATCCCCTAAACCAGTGGTTCTCAATCCAGTCCTCAAGTACCCCCTGTCCTGTAGGTTTCAGCAGGCACACCTGAACCAATTAAGGTATCATGAAAACATGAAGACTTAATTGGAGTGAGAAATCCTAGTGGGAGGAATTGTTTGTACTTTGTTTTTTTCTGTATGAAGATCGAAGTTACTGCTATATAATCTGCCTTTCTCATTTGAGAGTATTTTTCAGTAAACATCTTCATTGGATTGTGGGACATTAATTAATTTGAGGAATTACTCCTGCCATTTATGATTACTGTATTCATATATTTTATATTATAAATATATAATAGAGAATATATGAATATAACATAATATCATAGATAATATTTATTGTATTCATTTTCTCTCTCTCTATTTCCAGACCACAAACGTACCTATACGCAAATCCATATACATGTTGATACTCCTTCAAGCCATCCAATTAAAAGTGATCCTCTCCTGTATTGATTGTCTGGATGGACTCATTACTGTAGTGTCTCCTACACACATCAGTGTGTTTCCCGAGGTCCTGATTCTCACAAGAAAACTTAACCAATATGAAACCTGGACAGTGAAGCACAATTAAAACAGACAGGAACAAAAACATACTAGTAAAAGATATATCCATTTTATTTTCCGTCATAAGGCAATATAACATTGAGCTAGGTCTGTACATTTTTAAGCAGTTCATGAAATTGAGAAACAGAAAACTACCAAGTTTAGATCAATATTCGGTGGATTTAGGTGGCACATTTAGTGTTGGAACACTGCATACAAGGTTCAAGTTCAATATGTCTAGATATTGTGCTGAGGAATGGGATTCAAGAGTTCAACAGTCTGATGGCGTGAGGGTAGAAACTATCGCTGAGCTCGCAGGTCCAATGCTGTTTCCTGGTGGTAAACGGTCCATGGCAGGGGTGTGTGGGGTCCTTGATGATGTCTTGTTCAGGCGTCATTGTGGTAGATCTCCTGTAAAGCTGGGAGAGCAGCTCCGGTTATGGACTGAGCTGTCTTTGTTCAGGCATGCCACATTGGTTTTCTTGGACACTGGCCTGGGATGATACTACTACCGAGTTTCTATGGCGCTCCAGTTTATTCTTAGTGTCTTGTTGCCAAGTGTCAGCATTGATCTGCATGTTAAGGTGTGCCTTTGTGTAGAGAGAGCCTACTAATCAGCTTATAGGTCAATCGATGGTTCACAATCCCCACCAGCCAATCAGATCAGTGTATTTATAGACAAGTCGTTTACCCGCCAGTGATTGGTGGTGGAACCTGTCAATCAGCACGATCCCCCACCTTTCTCTACAGAAAACTGCCACATAACACTTTCACTACTTCAGACCTACCTGTAGAGTGTTGTCAATGTTCAATACATTCAGTGTGCTGTAATTCCCATTAAGCTCCTCCGCTCATAGGATCCCATTCATTTTGAATGTCCATCCCAAATCCCAATGACTAGTGCTTGAAAGTTTGTGAACCCTACAGGGGGTGGTCACTGTTTCATAAATTATAGATTATTATATGTACCTTTATAAAATATTTACCTAAACCTCACATTTTAATGAAGATATCCCAAATAAAGAACATGCATAAGTAAATATGATAGACTTTCATTGTTTATTTAACAAAACTGGTTTATTTAACAAAAACTGTGTAAAAATATGTGAACTCCTTCAATCAATAACTTGTGGCTCCTCCTTTATCAGTGATGACTTGGAGTAAACGTCTCATAGAGCCACTGATCAGTTTCTTCATCCTTCCTTCTACTGTCTAAGTGGCTCGTTGGTCTAGGGGTATGATTCTCGCTTTGGGTGCGAGAGGTCCCGGGTTCAAATCCCGGACGAGCCCACTTTTTGCGTTAACATAAACATCATGCTTGTCAGTTCCCCCTGTCCATATTGTTGTTATATTGATATGTTGCTTTTCCCGCCCGACCACTTCACTCTGCTGCCTCGAGGCGACTGGTTGCCCCGTCGCTCAGAGGCCCCTGTGGCCGATCTACACGGTCACGGCTTTTCTCTGTCCTGGCCCCGCAGTGGTGGAATGAACTCCCCACTGATGTCAGGACAGCTGAGTCGCTGCCCATCTTTCGCCACAGGCTGAAAACCCACCTCTTCAAGAAACATTACCCTGACCCTTCCTCTTAGCACTTGCCTATTTGTCTTCACTTATTTGTCTGAGCTCCTGTTTATTAGCTCTTGTTTATTTGATTCACTTATTTGTCTTAGCTCTTGTTTATTTGATTTACTTATTTGTCTCATTTGTTTAAATAAAAAGTAGGTAGCTAACTTATTGCACTTTTACCTCAGCACTGGTTATGCTCTTAGATGCCTGTTTAGGAAGGAAATGCACTTACGATTTCTGGTGACTAGTAGTTCTCTATTTGACTCTTATTGTAAGTCGCTTTGGATAAAAGCGTCTGCTAAATGACTGTAATGTAATGTAATGTAGCTTAAGCATTTGTCATGTCACAGTGTCAAGCTCGGTTCTATTGTTGGTATTGTTGAGGACAGCATGCACTACTGCTATCGCTTTCACCTGCATGGTAACACCAAACTGACCAGGTTTCTCACCTGTATTAACTGTTTAAGTTCATACCCAATTATTTACCACCTGATTCTTCTTACCTCCTTGATTTAACCAATGCTTATTTTTGCACCTCCACTAATTTCCTTTAAACTATTTTAATTTGACTACATGCACAATTTCCTCTAAAAACATGAAATTGTTAAATATAGATCCTTTATTTCATTTAAGAAAAAGCTAATTTTGATTAAATAAGGCGTGTATGATTAAAAAATGGTAATTTCTATAATTGCACAAGGAGTTCGCAATCTTTTAAGCTTGACTGCAGCTACTTGTCCCTCTCAGGTTACAACTTTGATCCCTGGCAGCAATTTCCAACATAAGTAGTGTTTGAATCAAAGCAAACCATTGGAGACATTATGCATATAGAAGGGAAATAGAATAAATGCGAGGGGAGCTCACACTAACAGATGAAGAAAAATCTTGCCAAGTTCCCCTTTCTATTGTCCATGTGACCATTAAAGTGAAATATGCTAAAATGAAAAAGTAACAGAAGAATTATAAATAAATAAATAGAGAATCCTAATGAAATTAAAAAGAAACATTTATGAGATATCCCCCTTATCATTTAGATATAGAGTACAGAGCTATCACACTGGCCACGGCAGCTGCACACAATCACCATTGGGAATGAAAAATGGGAGCAATCAGACGACCATGCATGGATGAGTGATCAGATCAGATGAGTTGCGTATAAACTCGGTTCGTTTTTTTTCTTCCATTTGTGTGAGTGTGATCTCCCCTTGTGAGATGAAAAATGTAATTATGCCAGTGGGAAAACTGGGTCATTACAGCAGCAAACACTAAAGATACAGCAAAGAAAAGTGATATTAACAAGAATATAGCAAATGGGGTTATGTAAACATACACAACAGACAATTTCAACAGTAGAACATGCTAGGTAGAATGTATGACCAAAAAGTATTGATTACAGCATTATTAAGAAATATCGATCAATTAAAGGAACTCTATATCAATACTTACATAAGAAACAAGCTTGGATTAAAGCTGTACTATGTAAGATTTAGATCGGGTTTGGTCACTGGTGGG
The DNA here is from genome assembly GCA_034670405.1 of Hoplostethus atlanticus. Taxonomy (NCBI): domain Eukaryota; kingdom Metazoa; phylum Chordata; class Actinopteri; order Trachichthyiformes; family Trachichthyidae; genus Hoplostethus; species Hoplostethus atlanticus. The sequence goes on along the minus strand of JAXDDX010000079.1, from coordinate 188,301 downwards.
AAATCTTCTCCAAACAGGAAGTGACCAATTGAACTGGACTCACTAACGATGGCTGAACCTCTTCACCACCTCCACCAGACACTAAGAAGAAGACATTTAGTTTACTGACGTCACCTCACAGGATGTCTGGGTAGTGAAGTCCTCCAAATTCACACAGTTAGCCACTAGGCAGAACACGCCTACAGACAGACAGGCTGGTAATGTGGAATATTTCCTGTTTATTTATTGTTATTTCAATGTGAAAAGTATTCATGATCCTTTTGCTCCTTCATAGTTATTGATATTGATGGGAGATTGAGGTGCGGTGAGGGAAATGTTTAACCAGTGGTAGTTTCCTTTTAAAAGTGATGCTGTGGAAAATGTTTTCAACTCGTCCCGTTCTCTCCGTCTGTGTCTCTTCAGGAGCTGTACAGATGTCTTGTGTTGTTTGATCTTCATCATCGTCATCCTCGCTTACGTCGCTCTGGGGATAGTGGGTGAGTCCACACACACACACACACACACACACTGCCCTGAGTGTGGAAAAAAAAAACCTCTTTGATCAGACTGCTGCTATAATGTAGTCTCCTGTGACTGCACACACACACACACACCATGCTGTGATAACACAGATCTACTAGTAGTGTAGTGGTGCTAATGGGTTCTGATGGTGGCAGCTAGAAAACTGAAAATGTGACGATAGGAGACAACAGGAAAGGGGGAAAATTAAATCAACTTAATTTAAAGATAAAATGGTCATGATTTTGTCTAAAGTTTGAAACTATTTGACTATTTTCATGTCAACAAATGAAAAAATAAAACATTTAGATGAAACTCTCCATTAAAACAAAGAAGAAGAAAATGTCTCATTAGAATCAATTCAGGTTAAGGGCTTCCCATAGACAACCAGTGAAGTATTGATCAGCTCTATAATAAATGTATAATTACCTGGATCTACATTTTTACTGATATCTGCAGAACTAATCCAGTTCCCTCCGATCAAAACATAACGCCATACCTAGGAAAATATGGGCCAGCATGATCATTGACTTATCATATTATACTCCTCCTCTATAATCCTCACTTCTCTTTTCTTCCCTCTTTCTTTCTCATACTGTATTAAAAGGATTCCTTTGTAGTGTTTCTCTCCCCCCACCCCATTCATTTCTAATGGGAGAACAGTGGTTAATTCCTGCTGTTTTTTAGTGCCTTTATCACATTGATCAGGGCGAAGGGGTTGGTGATTTGAACGGTGAAGAGGGAATGGGCAAAAAAAAGGATGGGAAAATAAAAGAGAAAAAGAGAAGGATGGAGAGAAACCACAGTGCTGGGAGGCTTATCTGCCCTTATTTTTTCTCTCCTTCAACGGAACGACGGGGAGAGGTGGGAGGAAGCGAGGGGATAGAGAGCGAGGAGTTGAAAAATCTCTGTTGGTGAAGCTGTTTGATATGTTCAGTGCCTCCTGAAGACACAGCGTGGCGTCCGATAGCAGAAGAAGAAGCAGCAGAATTAAAGCATTTGATGCGAGCGCTCGAAGCACTTTTCCCAGTCCCGCCGTGTGAAGCACGTCCATTTCCAACCAAAAGCACATTCCAAGCGGCACTTGACGCAGTAGAGCTGTGACTACCGGCAGCTGAAATTTAAGTCACCTTTAAATTGTATTATCCAAACTCAAGAACTTGGCCTTGGGATGTGGTTTAATACAGCATTTGGCGGTTATATATATACATATATATATTTCATTGTTTTTCATTGTCTTACCGGCATTACAAAGGCCTTAAAAGTCTTAAAGTGATGAAACATGTAGCCACACTGTTACATCAGTAAATTGAATATATTTGTTCTATTTCTCGTAGGCTTCGCCGTTTAGGCTTCGCCTTATGGGCGCGAGAGCACAAGCACTGAAAATTCAACGATGCACCTGTCAGCCGGCGCTCGGCCCCCAAGCGCCTGTATATGATGCCGTGTCTCCCAGCATTTGTCCTCCTTTTTTTTCAGCGAACACCTAAGCTAAAAGAGTATGCATTCCTTGATCAGTGAAATAATGGCTCTTTTCAGGGCTGTAATTCCTGCCCGGCGGACCTTCTGCCCTACCTGAACGGAGCGGCCAAGGACCCGTCATCACTTAAAGCCCCGGTCAAGGCATTTGTCGACCTGACCAGGGTAGAGGGTTGGAAAGCTCAACAGGCCAGGGGGATACCTCGCCTAGAGTCTCCCCTGGCGGAAACTGCTGCCCGCCCCCCTCCCATCTCCATAGACAGCTGGTGGACAAGACATATGTCTGTTCGGCCCAGAGCACAGCCGCTGTCAATAACATCGCTCTGTTGGCTTCTGCCCTGTCATCATTGACAGTTGGGAAGGAGTCCTTCGGACCTGATGAGGTGGAGACGGTGGAGACGGTGGAGACGGTGGAGACGGTGGCGAAGTTTACTGGCGCCATCCTCCAACTCTCAATGCCGGTGGCAGCGGGGGTTGGACGGTGCATGGCCTGGTCTACCATGGCACAGAGGGCCATGTGGCTCTCCCATGCTTCCATGGCGGAGCAGGAGAAGCTCCCCTTGATCCATGGGCCTCTACCGCTGGATGGTTTGTTTGGCCCCAGGCTCGACGAAGTTTTGGCCTCCATCCAGGCCATGGATGAGCACCGTACCCACCTAGAGCGCCATTTTGGGGCAAAAGCAGCACATCGACATTCGGGTTCCCGGGAGCCAAAAGAAGAGGTCCCGCGGCAGTGCGCCGGCGTTGAGCCGTGAGACAGTCAACACCCCACCCCTGAGGGAACAGCGACCCGCCGAAAGGAGGCCCAGGAGTGGCTAAACCTGCACTTCTCTTCCCAACAGTCTGACGGCTGTCTGGGGGAAAGTAAGTGACCAGGGCCGGTCATAGCCCCCGAGGGGCTCACCTTTTGGAGGGGCACTTGTGTGTGATGGCGGTAAGGGCCAGAGAATACAGGACATTCATAGACAACACTCCTCAACTGTCAACTGTCAGAATAGACATGAGGCCTATTCTGGACCTACGCCCCCTCAACAAGCTAGTGGTGGCAAGAAAGTTCAGAATTGTAACCACCAGAGCACTGCTAAGGTGTGTGAGAATGGGCGACTGGTTAACGTCCATCGATCTCAAGGACGCTTACTTTCATGTCCCCATTCTCCAATCACACAGGAATTTCCTCCGCTTTGCCTTTCAGGGCAGAACCAATGCCTCCCCTTCGGCTATTCTCTAGCCCCGTGCACTTTCTCAAAGTGCGTTGAGGTGGCGCTGGGGTGGGGGGGGTTGTCTCTCCCACTCGATCGGCACTCGGTGGCAGACTCCTCCCTCTGCTCACATAAATGTGCTGGAACTAGCCACAGTTTTGAAAGTGCTGAGGCATTTTCACACCCTCGTTCAGGGTCGCCATGTGCTGGTAAGAACAGACAGCATGTCGGCGGCGGCTTATATCAACCACCAAGGGGGAGTACGTCCCTTTGCCCTTCACAACGCGGCAGTCGAGCTCTGGCTTTGGGCGTTCTAGAACCTCCTCAGTCTGAGAGCTCTTCACATCGTGGGCAACCAGAATGTCGACAGCAGTGATTGGTACAATTCAGAACGCACGTGCACTATCACTCTTTACGTAGCGAAATGGAATACGCTGCTGCTGTTTCAGCATGTCATGTTTGATATGATGACAAGCCTGTTTTCAGTCACCCCCTGGTCAAGGGATTCTTACAGGCGGCCAGACGCGTAAGGCCAGTCAAACGGGTGTTAGCACCACGCAGGGACCTTCCCACTGGTCTACAAGAGCTAACAAAGAGTCCTTTTGAGCCGTTGTCCCCTCTAGACGCTCTATCGTTTAAGACTGCGCTGCTACCCGCCATCAGGTGTCAGAGCTCATTCCACGCGAGGCGTGGCTGCCTCATCAGCCCTGTTTAAGGGTGTGTCGGTGGAAGACATTTGCGCTGCTGCTTCTTGGTCTTCCCCGAGTCCTTTTGTGCGTTTTTACATGCTTGACATGACTAAGGGCTCCTTCGGCCACTTTGTTCTGGAGCTGAGAATGAAGGCGCCGGAGTAGGAGGAGTGAGTCATTTGGAGATAGTTACAGTTCGTAACTTGCCTTCTTCTCCGTCCTTTCCCATTGCTCTAATTACTACTGGATGCTCAGCCTTATTTTCCTTGGTTACAGTTCGTAATCCCGTACATAAGACTGATGTGCTCCAGAGGGACGGGTCCTGTCCACCTAGTCGGGCTGTTCAAGCTGTAGCTTTCCCGCTAGTTTTACCTGGACCATTAATTCGAGTTTTATTGCCTAGGTTCCACCCCTCTGCGCTAGGTAGTGCTAGACGGATTGGCATGGTGGCTTGTCATGCTGTTAGGTTAGCACCAGTATGCTAACACCTTTTCATCCATACGAACACCTATGTTCGCATGAAGAAACAGAAGAAACAGCAGCTGTGTACAGGGATGACTGACTGTCAGTTTATCCAGGCTCCCTCTTGGTGTCAACTACATGGTTCAGTGAACACAAGATGGCAATGGTTTGATTATGCTGTATTTTCATGTGATGCATGAACTTGAGTATGAATCAAACATGACCAGGTAGTACTGGATAACGTATGTTATTCAGAATATGCTTGTGTCTTTTGCCCTTTGGGTCCAGCAGGGGTACATCGATTGAGCTCCGCTCGTGACTTCGCCTTAGCCCATAAGGCGAAGCCTAAACGGCGAAGCCTACGAGAAATAGAACGATAGTTATGTACTATAACCCTAGTTCTATGATCGTAGGCAAAGCCATTTAGTTTCACACCTGCTGTCCCCTCCATGGTTCGCAGAAAGAAAATCGTGGAGGACGAATGCCGGGAGACACGGCATTATATACAGGCGCTTGGGGGTGGAGCCCCGGCTGACAGGTGCATAGTTGAATTTTCAGTGCTCGCGCATGAGCATAGCCCGTAAGGCGAAGCCTAAACAGCTTTGCCTACGATCATAGAACTAGAGTTATAGTACATAACTATCGTTAACCTGCCTCAAGGAGCTGCTAACCCACAAAGAATGACATTAGTCTGGCTTTCAGTGGAGAGTTTTAGTGTCCCATGATTGTCTAGATGCTGTTTCAGAGGCTTTTCCACCCTGACAAGAATAAAAACCTGGAGGAAACGCTGAATCCTCGGTCAAACTTAAAAATACGTCACAAAAACGCAAAATACGTCAATATATCGATCCACAAATATAAATATCGGCCTTCCCACATTACGAGAATATGTTTTATTAAGGGAGAGAGACTAGATTTACTCTGTTCGGGTGCCCTGATCTCCATATTTTCTAGTAGTTTTAATGTAAGTGGTCCCTGAAGACACCGTACACCAGGCAGGTCGTGCTGCTTTAGTGGTTTGTGGTATGAGGTCATCCCTGTCTGAGTAGGCAGCCCATCCCGTTTACTATGATATTACCGAGGGTTAGAGTGATGATGGTTTGCAAAAGATATTTCTAGATGCTGATGAATTATAATTATTATAATTATTATAATTTTGCCATTTTCAAGGTGAAAACCTTTCAAGTATTCAGTGTTTCCCCCAGGCTTTTATTCTTCTCAGGGTGGAAAAGCCTCTGAGGTAGCGTCTAGACCATCATGGGACACTAAAACTCTCCATTGAACGTCAGACTTATGAAATAGTTTTAGTATCGTAATAGTTTTTTTGTAGCGGTGTAATTCTAATTTCACCCAGGCAATCTTATATTGTCCACTTATCTTTTTATTTCTCTAATTTTCTCCCTAAATTTACACCCATGTTATGTAGGACTCCATGTTATCTGTGTGTGTGTGTGTGTGTGTGTGTGTGTGTATGTGTGTGTGTGTGATGCCTCATATTCTAGTATGAGCTCATTCTTAAAGAGCAGAGCATGTTAGCCTGGAGCAGATATGGGTAATGGAGGGCTGACTGAACGGATCATAGCAGGCGTGAATAATGGAGCACAGAGCGGGGGGGGGCGGGGGGTCGCTGGAGGTGTGTGTGTGTGTTTGGTGGCTACTGATGACCTCATGCTATTAAGAAGCAAGAGAATCACACTAGTTGCACACTTTAGAACACACACACACACACTGTTTAGTACACTCGGAATACACATACATGCACACAGACACACACACTAGCATGCACAGGGACAAGCACAGGGACATGCACATACACTCACAAAACAAAGACACATGCACGCTCAGACACACACACAAAACACACATATGGACATGCCTAAAGGCAGGCATGCACAAATACCAACCCAAATTTACACACAGACACACACACATGCCTATCACCTGTGTGTGCGTGTGTGTGAGTGCATATGTGTTTCAACATCGTGCACACACAGATACAACACATACACACACACTTACACAAAGCCTCATTCTAAAATCACTCAGCTCCAGCTCTGCCACCACCAAACATCGGATGACATCATTCCCAATGACATCACCCTCACACACACACACACACACACACACACACTCCTTCTTTCACTTAGCCCCTTTCTCTTTTTTGTCTCACACTGTTCATCATTACTTACAAATTTACCACCCGATTTTCTCCTCCCATCCTCCTCTTGCCTTTCATCAGCACCACACACACACACACACACACACACACACACACACACCCTCCTCTCTGCTCCATCTCCTGTCAGTAATGATGTCACCCTTTTCATTGCACTATAGGAATGGGAATGTTTAAATGGCTAGGTTCACCAGCATCAATACAAACCCAAAGAATAAAGCTCTACATTCCCACCACTCGTCAATATAAATAGAAAGTTCAATTCACTAAACCCACTAAGACTTAAGACTACCAAACCTGCTGATATTGATGACATGCCTGACAAAATGTTATTTGATCAATGTGATCGTTCATTAGTCGTAGGGACTAGATTTTATTATTTGGTCTAGATAATTACAATTAGATTTTTGCTCTTTTTTTATCGTCAAGTTCAAACTTGGACTCTGTATAGAGACTAAGGTATAGAGAGAGCCACACATTGCCAAACCCAACTGACATCAAAGAACATAGTTATCAGACTCAAGAGGGAGGATGATGTCATCGTCCATTGCTTGGAGGTAAATAAAAGTGCCGTTTGAGGAGGAGGAGGAGGATGGGGAAAGCTTGTCTCGGTGCAGGCTGGAAAAAATGCTGAAGTTTTACTGAAGTAAAATTGCTGTTGTAAAAATCTAACTCATTTAAAATGCACTCAGAATGAAGTTACTTTAAAAAAGAAGAAAAAGAAGACATTGTTGAACACAGAGTGCAAACTATGTTCTTTTCATTGGAAAAATGAAAACGTTAACAAATTAAAGTGCATCAACAAAGTAAAGATTGAGTCGACGCAATTCTTTCAACATGATCACCCTTGACTAGTTTCTGATGAGGCACTTAGTCCAAACATACTTCATTAAATGTACGATTACTGACTTCAAAAAAGAATTAAGAAAGTAAAAATTACACAAAAAAGGGACTCTATTACAGCAGCGACAGTAGACAGTAGACTTTCATTCTTGCCGGGAAGGAAACGCGTTTCACTCGCTGTGGTCAGGGAGGACACACTGACAGAAGGACAATATCGACCTGAAATATCAGTCTTACCCGAGTCATCATACTATACAGCTCCCATTTGATTCCTCTTTCTTTGTGTATCTGTCTGAATCCCTAGCCTGGTTACACGGGGATCCCAGGAAGGTGCTCCATCCTACAGACAGCTATGGGCGTTTCTGCGGTGAGAAGGGAACTTCCAATGTGTAAGTCACTATCATTACACTCAGCGATGCAGTAGCAAATAAAAAAGTTGGGTGAACTATCATCCTAAGGCAAATAACCACCAATATGATTTTTTTTTAAATCAAGAAAATGTATGCTTCCTTCCTTAAAATACAACAATGTTAAGATGTATGTCACTTCTACAACTACCACTGCTACTACTACTAATAATAATAATAATGATAATAAAACATATTCATACATACTTGTGTGGAATCTGATCGAAATGTCTCATCAGTTCAGGTTAGACGTCCCACCCAGCACCTAAAATTGACAAATCTAGCCTGGTGTAATGAAAGGTGACCCCAGTCCTATAGAGACACACAGTAGTAACACATTCATTACTGTTAACACCTCCAGATACTTGTCTTTTGCCAACAGACATGAATTGCTCTGAATCTGAAGCGAAGCACTAGCGAGTCATTGTTTCATTGGTCAGAATAGAAACTTGATGGGTGATTGGCAGGCTGTAAAGCACAGCGACGATAAAAGCATCTTCTATGTCAGGCTGCAGGAGAGTGATAAGGGTGTGTGTGTGTGTGTGTGTGTGTGTGTGTGTGTGTGTATATGTGTAAGTGTGTGTGTGTGTGTAAGTGTGTATGTGTAAGTGTGTGTGTGTAAACGTAAGAGAGACAGTAAGATGAGAGAAAGATGAGGGAATTTTTGCTCTGGCTTGCACTGCCACCCACTGGTGATGTAGCTTTACTACAAGCTAAAGGGTTTTCTCACTAGCTTAAACCAGAGTCCGTTTTGTGTTTTCATTTGGAAATGTTATTACTGTATGTTATTGAGAGAATAGAAAAGCTCAATGATATGAAAAGCAAAAGAGGGAATGATGGATATTAGTCTTAAATGAGTAAAAAAACAACAACAATAAAACAAAAACATAACCAGTCTATCCAGTGTTGTTCCCACATGATGACACTACCAGTAAGTTTGAATGGCTCCCAAGTGTTTCAGTGATAATATTACAGTAACCAATCATAAAATGAATTGTTACAACGTCACTTTTGTTATCACCCCTTCATATCACATTTATGTTTAATGAGCCAATCTCCATCTTGGATTTACAAAAGGACACGTCGTGCGCACTGTGCTAGCAAACTAGCTAGCTTGGATTAAAGATAGATGTGTTTATATTCAGCTGGAGGGTAAAAGGAAACAATCTCTGTTTTATATTTGGAGGTGGAGTAACGGAAAAGTAATACGAGTAGTGTAACAAATTACTTCTCATAAGGAGTAATAAGTAATGAGTAACGAGTAAAGAGGATTCTTTTTTTTGAGTAATGAGCTGTTGGCAGATTAGTAAAATAATAATCCCTATAAAAATACACCAAAAGATTTACCTCCAACCTTTTTTTCTCATATCAGGTCCATCTATTTTCTTTCACAGTTCAATAAACTAATATTGTACCTCATAAGTTATAGATATACAGTAAACTTTAGCTGATATTACTTCGCAACACAATGTGATCCTGGAAATAGCGCAAATTTAGAAAAAAACGTTCACATGCCGACAAAAGTGATGATATTCTTGCTGTTGTTCATGTCCTACATTGAAAGGAAAAATCCACCCTAAATCATTTAAAAACTATTGGCGTTGTACCTTGCATTTTTGTATTTGGTGGTGTATTTTTCTTATTCCAGGCCAAACTTGATATTTCCAGCGCAGCTACAATGGAGTTTAATAGTAGAACATTTTTTCGCGATCTAAAACAGGGGTTCTCTCAAACCTGGTCCTGGAGTACCACACGCTGCTGGTTTTCAGTCTAGCCGTCTAATCAGGGACTGGTTTACATCTGGGAAGCCAGGTGAATGCAATTAACTACCTGGTAGGATAGAAACCCAGCAGGGCGGTGGTACTGGAGGACCAGGATTGAGAACCACTAATGTTAAACATCAGCGGTAATCGTTTGGTTGAGTGAAATTGGATACACCAAAAAACCTCTTCATCACAAAACAATGTGTAATTTAATATGTGTAATATGCATCTTTGGTTTGGACCTTTAAGTTTTTTCTTTATATTGTTTTCTTTATGTTGCTGTAGGAAGAAACCAATCCTGTTCTATTTCAACATCCTGAAATGTGCCAGCCCTGCTATACTGATCAACCTACAGTGCCCTACCACTCAGGTAGGAACCATTAAAGGCATATACTGTATCTACTGCAAGCATTAGTTATCCATGCTCATGTCTTTCACATATTGTTTATCATGTGCATTTTACATAGGGAACTATGCAGCAAAAGAGCAATAACTTACCATTTAAACATTTTACATCATGTACCAATACCGATACTGGTAATTATCAGGCTGGATATTTTGAGATATTTCTGGTGATTTTGCTTAATTGTTGCTCTCTATTATTGTATTGGTGCTTTCCTTACATAAAAAAAGAGTTGTAGTAGTCAGTCAGTCAGAATTTCAATGTTGTTTTCTTCCTAAATGTAGTGATTAGCTTCCCCTAAATAAGCGAAAAGTAAAGAAAGTACTGTCTTTATCTGTGTCCTTCCAGATGTGTGTGTCAAAGTGCCCTGACAGGTTCGCCACCTACAGCGAAATGCAGCTACAACACAAACTCAGCACGAGTTACTGGGAATATTACAGACAGTTCTGTAAGCCTGGCTTCAATAACCCCAATAAGGTATTCCATAATATGCAGTATTTATTGTCATATACATTTTTATTTATAAAAAAAATGAGAGCTCCCAATGTGAATGTGTGGAACTGTGGAAAAGAGAATGGAGGTCAATCAACTTTTCCTGGATAGATCAAGGAGAAACAAAGTACCAATAAATTTTGATCGACACACACAGTTGTTCTCAATGCTCCTACCTTCTTCTCTGCTGTGTTTCCTCCAGCCAGTGTCTCAGGTGCTAAGAGACGAGGACTGTCCCTCTATGATCATACCAAGCACACCATGTAAGGATGAGATACCGCACTCCCATGCCCACTCTTGCAAAATGACGGCTAGTGCAAAATTGCAACAAATTATGGTACTTTTTTAAATGAATGGTAGTTAACGGTGTTTCCCCCTATATGTATTAATACCAAGTTGAGTCTAAGATCGACTTGATCTTAAACGTATTCTGAGTCATGTTTCCGCACAGCAATCTTCGGACTTAACACTGTTTTTTTAGGTGAAATCAGGACTCCCACTGACCCCCATGCATGATCTCTTCATGATCACTTTGCGCTTCCTATCACGATAGAAAAAGAAATCTAAAATATTAAATATAAAAAATAAAACTCAGTACTTTTCAGATTTTAATTCTGCATATTTTTCAATCTAAAAATATGGGTGTTGGCATTAGGCTTCAACAACCCATATCAGTGTAATCCTAATATATTATACTAGATTATGATATATTATGTATATAATATTATATATTACACTACAGTCTGTCTGTATCTGTTTCTATTTCTCAGTCCTCCAGAGGTGTCTACCAGACTTCATTACTCTGAATGGGACTGTGAGTGTAGCCAACAGGACAAGGTTTACAGACGCCCTGGACATGGCACACAGCGTTACCGAACTGCAAGATGCTGCCAAGTAATTTCTTTCTTTCTTTCTTTCGCTCTTTCTCTTGCTCTCCCTCATCTGCCAATAGTTGTTGCAACAATTACATATTAAGTATTCATTCTAAACCCTTAAGATGCTTAACGCTAAAAGAGATGGGGAGATTGCCCTCTTGGTCAACTTAGCTGTTAAGTAATGGGAACATAGACACCAAAATCATCCATGTGTCCCTGGTAGATCATTGGCGCTTGTGCTCCATGCTAACACTTTAGTATACACTATGTTGAGTGATAGTAGTCTCCATGCTAACACTTTAGTATACACTATGTTGAGTGATAGTAGGCTCCATGCTAACACTTTAACATACACTATGTTGAGTGATAGTAGGCTCCATGCTAACACTTTAGTATACACTATGTTGAGTGATAGTAGGCTCCATGCTAACACTTTAGTATACACTATGTTGAGTGATAGTAGGCTCCATGCTAACACTTTAACATACACTATGTTGAGGGATAGTAGGCTCCATGCTAACCCTTTAGTATACACTATTTTGAGTGATAGTAGGCTCCATGCTAACCCTTTAGCATACACTATTTTGGGACACAAGTTGACCAACAGGGCAATCTACCAAACATCAAACATGTGTATTATAGTATTGTTGTATTCCTTTAATATCCTAGTGGACTGTTTGGCCACTATCTCCATGTCTTCTCTCCAGTCAAGTCCCTATTTATTTTCTAGTAAAATTTCTATTTCTATTTTGGTATAAAATACTTATTTCTCTCTTCTCTTGGCAGCGGTATAACAGGGCTAGTGGACACCAAGGAGCTGGGCATGAAGATAGTAGAAGATTATGCCAAGTCATGGACATGGATACTCATGTAAACACACACATATACAACACATCTACTTCAAGTAGTGGTGCTCATGTAATTATCACAGTGTGGGTCAAACTAATGATCTGATGCTGCGTTCCAGAGATGTTGGAATGTCAACCCTAGAGGTTTCTGAGATGCAGTTATCTTGTCATTTTGTTGCTATGACGACATATGCTGTAAATGCTACATAGCATTACTTTTTTCAGCATTGCATGAACTTGAATGCATCCAAACACCTGTGTGGTGAGCGGTTAAACATATAAATTTGAAATGTAAAGTTGCACTTACAGTTGCTAACATTCTAAGCTAACTAGCTAGCCAATGTTGTCAAATATTGACATTTCCCACTTGTGACTTTGAAATGAACGCAGCAGTCTTTGTAATAAAGTCGTGAAGCAGTAGATAAAGATTAGAGAAGTGGGCTTGCGACCAGCAGGTTGCTGGTTCAAATTCATGGACAAGCTGGAGCTGATCTAGTGGTTCACTTAAGCAAGGCACCCTCAAGCTGCTCAGGGTTCACCAGTAGAAGACTGTGGTGGTACTGGCCAGCTCCCAGTGTGACTGTGAAGTGTTACTGGCAAAGATCAAGTGTGCTCCACCAAACTTCCCTGGATCAATAGGCTGCCCAGAAGTTTGCTAGTATCTCACCATTTTCTATCTCAAGGCCATCCACGCTAAATTGACTTGATTGATTAGAACTGGTTGGTCCATTAATGTTTAACGGCCGTTGGCGAATTCATCAAATCCTTAAGACAAAGAAGCCCACTGGTCTGCTTTCAGATGAGTGATGATTTTCATTATTTAAATAGATTTCTACAGACTTTAAAAGTTATGATTCCTTTGTTATTTTTTTTAAATGTTTTTATCTGTGTTTATGTAAAGTACCTTGTGACACATCTGTCACAATGAAATTAATTTGTCTTGACTTTTGACAAAAAGACTTGTTGGATTAACTAAACAAATTTTAAAAACAGATTATACATTTGAAGGCTTGAACAGAAGGTATAAAGGATCATTTTTGCTAGTTTATATGCAGCACCTAATCTTTTAACAAGTGTGTGTGTGTGCGTGTGTGTGTGCGTGCGCGTGCGTGTGTGCGTGTGTGTGTTACAGAGGTCTGCTAATATCCCTGGTGGCCAGTCTAGTCTTCATTCTGCTGCTGAGGTTCACTGCTGGGCTGCTACTGTGGATTACCATCATCACTGTGATACTTCTGCTGGCTTACGGTATGGTGTGTGCGTGTGCGTGTGCGTGTGTGTGTGTCTAGTCTTCACTGGAGTGTCTGCAGGTCATTGCTGTGGTGTTTCTCACTGCTCTTCCCAGAGATCACCTGTCAATCAAACAGTGTGTCCAGTACTGTGAAGTCTTTCTCCTTGGATTTTCTGTTCATGGAGTTTGAGTTTCTGTAGGTGACGCTCTTTTCTTTGTCTCTTCAGCCATGGTGGCTATCACTGCTCATGATAACGATGTGTGTGTGTGTGTGTGTGTGTGTGTGTGTGTGTGTGTGTGTGTGTGTGTGTGTGTGTGTGTGTGTGTGTGTGTGTGTGTGTGTGTGTGTGTGTAGGTATGTGGTACTGTTCCATGGAGCTGTCCCAGCTCAGACAGAGACCAGGCTCTAATGTTGCCATTGTGGATGTTGGCCTGCAAACTGACCTGCAAGTCTATCTACAACTGAGACAAACATGGATCATATTCTGTAAGTCTGTCTATCTGTTTTTAGTGTTTTCCATAGTATTAGTACCTGTGGACCCTTAAATAGTTTGAAAAAGTCTTAAAATGAAAAATCTCCATTTTTAAAAGCTTTTCTTTAACCATGCATTGACAGGTTTCTTTGTACTGTATGTCCACTCTTAAAAGTTAAAGTAAAAGTAATAGGACTTTTATAAAAAAAAATAATTATAAATTAATTATAATTATAAAAAATTATAAAAAAAAGAAAATAAAAGCATTGTCATGTGTTATGGTAGGAGAATTAACAAGCAAGGTGAAAGAGTCATTATTCATTTCATTGTGACTTTAAAGGAAATCCACCCTAAAACACTTTAACGTTAAAAACAACTATTGGTGATGTACCTTGTATTTCTGGGTCCATTTAGTGGTTTATTTTTTATATTCCCCTGATTAAGCAAACGTAGACGATGTGATGTCATGTCGAGATTTTTCCAACGCAGTTGGAGTTTGCGAGGAGCAAAATATTTAACAATCTAAAACATCAACGTTAGATATCAGGTTTTGGTGTCAGTCACACAGACACAAAGAGCAAGGGCTTCTTTCTCGACCCACCATTTTGCACCGACGTTCAACAAACAAACAAAAAGAGGAAGAGACACCAATTTCGCATTTTGCATAAGGGGCGCGACTCTCCTTTTTTCTCCACTGGCAACAACAGCTAGACTACCGCTGTCGCTTTCTCCACCTACACGTAAAACCCACAGCTGATGATGCATTCAGGTCTAATGAGAGATACCGTAAGTACGAGAATACGAGAAATACTGTTCACGAAGAAGTAGATGTAGACAAGGCAGGTTGAGGGAAAGTGGGTACAATAAAAAAGTAAATCACAACACTTCATAAAAAAATAACTCCTGGAATGCATTGAACACCACAGATTGATGATATAAAACTATCTGAGGGTGGGATTTTGATTTGAGTATTCAAACTAATCGTGCTGTCTGTTACGGGTGAAGCAGCACTTGTGATTGGAAAATCATGGTAATTGTAATTACCCTAGATTAGCCTGCTTTATTCCTGAAGTCTCCATCAGTTAAATATCCCGTCTAATATAATAACCATATCAGATTCAGTAAGTTTGCCATTTAATAATGCCATTGATTGAAGGAGCAACCGCTCCTTCATGCAAATCAATTTTACATCTGCCCCTAAGTTGTGTACATTTGGCAGTGGAGGGTAAGCATTTGATAACATTTCCAATAAAATGTCAAAGTCTATTCTTTAGTATGTGGCTGCAATGTATAGTGTGATCACCCAATTTGTCATGAATCTAAGGCTTTGAGTGTCATGTGATCTAGTTTGCTAGACTAGCATATCCTGACAGAATTTCTCCATAAATAGCGTTGACTCCTTTTAGTTTAATTCGTTTGGGCAGTAGAAGTAGAAATAACCGCACTGAGGCGCCTGAAAGAGATCTCAGTCCTCTTCCAGGCGAAAAGTGCGGTTTGTTAGGAATGAGAATCCAAACCAACTACAGGAAATTACCCCAAAACGCAAGGGTTTATGGGTATAAGAGCAGAGACAGTTGCAGGGACTGGAATCGGTAAAATCTCTAACCTGGCGGGATGACAGGTTACCAAAACTCTGTCCAATAAACAAGCTACTTGTCTGTCCGGTTTCTCTCTTTCAGTGGTGTCCCTCGGAGTGACGGAAGCTTCCATCTTGTTCACGATGATCTTCTTGAGGAGAAGAGTCCGGGTGGCTATCGCCCTGCTCAGGGAGGCTAGCATGTACGACCTATAAACATCCTAAACACCGCCCTAAACATTCACGTTTAATTCAAGGAAGATGGTGGAGAGAGAGTAGCTGTTGACCTTGTTTT
This sequence comes from Hoplostethus atlanticus, assembly GCA_034670405.1. Taxonomy (NCBI): domain Eukaryota; kingdom Metazoa; phylum Chordata; class Actinopteri; order Trachichthyiformes; family Trachichthyidae; genus Hoplostethus; species Hoplostethus atlanticus. The sequence goes on along the minus strand of JAXDDX010000079.1, from coordinate 172,595 downwards.
ACCGTTTCTGTCTTTGGGCAGAGCCATCGGCTACATCATGTCAACCCTCTTCTACCCAGTCATCACTTTCCTCCTGCTGGCTGTCTGCATCTCCTATTGGGCAGTTACTACCGTGTATCCTCCCCGGGGGCCAACAACAATAAGGGGGAATAATTGGAGCGGGAATAATGTTTATTAATGTTTATCCAGTACAACAGCAGAATTAACCTAAATTCTTAGATTGTCATTTCTAGCTGTGATGATTTTCTAGGTACGTTTTGTAGTTCAGAACGAAGAAACAAAGATGTGTAGCAAGCATTCAAAGTCACGTTTCAACAAGAATATGTTGTTAGTCATCTTGTCTTAGTGTTAAAATGTCCACCTTTGTGATCACAGAGTCCAGAAATCCTTGGAATCCAAGGTGTAGGTTGTAGCTACTTCTATGTCTACCTTAACTAACATTCCGAACCCAGTTTCCTGGCGTCCTCGGGTGAGGCCATCTACAAGGTGATGTCTCCCGAAGCCAACTGCCCTTACGCCAACAGCACCTGCAATCCCGAGGTACGTCCTCTTTGCCTTACCTTTTCCTTTACTCTTCCTGTAGTCGTGACAACATCAAAGGATACATAAAATAAAGAGCCCGCAGCAACTACAAGCCTCGGCAACATTTGTACTTGGATTTCAGGATTCATTATATATAAAGTCATCAATGAATGTTTTCCTCGTCTGCTTCATACAAATCACGATTACCATGTTTTGCTCTGATTAACTTGCTAGAGCTAAGTCAACCCTAAGGCACACTCATGAATATTTATAAGAATATTAAAGAGATTCATGATGATATTCTGCAAACTGTGGTAACTGAAGAAACAATCTGTATTATTTAAATGTGGGGACAACCAAACTGAACTTCTTCCCGGACCGAGGTAGAATTCTTCGAGAGATTGACGAAAGCCCTTTAGCGTAGGTCAAACGGACCCCAGCCTGAGGATTTCAGGCTAGGGAAGGGAAATGCTGTCTACCACCATCAACTAGAACATAACCCGTTGCCTCTCCTCCGTCCTTCCACTCTTACTCTCTCTCTCCGAAAGACTTTCAACGGGACGAACGTCTCCAAAGCGGCGTCCTGCGAGGGCTCCCAGTGTACGTTCGCCTTCTACGGTGGCGAGACACCCTACCACCGCTACCTGTTCCACCTTCAGCTGTCCAACCTGCTGGCGTTTTTCTGGCTGGTGAACTTCAGCCTGGCCCTGGAGCAGTGCACCCTGGCCGGGGCCTTCGCAAGCTACTACTGGGCCAAGCGTAAGCCCCAGGATATCCCGCCCTGTCCGCTGTTTTCATCGTTCAGCAGGGCGTTAAGGTTAAGGATGATTCTCCTAATTTCGATCAAAACAAGGCCACTAGTTTCAGAGGGAAACATCGGTTTTCTTTTCATGCTTTATTCCTTTTATTCTGGAAACACACATACATGTGATAGACTGTAATGTATGTAACAGTGTATTGAACGTTTGTCTATCCGTAGGTACCATACGGGGTCTTTGGCCTTTGGAGCTCTGATTCTGTCAGCGGTCCAACTGATCCGAATAATACTGGAATACCTGGAGCAGAAACTAAGAGGTTTACACACACAGTTCTGTTTCTGCTTAATAATACTATAGTGTTTACTGCGCTTTCATTCCAGGATACTGATCACGTGTATGTGTGTCTGTGTAGGAATGAACAACATTGTGTCCAGATTCATACTATGCTGTCTGAAATGCTGCTTCTGGTGTTTGGAGAGATTCATACGCTACATGAACCGTAACGCGTACATCATGGTGAGTTAGAAGAATGATTTACTATTAGCCGCAAATGTTAACAAAATATTGAATATTATGATTAGCACTGCTTATATTCATTTCAAATTAAAATGAAAAATAATCATCATCCTTTTTCACATGACAAAAATAAGACAAAATCAAACAGAGTGAGATTCAGACAACGAGGGCAAGAGCAAAATGAATTGTCATTCTTGTCAGCTCAAAAGTGAAATGAATCTAATGAGGATTTAGTTTGCTAACAATGTTATTTATATTATGAAAACACTCATAAAAAGTCAATGTAGGATTCTCTACTGCTGTAATTTTGCACATCCTTTTAATACCCCTCATTTGCTTTTTCTTAATCATATTCTATTTTTCATTGCTGTATCCTACTGCTATTCGCTGCTGAAATGACACAATTTCCCTACAGGGAGCATCAAACTTGTATCTTCTTGGCAAATGTGAAAGTGGCAAAACAGCCGCGTTGTCTCACGTGACTGCTGTGTTTCGTTTCGTCTCCACTAGGTGGCGATCTATGGCAAGAACTTCTGCACGTCGGCCAGGGAGGCCTTCTTCCTGCTGATGAGGAACGTGGTCAGGTGAGGAGGGTCTCAATCCTGGGGTGAGTTTAGTGGTGCACCCAGGTCAGGATTAGGGTTCGGCCTTGTTTATAGCGTACACTATATCACCAAAATGACCAAATGTCATAATGACCAAACTCTTACTAAACCAAGTGACTGGTGGTGGTGAAGAGGTTTAGCCATCGTTGGTGAGTAACTTTTAGGTTCGTCACTTCCTGTGTGGAAAAGATTTCCCGCCAGTGACCATACCAACAGAATTCAATTTGGGTAAATAGGGCGAATCTGCCGCACATGGAACATCACAGAGAGGCGTGGAAGAGGTGTAACACATGTGTTGTGGCCTGGCTGAGTCCTCTATAACTGCCCTACCATAGTGGGCCAGGCTAACCTCTCTTAGTCTTTCCCCTGTAGGGTTGCAGTTCTGGACAGAGTGACAGACTTTTTGCTGTTTCTGGGCAAGGTGCTGATAGCAGGAGGAGTTGGTAAGTCACCATGGCAACAAGGTCTTGACATTTTACATTAATTGGGTCACTTGCGTGTTTCTGTTTTAGATTAAATATATGTATTAAATATATGTATATGATTTTTCACTTACAACATATTTTAAATGGGGTTGTCATATGTTTCAGTACAACTTCTAAAGATCTCTTTTTGGCAACACATGTTGACACAGCATGTGTGTGTGTGTGTGTGTGTGTGTGTGTGTGTGTGTGTGTGCTTCAGGTGTGGTGGGCGTTCTTCTTCTTCACTAGGAAGATCCCCATCATCCAGGAGGAAGTGCCCACTCTCAACTACTACTGGGTCCCCCTACTGGTCAGAGTCACAGTCAAACACACACACACACACACACACACACACACCCTTTAACTTCATATATTAGAGGCATGGTAATCTGAGTAATCCCATATGTTGCATTACTGATTACAAGTAGCTATTGGGTAATCTGTAATAGATTACACTTTCAAAGCAGCCAGCTCAACCTCGCTGTTGTTTTTCTAATTGTATTGTTCACACTAGACGGTGGTGCTAGGCTCCTACCTGATCGCTCACGGTTTCTTCAGCGTCTACGCCATGTGTGTCGACACCCTCTTCCTCTGCTTCTGTAAGTACACCATCACGACAAAAAAGGCCCAGCTTGCTGTAGCGATGATAGGAATAGTACCTTTTCGATCTCATCTTCGGATAGTATTTTATTACTGTATACCTCAAGTGAGACAAAAACAACACAGGGCAGGCAGTCAAAAATAAATTCTGTAGATGTCCTAACACAATCTTTACTTCAGGGCAGTAATTGCACAACTGCCCCTTGTTATTTACACCATGTTTGGAGCGGTTTATTTGAACTCTGGTGCATTTACTCCGTTAGTTCTGTTTGGGCAAGTGAGAACAATCCTATTTGAACTTGGGTGGCACCAAATAAATCTGGTACGGTTCCTTAGGAGTGTGAACGTAGTCATACCAACTATAGGAAACGACCTCAAAACGCAATATGGGTATAAGGCGACGGATGTTGACATCTGATACCCAGCAGTTCCTCGTGTTTGGAAAGCCTGGCAGGACTAAATGAGCCGAGTGCAAACTGCAGTCTGGACTCATATTCAGATGTTTCTTCATGTGGTCTTACCTGGTATGAACACCAGAGAAGGGAAATTACAGTAAAGAGTGCAGACAAGTGCATCATACTTTGTTTTGACCCCCCTGCTACCTCCCGGGATGACTGTCCTGTAAAGAGCTACTTGTGAGTCATGTGACTTTTGTTTACAAGCCCTGGTTCATTGTAATTGGATAGTGTGAACCTAAACGAACCAAATACAAAAAACAACAAAGTGAACATTGTTGCATTCTTACCAGGGCCTAACTCTGGTAAACTCCTAATTCTGTTAGGAGGTTTGGATAAAAATATCCATCAAGTGGCGTACTAACTAACTAACCTCTTCTAACCTCTTCTTCTAAACTCCCTCCCTCTCTCTCTCCATCCATCCATCCATCATTCTATACCTTGTTTTTCTTCCATCCTCTCCTTCCATCCCTCCATTCCTTGGTACCAACCAGGTGAAGACTTGGAGAGGAACGACGGTACTTTAGAAAAACCTTTCCTCATGTCCCCGGGGCTGCACAGAATTCTGGGAACATCTGGCCGGTCGCGGTGATATCATCCCGTCCACAGCCACACTGCATTGGCTGACACCACCCCAGTGGGTGTGGCCAATCTTTCTCATTCTAAGAGGTGCAAAAGAGGCCTGGATGCAAGTGTTCCTGTGACATCGCCATCCACTTTTCCTTCCTAGATGTTGAATAACAGGACAATCAAGTTACTTTTGACAACACTGCACAACTGTGGGACTGTCTGGGAACAGAAGTCTCTTTGCAGGGACCAGTTGTTGGTTGGTTGGTTGAAACATCAAAACAGCAGAACTTGAAAGAAAGTGCAACATTTGACTTGAACTAGCACTATACAAGGTGCTTAAAAAGTCTGAAATTATTGGGAAATCACACCGCCGAAAATTGTTTATTATTATCTGACAAAACATATACTACTTTACTAATGCACTGCTACTACAGTACTACCACAGTACAAACAAAATATTGTTTTTATTTATTTTACTAATCTACTACTACTACTACTACTACTACTACTGCTGTTACTACTACTACTGCTACTACTACTGCTACTGCTACTACTACCACTGCTACTACTATTGCTACTGCTACTACTACTATTGCTACTGCTACTGCTACTACTACTGCTGCTACTACTACTACTACTACTACTACTGCTGTTACTACTACTATTACCACTACTACTGCTATTGCTGCGGCTACTACTACTACTACTGCTGTTACTACTACTACTACTGCTGCTGCTACTATTATTGCAAGAGTGCTGTACTATGATAATACTTCTACAGTACTACTACTACTAATACAACCAGAGTGCCAAGTTTCTTTGTATCTGACAAAGCATGGATGCTCAAATGTCTGCAGCAGATGCTGCTAGTTCTGGATTTTCACTTTCCTCTCTATCCAGCGGTTAGGAAATGTGTCATCCATCCAGTTACTCATCCCCATGATTTCAGACTTTTCGTACACCAGGTATAGTGTTGGCCTCATGTCAGCCCTTGGAGTTGTCTACTTCTGCAAAACTCGGCTCAACCTGGGAATGGTTGGTCTGGACCTTTTTTGCACCGCGGTCCTGGTTTCATATTGATACTTCCTTCATGGACCAGGGGGCATGCGTGCTGTCCGACAATATTTTGTTCACGGAACGGCCGTCGGAGGGCTGCACGACACGACCAGAATATCTACTGTAATATTGTAAGTCGTACCGGCCGTCAGTGCAGGGGTTCCACGGCCTGGTAGCAAATGGCCCGGTGGTTGGGGACCCCTGGTCTAGCTCACTACCAATCAACAGCTCTCATTGGCTTAGACACAGGATGATACTTCCTCATGAAACCAGTAGAAAGAGGACTTCACAACCGTGTCATCACATGTCTGGAATTCATCACTCATGGAACCGGTAATGCAATCAGAATCGAAATACCTTTCATACTGAAGTCCACAAAAACCTGGAATTGTGAATTGTGACCTTGGATTGTCCTTCCAGTTATTGTCCACAGCTGAACTCTTGACTGGCTGGGACAAAGAAAAACACTTCCTTATATCTTCCACAACCATTACTTCTTATTGACACTCAACACTTGTTGCATTTCTACTAATTGTTTTACATTCTAAGGCTGGATGTAAACATAGATCTATTTTTTAACTCTAATCGACTCGTGGATGTCTAAACACAGATAAATTACATGGGATCTGATTTCTCCCCGTTTAGACAGGCATGAGAAGATTACCGTCTGTGCCATACAGAGTTAAAACTCAGATTTTCTGTTCTTGTGTAAATGTAGGCAAGGGTTATCTACAGTAGCATGCTTTAAACCCTGCCTGCACATTTCTCTACTGGGCTTTTTCTACTAACACAATGCTGTCTGCCATCCAAGGAATATTAATGCACTCAGATCAGTCTCTTAAGGACATTGAGACAAACTGTGTAGGGGAAGGACGTCGTCTTGCATTACGATTCAGTCTTCATGGTTGATCAACCTCCTTTGAGCTTCTCAATATGCATTTCATGTGTCCACAAACAAAAACGGTAAATGTGTAAAATTGTTTAAAAGGGAATACCACTGAATTTCAACATCCAATGTTACTTGCTGGTGGTTACTTTTCCACTGGGCTGGGTTTTAGGGTGGTGGACTCAGAACACACAACAACAATAGCCATGTTTACATGCACATCGAAACTGTAATTATAATGTGGTTAAGGCCATAATGTTACATGTAGAGTACTCCAATTTTATTTGCATTAATAGACACCAGTTGTGACTAAGGACCTTAGTCACATTTCTTGAATTGTGGTCCAGTGTTATGTGGAGGTAGAAGGTCATGGTAAAGTCCTCTCCACTCTACATCACTGAACTTTTTAATGAAATCCGACTAAGGTCTATACTTGTCCTAACTGGTGTCTATTAATGTGAATTAAAATCTCCACATATGTTACTGCAATTATTACTTCAAGACGTGATGCTAAGATAGGTGGACCACATGCGTATTTTCTGATACCAAAATTGCACTGCCATCCAATTTGTATGTATTTTTATTTGTATTTAAATAGGCAAAGGAAAAACTATCAATATGTGGGATTTGTGAGGTTAAAATGATTTACACAGTTGGCCTATATGGCAAGATGTGGCACTGATTTTGAACTTCTGAAACTTGAGTTGTATTGGCTCTGAGGGCCATGACATGAGGGTGACATTTTGTAGGAATGTTGATGGTCAATATATGGTCAATATGGAGATACAGTACGAAGCTGGCACAAAATTCAATACGGATAAATCCAATACTCAGAAAGAATCTGCAGGCATTTCCAACATTGGTATTTTTTGTTACAAATCTGGAGAAAGTCTGAAAACAGTATGTGGATTCTTGGAAACTTTAAAGGAATACACACCAAGTTTTTGGGAGATTGTCTTACCCGTTTAGTGATGAGAACCTAGACACCAAAATCATGTCTGTGTCTAAGTTAAACAACGGGACGATCTCTCAAAAACTATTGCTTTAAGGAATCCTCAGATGCAGTTTCAGCATAGATAAAAGAAAAGGGTACAATCAAAAAACTGTCATAACTAATATTCATCCTCTCAAATGTTTAACTTTGTCTGATTGCCTTAACATTTACTATAAGTATCACTATACAATGGATTGAGGTTGATAAGTTTGTGGTAATGAACTCATGAGTGAAATGTGACTTGTAATTTAATAGTGATAGGAATAAGAATAGTGATAAGGGCTGAGTTCTCTCCAACTAACAACTGTCAGAGATAATAAATGTAACATTAGGACTTTTCATTTTGCTCTCCACTATCTTTGTATTGAAAAGGGAACACCACTCAGTTTTAGACTTTATGTTATTCCAGTGGTCTAAGACTGGCCACTTTAATCACATCATTTAATGTGTCCTGAAAAGCTGAAATACAAATCTCTGAAAAACATCCATGTTAAAGGTTGAATTTACACAGAAACAAATCTGATTCTTAACCGTAAGTAACCATTAAGTGACCATCGCTGGCTAAAAATGGAAACACCATTAGATCACATCAGTCACACTGGGTTAAAATGTAGTTTTCTTGTGTAAAACCAATGTTTTGACACAAAGATAAAAGTGCTATGTTTTTATAGTCCCTGTTACTGTTGTGTAATTTTTTACAAGCTGGAATGCTTTTTGTGTTTGTAACATGAATTTCTTTAATTAATAAAATTGTGCAAACCAAATATATTGTAGTTGACGTAGATAAGAACGCGCCAAGTCATCAAAAATGCCCATTAGATAAGATTTGGTTCACCAAGAATTGAAAATGTGGTTTTAATGGCAATCTGCACACATTTACCCTGTCATTGTGTGGTTGTGTTTGTGCTTCTATCCATACAAGGACCAAAAGTCCTCACAAGGACAGAAAATCCTGCAAAGTTTAAGATTAGGATTTGGATTTAGGGTTTGAGCTATATTAGGCATTAGGCAGCCCCAAAATGAATCTAAAAAAGGTAACAATTTGAATTTTGAGGACTTCGATACCCAGAAATACTCTTTAAAGCCCTATTCAGATGAGATTAGTTGTCAGGATATTGTGCGTAAAGTAATTGTTAACACAGGACATCTGTAATCTTAAAGTTTCGATCCCGTACTTCATCTGTGGAGATGCCTGTACCCAACACCAGAATTTAATTGGAGCAGATAGGACAGATCTACTGTGTCTAAATTAGTAGGGATGGGACGCTCTTCTCTGCTGCAGCCCCACTTTGTGATTCGCCCTGTTTGCCCAATTTAAATTATGGTGTCTGTTTGGTCACCGGTGGGAAATCTTCTCCACACAGGAAGTGATAAATCGACACACAATCCAAAAGTGTATCCTAAACATCAGTGAGCGATCGCTCTGTCCAGAGAAAACTGGACTCTCCAACAATGGCTGAAGCTCTTCACCACCTCCACCCACTACACCTAGTATAAACCTACGTCACCTTATAGGGTTTCTGGGTAATGAAGTCCTCAAAATTCTGTCTGTCTGTCTGTCTGTCTCTCTCTCTGTCTGTCTCTCTCCCTCTCTCTTCACACAGACACACAGTAAAGGCCACTGAAGAGACAGTAAGGCCCAATCCCATTTCTTATTTTTACCCCTACCCTTTGTTTTCGAGTGCCCCTCACTTTTCGACTTGCCCCTCGGAACAGAGTTACAAGGGGTAGTGGTTGAAATCTTCCCCTATGAAATGAGACAACCCTTCAAGACCCTGATACGTCATCAGTAGTCGTCGATGGCGTTTACATAAACAGACGCGACACGTTTGTTATCGGACAATACTATGGCAATAATGGTATTATCACAATGACATTTGCCATTCATCTGATGGAGATAGAAAAGCATGGACGCTCGCGATTCGTTCACAACTTATACGTTTCACGCTACCAATCGATCAAACAAGTCATCAAATAAAAAAGACCACTGCTTCATTACCGGGCCACTTCTTGACAGAATAGTGTTAGCGGTGCTCTGTAGGCTAGTAAGCCGTGCTCCTAACGTTACCCTGCCAGTCTGCACTGATATTAGAGGAGCCGTAACAAGTGCAACAACTTCGCCGCTGGACTTTAGTTACATTTCGGGCACCATATGCCATCAAAGGGGGGAAATGCGACATGGAAATATGTCAAAATGCAGGACTGTCATGCACAAATCAGCCTTAAAACAATGTTGTAACGATCAGCATACTAGCAATTTTTTGTTATGCTTGTTATAAAGAAAAGGTCTATAATACATTGAAACGACATTAAACTAAGATAATGCGATGGTTATCATAATTTTTAAAACTTTATTAATGAAGAAAATACTACTACTATTACTATTACTAATACTACTACTATTTGTGGTTTTCTTTTGTTGCTTGTGCAGCGTTCGCCATCATCTTGCCGATGATTGTCGGAGATTTCTCATAACATTCGGTTTTGAGTGTGCCAGAACTGGATCAGCCTGTCCTTGGTATGATCTTGTGCCAATTCCAGGTATTCATGACTTCATCAAGTTCACTCTGTATAAAAACAAAACCCCAGACATAGATCAAAGTTGTATTCACTGTACAAGAGATAACCATTTGCAGAACAACACTATAATTATAACTATAAATATATAATTGTGTTATGGGAAGCTTGCGTGTGTTTGTGTGAGTGTGTGTGTGCTTGTATGTCATTGTTCCAGTCAGTGCACTATTATGACACTTTCTGAACGGCCAAAACATCAATGTAAAAACGTTTTGAATGTGAAGGGATGGCGTGGTTGGTGATCATCAGGATAGGATATAAATCACATTGTCTTGTATTGAAGATTTCACTTTGTGTCCAGATGTAAACACATTGCAGCTCTATCAGTACATTTAAATCAATACATATGATTTGTTCTCCAGCTCCATGCCTCCCATCTTTCTGTGCTGGGCTTTAGTTCACTGATGATGTCTTCATCATCATGTCTAGCAGAACTACATCACCTGATCTGCGGGTTCTCTTCCACAGACCTGGTTTCTGGCCACAGGTCAGACTGGTTTGATGTCATACTGACGTTTCTAGACGTTGGTAGTGAAGTTATGAGGAAGTGACAGCAGCCTCAGATCAAATGTAGACAGACTCTCAGGACTGATGAAGGAGAATAAGCAGTGTCTGTCAATGTTTCCTCTGCAGATGAAGGTCGTGCAGATGAAGGTCGAAAGTCTCTTTGACTTGATCTGGATGTGACTTCACCAGATGAAGATCCTAATAGGAACATTATCAATGTTAGATGAACTACCCGGTACTGTATACTATAACTGTATGACTGGATAGAAGACAGGAAGTCTTTCAAGACATACTGTTAATATTTAATAAAGTGATCAAAATACTCACACAACCCCCTTTAGACCAGTCCATGTCTCTTTTAGACATCCTGTCTAGATTTACCTGGTCAGTCTGTTGGATATAAACAGCAGCAGTATTTGTATGTACACTTTGTACAACAACAATGTATATTTTTCATTTTACTGACATGAAAGCAATTGAATGCTACTTCTATCCTGTAATGAAGCCTTTTTGTATTGAATGAGTCCAGCTAACAGCATGTTGAGTGTGTTTCTGTCAAGCTGGGCGCTCTACTATGAATCTGTCTGAGGAAAGAGAGGAGGGGGTCCCTACCTCTAAAACCTCTCTGTCTGGGGAACATGACAGCCAGAACAAAGCTAAGAGGTAAGTTGAGGATCTGAGGACTGTTCTCCATCTCAGAGCTCAGCAGTGATATCATTACACCATCACTATTCAGAGTAAAAGGTCTGTCTGTGTTGTGTTGAAGCCCAGTCCAGCAGGAGAGACCAGACTCCCCTGTACCCAGCTGAGTGACCGGTCTATGGGTGCCATTATTAACTTTGAGGAACAGCATTTATCTGGCAAAAGGTATGTTGTTATTAGCATTAAAATGTGTAACATTATAAATCCCAGATGTGTTTTTCAGAACATACATTGTTTTCATGCTTTTCCATATTTTTTGTACCATCACCTGTTTTATCAATCCTGTTTGTATCAGGATGCAGCAGGAGAGACCAGACTCCCCTGAACCCAGCTGTGTGTCCGTGAAGAGTGACTGGTCTATGGATCCTCCTCATAACTTCAAAGATGGACACCACTCTACTGAGCAAAGGCAAGAATTTAACCAGCAGAGGTCAGAGGTTCCCAGTGGTCAGTCTGCCCAGGAGCATCAAACAGACCTGGCCTCCATATTCATGGTGTGTAAATGTAGAACAACACCTTTTACTTCAGCCACAAATGAAAAACAACCATTATGGTACATAATCGTCTCCATGCTGCACTCTTTAGACCAGTGGGCTTTCAGTCTGACAGATGGATTTAATGTTTAGTATGAAAGGTTAATTTCTATATTATTCTGTTCCAGCTGCTTGAGGACAACATTGTCTTTTGTTGTACTTTTGTGAAGAACGAGCTGAAGAGGTTCCAGATTACCCAGTATGCTTAGCGGAGGAGGAGGTGGGCAGTGAGGAGGAAGAGCAGTGGAGGAGCAGCAGAGAGGCACTTCTGAAGATCACACTGCACTTCCTGAGGAGAATGAAGCAGGAGGAGCTGGCAGACTCACTGCAGAGCATTAAGTTTCTGAAATGAGATCTATTAAATTCCACATTGGAAGATAAATCACAATTCCCAGGGATCATTGGTGAAATTATTGATTTGTTCATGTGGGTGTAAGATGCTGATCACAGTCAAACACATTAATGAAATACAAAACCAGTTTTGTTACCTGCCACATTGGACTGATCACCTGGAAATGTTCTCATTTCTCATATTTACTTCAACATCCACTCACTTATTTGTTGTTTGTTCATTCAGAAACTCTTGCTCCAGTGTGCCAACGTCAACTGAAATGTAATCTGAAGGAGAAGTTTCAGTGTTTGTTTGAGGGGATCGCTAAAGCAGGAAACCCAACACTTCTGAATCAGATCTACACAGAGCTCTACATCACAGAGGGAGGGAGTGGAGAGGTCAACGATGAACATGAGGTCAGACAGATTGAAACAGCATCCAGAAAAACAGCCAGACCAGAAACAACAATCACATGTGAAGACCTCTTTAAACCCTTACCTGGAAGAGAGGAACCAATCAGGACATTGATGACAAAGGGAGTGGCTGGCATTGGTAAAACAGTCTTAACACAGAAGTTCACTCTGGACTGGGCTGAAGACAAAGCCAACCACAATATACACTTCACATTTCCATTCACGTTCAGAGAGCTGAACTTGCTGAAAGGGAAAAGGTTCAGCTTGGTGGAACTTCTTCATCACTTCTTCATTGAGACCAAAGAAGCAGGAATCTGCAGCTTTGAAGTTCCAGGTTGTGTTGATCTTTGACGGTCTGTATGAGTGTCGACTTCCTCTAGACTTCCAGAACAACCAGATCTGGACTGATGTTACAGAGCCAACCTCAGTGGATGTGCTTCTGACAAACCTCATCAAGGGGAAACTGCTTCCCTCTGCTCGCCTCTGGATAACCACACGACCTGCAGCAGCCAATCAGATCCCTCGTTGACATGGTGACAGAGGTGAGAGGGTTCACTGACCCACAGAAGGAGGAGTACTTCAGGAAGAGATTCAGAGATGAGGAGCTGGCCAGAAGAATCATCTCCCACATCAAGACATCACAAAGCCTCCACATCATGTGCCACATCCCAGTCTTCTGCTGGATCACTACTACAGTTCTGGATCATGTGTTGAGAACCAATCAGAGAGGAGATATTCTCAAGACCCTGACTGAGATGTACATCCACTTCCTGGTGGTTCAGTGCAAACAGGGGAATGTCAAGTATCATGGGAGAGCTGAGACAGATCCACATTGGAATACAGAGACCAGCAAGATGATTCTGTCTCTGGGAAAACTGGCCTTTGGACAGCCTCAGTGTACTCAGGAGTGTTCACACAGATCTTTAAAGAGGAGCGTGGGCTGTACCAGGACCAGGTGTTCTGCTTTGTCCATCTGAGCATTCAGGAGTTTCTGGCTGCTGTTCATGTCTTTCTGTCATTCATCACCACTGGTGTCAATCTGCTGTCAGAACCACAATCACCATCCTCCTCATCAGCAGAACACAGACCTGCAATAAACAACCTCTACCAGAGAGCTGTGGACAAGGCCTTACAGAGTCCTAATGGACACCTGGACTTCCTCCGCTTCCTCCTGGGTCTTTCAGTGGAGACCAATCAGACTCTCCTACGAGGCCTGGTGGAACAGACAGGAAGTAGCTCACAGACCAATCAGGAAACAGTCCAGTACATCAAGAAGAAGATCAGGGAGAATCCCTCTCCAGAGAGAAGCATCAATCTGTTCCACTGTCTGAATGAGCTGAATGACCATTCTCTAGTGGAGGAGATCCAATGGTACCTGAGATCAGGACGTCTCTCCACAGACCAACTCTCCCCTGGTCAGTGGTCAGCTCTGGTCTTCATCTTACTGTCATCAGAAAAAGAGCTGGAGGTGTTTGACCTGAAGGAATACTCTGCTTCAGAGGAGGGTCTTCTGAGGCTGCTGCCAGTGGTCAAAGCCTCCAATAGATCTGTGTAGGTGCAGCACAGATGACTGGATATATTCAGTATTTCAGATGTGACGTTAGACATTTTCAAAGTTATTGTTTGTCTTTATCTCTAATTCTTCAGGCTGAGTGGCTGTCGGCTGTCAGAGAGAAGCTGTGAAGCTCTGGCCTCAGTTCTCAGCTCCACGTCCTCCAGTCTGAGAGAGCTGGACCTGAGTACCAACGACCTGCAGGATTCAGGAGTGAAGCTGATCTCTGCTGGACTGGGGAGTCCACACTGTAGACTGGACACTCTCAGGTCAGGGTTCCTCAACCTGGTCAACACATGACCATTTAAATCTGCTTCACATGCAGGTTCATGTCAGTCAATAAACACCTAACCTGTTAGTTGTGATACCAACATTTAGCTCTACCTTCTAGCCCCAGTGAATTACTTTCCATCAGGATATTTCTTTATTTCCTCTCCTTACTACCTCTGTTGTAGAAACCTAAAAAACAGAAAGGACTTGATTCAAGAACTTACAAACCAAATGAACCAAATGAAAAGACAAAGCAGTTCATTGGTCAGCTGTTTGTATTGGAGACAGTTCAAGTTTCTGCTAGAAGTTAATTTCAGAGTGTACTAATAACATCTAACATGTAGCTTGTCTTGTGTGTTTCCAGGCTGTCAGGCTGTCTGGTCACAGAGGAAGGCTGTGCTTCTCTGGCCTCAGCTCTGAGCTCCAACCCCTCCCATCTGAGAGAGCTGGACCTGGGCTACAATCACCCAGGAGACTCAGGAGTGAAGCTGCTCTCTGCTGGACTGGAGGATCCATACTGGAGACTAGACACTCTCAGGTATGGAGAGGCTTGCTGCCAGGCAGAGGCAATGGGCCTCATTCACGAAACGTGCGTATGATCAGATTTGATCGTATAACGTTAGTACGAACATTTCTACGAACATAGTCGGATTCATCATTTTTTAGTACGCACACACATACGACAAATTTACAAATAATTTAAGAAAACATTTGTGAATGAGGCCCAATGTCTTCTAGGGGTGGAGTTGGCAGCCATGATGTTCTCAGTCAGACTCTGAAGCTGTCATATTGTTTAATGTTTAATGGTGGATATGAGTGATGTTGTTGAAAAATCCTTCATAGGGAAGGTTATTAAATGCCCATATGCTGGTCTGACTTGGTTCCCCCCCAGTGTTGACCATGGTGGAGTGCGGTGGTTGAAATCAGGTCTGAGGAAGTGTAAGTGTGGATTTAGTTTGATTCATGAACATTCGACTATCTACACACCAGAATATGACATCCATTCATTCAGATCCTGCTGAGAATGAAGATGATATGAGTCATCATGAAAGTGTTAAATTAAGTCAAGCTATCAATAAATCAACTAAGAATGAACAGAGCAGGTCTCAGATCAGAAACTGATGCTGTATTGTGTCTTGTTCTCCCCATCAGATGCCTGTGAACTCACACTGGACCCAAACACAGCAAACAGAAACCTCTCTCTGTCTGAGGACAACAGAAAGGTAACAGTGGTGGAAGAGGAACAGCCATATCCTGATCACCCAGAGAGATTTGACTACTGGGACCAGGTGCTGTGTAGAAATGGTCTGACTGGGCGCTATTACTGGGAAGTGGAGAGGAAAGGATGGGTTAATATAGGAGTGACATACAGAGGAATCAGTAGGAGAGGAAAGGGTGACGACTGCAGGATTGGAGAGAATGACAAGTCTGTTCTGCTCTGATTTTAATTACTCTGCCAGGCACAATAACAGAGAAACAATCGTACCTATCCCCTCCTCCTCCTCCTCCTCCTCTTCTGACAGAGTAGGAGTGTATCTGGACTGGCCTGCTGGCACTCTGTCCTTCTACAGAGTCTCTGACTCACTGATCCACCTCCACACCTTCACCTCCACATTCACTGAACCCCTCTACCCTGGGTTTGGGGTTGGGTCTGAATTTGGGGATGGGTTTAGGTTTGGGTTTGGGTTTAGTTCCTCAGTGTCTCTGTGTCAGCTAGAGGAGGGAGAGTCGCCTCCTCTGTAGACAAACACTCACATCTCACTGTCAATAGAGTGTCTTCTATGTGTCGGTAACTGAACAGGGTTTTAACATCACGCATGTACAAGAACATGGACGTTAAATATTTAACCAGAAAGAAGTTATTATTGTTAATCGATTGATTGATTTATCAATATATTGTTTTTACCTTCAGCTAAATGATTGAACGTAAATGGAAAATGTAACTTTCATCACAGTTTGATCATCAGTTATTGAAAAGAAAATACTCCCCATCAATAAAGAGATGAACCATTTCAGCTCTACAATGACTCTTCTGAAGTGTGTAATCTCCAGTCCACACACACACACACACAAACACACACAGTACTGTTCCTCTTATCAGTGGAAGAGACGTTCCCGTGGCAACCGGCTGGTGTCATCAGGTCATCGCCATGGTGATATGCTATCAGCTCTGCTCACTGATCTTGCTGTGTGATGTCAGTTTATTTAAATCCACAGAGAATAAACGGACTATATTCTGATGTATTGTGATATAATGACTAACCTGTCCTTGGATGAGCAGATAACATGTACAAGCCTTGAAGACAGTTAGGCCCAATCACAATTCACCCCTTGCCCCTACCACTTAGCCCTTCCCCTCCGTTTTTGCGCGTTCATGCGTAGGGGTAGGATGTCCCGATTCTTGTTGGGATAGAGGGGTAGGGCGAAGTGTTAGGGCTACATGGCCCTCCAAACGGAGATTTTTCAGAGGTACACTCAAAACCGAGTGTTATGAGAAATCTCCGGCAATCATTGGCAAGATGGTGGCAAACGCTGCACAAGCAACAAAAGAAAACCACAAAAGTAGTATTTTCTTCATTAATAAAGTTTTTAAAATTATGATAACCATCGTATTATCTTAGTTTAATGTCGTTTCAATGTATTATAGACCTTTTCTTTATAACAAGCATAACAACAAAATGAAATGATTACATTCTTCATCCAAAAAGTTGAAAAATGAAATGAAAAAGTTGTTACAGCATGGATCAGAGTCATGACAGCAACTCTATCGACACTCTGTTGATGATGAAAGCGATGACGCTGACGGTGATACTGGGGATGATGCGGTGTGAGATGATGGTGATGGTGATGCTGATGACTTTGATTATTGTCGTGTCGTGAGAAAACGGCTCATAATTCCAAATTGTGAAGAGCCAAATCCTAAAAAGGTTTTACAATTGTAATCTGTCATGGAATCTATGTGTTGCACACAGTATAATGGGAGTTAATGGTAAGTTATTGTGAAAACTAATACACGGGACTTAAATAACACCACAAGCTTCCATTAAAATAAACTCCACACTCTTATCAGGAAGGGTCCAATATCCAGAAAATAGTTCTTTAGTCTTGTGCTGTAGTAGAATCATTTTTGGTGAACCCTGTAAGAATGCTATTAAAATAACTTTTTTAAGAACCACGTCGTTCTTTATTCTGATTTACCAGTTTTTTATTTGAACATATCAGAGGTCGTCATTACACTTCTATCCTAGAACCAAAGAACCCTTGAAGAACCAATTAAAAAGGGCTGGCTGCTGAACATTTAATTTCCTCAGTCTTTGCAGATTGAGACAGCTAAAACATATCTGGTAAGTAACTTGTTTGATTCTACTGACTATTATAGTGTGAGAGGCACACTGAGAGGTTGTTCTGTACCGAATAGACAGACTTGTCATTACCAACTTGGACCAGTGGGTGTCGCTGTCTGCCTGACATAAAGTTATGTACAGTATCTTAGCGTGACAAACCCTTTCTCACACAATGCAATGCATTCCTGGCACTAACCATCCAGATCTTGTATTAATTGAAGGTTTTAGGGAAAATGTGAGGGGAAAGAGCACTTAACTATCTACTATCACCCTTCTTACAGTGCATTTGGACATTTGCAGTATCACCAGTTTTTGCAAGGCTGCATTGGGACTGTAGGAGAACAACTGCAGCTACGAGTACTAGTAGCTACTGGAACTACTACTACTACTACTACTACTACTGGTACTACTACTACAACTAGTACTACTACTACTACTACTGATACTAATACTGCTACTATTACTACTACTAGTAGTGGTACTACTACTAATTATTTTACTATTACTACTGCCGCTACTATTCGTCTCCTGGTTATTATTATAAAGCTAGAAAGATACAGGTGCCTCGGGTACCTTTTGCCTGGACCAATCAGAGGTGAGTATTCTGAATGTGGGCTGGGCCTTTGCTCCGAGGGATGGAGAGGAGCAGGAGGAGAGACGACGTGATGTAGTACGGCTGGAGGCTCCGGGGGACACGGGACGGCGAAACGAGCGAACCTGGGACCTCCGACAACTTTGTTAACGTAAGACGGGAGACTGCTGGAGCCGATAAAACGGCTTAGCAAAGCGAGAGCCGTGGTCTGCTTTGGGTCCGACCGATCAGAGCCGAAGGAAACCGAACCGGTGGTGAGCCATGCCGGTGAGACGGGGCCATGTGGCGCCGCAGAACACCTTCCTGGATACCATCATCCGCAAGTTCGAGGGACAAAGTAAGTAAGAAGTTTATTCCCTGTTGTT
Organism: Hoplostethus atlanticus; assembly: GCA_034670405.1. Taxonomy (NCBI): domain Eukaryota; kingdom Metazoa; phylum Chordata; class Actinopteri; order Trachichthyiformes; family Trachichthyidae; genus Hoplostethus; species Hoplostethus atlanticus. The sequence continues at coordinate 153,983 of JAXDDX010000079.1, read as the reverse complement.
ATTTTAGCCCATACTGCAAAAAAAATGCATTTCTAATATACTTAATATATATTAAGATATCTCTACAAAATTGTAGAAACGGTACTTGTACATGTTATTTCCTCCCATACTGAACAAAATCTCCATTGTTTTCCCTTTGCCTTTACATGGAAATACTTCGAGCATCTTCAGAAACCACCATATATATTAGTAGTAGTAGTAGTATTGGACGTTTAGTTTGTCTGATCTGGGAGTTTTTATCATTATAATGGAGAACAAAGATAAAGCAGAAACTATCTGTCTATTTGGAAGCCAGAAATTGACAGGGCAAATGTTCAAGCTGATAGTTTGGTGACCTACTACTAATAATATATCACACTGACAAAATAATAATATCTTGTCAGTCAACAGTCAGACATTTAGCAATGTGAAAAATGAATATGATCTACAAAAACGGCTAAAAATGTATTTGTGCATGTACATGACATTCATTCAAAATATATTTTGAAAGCTGGAAATACTTTTTTCTCCCCCCTATGCAGTCTTATACTATATCTGCAAGTAGCATATATCCAAAACAGCCTATATTTTGGCCACTTAAAACGTATTTCAAATGAATGTACACTTTATGGCCAATTTGGTATAGTATATGAAAGTATATATGAAATGGGAGGATGCACTGAATGGTCTTACACTAAGTATGGGGGTCAGGAGGTTATATAGTGATGAGGAGGAGGTGGATACACTGTCATCCCCACCATGCAGTATGAGTCAATATAGTACTTAAAGGACTACACAGACTTCTTGAGGAAGTTGGCCCATTGGTAAACTTATCCTTTATGTGACAAGAGGACTGTCGTAACACATAAGAGGAAAGTTGACCAACGAGTCAATTTCCTAAAAAGTCGGCGTAGTCCTTTAAACTTTCTTCTGTTAAGCCCAGAGAAAGAAGTGGTTTCAAACGTGTTCTACCTTGGCAATGACTCTGACAGTCATTTGTTATCTGTTTTGCTAGCTAATGTTTATGGTGTTTTCATGGTAAATATGAATTGATAACTGTGTCAAAATACAGCAATAAGCAACTGCCTTCTACATTCACTGTTGTCAGAAAGGCAACAATGGCAGCCGCTAGCTGCTAAAAGATATTGGTACAATTGAATGCACTAATAAGCAAACAGTAAGCTAACTATGTGATTAGCAAAAACAAGCCGTTCAGATTCTCTTTCTTGAATTTATTCAACGTTACCCAATAGAATAAGCTCTAGTGAAGTTATTGGTTGGTTATTGGTTTTGCGTGTTATAAAAAACACCCAAAACACTAGCTAGTAAACCAAACAACAAATTACTGCCGGTGTCACTGCCGAGGTAGAACCCATTAGAAACTCAAAAACGAATAGGGATGTAACAGCACATTCAGCGATACACGATACAGTTAACGATTCAATATTATCATGATATTTTGAGCAAAATCTGAATGAAGACAATTATGACTGAAAAAAACATTTTTTTAATTCCAAGGGAAAACTAAAACAAAGAGGTAAACCATAAACACAGTAGCTACAGGTTTCTGTAAGTTAAATTCAAAGCTTTTAAGACCAATTTCATCCCCAAATAAGCCTGAAGACTAAGATAACAAACCAAAAAAAAGTATACCTCTGCGAAACCAGGGAGATTTCTCCCTAAAAAAGTATTGCAAAGAGAAACAGCAATGTTTTTAAGACCTCTGAAACCATATTTAAGACTCAAATCCAACATTTTACCACATACTGTTATGGAGTTTTCCATTGTGATACGTGGCACATGATGCAGCGTGTTGCTTGTGTTACCTGTAAGGCAAGTCTCTCTTACAGTTCTTGGGTAATGTAATGTAATGTAATGTAATGTATTTCTTCAAACCTGCCATTAGGTGCTGTGAGAAGGCTAAGCTGAGTTCTCAGTTACAAGATGTGCTCTCTCCTTCTTAAAGTTTCCAAAGATGTTTCAGAAAATCTGTCTGTACCCAAAGGGATGGACATATACTGTACAGTTTAGGTTTAATTCCAGCTTAAGCTCTGACATTATCATGTTGCACCTCTACTAATACAGTTTGGCATGAGATTTTCTAGGTTTGATGCCATATCTTGATACTAAATTTGAAAAAAAAAAACATTTTCGGGATGAGATCCAAGCTGTATCAAAATTGCGCCGGGGCAGGGGTCAGACGCTGTGTGAGGAATGAAGCTCCAGCTAAGTGTTAGTGCTGCCAACTTTTCACTAAGTTTATTGTAAGTTTGTCACAGCAGTAAGAACAAACAAAGCCCATGGGTATTTAGCCAGTGACCCCCAAAAAAAACAAAAAATAGATAAATATAAAAAAAAATCTGAATTCTCTACAAGCAAAAACTGTTGCTCACTTTTTGGGGCTGGCCTGAAACATCCCTGGATCCTCACTCAGAGAAACATTTCTGTCTGTAGTGGAAAAGCTCAGGCCTGGCAGTTCATGGATTTATCAGGGGTGTGAAAAATGACCTTTGGGTTGTTTCTCAAACTTTTCCGTACCAGAGCCAAGAGGCATTTTGCTGCTGGCCCCTAAAAGACAGATGGATAAATAAATGAAATAATAAGGTAGCCCTTCCTTTTACAGTCATTCAAAGTACTAGGTGTAAGAAGATTAAGTTACCGTTGTAATTACAGTTGTAACGAAGTAGGTAAATACTCAGGAAACGGATACATTACTTCATGCTACTCAGTTTCCTGTCAAAACTGTGTTGCGTGATTATGAGGGAGGGAATGTCATCATGATGTCCTCTGGTGGCCGTCCAGAGGGATTTTGATACGATACAATTCTTTATTATAGGGACTCTTGAATCAAACGTGGCAGGGATTCCATTTCCATATGAAAATAATCTTCCTTTATTAAAACTTTATTGAGCTTACGAAAGACGAAATTGAGCTTAATGCGAGCCTTATTGTGGGTTCTAGCTTATGACCTTGCTGTATCTATTGAAACATGGCTGTTCAAGTTCATGCAGTTAATTCTTCACCAGGAATGATTTTTGTATTGTCAACGGTAAAATGAACACAGCGGAATAACACCAGTAGTAGCAGGAGACAAAGAAAAATGAGACTTGAGAAAATTATTTTATTGCACTTTTGCTCTCTAGCGTTGGGTCGATCCATTCTTCTCCACTTTTCTGGTTGGTATGTTTTCCCAAAGATGGCCTGTGTGAGGTTTGTCTACCTGCTTCTTCGCGGTCCCATGGACCTTACCGAGACTTTCAGGGAAATTGAAAATATAATAAACACTCAATATTACATGATTATTAATCGTAGCAACATAATTCAAATCCAGCCCAGGGCCCTTGTCACATGTCATCCCTCCTCTCTAGCAATGAATACAGGTTAGGATACGATCTTCAGGAGAGTCTGAGTCTAAGAGGGTGTGTGTGAGAGGAGACACTAGAATAATATGTCGATGTATGAATATGTGGTGTGTGTGTGTGTGTGTGTGTGTGTGTGTGTGTGTGTGTGTGTGTGTGTGGGAGAGAGAGTATAACCACTGACCCATACATAAGATGACACTGTGTGTCTAAGAAGGATATAGAATGTAAAACAGATATATATAGCTGTGTGCATGTGTGTGTGTGTGTGTGTGTGTGTGTGTGTGTGTGTGTGTGTCTCTTATTCTGAGGCTATTTTAGATTCCACTTTTCAAGGTCCAATAGTTTCATTTTTCAGTATCAGTGTATGTGTGCATGTGAGTGCCGCAACTGATTTAGCAGTTTGACAAGTTGCAGTGATTCAAAGTTTTTCAAGGTTTTTCCCTTTTTCCTCCCCTCCATCCCTGCCCTCCTTCTTTCCTCACCCGTCGCCCTTTGCCTCCATCCGTCCTCCCTTGTCCTTCCTCCATTCATTCCCTCCCCAGATCGAAAGTTCATCATCGCCAACGCTCGCGTGGAAAACTGCGCCATCATCTTCTGCAACGACGCCTTCTGCGGGATGTGCGGCTACACCCGGGCCGAGGTCATGCAGAAGCCATGCACCTGCAGCTTCATGTACGGGCCCCACACCAAGAGGCCGGCGGTAGCCCAGATGGCTAAAGCCCTGCTGGGGTCCGAAGAGAGGAAGGTGGAGATCTCCCTCTACACCAAAGACGGTAGGATCCCCTTAATGTTTAAATGCACACCAACACTCAGGTTAAAGGGGCAATAAGTTAAGATTTTTACTTCTCCAGAGCACTAAAGGACCATAAAATATCTGCAGAGTTGATAGGGTTGTCGATCAATACTGATGACTGATGACTGATGATGATTATGTGGCTAGGTCTTCTGGCTTTCAAAAGTGGCTTTCTGGCCCGTGAACAACCCCAATTACATTCTTTTAAAGGTGCGCATTATCTTCTTCAGGATGCTGAGTTTTTCAGAGAGGACGATAGTTTTGCGGGGGGGGGGGGTTCCTTCAACACTAAAGATAGTATGATCCATTACTGGTGTGGATTGTGTTCAGTTCAGGGTGGATTACAATATTTTAGGGGAGAGAGTTGGTTTTCATCACAGGATGTTGGATTGGAGAGTTCTGAGACTTTATTGGGGTGGATATTGATATTTTATCGTGGTTGAAAGTGATTTTTTTTTTGGGGTGGAAATTCTGATTACAGTAAACCGTGTACTGTATCTCCAGGAACTCAGTGAGAGCAGTACTAATGGCGGAGATATCATGTTTCGGTCAGACCATAAAGGGACCTCCAAGGGTTTCAAGACAATGGTCTCAACAATGGTCCCTCCTTTTCATTCAGGTGGGCCTTTTATTACAATTACAGCAGGAAGAGACATGAGATACGTCTGAAATGGCTTCTACGGTGTATTTATTTGAGAGGGGAGGGGGTGGCATGTGGCGATCTCCATCCATCTGCACTCCAACCCATGATAATGTTAGTATGTGGTGTGCATCTCAATCCACTGAGCTAATACGATCCTCAACACAGTGTCATTGATGCAGATGATCTTTTTTTTGTTTTTTTTGGGTGCAATCATCATCAGGTCTCCAAGGAGGTCGAACATGGATGGAAATGCTCTGTTTTCATTCTGATCGACTGTATATTAAAAACACTCATTCTCTTCTTTTTTTTTTTATCAATTTAAATTACCTCGATATTTAGTAATCGAAAATGCAGCCATGTGGAAGACACTCAGGGTTTCCTGCAGGGCTAGCAATGATTCCTACCTTTACAAAAGAACCGTCTGCCTTGAATATAAAACCCTGAAGAATCTGTCAGCCAAAAGCAACATTGCGACCAACGAGGAGCATCATGTTTAGGGAACGTGCGCCTAAATGTGAGTAAAGTTAAAGGGGAATTCCGGTATTTTTAAACCTGGGCTCTATTTGTACAAATTCGTCATTTATACCGCAAAATAGGTACAAAAAGTTTTGGAATTGCTCCGGTAGATCGCCTCAGTTGGCAGTCGCGAAACGGGCTGCTATGGCTGCAACGTAATCCGCAGGGGCAAGAGCCCGATCAAAGTACGTCCACTAAAAGTGCTTGTTTTTGCCACTGACAGGCTCAGATTGTTATTCGTGTGTATGACAACATTACGGAAAGGATCGCTACAGAGATAGACCTTTTTTTAACCAGAAACCTTTGTTTAACCTCTTCCTGCAACAACTCACCTCACCTCATTGGATTACGTTGCAACCATTGCAGCCATAGCAGCCCGTTTCGCGACTGTTAACTGAGCCGATCTACCGGAGCAATTCCAAAACACTTTGTACCTATTTTACGGTATAAATGACAAACTTTTGTACAAACTTAAGCGAACGCTAAAGACATAACATCAGCATATCTGTCTAAAACGTTGGTATTTAGCTCAAGTAAAAGTAGTCCTGGCTCCTTTCTTTTCCCTTTTTTTCCTGAGATTTACCTCTCCTCAATGCGAGCGATTTTTCAGGTTTTCTTGCAACACATCGATGACCCTCTTTCTCCCTTTTTAAAGCCTTCCTCCACTGCTTTCTAAGCTGCCTCCTCTCTTTAACTAGTCAATCTCTTGCTGTCATCTAGACGTCTTTGGTTCTTCTTCCTCATCTATTTTTTCATAAACTCCAAACCTATTTACTCCATATTTATAGATAATATTGCCCACTTATTCTCAACGGTACCTTTAACCTATCGAGCACCGTTCTCAAACCTGTGTCAACTGACTCCCATTCCCTCTTCTCTGTAGCCTTAGGCCATCTCCCTCTAGGTTTCTGCCCACTATTCTTTCCTTTCCTTGGCTGACTAACCTCCCTGCTCTCTAAATCCTCCTCAGTGACCAAGGGGTTTAGATATACTGTGAACTTTGGTTTTCTACCTGCCGCTGGACTTCACCCGACTGACTTCTCAAGACGTACTGATCGATGCCCTGCACTCCCTCGACCAAGCACCTCTTCTTGCCATGGTGTTCAGGGTTGCCACCTTTTCCCAGCCGCAGGAACAAACCTGTAGCATCTTCCCCTGTACTCCCAAACTACTAGCTGCCAGTAATACACCCTCCCTAAACATAGTTGTGCCCATTCTAGTGAGTCTTCTTCCACCCCTGCAGTTGTAACTTAAAAAGATCAATAGTTTGAGTGTTTCTGAGATTAGTTATTTTCCCATCATTTTCCATCACCATCATACCAATGGATTTGGACCAAAATCAACTGCTTCACCGTAGAGCTACTTACGTCTGGCTTGCCTGGGTGCAGCTCTCCAACACAGTCCTAACCGGCCAATGCACCCAAAGCATTTTATTTTAGACAAGTTCAATTGTATGTGTTCAATCTTCAGTTTATCCATGCCCTGACAACTTTCACAATGTGTTGTTTACATTACTTTACACAGCGGAACATGTAGACAGGCCGGCCGGCAAAAGAGGAAACAAGGAAGAGCTGAAGCAATGTCCAAGGTAGCACCAAAACTGTACGACTTTAGATCATTTTGGACAATGAGAAAAAGATGGTGGGCGAAAAGGGTCCAGGTCGAAAATGGGCAATTACGCTTTAAATTGCACCAGGTCAGGTGAAATTATCCAACCCTGGTAGCAGGAAGACTGAAAGCAATATAAAATCTTGTGTTATGGACAGTTTTTTTATTAGCAGTCTCACCTCTGGGGTTCTGGGGCGGACGTGGTGTACCATGAGTGATGGTCCCTCCAGCTATCACGACTCATTATTTGAGGTTCCTATTGTTATGGTCACACACACACAAACACAAACGTTAACAATACTCCCACCCAAATGATAAATTATGTATATCATGTATATTTCCATTTTGCTTAAAGAAATGTCTTCGTCATCTACGTGCATGTAATGGATAGTTATTATCACATGATTGATTCAGTGTGAGCTGTGCTTTCAATTTAGACTTCAGACAAGCACAATGGGAGGCATGATCTTGTATAGCTCATGTTTTATGGAAAAATACTATACTATAAAATACTATAATACTTATAATCCATCTCAACAAGTCATTCAGTCTAGTATGCAGCCTTAAAAATCTTATTTTTCTTAAAATAACTGTAAAAAGTCTGCCAATGGGGTGAGATCTTTGTTTCCAATGCAAATCAACAAATCAAGTTTCAAGAATTGACATTTTCTTGATGCTGGTGCAGCGATCAGCCTTATTCTGCCTAGATACTGTTACATGTTTCTCATATCATTCCTGAAATAAGTGAAACGGTAGTGGGAATAAGTGGGACTATCAAATCACTCCACTGACAGAATTACACACTTGTTTTAAGAAGATAAGCTTTTAAATAAAAAATAAAAATAAGCTTTTAAGACTGAACATGAGACCAACCATGTGTACAGTATGCAATATATGTTAAATGCTATGTGCGCTGTCTCTGCTCCTAAGGGAGCTCCTAATCTGCTCCCTGCAGATTAAGCAAGCATGCAACTTGATTTGCAGGGAGCTGCACCGTGCTAACCCCCCCCCCCCATGGCTGCACACAGGAAATCACGTCGTCAAAGGTTTTTTTTTATTTCTTTGCCCACACATCCGGACCGACTGTTCTACCGGACTAGAAATAACAATATGAAGTATGCAGCGATATGAAAAAATATAGCAAGCGGCTCCATTGGCTGCTGGCAGTGGTGCTACTGTATATAGACACCTCGTATTAAGGAGCTGTCTAGAGGACCACTGACCTTGCTGGAGGATACGGACGCGCGCGCGCACACACACACACATACACACACGTACTGGAATATACATGTGGTTTCTCTTTCCGATGACTAGTCTTGGACAAAACAGAAACCACCATCAGCTTCAGCTTCAGCTTGAGCAATAGAACAGAATAGAATAGAAAAGAAAAACGTGTCCATTACAAATATAGAAATGAGCTCAGTTAACCAGAACAAACTGTTAGCTAGCTGATGCTTATCTGCAGAAAAGCCACACCAAAAAAACGTTCAAAATAAACTTTCAGAGGTGGCTGTATTCTTTCATGCTCCGCTGATGTTGGATGTGATACGGGATGAGAAATATTAAACCGGATCAAAAATAACCTTAAAAGAGAGACCCGAATGACCTTGTGGAGGTAAATCCGGGCGTCGGCTTACTTGGAATACGATCCAACAAGTTCTCAATACCTGCTTTTTATTTTAGCCTTCCGAGCTGCGGGTGTGTCCGATGCTCGGCCCAGCCACACGCACACACACATATACTGAAGAGATAGACAGCTAGATGCAACTTTATATACCGCATGCTGTAATAGACACACATAAACAGATAGATAGACACAGAAAACAGATATAGTGTGCACACAGCTTGGGTAAATCTTCTGGGATAGAGAGGTACATGACAGCTGACTTAATCTGTACAGAAATATGAGATGAGATATGAATGAATTCCTTGTATCTTTGTGTGTGTGTGTGTGTGTGTGTGTGTGTGTGTGTGTGTGTGTAGTGTGTGGGTATTTAAGATACACTCAGACACTGCCCTGTCTGCCACCATTGTTGTTTGGATTAAATTCATGTTGGTTCGCACGAGTTCCTGCGAGACCAGAGGTCCTGACGACTTCAGGCAAAAAAAAATCTGTCCAATCCGTCGGTATGCGTGCGATACAACGTGTTTTCATGATCGGTTAGGATTTTAAAATTTGTCCAGCGTGTTGCTAGCTTGACAAATCTATCTGGGATTAAGCGGGTTCCATAAAACCAACGCAATCAGGCTAATTCAAGGCCTGATCGCGGCTTTAAAACACAGACCCCACATGTATAAATGCACTTCAGTTTCAATTAATGTTAAACTTTTCATTGGTGTCTATTTCATTCTTTTCATTTTATCTATATGTCAAGTTAAGAAAAGAACTTTAATCCTTTGTAACCTGAATCAGACCAGCGGAAACCTATGGAGTCAGTTAACTCTCAATAGTCACAAATGAATACAACACGATTCACAAATATATTTTGCGATTTATATATAAATGTCTCTGTTCACAAATATATTTTTCAATGCACACACAAATGTGTATCGTTTCATATAAATGTAAAAAATATATATATAAATGACAGAAGGTTCACAAATAAATTAGTGTTCACAAATGTCTGTTTCCGATGCACACACAAATATGTCTCGTTTTATATAAATGTAAAACAAATCCACAAATATACTTAGTTAAAAACAGCTGCAGTGTTCATCTAAAACATATTTAAATGTTGTACATTTATATACAGATTGTCGAATCTGCGTTTAGAAACCTCCAGACGAGTTGTGAACCTCGTTACATTTGTGTGTGGATCTTTGAGAGTTACCTGACGTGGTTAGATTCACAAATGCATTTTTTCTAAAGGGCCTTTCTCTGTAGCCTATCAGATGTCTCTTTCAAGTTCAGCCAATCACACCAGCGTGTGATTTCAATGCTGCATTCAACGTCCCTAATCCCGACGAGTTTGGCGTCCGGTAGCAGTGCTCCAAGTGTAAATTAAACATAACATGTTTAGCCAATAATCCCCTTGTTGTTCGTGATTGAATACATTTGAATTATGATCGTGATCGAGGGGTAGGGCGAAGTACATGGCCCTCCAAACGGAGATTTTTCAGGGGCACACTACAAACCGAGGGTTATGACAAATCTCCGACAATCATCGGCAAGATGGGGGGGGACGCTGCACAAGCAACAAAAGGAAACCACAAATGTAGTATTTTCTTCGTTAATAAAGATTTAAAAAATATAACCATCGTATTATCTTAGTTTAATGTCGTTTCAATGTATTATAGACCTTTTCTTTATAACAAGCATAACAAAAAATCGCTAGTATGCCGATGTCTCTACTTCGCTAGTTAACGTTACAACATTGTTTTTAGGCTGATTTGTGCATGACAGTCCCGCATTTTTACATATTTCCATGTCGCATTTCCCCCCTTTGATGGCATATGACGCCGAAATATAACTAAAGTTCAGCAGCGAAGTTGCTGCACTTGTTACGGCTCCTCTAATATCAGTGCAGACTGGCAGGGTAACGTTAGGAGCACGGCTTGCTAGCCTACAGAGCACTGCTAACACTATTCTGTCAAGAAGTGGCCCGGTAATGAAGCAGTGGTCTTTTTTATTTGATGACTTGTTTGATCGATTAGTAGCGTGAAACATATAAGTTGTGAACGAATCGCGAGTGTCCATGCTTTTCTATCTCCATCAGATGATGAATGTCACTGTGATAATACCATTATTGCCATAGTAATGTCCGAAAACAAACTTGTCGCGTCTGTTTACGTAAACGTCATCGATGACGTATCAGGGTCTTGAAGGGTTGTCCCATTTCATAGGGAGAGATTTCAACCACTACCCCTTGTAACTCTGAGGGCCAAGCCGAAGGGCGAGGGGCACTCGAAAACGAGTCGTAGGGGTGAAAATGAGAAATGGGATTCGACCTTAATGTAGAAGAGACTTTGGCATTGTTTCATGAACTGGGTGAAGGGGAATCTGTTGGTGGACGTTGCAGTACGTGTTTCCCAGTGGGACCTTTGAGGGAGTAACACGGGGCGGAGTCCAGTCGAAGACTGTCGCGGAAGTCATAGAGCTGTACTGCCCGAGATATGTTTGATATTAGTCAGGTGTTTGAAGATACGTCGTTGTTTGTACTTATTGCTATAATCAAACACTTATTGAAACAGTGGAGAAGTGTCAGACTTGAGCGATGTGGACTGGAGCGTGGAGGAGTGTTCGTCTGATTCTGGCTATGAGCCAGAAGTCATCAAATAAAAAAGACCACTGCTTCATTACCAGTCCACTTCTTGACAGAATAGTGTTAGCAGTGCTCTGTAGGCTAGCAAGCTGTGCTCCTAACGTTACCCTGCCAGTCTGCACTGATATTAGAGGAGCCGTAACAAGTGCAGCAACTTCGCTGCTGAACTTTAGTTATATTTCGGCGTCATATGCCATCAAAGGGGGGAAATGCGACATGGAAATATGTCAAAATGTGGGACTGTCATGCACAAATCAGCCTAAAAACAATGTTGTAACGTTAACTAGCGAAGTAGAGACATCGGCATACTAGCGATTTTTTGTTATGCTTGTTATAAAGAAAAGGTATAAAATGGTTATAATATTTTTTAAATCTTTATTAACGAAGAAAATACTACATTTGTGGTTTCCTTTTGTTGCTTGTGCAGCGTCCCCCCCCATCTTGCCGATGATTGTCGGAGATTTGTCATAACCCTCGGTTTGTAGTGTGCCCCTGAAAAATCTCCGTTTGGAGGGCCATGTACTTCGCCCTACCCTTCGATCACGATCATAATTCAAATGTATTCAATCACGAAACAAGGGGATTATTGGCTAAACATGTTATGTTTAATTTACACTTGGAGTACTGCTACCGGACGCCAAACTCGTCGGGATTAGGGACGTTGAATGCAGCATTGAAATCACACGCTGGTGTGATTGGCTGAACTTGAAAGAGACATCTGATAGGCTACAGAGAAAGGCCCTTTAGAAAAAATGCATTTGTGAATCTAACCACATTAGGTAACTCTAAAAAATCCACACACAGACATTTGTGAACACTAATTTATTTGTGAACCTTCTGTCATTTATATATATATTTTTTTACATTTATATGAAACGATACACATTTGTGTGTGCATTGAAAAATATATTTGTGAACAGAGACATTTATATATAAATCGCAAAATATATTTGTGAATCGTGTTGTATTCATTTGTGACATTTGTGATTGAGAGTTAACTGACTCCATAGAAACCAATTGCCTATAATGGATATAATTCACGCTTTTATTTGTTCTATTATTCTATTCTATTATTACTGTTAGGCTTATTTTCATTGCAATCAATGCTAATTGTTTTGGGATACTTTGTGTTATTACTAAGGTGCTGCACATAGACTTTAGATGAATGTAAATGGGGGGAGGGGGCTTTGTAACAAATAGCCAATCACATGCAACACAGACAGATCCTGAGCGGGGGATTTAACATTAAACTTTAATTGATCCCTGTGGGAAAATTAGGTCGTTGCGGCAGCAAAACAGGATTCAGCAGGGAAAAAGTAAAAAATCTATAATGTTGTGGATCTCACATAAAGATAATCATTAACCTTTATGATAGATTATTGGCAATCGGCAAAGGTCAAATGACTTGAAAGTTGTCTAAACCTTTACCTTTCGAACCAATTACAATGAAACAGCTTGACAAGAAGTCTCTGAATTATTGATGATGGGCGACCATGGTTGGCTTGTGTGCAGAAGATAAATATCATGTTTGTATCCAGTTCATGTAACTTCAGTTTGGCAATCAATTTGTTTCTTGTTACCTCTACTTCATCTCTGTGATTTAATTTGGTTGGCCCGCTACGTTTTACTTTAAGACTTCATCAGGGTTTCCTTTTGCTTGAAATAAAGCCTTTGTTTTGCTTTAAGCATAAGGACAAATTCAATAAAAACTATTATATTTATTATAAAAACTTCAACATTGCATTATTCAGAAAAGAATGAATGAAGAGAAGGATGGAAGAATGTTTTTTATTCCTCTTTTTTTTCTGCATTTCTTACCCATTCATCTTTCTGCAGCTCTTCTTTCTTGCGTCCTCTATCAACATCAAAGATTTTCTACTACTCTTCCTCCCCCTCCTCTTACCCTCCCCCTTCCTCTCCCCCTACCTCTCTCTGCCACCATCCATTCATCTCCCAAACTGAAGAGAGATTTTAGGTTGGGAAATGTGCAGAATTGTGTGTGGCGTTTTGCAAAAAGTGCGATTTAGGTTTGCGGTGAAAAGCAGAAAATGTTGCTTGTATATTTGCAGAATCGGTTAAAGGGGCTTCGGTCCATAAGCGCCAGCTTTTGGTGTCTCAAGTTACAGTGTTAATGTCAAATCAAATGTGTAATCAAAAAAGGTTACATCCCCAAATTATGGATTTCCCCATTGCATATACACACACTGTCAAAATATGGTACTTTTCTCCATTATGTGTACAGTGTAGCTAAGTTACAGGCACACTATATGGCCAAAAGGCAGTGGACACCTGACCATCACACCTACAGTGGGGGAAATAACTATTGAACACATCAACATTTTTTTAATTCAACATATTTCCATTGCAGCTATTCACATGAAATTTAGACCAGACATTGGTATTAACTCTATAAAACTACACAGCTAAAGAAATCCATAAAAAAGTTATATGCAATAAAGGGGAATGACACAGGAAAAAAGTATTGAACACGCTCACTGAAATTTATTTAATACTTGGTGGAGAAGCCTTTGTTTCCAATGACAGCTTCAAGACGCTTCCTGTAGATCTCTCACAGTGATCAGGTGGGATTTTGGCCCATTCTTCAACACAGACAGTCTTTAAATCTTGTAGATTCCGGGGGGCCCGCTGGTGAATCTGCAGTTCCTTCCACAAATTTTCTATTGGATTTAAGTCTGGCGATTGACTAGGCCAGTCCAACACCTTTATTTTCTTCCTCTTGAACCAATTGAGAGTCTCCTTTGCAGTCTGTTTTGGATCAATACTTTTTTTTACTTTTTTCCTGTGTCATTCCCCTTTATTGCACATAACGTTTTTTATGGATTGGAATGTTACAATTTCTTTAGCTGTGTAGTTTTATAGAGTTAATACCAATGTCTAGTCTACCCATACGGAAATGTAATATATGACATATATGCCCCTATATCAGCGAGCGATACTGCCATATATGTTACATATAAGGCGATATATTATTACCACATACATACATCCTCTGGATGTATGACGATATAGGTTTTAACATATATGAAATATCCATAGTAAAATTTGTATATGTACATATATTAAAAATTTGTATTGTATGAATTTGTATATGGTATTATATGTTGCAACCATATATGTTAACAATATATGTTTAATTTATATATTTATATATGTTTATTAAAACAACATATACAACATATATAACATAAACATAAACATATGCCTCTCCTCGTTAGTATAGTGGTTAGTACACCGGGGTTCAATTCCCCGACGGGGAGGACTCTCTACTTATATGGGGTGGCTGTGGCTCAGGAGGTAGAGCGGGTCGGCCTCCGATCAGAAGATCGTAGGTTCGATCCCCGGCTCCTCCAGTCCACATGTCGAAGTGTCCTTGGGCAAGACACTGAACCCCACCTTGCATGGTAGCTCACCATCGGTGTGTGAGGGTGAATGAGAGGCATATACTGTAAAGCTCCTTGGATAAAAGCGCTATATAAATGCAGTCCATTTACCATCCATTTGTATGGGCTAGACATATATGTACATAATATGCTATGTGTAATTTGTATTATACGTATATATGTATAAATAATTATATACGTGACATATATGTCACAAAATGCATTATACATACATAAACATATATATTGTATGGGCTAGACATATATGTCATATATGAAATTGTTCCAATTTCTAATAGGTTTCATATATAGTTTGTACATACATGTACATATATGCTTTTCCTTCATATGTACATATATTTCATATATGGAAATGTACTATATGTACATATAGTACATTTCCGTATAGGTAAATTTCATGTGAATAGCTGCAATGGAAATATGTTGAATTAAAAAAATGTTGATGTGTTCAATACTTATTTCCCCCACTGTATATGAGCTTGCTGGACATCCCATTCTAAAACCATGGGCATTAATATGAAGTTGGACCCCCCTTTGCGACTATAACAGCCGCCACTCTTCTGGGAAGGCTTTCCACAAGCTTTTGGATTGTGTCTGTGGGAATTTGTGCCCATTCAGCCAAAAGAGGATTTGTGAGGTCAGGCAGTGATGTTGGACGCGAAGGCCTGGCTCGCAATCGGCGTTCTAATTCCTCCCAAAGGTGTTCAGTGGGGTTGAGGTCAGGGCTCTGTGCAGGCCAATCGAGTTCCTCCACACCAAACTCATCTAACCATGTCTTTATGGACCTCGCTTTGTGCACAGGGGCACAGTCATGCTGGAACAGCAAAGGGCCTTCCCCAAACTGTTGCCACAAAGTTGGAAGCTAAAATGTCTTCGTATCCTGTGGCATTAAGATTACCCTTCACTGGAACTAAGGGGCCAAGCCCAAACCCTGAAAAACAGGGTGGCTGAAACACCGGAACTCAATAACTAGTAGGGGTGTCCACTGACTTTTGGCCATATAGTGTACGTTAGATGCCATTATGTTCCGTCTTTTCCAGCACAAACGGGACCGAACAAACTCCAGTGGAAAAGTGGTGCTGTAGTGGGGCCAGTATGGGTGCAGCATGGTTACTCGTCTCTGCAGGGGGGCGGGGCTCTGTGATCTTGTCCTGTTTGAATGAAGGCCAACGATTGGGTTTGGCTCGATATCAAAGGAGAGAATAATCGGCAAAGACTAAATCCTGTTAGACCGTGTTGGGGGGGGGGGGGGGGGTGGTAAAGCCGGGGAGTGTTGATTATACCTAAATAGCCGCTATTAGTGCTACTCCGCCGCGGTGGCACGTTCATGCTGCTCCGAATGCTTAAATTAAAGAGGGATCACCCTACCAGTGGAGTTTTATATAATGTGGGACCCTGGCTGATCCACATTTGGTGTGAAAATTCCTCAATTCCTCAGTGTTTCGGAAACCCGTCTGGAACTTTTACCGGATAGTCGGAACATTAGTCCTGAAACTGTATTGAAATATTATTCTGACGATCTCCGGTAGCGCAGTCTAACAAACATTGGTCTTCCTGTCATTATTATTATAGGCTAATTAAAGGTTCTTTGGTTTCTACTCAAAGGAGAGACATTTTTCACGCTTCTGAAATCACGGTTGAAGATTATTCTATTGTAGTCTATTATTAATTGTATCATCCGTTATTAATCAGTTCATCAACATGTACCGTATGTTGGCTAGTCACCCAGGGGAATGAAGGCTGCGACACGCAATGGAAAAATACACAGTTCTGCCATTAGAATGCCATTCATAATTTAATCCAAAAACATACGTGTGCATATGCGGGATCAGAATAATCCGATGTGTGGAGGAAATATATTTCCCTGCAGAATCTTCAGCAGCTTTCCCGGTTTTGATTGATTTTGTTTGCCTTTATTAAACGCCACTTGCACACACTGAATTACCAATGGTTTATGGCAAGGCGGCATGAAATACTGCCCAAACTCATCGGGGACATTCTCAGCCGTCAAGTACAGTAAACATAAGGGAGTCAAATTAGAGATATACAGGCATCATAATCCACTCCACCGCTCTCAATTCCCTCCGTGCAACTTGTGTCCTTCCTGGACCAGAATATTAAAGAGTCCCCATTAACATTTACTATCTCATCTTCGCTCCCTACTGCCACTCACCTTGTGTTATTGTGTTTTTTTTATTCTTCTTTTTTTTTTTTTTTATAACTATTCCTGCATTTATTGCTTTTGCCCAGAGACAGGAAAGCCAAAGGGTGATCGGCTTCACAGACGTAAAGCTGTGGCATCCTTGCTTTCGGCGACAGAGGCAGGCAATGCAGAGTTAGCTGACACGGCACTTCTAGATTGAAGTCGGGATTTTTTGGGGGTTTTTTGCCGACTGATTTTAGTTCCTCTAGTGTCTCAGCCTCTCCTTTATTATTTATTGTGTTTTCTTATCAGATTTAGGATGAGGGGGGTCGTTTAATATGGAGGGATTGTGCTTTCAGGTGCGAAGGACGATGTCTTTTTGCTGACCAGTCGTAGTGACGTCCGTAAAAGAAGATTGAGACACAAGTAAATACAAAAATTCGGAGAAAATTGCAAATGTATCTAGGTGAACTCATTGGGCCCTCAGTGGTCCAGGCATGTCTGTGCTAATATACTAATACTGTGTGTGTGTGTGTGTGTGTGTGTGTGTGTGTGTAAGCCTCCTGACTTTCACCTCCCTTCTCAACATACACACTGTACTACCTTTAGACTTTGTCATCGGAGTGGAATCACCAGGCTTGAATTACGCTACTGTCCTTCTCCACTATCAAATTTATACTTTTGCTCGCGGTTTTCTCCCTCTCTCTTTGCTCTCTCTCACAGACACACACACACACACACTAAACACACCAGTATAGATATCACAACTGTGTAAACAGAGCCACGCCACACAGAGCAGAGGTTATAGAGAGGTTAAAGGGGCACTCCAGAGCTTCCTCACCCTGCCTTAATTGCTGGGGTCACAAAGAGGTGGACGAGGAGCAATTAAGACCATGACCACTGCTCTGCGGTGAAGTGCGTGTATCAAAGCAGTAGATATCGTACAAGGAATGTTTCCACGTATTGATCTCTCTCTTATCGTCCTCTTTTGTCTTTGGTTTTATCTAACAGCACATGACGGTGGGAATCGAACACCGGACACCAGCCGAGTACAAATATGTCAATTTGAAAGGCAACCAAGTATCATTTAGGGGTATCTAATTAATAAAAAGAAGAGAAAGTTGTGCTGTTGGGAAAATGGAAAGGGACATTAGGTAATCCACAACCTTTATTGACCCCTATTGGCAACCAGTCGGAATTCAACAACAGTCGGCACCAACGTCGATAGTTATCTCCTCCTATACCGGACTAAGCTAGCTAATTTAATCAGAGAGCCAATAGAAATGCCTAGTGAAGAGGTAATATATCACCATGTAAATGCTGTAATAAAAATATTGCTTTGGCATTTTTAGCTTGAGAATGAGGCTTTTTAGCCTGTTGTTTTTGTTTTTATGTATGTAATATGCTATGTTTGCTAACGGTTCAGCTGCTAATATTAGCTAGTAAGCCAGGTTAGCCTAAACTTCCTGTATTCTCCATAGAAGGGATGAAGGCAGCTGATCAGCTAGGAAGGCAGAGAGCTGTCGTCGTCATGAAGGCATTGTGAGACTGCACAGAATCTGGACATAGTTTTGTCAATCAATCCAACTGGACAGCGAAATAGTTCAACTGAATTCCAAGACATCACCCTCCCCCCCATGGCCAGGGGATGGAATACTTAATTTTCCTGCTCTGATGGTCAAAATAAACGAGATAGTAAGAGACAGGCAACATTAGAGAATGCTGAAGTTATCGATTCTTACTATAAGTTGTGTCCCCTTTAACAAGTGGGATAGGAGGCAGGTCTCTTGGACTCTTTCCCTCACGTTTTCCCACTTAACTCTCCTTATACAGTGTCTGTAACTCTATCACTCATCATTTGTTTGACCTTAAGGAACTGATATGACTGATTGATTGATTGATTGATTGATTGATTGATTGATGATTGATTTAAAAAAAGAGAGAGAAAATCACTTCTGAATCTGCTTAGCTCTTCTTCTAGCCTATTTCTTTTCCTAAAACTTGGTTTTGGTTGGTTGTCATTTTTTGTTGATCTAGGAATGAAAGCTTATTCTACACCCAGAAAAAGGAGGTGTCTTCAATGTTTTTTTTGGTCAGGGTAGTTCTATATGGAACCATAATGACTCAAATAACCAATTTAAAAAAAAGGTAAATCAGAATAAAGATTCCATTGTGGTTCATAAAAAGCTATTTTAATACAGCTGATTTAGATGGGTTTTTTTGCATTTAGTGCAAGTCACCCTGCATCAGCAAAATGCCTAAAATGTAGCCAGGTAACTGATATGAGTTTCCTTCTTGTAAACTGCGTGGGACCAAAATGGGCCGTGAGTCTGTATACGAGTATATTCTGACAGCATAATAAAAGCACATGGTTTCCAGTTTCGATGATTTGCCGTATCATTTCATTGATAATGCCCAGGAGTCGGCCCTACTCCGGTTTTGTTTTTCGTCTACATCGTTGTGGGAGTTGTTTTGTTTTCTTCCCTATAGGTGTGGTTAATCAATATTGCTGCTGTTTTTTAGGTTAATAATAGCTGCTTTTAGTGTCTGGGATTTCCTATAGGTCAAACCTACAGTCTCCTCTGGAAGACGCGCGCGCACTAATGATATGCAATGAAAGGCTTTATACCTGCAAATTACTGTTAAACCACAAGGTTTTGTCCAGGATTTGCATGTTTTAAATTGTTTTTTCAGCCCAAATTTCAGAGAATAAATATGGAGTAATGAGATTTAGGTGAATGCTCTTTGTGCTGTATGTCCAGCCTGTGTTTTAACTCATGAGTATGGCCGAATCCCAATTCTCATTTTCACCCCTACGGCTCGTTTTCGAGGGCTCCCTCGCCCTTCGGCTTGGCCCTCGGAACAGAGTTACAAGGGGTAGTGGTTGAAATCTCTCCCTATGAAATGGGACAACCCTTCAAGACCCTGATATGTCATCGATGACGTTTACGTAAACAGACGTAAGTTTGTTATCGGACTTTACTATGGCAATAATGGTATTATCACAGTGACATTTGCCATTCATCTGGAGATAGATCTGATGGAGATAGAAAAGCATGGACGCTCGCGATTCGTTCACAATTTATACATTTCACGCTACTAATCGATCAAACAAGTCATCAAATAAAAAAGACCACTGCTTCATTACCAGTCCACTTCATGACAGAATAGCGTTAGCGGTGCTCTGTAGTCTAGCAAGCCGTGCTCCTAACGTTACCCTGCCAGTCTGCACTGATATTAGGAGCCGTAACAAGTGCAGCAACTTTGCTGCTGGACTTCAGTTATATTTCGGGCGTCATATGGCATCAAAGGGGGGACATGCAACATGGAAATATGTCAAATGCAGGACTGTCATGCACAAATCAGCCTAAAAACAATATTGTAACGTTAACTAGCGAGGTAGAGACATCGGCATACTAGCGATTTTTTGTTATGCTTGTTATAAAGAAAAGGTCTATAATACATTGAAACGACATTAAACTAAGATAATACGACGGTTAGAATATTTTTTACATCTTTATTAACGAAGAAAATACTACATCTGTGGTTTCCTTTTGTTGCTTGTGCGGCGTTCACCACCATCTTGCCGATGATTGTCGTCATGATGAGATTTCTCCTAACCCTCAGTTTGTAGTGTGCCCCTGAAAAATCTTCGTTTGGAGGGCCATGTAGCCCTAGCACTTCGCCCTACCCCTCGATCCCAACAAGAATTGGGACACCGGAGGGGAACGGCTAAGGGGTAGGGCGAAGGGGTGAATTGGGATTCGGCCTTAGTGTGCGTATGTGTTTATGCATACGCATACATTTGCGGGAATAATTCAGACCCGTGTTTATTGACTTATCCGTTATGTATGTTAAAGTCAGCTAGCAAGCTTGTTTGTTCAGTCCATCCCTCCTCTCAATTGGGAATTTGACCAAACATTGCATTTATGGAATAGAAAGATTCAATTCATATTGATGGTGCAAGAAGAAAAAATAGAATAGAATAGAGCCACTCAAGTGTTTGAAAGCTCACAGTTAGCTCACTGTAGCTACAATACCTGTCAAAATACCTGCAGGGCACTGACTTCTTTATAAAGAACTTTTTGAAATGAATCAATCATTAATATATTGTTTTAAACAACTCTCAGGAGATAGCTATGATCAACTCGTGTTGTTAGGTTTTTTGCTAGGATGTTGCTAGCTAGCGGCATAGTGGCTAAATCCAGTCCCACACTCTTTCATGTGGTTTCTGTCTTTTAGCACAACTTTTTGCCAAGCGTCCCCTGCCATAAGTGACAAATGCTATATATCAAATTGGATAATATATAGATATTTAAATATCCATGGACAATCAGTTGTGAAAAATAAGCTCCTCCCCTTTGGTTGCGTTTCGTGCGATAATGTCTTCATGAAGAGAACAGACTTTTATTTGAGTGACACCATTTTTTCGTTTGAAGCCACCAAGACAAGTAGTTGTGTACTGTCATGGCATTTTAAGTTAAACTGTGATTAAAAAATCACAAAAAATCATTTATTTTTATATATTTTTCAAAGATATTCAAAATAATATATAATTTCCTACATTTGACTACAGGTTTTTCCTTGTTGGTGACGTCAGAATTCAGGAAGTCCAAGAAATTAGGGTCTATTGACAAACTTTATACGTAGTATAAAGTAGTAGTATTTACTAGCTGAAAGTTGAGGTGAACTGTATTTTCTAGTGCAACTGTTTATTTACAACTTCAAAGCTGAATGATATTTTCTAGTATTTACCCCCCTGAAAGCTGTGTTCTCAAGTAGGAAGCTCGTCTTTCCCGTAAGACATGAAGGCAGCATGAGATTGGACATCAAAACCCCCTCAAAGTAAGGAAGAGATTTGGAAGCGAAGCTCTGCTGCTCTTCGACCTTAACTTACCTTTATCCCTATGCCACTTAGATATTTCACAGCCGAGGAATATCTCACAATCTGACATCTGAAATATCAGGATGTGGTGGAGGAGGGAAATTGGAGGAGAGAACGGTGGGGTGGGGGGGGGGGGGGGGGGGGGGGGGGGGGTTATAGGGATAGGACAACCGGAAGGAAGAGAGGAATAGAATAGAAGGAGAAATAGAAGGAGAGACACGGTAAGCGAGAAAGATGGAACGGGAGAGAGAGAGAGAGACTATGAGGGATGGATAATCTTAAGGGCTTTTTCTCCACTGTGCTCTAATCCGTTAGTTTATCATTTCCTCTGGCTGATATGGTACTTATGCTCTAATGAAAACCATGATCCTATTTCTCTCGTTGTCTCTAAAGACTAGCACCGTCCTTCACTGTGACCTGAACACACACACACACACACACACACACACACACACACACACACACACACACACACACACACACACACACACACACACACACACACACACACACAGCCTCCTTTCCTCGCCTCCTTTCCTTCCTTGACGGGGGAAGTACGAAACACAAGTCTACCTTCTTCTCACGGTAATTAGAAGATTCCCCCATCAAATGCAGGTTAAATGTGTGGCCCTATGCGGGTTCAAGTCCGACTCACAGCCTTTCTCGTATGCCATCCATTCTCTTATTCCCCATCCTTCGTGTCAGCTTATCAGGAATTTATGGTCGGGAATGGTTCTAGCTCGATCACCGCACATTTTGGAGCTTATCCAATAGGCTTTGAAAGCGTTTCATCAGCATCAAGGGCGGTCGAATGTTGCTCAAGGACCGCGTAATCCTTCTATTGAAGTTCAAACATGGAAATCACATTTTTCATGTGACAACAGCGATGTGTTTTTCAGTAGCACAGTGTGTTTGGGGCTTTAAAGTGGTAATGTGTGAGTTTTTTAATTTAGCCCCCATCTTTGTCTGTCAGTCTCATCACTGTGGAGTTTCTTCACTGCTCTTCCCAGAGATCACCTGTCAATCAAACAGCGTGTCCAGCACTGTGACGTCTTTCTTGGATCTTCTGTTGATGAAGTTTGGGTTTCTGTAGGTGGCGCTCTTCTCTTTGTCTGTTCAGCCATGGTGGCTATCACTACCCAGTTCTTCTTCTGTTTATTCCAAACAAAGTGGAAACGTAAATCGCATCACTTCCTGTGGACCAGAACATTTTTCCCAGGAAAGACCTACAAGACACCGGGTGTTTAGAACAGCAGATTTCATGAACTGGCTAGAGGTTGATTTCTGTTGTGATATATCAATCACAAAAAGAGAGTAAAAATGTCTCAGATTATGACTTTAAATACAAAATAAATCTGAGGCAGGTAACCGATCAGTCAGTTCTTATTCAATTTGCTTTGTGTAGAATAAAACAGTACCGCATCTCCAGGTGGGTACAGTTGACACGGGTGGTAATTCTCTCTGAATGTCAGTCTGTGGCACCTGGATTATCAAACTGGAACACAGCCACTAACTGTTTTGTAAGAGTGTGTGTGTGTGTGTGTGTGTGTGTGTGTGTGTGTGTGTGTGTGTGTGTTTGTGCCTGTACAATATGTGGCGAATGGGTATATGTCTCCACACTTTACCCGTGTGTGTGTGTTTGTGAGTGTGTGTGTGTGGATTACAGTGCCTTGGAGCAGATGGTCTTCCAGTCGGTGTCAGTGTGATATCATTATTAAGATAGAATGAGTTAGCATGTAGCTACGCTAATCCATCCTGGCCTTTTACCTAACCCTAGTGCTACGGCCCCCGCTCACAGTCCTCTCTCTGTCCTTCTCACACACACACACACACACACACACACACACACACACACACAATCCTTTCCTTGCAACTGGAGGGCCACATTTATTGGTACATGAATTGAATCGATGAGTTTTAAGGGGAAATATATGAATCTTTCCAATAGAAAACACACTTTAATCACACACACACACACACACAACAACATTTTCTGAAGTTCATTATGATTCAGAATGCCAAGAGCTGCTGCTGTACTTGGGCAGGTTCCACTCAAATGAATAAAATCACAATAAATCCAATACAAATCACTTTATGGGTGTAACACACATTTATGAAGTAGTCTGAGAATATGTAGAATTAATCAGAATATAATGTGTGATAAGACACTGTCATACAAAGTATAAAATCCATAAAATGTGTAAATATTTAATGAAATGAATGAATATTTGTTGTATTGTCTTGTGTGTGTATAATACTTTCCCATAGGCTAATACACAGGTTAATATACTGGAATAAGGCCATTGTAAAGTGTTACTGTTATTTTACACTCTTTTTTTGTATAGTAATTTTCCCCAAAAATTAGCAAGATAAAGCTTTGTGCCAGTAGGAGTGCTGCCATCCCGCTTCATCCTCCCATAGATCCCCCTATCTGATTGGTCCGCTACAGGTTAATGGGCTCATCTGCTGCAGTGGGAGCAGTGTGAATGTGTGGACGTTGACGTTCCTGGATGTATAAATGTTAATAACTAAATAAATAATTTAAGCATGTATCCTGAGTCAATAAATATAATATTAGAGTCTATATGAAATAGACTGACCAGGTGATTCTATTTATTGACCATTTTCACCAAAAAGTCATGAGGGACAGATGTAGTTTTTAACCCTTGAGACAACAGAGACATGGATTGTTTGTTTGTTTGAATGTACGGTATGTGTGATTGGCCAACACAGCCATCTTTGTCTGTCTGGTGTCACCACCTAGAGGAGCGATGCAGGAATACATGAAGACTATTGGCTGCATTACTTAATCTGAAATGGAAAATAACTCTATCTCCCCCACTCTCTCTCTCTCTCTCTCTGTCCAGGTGTGTGTTTCCACTGTATTATAGACGTGGTTCCCGTGAAAAACGAAGATGGCTTGGTCATCATGTTCATACTGATCTTTGAGCTTCCTGTTGACCCCAGGCCAGCCAACAGCTCCCCAGCCAGAGAGCTCAACCATCCGTTGCACATCCCCTGGCTGACCCTGGGTAGGTTAATCTATGGATACTGAAAGAGTCAGCTAACCTAACCTAAAGAAAGTGACTGGGTTCCAGGTATAAGTCTGACCCTCAACAGACAAACGGCTTTAGTTTTAATTTTTCAAAACTTTTGCAAAGAATGCTTTTCTTGTCTTGGTAAGTCGCTGCATAAGTGTGTAACAAATCAAAACTCTTTCACTTTATCATCTCTCTCCTTTTCTAACATCTTGGTTTAACCCCAACCACGAACAGTAAAAGTAAAAAGTAGCTCATTTAAAATGTGCTGACGTTACTGAGTTACTGTAAACAACGTAATGTATATGATCTTTCAAAACCATAGGGGGAGGACACAATAGTTCAATATGTGCTATAGAGGCTATGTTAAGCATTGTACAAATAAAATGTTGAAATTCATGTCATTATTTTAAGTTAACTAGCTAACAACAAACCAATAATACTGTAGCTGGGTGGATAGCTGAGCTACTATCATGGATAAATTAGAGAATTTAATGCTACACTCCTCTACATGCTTTAGCAAGTTTGATGCAAATAGAATAAAATTGGAATTGATTTAAAATGTAGCTAAGTAGAATACTGCAGTCAAAACATAACATAATAGTAGAAAGGCTAGTGAATTTGGGTGGTCCAGCAGAATTTAAAGGGGTAAATATAATTATTACTGCGACTTCCTTGTGTGATTTTGACAATCTAACACTGGTTTGTACAGAAAGTGGGTCTAAGAAAAGTGATGAAGGGACGTTTTGAATGATATTTCAATTCTAAAATTCAAAACAGCCGTCAATTGACAGTGGCTTAGCCTTTCTGGTGTTCCTTAGAAGTAAAATTATTGAAAAAAGTAATTACTTTTGTAGTAACAAAAGTAATTGCAATTATTTTCTTCTACCCTTTTAAAACCCATCGTGTCTCTCTTTCTCCTCTGGTCCATCCAGCTCGGCGGCGACGGTTGCGCCTCCTCCTCCGCTCCTCCGGCCCTGGAGGAGACGCCATGTCGGAGGACTCAGAGCTGGGGGCTCCCCGGGCCCCCTTGTCTCCCTTCGGACACGAGTCAGTGGCCCTGGAGAAACTCCTGTCCCTCCCTGAGAGACAGCAGGCAGGAGCTGGCCTACTGCTATGGGACCAGGAGGAGGAGGAGGAGGAGGAGCAGGAGGAAGAGGAGGAGGAGGAGGAGGAGGAGGAGGAGGGAAGGATGGGAAGAGGAGGAGAGAGGGAAGGCTTGGTAGAGACCAGACGAGGGAGCGATGGCGGTCGAAAGAGAAAAGGAGGCGCTGATGCTTTGGGACCACAAAGAGTGGGGCTGCTGGTGGATATGAGAGCAGCAGGAGGAGGAAGAGGAGGAGGAGGAGGAGTTAGGGACCTCCGTGTGGGCCTCCCTCCTGCCCCGGCCTCAGCCCCCCCAACGCTGGCCCTGCCCCTCGCTGCAGCCGGGTAATTTTTATTCAACATGTTATGTTATTACCCATGATGATGAATTTCCTATGAATTTCACATTGGCTAAATCATTTTATTCGTATTAGTTTCAATGGGAGTTTTAGTGTCACATGGTATAAATAATGTTTCAGAGAAAAAAGAGTTTAAAGGTGCACCATTTTTACATTGATAAATCATCACCGCATTCATTTTGAGACTTTAGTATACTTTAAACAAACAAGCCTATCGCAAGGGAGACTGTCAGCCTCTACTCGGCATTTTACATTACATTACAGTCATTTAGCAGACTCTTTTATCCAAAGCGACTTACAATAAGTGTATTCAACATAGGTAGGTAAGAGAACTACTAGTCACCAGAAATTGTAAGTGCATTTCCTTCCTAAACAAACATCTAAGAGCAGAACCAGTGCTAAGGTAAAAGTGCAATAAGTTAGCTACCTACTTTTTATTTATACAAATGAGATAAATAAATGCTAAGACAAATAAGTGAAGCATATAAGCAAGTGCTAAGACAAGTAAGTGAAACAAATAAGCAAGTGCTAAGAGGAAGGCTCAGGGTAGTGTTTCTTGAAGAGGTGGGTTTTCAGCCTGACGACAGTTGGTCGTCCAGGGTTACACCCAGATTCCTCACAGTCCGAGTTGACGTCACCACAGTATTATCAATGGTGATGGCCAGGTCTCGGTGTGGACAACCCTTCCCTGGGAGGAACACCAGCTCAGTCTTGTCCAGGTTGAGCTTCAGGTGGTGCATGGACATGGTGACACTCCGAGATATACTTGTGTGTCAGAGGGGGGAAATGACAGGATCAGCTGGGTGTCATCAGCATAACAATGGTAGGAGAAGTCATGGGAGTGGATAACAGAACCAAGAGACGTTGTAGAGGGAAAAAAGAAGAGGACCCAGAACCGAACCTTGCGGAGCCCCAGTAGTCAGCCTGCGTGTTTCCAACACAGACCCGCTCCATGTCACCTGGTATGGTATATGACATGACGATGACATATTGATGGTTATGAGTGAATTATTTTTCAATAGCAGATTTTTGGTCGTGGCATGCCTTTGCCTGTTGAAAAGCAATTTTCTATATATGTGGCTTAACCCTCTGAACCCGCGCTACTCAACACGCGGCCCAAGGTTAATATTATTGCGGCCCTTGGTTGAATTTTTATTGTCATAGCAACTGCCAATAAAAATATAATATTCTCATTTCAATGAACACAAACCATTTCTAAACTAAATTCTTAATGACCACAAGATGGCGATCGTGCATACTGTGCTTATTTAGCAATCGTGGGGTCAACAAAGAAGATAAACCAACATGATCAGCGTCACAAACGCTCGGCGCTGGCACTGCCATTAATTTCCTATTTGGCAAGCGTTGCCGTCGATCCTAGCGTCGCTGCCGCCCTCGGCGTTGTGCACCTGGCCACAGACGCTGGGTGAGCCCCTGGCGCTGTGCTCAAAGTTCAACTATATTCAACTTTTACCTTCGCGACGCTGACTTCTGCGACGCGAAACCAATCACAGCACAGTTTGATATCATAGCCGCGAAATAAAAAAAATAAAAACAATGGAGGAGAAACTTGTTTTATGTGTGTCGGAGCATCCCGAGTTATACAACATGACGCTTAAATCATACCACGATCTGACTAAAAAGTCTGGCATGGAATGATGTCGGTTTACAGATGGGACTACCAGGTTGGTTGACAGCTTAGTACAGGATTTTATGCAGCCAGTCTATATTCACTTCTATGGCTGTGCTAGTATGATCATTGGCGATGTGGTTAGCTACGGCTGATGCGGGCTGTAGTCCGAAATTGAACTCCACTCTATTCT
This sequence comes from Hoplostethus atlanticus, assembly GCA_034670405.1. NCBI lineage: Eukaryota > Metazoa > Chordata > Actinopteri > Trachichthyiformes > Trachichthyidae > Hoplostethus > Hoplostethus atlanticus. The sequence continues at coordinate 126,064 of JAXDDX010000079.1, read as the reverse complement.
TTCCTGAATGCTGTCATTTTAAAAACTAGACAGTGTGAAAGTAATGAATGTAATGTAATTCTCCTGGCGCTGACCATGTGAAGGGGTCGCGCTCAACCTGGTGTTGACGCCGACGCTTTGCATGGATCATGTGAAAACCCCAACTGTGCAGGAAGTCTAGCCTACCCTCAAGTCATGGCAAAACCGGCAAAACGTAACATTTCTGATGAACACAGGGTATTTCAAAAAGCATGGGAGGAAGAATTCGCTTTTGTTGAGGTAAATAACAAACCAATGTGCCTTCTTTGCTAGAGAACAATAGCAGTACCACCATGATAGCTATCACGGTGACTTGGAATTACATATCCATCTGAGGGTAATTTGATATACTCAGACCTGATTTCAATTTAATATGCCTATATTTATTTTATTAAACATTCTTGTGATTTATTGCAACAGCAATCTAACACTTGTACATTTAGTGAATAAAGCCTACTTATTTTGTCATTTAATCATTTGATATCCATGTGGCTTGAAATAACACTACAAAATAGTTTCTTATATGACCAAAAAATTTGCGTTGCGGCCCTTTGACACAGCTGTATCTTGCTGTGTGGCCCTTGAGCTATGTAAAGTTGAGTAGCCCTGCTCTGAACCCTAAACACTTTCTGGACTCTTGCTCCGTTCACCTTTTTACTCACTGTGAGCTCATTTGTTTTTTAGAGAATCTCGCTAGCATAAATGGTTTATTTTTGGCAAATTTTGAAATGATCCATAGATGAGTTTTCTTGACGCAATACTGGAACAGGAAGCATTCAATGATCTCCAGTTGCGCAAAAGTGTGTAGAATTTTTGGCTTTTTACAGGATCTAGCTATGACAAATTGTTTGATTTTTTTACATAATGCATGGAGAAAGAAATCGCCCGCGGGTGCATGGGGCTTGTGGAACTAGGGTGCAAGAACTTTGTAGCAATATCAGGATTCTTCACTTTTACAGGGGAGAGAGAGGAAGAGGAGATGAAGATGACTGTCCTTTCCGTGGCAACCCTCCTCCCAGCAAGTTACATGGGAGCTCTGGGAGCTTAAAACACTCCTCCTCAGTGGACGATATCAAGACTGGGCAGAGTTACTGGGAGAAGAGGCTGCAGCTGCGACACAGCTGTACCGGTGAGAGAAACCTCACGTTTTAAGCCAATCAGACGGCCGTACCTTCCTCTGAAACCGCCCCGATTCTGCACCTGCGAGTAACATCTAAAATCGTCTAAAAGGGATGGAAATAGTAGTAAAATAACCAAATCGATCAGTAGTGCTGTTGAAATCCTGCCAAAACTTTACTTAACGCTAGGCTAGGCTAACTTTGCACTTTGGCAGGTGATGACTATTTGAATATTTCAACGTAACCGTTCAAATTTTTGGAAAGTTTTGAAAGGACTTCATTACCCAGAAACCCTCTATCCATTGTTGGTGAGTTTCAATTCATTACTTCCTGTGTGGCGAGGATTTCCCACCATATGCCATATCAGGGTACCATTCAAAGAAGATAGATCAGTTTTAAAAGATTTATCAGGTTAATCATTGTTTTATTTTGAAATCATAGATTACTGTAAAACATTGACCTTTGACCTCAATACCCTCATTACTACAGTGACAACAGTTGTGCTAATGTGCCCTGGTATAATTTAAGCTGTCCTCCCCTGTCTTCTTCAGGTGGCATGGTAACAAATAGAAAGACCAGTACACCATCTGGGACGTCAGATACTGATCCACTGCGCTGCCGGACCCTCAGTCAGGTAACACACACACACACACACACAGCCAACTTTGTATCTTGGTTACAGTAGGGCAGATGCAGAAAATGCACAGTAACTTGATGCCGTAATGTACAATTGCTGATTTTTTTTAATGTATTTTTGTGTTTCAGATTGTCTTCGGTGGACACCATTGCATTCATTTTACTTTGTACAATGTGTATCAGTATGAAGGATTTTGATTTTTTTCCTCCAGATAAGCTAAACGCCTAAAATGTAAATATCATCTTCGTTGTTGTCATCTGTGTAGGTGTCGGCATTTAACTTTTAATTTTCGTTTCCTGTGTGTGCGGTGAAAGGTGCAGCAGCTGGCCCAGAACCTCCTGGACCCAAAGGCGGACTCGTTCGTGGCGCTGCCTCCCGGAGACATCCGGCCGCCCTGCAAACTTATCGACCGAACCCACCACGTCACTGAGAAAGTCACCCAGGTTAGTGGAGAGGAGATGACGAGACCTTGATTTTAGACGCTATAATGAAACGAAAGGAACTAAAATCACCTTTAAAAACTCACCAACCCCCCATAACACACACAGGGGGAGAGCCCCCCCACCGAAGAAGCCCTGTTATAGATCGTGAGGAAGTTCTCCACTCACCCAATGTCCTGCTCATCCCTAAGTAGGGCAGTCAGGTCATCTGCTTAGGCAGATAGAAAAATTGGCCTCGTTAGCCCTGCCTCAGCTGCACATAACCACCGCCAACACACAGACACACACACACACTCACACACACAACTTCCTCCTCAAGATGTACAGCTGGCCTGAAATTGGAGGAAAGAAAGAAAGAAAGAAAGAAAGAAATATTCTCATATTCACATATTCTCACCATCTAATCAGGAAGAAAGGAAGATAGACATTCATGAAATCATCGGATCTCCACCACAAAGAGTTTTCACATTTTTGTTTGTCTGTGAATGCAGCATTTGTCCTCTTGTGCTGCTTTATATTTTGTCCACTCAGCGGCAGCAGTGAGCTGATTTTGACATAGAGTGCAACAGTGTATAGCAGTGGGGTCCTTGAGGGGGTGCTGGGGGGCCTCCTGGGCTTCTTGAGGGGGTTCCAGGGACTCCCCAGAAAAATGTAAATCTCTCTATAATTTCATTAATTAGAAATGATCCCAGTTAGAGAATGTATAAGAATGACTATTGTGATCCTAGCTTTCACTCTCACCATTATTATCTGCCCACATTGCAGTGTAGCCAGTTCTACAATCAATACTAAAATCTTCCTATCTGCGTCCCTGGGATTAAATCTGATCATACGGGGGTCTGTTTTGTCTTTGGAAATCAATATCAACAATAAAAAGCACAAAAGTTCCCCAATATGATATTACAGCATTGTGAAAATTCATATTAAACAGCTATGGAAACTTGTTTGAAACTGATGTAAGTTATATTGAAATAGGGCCTTTAATGGGGGGAAAAAGCATAATCTGATGCGTTTCTGAAAATATAATTGATTATATCAGTGTTCTGTTTATATCAGTGGTTGTTTGCCTTATGATAATCACTGACTGGAGATGGTTTGAACCCAGATCAGCCTACTGGAAAATCCCCTCCTCCCACCCTGGGATAAAGGGAGATATTTGACTTTGACAAGGTTTCAGAGTCCTTGACAGTCCTGCCTCTGTAATGTGCATGTGTTTAATTCTGGGGGTCTTCTGGGGGTGCTGGGAATAATCCCAACTGACAAAAAAACACTGCTTCAAAAAGACACCTAGTGTGCGCATGTGTGCATGCATGCAAATGTTAGATTTGATTTAATTCGGTTTGGTTTGGTTCAATTAAACTTTATTGATCCCTGTGGGGAAAATGGAGCACTGCAGCAGCAAATAGTAACAGGATACATCAAAGAAGAATAGGATGTATATAGGAATCGAGTAAATGGACGTTCTATACACATACAACCAACAATTCCAATACCAGACATATTGAGAAGTAATGTCTGAATGAAAATCTTTTGGTACAGTCAGCAAAAGTTTTGAAAATGTATTTGGTCATTTCCAGGTCCGGAAAAAGTGTGTTTAGATTAAAAAAGAAAAATTCTGGAAAAATATGAAGCGAATGTACACACATGGCCACACATTTCCTATATAAACCCACTGTCATTTCACATGTTATCATATGTGGATAATAATATCAATATGCTACAGAGGGGATGTGACGTAGTTGATCGCTTTGAACACCAACATCTACAAATCTAGTCAAGAAATTGAGGTCTGGAATTTTTAAACAAAAACTGCACTTTACAGATGTAGGTAATATGTACAGTCATGCAGTTATGGTCAACGACAAATAAGGTTTTCAAAAGAGGGGGGGATGTGTGCACATATATTTCTTTTACAGCTTTTAAGATGGCATTAATTCATTATTATTTCTGATCTCGCCACCCAGAAAATGTCAGATGGTAAATAATGCACTTTCACCGTATTTACCAGTCATTATCATGGCATCTAAAATGCATTTAACATGGTAAAGTCCCTTTAACATACTCATACCTGATAAGCGACTAGAGGATGGATGGATGTGTATTTTTGGGGATTTGGACACAAAAATACAAATAATATCATTACATGTACATGTACAGTGCAGACATATGAACAGTGCAATGAACATATAAACAATGCTCTACACATTATTCCAGAGCATAGGAAGCTGGTGTAGTCGTGCATGTCTGTCTGTGTGTGTGTGTGTGTGTTGGTGTGTGAAGTGCAAGGTCCTTGAACTGGTACCACCATATCTCCAGTGCACTCTATCACTGCTGCCATCCATCACGAAGGGCTGCACCGGAGGACGGCAGGCGACAAGGAGGGGGGGGGGGGGGGGGGGGAGCAGGAGATTCCCATCCAAGCCACGTGAACCGTTTCTCAACATCAGCCCCCTACTGTGTAGTCTCACCTCTCATTGCGCCACAGGGAATGGAAGTCTTCAAATGTTGCTTTTAAAAATCTATTGTAACCTGGGTACGTGCATTTTCATTTTTGGTTTAGCCTTCGGCAGCCCCGTTGAAATCGACATCTTTTTTTTTCTTTTCTGTAGAGACGAAAACGACCCCAAAAATACATAATACACAATTCAGCCACACTTTCCATTATAAAAAGCAATTACAAATTGGAAAAAATTTATATTATTACTTTTAAACCATTGAGGGTGGAAGAAATTCTCATTTTGAAATGCTTTGCAGTCTGTTATAGCATAATTATTTGATTTAAAAGACATAATAAGACATTATACAGAAGATATGATGCAGTGTATTTACTTTCTTGTTGTTGGATACTTTTCAGCTATGTATATTTCATGTTTTTTTACTTGTGCATGCATGTAAGTTTGTGTTTGAGAGGACCACCTACATTTACAAAAGTAACCCTCTGCACAAAGCCAGAGGCCAGCGCCATATATAATAAATGAGGATTGGTCCACATGCTGCTGACAGAATCTGCTGCCACTGCTGCTGGACAGGGCAGATGAGAAGCTTAGCGAGGGCAAAGGGTTACATGGCTCACGAGATAAATGACTATCACTGAATTAGTGTCATCACACAATCGGTATCTGTCCACAAGGGGACAATCAGTGGAAAAAACTCTTCTCTTAATCCTATTTAATGCCGACTTCTCTTCTCGGCTGTCGGGATCGAGGAATGATCTGGTAACCAGTTGATTCAGACTGATCAATACTAAACTGGTTGCCCTTAACCTGAATTGATCAGATTTCCAGTTTTCCAGGGTTTTAAAGGAGAGTTTTAGTGTCCCGTTGTCTAAATGCTTCTGAACAATCAACTTTGTTTATGATTAGGAATACCTGCTGCAGTTTGTTTGGTTGACAAAGCAGCTCGTTAACTAGTTGTTGCTACGGAGATAGCTAGCAATAGCCAAGGGCTTCTCAACAAGTTGAACGTTATTTTCTGGGGGTTGTCAAAAGGCATTGATGGAAATGTAGGAAATCAGAAATTGAAGTAGAAGTAGACAAGGCAGGTTGAGGGAAAGTGGGTACAATTTCAAACCTTCATCACAAAAAACTCCCGGAATGCATTGAACACCACAGATTGATGATGTATAACAGTGTAAGAGGAACCGAGCCACCTTGATTTAAATTGTTGAGGAAGGGGAGAGTGTTATTCACTTCTTAAACCCAGATTTTCCTAGGATTCGATCCGGCTACCTTCCTGTCACAAGCCCGCTTCTCGAACCCTCGAAGGCTCACCATCGTGTGTGTGTGTGTGTGTGTGTGTGTGTGTGTGTGTGTGTGTGTGTGTGTGTGTGTGTGTGTGTGTGTGCGCACTCTATGAGGGATTCTCCACTAGCCCCAGGGGTTTGATTGACCAGCGCTGCTCCCATTCCATCAACACCAGTCACACACACACACTGCTGATGCAGTCAACACAACACAAATTAGTTACCCGCCCTCCTCCTCTCTTCCTTCCCTCTCTTCCACCCGTTTGTGACCTTTCCTCTTTTCTGTCCTCTGCTCTGCTTTTCCTCTCCTCTCCCCCCCTATACATTCTCACTTTGCTTTATGACCCTGTTGTTGAGGTTATTAGTCAAGACGGTTTGTGTGTTTGTGTGAGGCAGCGCCAAGCTTAATTGCAATTGGTAAACACACACACACTGTGTCTGTAAATTATGAGTGGTATATGTTACTCCTTGCAGTAATACAGCATTGTGGATAGATAAATAGAGTGATTGAGAGCATGATGAACATCTATTTCTCTCTCTTAAATGAGATGTAGGCATCGAGCTAGCACTCTCCTTAACGACTTTCATGAAGAGTAACAGTAGGATAAATTGGTGGCCATGAATGATCACAGTCACAGGTTGTTTGTAGTTAACCAGCTAGGAAGCAATGCAGTCCAGTCCAATGCAAGAACCAAAATGGGATGGGATGGTTTTTGAAAGTAAAGGAGAAGGACCAAGTGAAATGCAAGTAGAGGAGGTTTTGATAGACTTAGGGGCAGGTGTTGCTCCCCAGACAGTAGGCAAAGGGATGCAGAGTAACTTTTTAAAGTGCAGAGTAATTTTCTTTAAGAGCGCATGCATTTTTACCAACCACCCAACGGCATTCAGGGGCCGAATTCAGCCAGAGAAACCAAAAGCATAAAAAAAGCTATCTTTTTACAATAATAAGATTTATAATATAGCTATGTTTTATATTTATAACATAGAATATAAAACATTTATAACATAGCTATAACATAGCATTTATAACATAGCTATATATAGCTATGTTTGCTAACGGTTCAGTTGCTAATCTCAGCTAGCAAGCCAGCTAGCCTAACGTTACTGTATTCTCCGTAGAAGAGATGAAGGCAGCTGATTAATTAGGAAGCCAGAGAGATGAAATCACGATAAGACAACACATTTTATAATAAAGCACATTGTTGTATATCCAGTGCTTGTATGTATGCATGCAATATGCTAGAAGCTGCAGTATATTTGCTAATGGTCCAGTTTAGGAGGTCTAAGCCTTGCTGACAGTTTGGCATGGTGGCCGACGGTGGTATTGCAGCCTATAATACTGAAGCAATTTCCCCTTACACAGCCACTGAAAAAGACACTGCAATAAAACAGAAGAAGATACCTTCGATGTCGCACAAGTCCAAAAACTACTTTTTGAATTATGAAGTTATTAATCATCAAGGCCAGGCTTATAATTTTGTGCAACCTCATCTCGGGGCGCGAGCAAAACACGCCCTTTCCTCGGGAACGAGCAGGCGTCCTCACTTCCCCTGCCTGGTTGAAGCCATTATAAAGTCTTGTCAGCTCTATCGGCTGACCTGTTTGCTTTTATCTAAATAGTGGTCCACTGGGATTTACTATGTGCAGACAAGGTCGGAGCAATGGGAAATCTTCCCGTTTTTTCCACTGCCTCCAACATGATGTGAATGCAGCATTTTTCTACCCACAGAACGTCACGCGCAATGAAAACCCCAACCCTGGCAATGTTAGTACCTTGCTCTTGGGAATCGAACCCTTAACCCTAGCAGTGTTAATGGCTTGCTCTTGGGGATAGACACCCCCACCCTGGCAGTGTTAGTGCCTTGCTCTTGGGAATCAAAACCCTCACCCTGGCAGTGTTAGTGCCTTGCTCTTGGGACTGGAAACCCTCACCTTGGCAGTGTTAGTGCCTTGCTCTTGGGACTGGAAACCCTCACCTTGGCAGTGTTAGTGCCTTGCTCTTGGGAATTTAAAGAGCAAGGCATATTGCATATTGGCACAATATATCATCTATCAGCTGCTTCAATCCGAAAATATCGGTACCCGTATCAGCCTTCAACACCCTATATCAGTCATTGCTATTTTTAAGGGAACAAATGGGAGGGCAGCAAATTCTTTGTTCCCGAAGAATGAAACGTTGCTTGGCTGTGTCAAGCAGTAAACATCAGTACAGCTGTGAAAGACACAGTGTTCATGTGTTTTGACGCAGATGTCATGGGCTTTGAAATATTGAGGTCATCAAAATTTTCTGGCCTCAGACACCCTCTCCAGAAAATTGTGTTTTGACAATGACAGCATTTCGTGCAGTCATTTATTCCCTGCAGAAAATGGCAAGGGCTTAGGGATTTTGAACTAGTCCAGCACTATTATGGGAAAACCCTTGTATTCTTTAAAAATAATGATTAGTAAATTAGTAAAATTTCACACTTTGTTGCAATTTAATAGCATTACACTTTCTAATGAATGCAATCAACAAATAGAAGATCATCATAACTATTTGACTTTAAACCAATCCTCACAATTTTGCTGGAAATTAATGCTGACAGTGTCGCAAATGACCTTGACATTTTTGCCAAAAAGCTGCTAAAATTAAACATTTTTGCAATAATCACAGAAAACCAAATTTCTCTGAATTCAGATGACAATGCAAATGGTATGAAGTGTGTTGTGCAGCATGAACTGAATCAGTTTACTCCCCTTTTAAATGCGTGATATACAGTACACCTTTTAGTTATACAAAAATAAGTTACACAAAAATGTGATACAAGAAGAAAAATACAAGATAAATAAATATTATGTTTTAAAATGTAACAGTTTTTTTGTTAATCAGAGGTAGGGTTTAGATGCTGTTTCAGAGGCTTTTCCACCCTGACAAGAATACAGTTCACATGTAAAGACAGCTTCAACCCAAAAATATCCGCATCAGTATCCTCCCATACCGGCCGAACCCCAATCAGAGGTTGTTTGAAAGAGTTTCACTGCCAGTTGGAGACTGTACCTCACACAGTATTTACGTTACAACTGTATCCCTGGATGAGGGTGAAAGCAACCCATGCAAGCACCAGTGTCCCCCAAACTCTCTAGCTATTTTTGTTGGAGGGCAGACCGAGGTGCATGCCAGGTATTTTTGTTGTAGGGCAGAGTGTGTAGAGTGTGTGATTAATGAGGGGGGCGTTCACCGACGACAATATAGTTAATTTGCTATGGCCGGCAGCATTTTGATGACATCGCTGATGTCCTGTGACGGTGTATAAGAAAGGTGCTATACTATAGTAGCTTCCCGGTGGCTCAGCAGACCCGTGGGAGTATCAACTGTATACCTGTAACCATATTATGCATTATTATGCATTTTCTTCCTCTTCTACTACTTCGTCTTGTAAAGCACTTTGAAACCTCTGTTAAAAAAACGTGCTATATAAATAAAGTTTTACTATTTTACTTACTTCTTCTGTCATCTTTTGCCTTTTTCCTCCACTTTCCTCCTTGTTTCTTGGTTTATCTCCCTGAACCAACGCTGGGAATGTCATCATCACGACATCAGCCCTTAACGAGAAATCTTTCAGTAAGGAGATTAATCAGTAAGGGGATTAATATTGCACTGGAGTCGGAGTGAATAACTGATTAACGGATCGCTAATGATTTGATCCTTCATCTTTGCTATCATTTTTCACACTCTCTCTCTCTGTCTCTCTACCTCTTTCCATCAGAGGGAGAAGGGCCAAGGTCAGAGATAATGATGTTATTGTGGAAACAGTGCAGGTGACTGCTTTTAAACTGTGTGTGTGTGTGTGTGTGTGTGTGTGTGTGTGTGTGTGTGTGTGTGTGTGTGTGTGTGTGTGTGTGTGTTGATTGGCCAGTCTATTGTTAGCTATAATTAGGATGGCACATATGGAGGCTTGAGGCTCTGAACCCCATCCAAAAATGCCTGTTAATTTACACAAGCAGAGTCACTTCAGTTTACTATCACTGTCAATCCCCACATAAAGCCAGGATTCTTGGTAATCCTTGAGCTCCATCTTTGGTGCTAAACGCTCACTGCTCTTCACTTGTCAGTTAAACAGTGCGGCTTCAAATCAGGTTTGAGTTTCTCTTCTCTTTGTCTGTTCAGCCACGGTGGCTATCGCTGCTCATGCTAACTACCCAGTTCTTCTTCTGTTTATTCAATGTGTTCTCCTTGTTAACACTCTGAGTAGCAGTATACCATTATATGTCCCATCTCTCCAGGGTGTGCTATTTAATAAAGAAGGAAAGTGATTAAATCACATCAACTATAACTGTCTGTTTGGACGGTCTGTTTACTTCAGCTAGACCCAGCATACAGTGACACATCAATAGTCCCCCACCTACACACACACACACACACACACACACAAACACACACACACACACACACACACACACACACACACACACACACACATGCATTGACCCCTTCAAGGCACTCCAGAGTGTTAGGTTTATTTTAAGACACTCCCACCCAGACAGCTGACAGAGAGAATGGATTTATGATGAAGTGTGTCAACTAATCTAGTATATTTAGTTTAAGTGATAGTACTAGTTATTTAAGTTATAGTACTTGAATCTGGTCTCGGTCTTGTGACTGTTTTAACCTATTGGAAAAAATTCCAAGATAGGCTTTTCTCCCCCTGGTCCACCTACATTTATTGTCTCCCCACAAACACTTTAAGGGATTACATCTGTGTACAGTATGTAATGGTCCATTAGGCCCCTCAAACCATTATCGATTAGTCAAAATCCTATGTGTTAATTAGTTGGATGTTGAAGGTATCAGGACATATGTTCATCCTTAAGAAACTCCTTAAGCATTACTTTTACATTTGGAAAGACTCGATTTGCTCTGGTCTCGGTCTTGACTTTGGACCTTGTCTTGACTCTAATTGGACTAGATCTGGTCTTGGAATTGACTTGAGCTCAACTAATGCGGCCATGATTACATCCCTGTGAGTTATAAGGATAAAGAACGTTTTGGGGTATATTCAAATGTCACCTTGAAGCGTTTGACTCGTTTGGACTCAAAAATATGAATTTCTGAAATGAATATCTTCAGTAAATATGAAAAATGCACCAGTAGCTCAGGGTGGACTACCTACCCACTACTCCCAAGGCCAGCACTATGAGTGTAAACCTCTTTGTTCGCATGTCAGTTGTTTCCCATTTCACTTTTCTTACAACGCAGCATGTCTTACCAAGAGAACAGAACAAGTCTGACCCTGTGTGTGTGTGTGTGTGTGTGTGTGTGTGTGTGTGTGTGTGTGTGTGTGTGTGTGTGTGAGAGAGTGTGAGCCACTAAAATCATGAGAAAAACCGAAAGTAAAAATGCAGTATTGTCACATATCACACGCACACTACACATACACTAAAATATTACTTAAAATATAATTTAATATTATAAACAACACACTAAAATAATAAATAAAAGCCAATAAGATGCATTAACTATACAACAAAAACATGATTAACTCAGATTTCAGTCCAAACTTAGTGTTCACTATTTCTCCCGCAGAGTTGATCCAATCTCAACAAAATTGTGCACTAACCACATACGGACTTCCTAGATTCCTTGACTTTTACCATGATGCACAAATTAACTTGAAGATACACAAAAAGGAAGTGAGGCATACTTCCTAAACACTTGATGCTAAAACAGCCAAACTTCAGATACGTACTTGGGATGGAACACAAAATGTTATAGGCCACAGTTGGTATCATTCCATAGTGCCGCCATCAGGCCAACTTTTTTTTTTAAATTTCTCCTACAAATTTGACTCAATCTCCACCAAATGTTAGATAGGATATTTCAACTGTCTACATCATCTTTGTATTGCGGAATGTTGATTGTCAGACCACATTTGGCTGCATTCTATAGCTTTACCACAAGGTCAAAATTAGAAATGTTTCAAATGGCAATAAAAGAAACCAATAATGTAAAAAAAAAAAAAAACAAGTAAATTTAAAAAAAATAAAAGCCTGTATGGAAAAAATTATAACTTTTGGAAAGAATTAAGATTCAGAACTTGTTTCCCTCCTTCCAACACAACAGCCCCTGCTGTGCGTGATTCACACCTGCCACTCACATCAGTTTGAGCCCGTCCATTTAGCTGTATGGAGGAAATAACTGCAACCATTTTACCAGTGATTGGACACACATGCGATTATTCATTTCAAACATGTTCTCAGACTGCAAGCAAATTTAAACGTATCAACTCTCTCTCTCTCTCTCTCTCTCTTTCTTTTTGTTTCTCTCGCCCAGCCACGTTGAAAGCTGAGCAGAGTGGTCATGCATGAGAAAGCCAATGATGAGTGGTCTCTTGTTACAAACACACCTACACACATAAATGCATACTCCCAAACTCCCATGTTCCCAAAAGGCATGTATCACACATCTTCTTCTCATTATCCACCTTATGACAGGGACTGGTCATATCTTTGTGGTCAGATTCAACTGGAAGGTGAGATTGGTTTGATGCCAGGATCACACGGAGGTCACAGAGAAAAGGTTTAAAGTCACAATCTGTGACATTTTCATGTAAATAAATGTACATTTTTCTACTCTCTATCTGACTGATACAACACAATAGTAATTCAACCTCTAGCCAGTTGATGAAAGCTTTTACATTTGCCCGGTGTCAGGTAGGTCTTTCCTGGGAGAAATCCTCTGGAGACAGGAAGTGATGCGTTTTACGTTTTCATTTTGTTTGGGGGGAAAAAAAGAAGAAGAACTGGGTAGTTAGCATGAGCAGCGATAGCCACCGTGGCTGAACAGACAAAGGAAAGAGCGCCACCTACAGGAACTCAAACATCATCAACAGAAAATCCAAGGAGAAAGACATCACAGTGCGGACGCACTGTTTGATTGACAAGTGATCTCTGGTAAGGGAAGTGAGAAACACAACAGCGATGAGGCTGAGAGACAAAGATGGAAACAAAAGTTGGTTTTCAGCCCAACTGGAGTGGAAACCAGACGGAAAAACAACATGAACAAGCCTGGAGGGAAGGACATTTTTAGCTCATGGAAGACATCCAACTTGAATATGGAAAGTCGTCAAAAAGTCGTGGAATTTTATATCAGGACCACTAAGGGAACCCAGTGTTAGAGAGACTCACTAGGAGGTCTCAGGGTCGATCCCAGCAACAACCATATGTCTTGTTGAAGTGAAGAGCATCAACTAAGTGACAAAAATGTGAATGAAATCATTTTAACCATTCATCCATGAGATCTGTGCTGAATGTCGGGTAAATGCTGACGCTCAGTGAAAGGAGACAGATTGACGATGACAAGAGGGCGATGTACAGAACGAGGGAAGGAAGGTGTGATGAACAAAGACGGAGTGAACAAGGGTTTACAGAGGCGTGTCTACGTACGTTTATTTGAGGAATGGTGAAATCAATCAAGTCCTTCAGCCAGGCCCCAGGGAACGAGAGAGAGGGAGAGAGAGAGAGGGAGGGAGGGGTGTGAGGAGGAGGTTGCAATTACAGTTGATCCTGGCTGGTTAAGCACCACTGGAGAGGAGAGAAGAAGGGGAGGGGTGAAAGGGGTGGACTGGTAGAGAGAGGGAGGAGGAGAAAAGGAGTAGTATTTACCATCTGAAAGCTGAGGGTAACAGTATTTTCTAGTAGTATTTATATCTGAAAGCTGAGGTAAACAGTATTTTCTAGTATTATTTACCATCTGAAGCTGAGATGAGCAGTATTGTCTAGTAGTATTTATATCTGAAGCTGAGGTGAACAGTATTTTTTTTGCAGTATTTACCATCTGAAACTGAGGTAAACAGTACTTTCTAGTAGAAATACCATCTAAAGATGAGGTGAACAGTATTTTCTAGTAGTATTTACTATCTAAAGCTGAGGTGAACAGTATTTTCTAGTATTATTTACCACCTGAAGCTGGGGTGAGCAGTATTATCTAGTAGTATTTATATCTGAAGCTGAGGTAAACAGTACTTTCTAGTAGAAATACCATCTAAAGCTGAGGTGAACAGTATTTTCTAGTAGTATTTACCATCTGAAAGCTGAGGTGAGCAGTATATTCATGCGGGATGTAAGCCATATCTACCGACTTCCCCGTAGGACATGAATGCAGCAATTAGGGGATGAGGGAAAAGAGGGAAAAAGGGGAGGGGAAACAGGAGTGATGGAGTGAGAGGAGCAGCGTGGTTCAGTGTGTGGGACTGTAGGTGCAGGGGAAGGCGACACAACTGAAAGTAGCCCGGACACCACCGGACCGACCAGACTGAGATAAAGAAAAGAAGGAGGGAGGAAAGAGAGAGATGTTTTTCTGTCTGTGGAGATTACATAACTGACACACTGATCCCGGAGAGAGACAGGAGAGACGCACTCCAACAGAAACAATCCTGCAACAAGCAAGGGACAGCTGTCAGAACGGCTACCTCTGCTTTAACTCCTCAGTGGACAAACCGACGACCTCTCGATCACTTTTGGATCTACTTTATCGAGCACTCAACTTGTGACTTGTATCTAGGAAGTGGCATCTACAGGGTGCCGTGAAGTTGATTTTTCCGTCAAAGGGACTGGGTCGATGTGTTTTGGATGTTGGGGGGGGGGGGAAACCCTGAGAATGAGGACTGAGGGGTTGAGGGGTTTCTCATTGTGAACTTTGCTGCTTGAAGTGTGGCAGAAACTGTAAGGCTCTGTGATACGGTAGGATCTGAGGCAACTTGTAGATTCTGTATTGATGTGGCATTAAGAACCGCAGAAGAAGAGGAATTTTCTGGCAGGTCTGAGTTCAGTTCACTCCCCAATCCTTTTTATCCAGGCAGTGGATTAGAACCCAATCGAAAGGCACTAGAGAAGCAGATGACGGAGTGACCTCAACGAGACCTCGTACAAGAAGTGGGTAGACTGACTGACAAAGGGAGAGAATAGTGGAGAGGAGAAGATAAAAGGGATGGAAAAAAAGAAGAGAAAAGAAATCTAGAAGTGCGAAGAAGTATGCGACAGGGAGAAGGAAAGAAGAAGAAGAAGCGACTGAACAAGCAGACGAAAGGCAAGGACTGAAAATATGAAAGGAAAGTAGAAAAAAGAAACTTCTTTATGGGATCTGGGAACGCCGAGGAAGAGAAGACAGGAGGATCGACGGAGGAGAGGAAGTGAGGAATAGACAGAGGGAGAACTTTATCGCTTGCAAGTGTCGGTCATGTCGTCGGTGAGCGATCCGGACGGAAGCATATCCCAGGACGGGCCTTCGGGTTTGGCCGGTGAACGCAAAAACGCCCGGGTGAAGAGGGCCGTTCGTATCTCGTCCATAGTGGCTCAGGAGGTGAGTGTGTGTGTGTGTGTGTGTGTGTTAGTGTTGGACCGATGAATTGGTATGCCGATATATGACTTTTATTAAAACAACTGGATCTGGTCCAGTCAGCGTCCTCCACATATAAGATGATGGATATGATGCAGTTTGATTGATTACACATTTATTGTAGAATTTATCAGTTGTTTTCTATGGGAAGACCTTAACCTGAATTGATTGCAAGGCGACATTTTTAGTGTCCCGTGATGGTCTAGATGCTGTTTCAGAGGCTTTTCCACCCTGACAAGACAGTTCCGGGGGAGACACCGAAAACTTGGATTTTTTGGAAATATTTGGCATGAAAATGATCAAATTTAAAGATAGTCACTATATTTAAATGTAATACAGCACCCAGGGGTCACTCCAGCTCCTCTTCTTGATTGATTTCATTGGAAAAAAGCAGGTGTTCCTCATGTTTCACAGATCCGGTGTCTATATCGAATATTGTCTACATGACGGATATGATCGAGTTCCGCCGCAAATAGATAGAGTTTGTTAAATTGCGACGTTATGCTGATCTAATGTATCCATGCCCTCTATGGCACCACCACCTTTTTATTTAGTCTCTCATCTTTGGTGCTAAGCGCTCATTGCTGTAGTGTTCCTGCACTTCCCAGTAAGGAGGAACACCAGCACTAACAATACCACTGGTGTGAGATAGAGGCTACCCATCATCTCCACCACGGTCTCATTTGTTTAAGGTAATTATACAAAGGTACCGCAATTAATTTGACGCTGATATATTGATATTTATAAATGCTACGTGCAGCACCGTTAAAAATACACTTGATCGGGACTTTAGGATGTTGAGAGATGTTTTATGGTTACCCTCTCCATCCTTCCATCCCTCCATCCATCCATTTACCTCAGTCAGGCCCTTTACTGTCCTTGACCGTTGGCCTGTGAGATATATAGCGCCCACCCCTGGCTGGCGATTGTCATGGCAGGTCCCAGAGGCATTAAGACCTGCTGCTGATTAATTATACTGTTCCGAGGGTCTTTTTCCCCCATGCTGTGCTGTGTACGTGTGTGTACATGTGTGTACTACTAAAGGACATGCCCTAGTTCCAGCATGTGGGTGTATGTTGTCATCTACTACATCCACTATAGCTAATGAATGTACTATTTTGCTGTATCAACAGTATTACACTATTACACGTAAGGTCCCCTCTCTCCTTCTGGTGGCAAGTTGAAAATTCCCTTACAGTAAATATGTAGCAGCCTCCATTTCACTGTGACAAAAAGATGTGTTACATTTGCTATTGTTAATCTATTTGTTGGATTTTATATTGTTTTAGAGATGAATAATCATTTGGACAAGTATTATTAGTCTATTCTAACACATCTCTGACTTTTACCGACCTCTATCGCCATGTAAAATATTGGAATAATAATAAAACTGCTTTGTGATTCGCTTTTTTGGCTTGAGAATGAATTGAGATTGCCCGGAAATTCCATTGCCCGGAAGTGTTTGTTCCAAGAGTATGACCAGAAAGGGAATTTTGAAAGCCAGTGGCAGCCCAAGTATTTGGTATTGATCAGCAACCCTATCAACCCTCCGCCCCCCCTTCCCCGCAGATACTGTATATTATGGCAATTTTGTGCTATGGGGCAGTAAAAATCCTACTTATTGCCCCTTTAACCCTAAAATCATGTGTAGCCATTGCAATGGGACAGTGAAAACAAGGCCAGTGCTTATTCAAGTAAAATCATGGCGATTCATGGGGGCTATGGTCAGTTAGAGAGGCAATGAGACAAAGGATGGAATGGAATGGAAAAGGTAGCAATGACTGCAGGTTTTTTACATCCTTCCTATATTCTCATCCTTGATGTATTGGACTTTTCTCCAGTGGAGCTGCAGACGTGCTCAGTCAATCTTCCCTGGGTAAAAAAAAAACAAGTTCATAAGTTCCAAGTAATTCAGGAAACTAAATCAATCACGGCAGAATTGTATTTGATTTATTTGGTGTTGGCTACCAGGCTGTTCAAAATTGTTGGCGATTGGAATTGATTGATCTGGTCTTGCCATCAGGCCCACGGTCCTTGGAGAGGTTCTGTATAATAAATCTTGGTTTGATTAAACAAGTCTTTTCAATAGAACACAAGGTACAAAGCTTTTTCAAACAGATTTTGAGTTTTGGTTTGATTTATCTCTTTGTTGATTTATCAGGTCGTAAGGCCATCTAGCCCATGTCCTCAGAAATTGAGTTTGATTGAAATGGTCTTCCCCATCGAGCCCAAGGCTCTCAGAAATTATATTTTTCCTTTTTGCCTGCAGAGAGTGATTAGTCAAGTTTGATTAGTCTGTAGACCTATCAGAGATAAAGATGGGGGGAAGGAGAGACAGATAAGGAAGTGAATGTGGAGGAAAAGGATGAGAGAAGTGACAGGGTCTTTTCCTGATAACTCTTTATGAAGCTCTGTATAGGGTTAGGGTTACTTCCTTATGATTTAAGGAAGTGGAGATTGTCAGTATTGCCTACCACAGGAATAGCAATTGGGAACAACTAGGATAAAAATCTAAATGTCTAACAATGATGATGAAAAAACTACTGTCAAAAATTAAAATTGCCCTATATTGCCTCAATTATATCATATGAGCTGCTCCTACTCATACTTTAATATTAGAAGCAAGTCTACAAGGTAAACTTAGAATTAATCAAATACTACAGATCCCAGAGTGCATCACTGGTCAGAAGACAGGTGTGGGTGTTTAAGCCACTTAATTGCAGCAGTAGAGGCTGCACTTGAATGCTAACAAAAGGGCAGGACATGGACAAACAGGCAGCACATGGCTGGGCGAGCTTGGAGGAAAGGGGGCACTCAGAACTTCGAAAGGAAAGTACGGTTTCTGAAATTTGGACTATTGAGTTAAGAGGACCATGTTTGAGTTTGTTTTTCCCCGATTTGAACTTGAAGCTTTTATGTTGATACTTGCCAGCTACAGGAAATGAAATTCCAGTCAGCTCAGTGCATCTGGAGATGGACAAGAATGGGTAAATGAACCAGAGCACCAAACCACAAGAGGACCCGAAGGTTTCTGTGCTGCCAGGACTGTGCTTCACAACAAAAAAAATGATGTGCATATGTGCCTGTAATATTTTAAAAAATTGCTTAGTCTGTCAAGTGATTCTTCTAGGCCAAATTTGCTTCCATAATTCCTCCTGCCCCAGGCAAAAGCAGAAGAAACAAAATGCATATTAGCGGGACAGAACTGGAAACTAAACATGCCAGCTCTGCAATTTCCATTCTGGGAAACCTCAAATGTATTATAGAAGTTACATATTATAGAAGTTATTTTTTTTCTTTTTTCAAGCATTGATAAAGAAGTTGGAGTGATTAGAATTAGTTATTAGATTTTCATAAATCCTACAGGTTGTTTCAGATTATGTGTGTGGCACGGTGGCGTAGTGCTTGCACTGCTGCCTCACAGCAAGAAGGTCCTGGGTTCAATTCCCGCCTGGGGCGCTGTTGACTCTGGGGTGCCCAGGTGGGTTATCTCCCGGGCCTTTCTGTGTGGAGTTTGCATGTTCTCCCCGTGCTCACATGGGTCTCCTGTAAAAGAACCCATCTAAAAACATGCAACATCCTGTCCTGTCCCTGACCAAGATGAGGACGTACACCTGGAATTGGTCCCCGGGCGCTGGGGAGGCTGCCCACTGCTCCCTGGCTGTCCCTGGAGGAAGGTCGGCGGGGATGGGGAAATGCAGAGACCTCATTCAACTCGGACACCCTACCCTGCGTGTGTGTGTGTTGTGTTCGGCGGCCACTTCCCCCCTTGCATGTGTTGTGTGTGTTGGTGCGTGTGTGCACCCTGAGTTGCAAATAAAGTAATCTTCTTCTTCTTCAGTTCACGCATTTCAAATGGACTTTCATAAGTACACGTTAAATCTTTTCTAATCAGGCAGGAATGCAGCATTTGAATCAGGGAGTTGGTGCAAAATGCTGATCAGTCACTAACTAGCTGGCCCCAGTGTTTACTGGCGTCTTAAACCATTCTCTGTACATAAGCAGAGTTACTACCTGCTTCAAATCTTCCTAATGAGCAACACAGAAAATATAACGGCCAAAAGTAACACAGTTGCTGCTGCTAGAGAGGACTGCTGGAGGTACAGATAGTGTAAATGATGGTGTAAAGTACAGTACATAGGCTTATCGTTGCCCATCGCTAAGCCACAGTGGGGATATTTCTCATTGAGCCAGTACACTCTATATATACAAGTCCTGTTTTATAGCCAGAGTGGGCAAATCGCCTGGAAAACTACAAATATTTATTATATCTCTAATATAATAAATCCTTATGGAAAGCAAAGGTGTTCTGCCCTTCTTACTGTTAATTCAATAGTGTCCCTCTGTACACTTTTTTTCATTTGAATGCAATGTTTTTGTTCATATCTGGTTTTGTTAATGGTCTTCTTTCAACAAATTTGTTTAAAAAGTCCACCATATCCTCTAGGAGTGATGACGACAATTTTTCCAGGGAGGTGATTGGTGAGGAGGCAGGTTTTTTATCCGTTTTGATCCGATTTCCTGAAGATAAACATAAGTTGCTATTGCGACATACTCCAGTAAAAAGTAAACTACCTTCGTGACACTGAAAACCCTGGATTAAACTTGAAGTTTCCTCGCTAACCCCATAATCCAGCTTCATAGTATAGGCCCCTGGACACCTCTGGATCCAATGCCAGAGTCCTGTCAACTTCAGCTCTTTGTTCAACACCATCCTGGAACTGCTCAATGGCAAATGGTCTTACCTCAATGTCACCCCTTCCATCTGCTGGTGGATCTCAGATATTCTGACAGATGGAATGCAGTTCATGCAGCTGGGATCCAACCTGTAAAATGCAATCTCTAACACCACAAGAATATGTTTATTTTCTCATCCTCTTCTCGCTGCACACCAATAATGGCACGTCTATTAAACTGCTTATGTTTGCAGACGACACCACCTTAGTGCACCTCAGCCCCAACAACGAGGCCATGCAAAGGAAAGAGGTGGCTTGCCTCAGATTATGGTGTGCTGTTGTGGTGTGTCAGTGGTATTGTTAGTGGTAGTGTTTTTTTCTATAAACCCTGTTGCTTTCTGAAATGCTACACCTAGCACCTTGAACCAAGAAAGCCCAACAGAAGATGTTTCTCTTGCAGCATCTGAGGAAGTTTAGGATCTGGCAACCAATCCTGGTCTAGTTTGACTGATCAACACCCAAACGCATCTTCAATCATGATCTGGTTTTGCTCCACCTCCTCCTGTTCCTAAGGCAAACTCTAGCATGTTATAAGCACTGCTGAGTGGGTCATAGGTCAAGGATGTCAACTCATGTTTGTCACCTTTAGTGGTGCAGATATTTGGACACCATTCATTAATTTACTCTTCATTTTTTAGTTATGGTTTAACTTTTTTTGATTGAGTGGGGTGAACTTGAATCCAGAGCTTTTTTAACCTGTTTGAGATAGTCTATCACCTTCGGACTCAGGCTCATTAAGACTTAATTTTAACACGTGGGCATCCATTAGAAACAAGCCTGTGACCCATTTGATCCCGACCCCAAGTTTAAGAATTGCCTTTTTTAACAGAATAGGTTGACTGATGCCTTTTACACCTGCACAGCTTTACACTCACACCGTTACATTCATGCATACGAAGCAGTTCCCAGTACAATCATAGTCCTGTAGTGCTGGTCACTGAGCAGCTCCACTGGAGCACTTCAGAAGTTATGTGCAATGCTAAAAGCTGCACTAGGCAATTTTACACATCGGTGACTCCGAATAGCAGCAGGAGGAAACCGTTTTAATTTTGAGGACTTCAATAGCCAGAAATCCCGTAAGGTAACGTCTAAATATCTTCTTAGTGTCTGGTGGAGGTGGTGAAGAGGTTCAGCCATCGTTGGTGAGTCCAGCTTTCTCTTTTGGATTTCACTATTAAGTTTCACTTGGTCACTTCATGTGAGAAGATTTCCTGCTAGTGATTATACCAACACCTATATAAGGATTTGGGCAAGAAAATTAGATTTCCAACACTCTGACTTCCTCAAAAGTGAGAAAGCGTTGAGGGTAACACATCATAAGACTTAGTCCTGTCTTCACTGCATGCGAGCGTCTGTGCGTTAGCGTCAGTGTTCTGTATTTAGCAGGAGCAGTAATCCAGTTAGCCCTCATCAGCTGTGTGGATGTTTGTTCTTCCCCTCCTTTCATCTCATTCGGACTCATCCAATTAACCCACAGCGAGCAAAGGCTGCATGGGGGCACATACTCAGCACCAGGGGTGGACACGGCACAAAAATATCCCACTCAAGCAGGAAGTACTGTCACACTGCTGTGGAAGTGAAATTTCTGGTGTAAAAATCTACCTAAGTAGAAAGAAGCTCATTTAAAATGTACTCGCACACAAGTAAAAGTTGAGTTGAGAAAAAAAGAATATTACTGCATAGTAATGCATAAACGGCGTGTATCGGCTTTTCCACTAAAGCCGTGAGAAGGTAGAGTCCGTGGTAAGGAGAACGCACTTTGTAAAAAAAATAAATAAAGTCCACAGAAAAAAGGTGCACAAAACAGAGTTGTAAATTCTTGTTATGAACAAATGAAAACGAAACTTTGCTTAATGATGTGAAGTGGTCAAAAATGATATATTACCACGCTCACTTTCTCAACATTTAGTTGGCGACCCAAGCAAACCAAACTCAACTCCAAAAATGAAAACCACCCCCCCGGCTATGACGTGCATTATTTAAAGACACGCACCCATGGCTTAATGGCTACAACAGGGAGAGAAGAAGTATGCATTATGTCCATCTTGTACAAATGTTGGTGATGACATAATATTCAAATTACGGAATAAATGACTAAACTGCATATTCTATGGGTTTTGGACGAAGAGGAATACAAAAGTTATTTAAAGTAGTCAGAATCATATCACTGAGCTTGAATCTTGGGACTTGGCCACTTCCTGCATGTGGCCAGCTTGCTGGGAACAGGATTCATATTTCAAAGTAACCTTTCCAGCCCTGCTCTTCGGTGCAGTCCTACTGCACAAACTACTCCAGCACAGAAAACGGTTCACTGGTCCCATCCCCCATTAGCAGCAACAGGAAGTATTTTCAGTGATTGCATAATTAGTATCTATACAAGGTCATCTGCAGAAATGTTTTCTGCAAAAATCCATATTGAAACTGCTTTGGATACTGTTCTGAACTGAAATATATTTAGGTGCAGGTAGCAACTAAATAGCAGGTAGGCAGAAAAGAACAAAGGAGAGAGGGAAAGAAAGAACCAAAGAAAAAGAATGAGGAGGAAAACGAGGGCGCGAGATGGACAGAGCTGGAAATGGAGAGGAATCAGACTTTGGTAACAGCAAGAGTTGGATCGCAGTTTTCTTCAGTAATGAGTAATTTCCTGTTGTGTTTCCTTAGGGTAACACACCCACGCACACACACACAGAGCATCACAGTAATGAGTCAAACATATCTGAGAGGATATTAAAACAGTGTAAGCTTCCACTTGTTTTTATAGTTGTTATACTTCTATTATTTAAGCAAGCTTAGCCACTTCTAATTAAGTGTGTGTGTGTGCGTGTGTGCGTGCGTGTGCGTGTGCGTGCACCTGTTGTGTATTGGGGACATTAAGCTCTGATAAATGGCCCTATTCTGCTCTGCTCAGTGGACATACACTCTGTAATTAACTGTTACTGGGAGGAAGAGTGAGAGAGTAAGTGTGTGTGTGTGTGTGTGTGTGTGTGTGTGTCCTGCATTCAGTCTCCCTCGCAGAGACAGAATTTCAGGCTTTATGAACCATCTATCTCCCTTAACACTCAACTCACCATTAAACACACACACACAAACAATCCTTTTTTCTTCTTTTCTCCTTTTCTTCTCTCTTTCTTTTTTACAGTGAAAACCAGTTGATGTAAGAACTGCTTTGGGATGGTTTCAGTTCTTGAAAATTGGAAGCGTCCAGAAGCAACAACTCAACGTCACCGAGTTGAAATTAAATGGGTTAAAGCCACTCTTCTGGTGGAAGCGGCATCCCTCCGGTTTATTGAGGAGAATACAACTTTTGAATTATGGTCTCTCGTGGACTCAAGGGGTTGAGAGAAACTGTAGTTTTTATTCTCATGAATCACCCCCTGCAACAACTGCACCTTCCACCTGGGTTTGGAATTAGGGTTAGGCTAATGTCCAGTATAAACTGCTAAGACTTATCGAAGCAGAGTTACAAAGTTTTACAAGTTATATAAAAATGTAAGCAAAGAAAAAACGTGAGAGGAAAAAAGCCTTTACTCTTTACACTCTGAGTTGTAGCTTGAGAAGAGTCAAGATTCAAGAATCCTTATTTGTCACATACACACACAGGGTGTGCAGTGAAATGAAAAGTGGCAATGCTCAGCAGGAATGTGCAAAGGGCAACAACAGTACACAGTATTTACAATAAAAAAACAGCGCAATATTTACAGTAAGAGCACTATTTACAATGGTAAGAAATATAATTTAAAAATATAGTAAAATATGAAAAATATTTGTATAAATGTATATAAATCATGTGTAGTCGCTACGTGAGTGTGTGTGTGTGTGTGTGTGTGTGTGCATAAGAGGGGCAGTTGTGTGGGACTTGATGGGGGCCCTGGTGAGGTCAGAGTTCACAGTCCTGATGGCCTGAGGAAAGAAACTGTCTCAGTCGGAAACAGTCCGTTGTTGATCCTTCATGCTCTGGTTCTGCACCTCCTGGTGTATAAGTCCTGCAGGGTGGGGAGTGTAGTTCCAATAGTGCGTTCAGCTGAACGCACTACTCTCTGCAGAGCCTTCCTGTCCTGAGCGGAGCTGTTGCCAAACCAGGCAGTGATGCTTCCTGTCAGGATGCTCTCTACAGCTCCAGAGTTGAAGGACTGAAGGATCCTCCGAGAGACTCTGTATTTCCTCAGTTGCCTGAGGTGGTAAAGGCGCTGCCTTGCCTTTCTTTCCAGAGTGTCAGTGTGTGTGGACCATGACAGATCCTCGGTGATGTGGACTCCCAGGTATTTATACCTGCTCACCCTCTCCACAGTAGTCCCATTAATCTCCAGTGGTGAGTACGTCCTCTGTTGTTGTGTCCTCCTAAAGTCCACACTCAGCTCCTTAGTTTTGGTGACATTCAGGAGGAGGCTGTTGTCCTGGCACCAGAGTGACAGGTCAGCGACTTCCTCCAGGTAGGCCTTCTCGTCGTTGTCGGAGATCAGGCCCACCACCACTGTGTCATCCGCAAACTTAATGATGGAGTTGGAGTTGAACCTGGCCACACAGTCATGTGTGTACAGGGAGTACAGTAGGGGGCTGAGGACGCAACCCTGGGGGGATCCTGTGTTCAGGGTGAGGGGGTTGGAGGTGTGTCTGCCCACCCTGACCACCTGGGGCCTGGCGGTCAGGAAGTCCAGGATCCAGGCACACAGGGGGGTGTTCAATCCCAGCTCAATCAACTTGCCAGCCAGTCTGGTGTAAGGTGACCAGATTTCTGAAATGAAAACCGGGGACATTTCCAGTTCGGCGGTCAATATATATAAAATATGTTATTATCTATGAAATAAAAAAGGGGGACAATTCCGGTTTCATGTATTTTGACCACTGTTGTACTGTCAGACATCCCAAGTTGACAGAACTGGTTTCAGGGAGACGCGCCGGACTCACGCTGCAATCACAATTATGAGAGAACTACTCCAATATTCTTATCATTACCTCAATTACTCCTGATTAGGGGATCATAAGACACAAATCACTTACTCATTCTCTGTGTGACTGATGAAATCTCTCTGTTCCTGATGTTTGATGCTGATGACACTACAAAAACTTATAACTAATATATTATAGGCCTACCATCCATGTTAGCAGCCATTTTGTTGTCAGTGCACTTTAATTTTATAATCCATAGGCTATTGTTTCCCCTTTATGCCTATTAACTTAAAAGAACCTTGACTGAACTTTAAACCAACCAGGCCTAATACTCACGGCTTTCTGGTCTCTCACTTAGCCTACTATGTCTTTAGTGCATCACCCTCTTCTTTTCACCATCTTCCACCGTCAATACTGCAATCACAAGAAAACTACACCACTATTCTAATCATTAATTTTATAATGAGTAGATTACTATTTCCCCTTATGTCTATTAATTTAACTGAAGCTTGACTGAACTCTAAACCAACCTGCCTTAGTAACGCGGTCCCGCGTACTATCCCGTCCAGTATCAAAGAATTGACCGATGTCCTAAGTGCTCTCCCTACGTTTAGCCTCCCTAACGTGCTGTTGTCCCTGCATAAAGAACAACACAGCAGCCTATAGCCTGGTGATCTAATCATATCACACATACCCAGGGATTAAAGTGGGATTTGGCAGGTGGGGGAACCCTAAGATCCTGTGTAGCGGTGCAGCGGGGAAAAATGACTCACCTCATAATAATTATTGTTTATTTATTATTTATTTAAGACATTTGATGAATCAGATAACTTCAACAACACATAGTGTACACAGTGTTTCTATTTGTGGTGGTAGCTGACCGGTTGGGGGGGCACCCACACACTTTCTTAAATTAATTATTAAATAATACTGTATATAAGGTGCTCCACTGTAAATATAAGTACTTTGTGACAAATAACAATATTTACCGCCTTATACTCGTTTGTTACTTTCAGTAACAGCTCCACCTCGTCGTCCGCCCAAACAAAGACATCTCTGCTCTTAACTTTTTGCCATTGCTGTTCTTCATAACGATATTTTCTGCAACTAAGCAGAGCAGACAATCTGCTTCCTGTTTACACCAGCACGCGCATGCCCAGTGCAGGTGAATGGTAACGTGATATGCGTTTTTATGGACGGAGATAATTTCTGAAACGGTGCTATAACGCTTGTTTGGACCGAGATCGTTTTAGTTTAAAAAAAAAAACGAAAACGTATTATTGTGGATGTGGCCTCAAAGAGGAGGCTACACGGAGAGGAGGGGCAGCTGGAAGGAATGCCAGGCTGCAGCACACGAAAATGAACTCGCTTGACATTATCATGTATGAAACTGCCAATCAGATTTATCTACTTATTAATCAAAGGTGCCGGAACGCCGTTCCGGATCGTTCCGGCCCACTTTAACCCCTGCACATACCCACTGACCCACTGTAGATTTACAGACAAAAACGTTTTAGATAAATTATATTGACATTGGCTAATTTAAGCCTCCCTCTGTACTAACGGGCTGCTTTGCAATGTGTATCGCTACCTAGGCTAGCTTAAACTGAGTTTACCTCAACATATCTTTTGCAGTCATTTAAACCTCCGCCCACGACTGAAAAGCTAGAATTGCACACAGTGCAGTGTGCCATAGTTGGCTTATTTTTTACTGCCTTAAGACATGGATATGTTCGTGAGTGGTCTGATGATAACTTTGTAGAGTATTTTCTTTTTTTGGCTCCGTGTTCCATTTGGCTAGCAAAATCTTGAAATCACATCACCGAACATCACATTCCGCGCTGTTGTTGTGCCGAAGTGCGTAACTCGTGCGTTGTTTTTTGTTTTTTTTTGTTCGGGAAATTAACTCCTTTCCGGGAGTCAGGGAGATTGGGCTCATTTCCGGGAGACTCTGGAGTAGGGACGTTCCGGGAGACTATGGTGCAGGCCGACTTTGTAAAAATTGGGTACCAACCGGTAGGCTCTGCTGCCCCGTCTTTCTTGCCACGTAAAATATTATTTCACTTTGCGGTCTGTTTTTAACGCACAGTTAAAAACGGGGACATCTCCGGGGACAGCTCCAGCCAGGGACTGTCCCCGGAAAACGGGGACGTCTGGTCACCCTAGTCTGGTGGGGACTATGGTGTTGAAAGCTGAACTATAATCAATGAACAGCAGTCTCACATAGCCCTCCTTCCGGCTGTCAAGATGAGAGTGTGGTGTGCAGTACCTGGGAGACAGCATCATCTATGGATCTGTTTGGACGATAAGCAAACTGCAGCGGGTCCATGGAGCAAGGGAGGAAGGCGCAGATGTAGTCCTTTATCAGCCTCTCGAAGCATTTCATGACCACCGAGGCTGATAAAGGACTACATCTGCGCCTTCCTGACTGAGCTGACTCAGCTCAGTTAACCTGAACAAACTGTTAGCTAGCTAACTAGCCAGCAGGCTAATTTAGTTCAAGTTAACATGTGACTACTAGCTAACGCTAGCTTCTACAAGATATGTTAGCTAGCGTGCTGTTAACAGATGTGTTATAACAAGACAGTGATGGTTAGCAGACCAGCTAGCTGGTTAGCTAGCTAACACGCTAACATTATCTCAACACTAAATCAATCAGATGTATCAGTGATGAAATGTTCCCAGTCAAAAACAGCACAGAAATTAACCATATCTATTCAGTTCTGTTGAGACGAACAAGTTGTACGTTTAGGAACGCAATCAGCCGCTGTTGCCCAAGAGCTGTGGACTTCCAATATGGCCGCCAGAGCCTGCGTTATGTCACATGAAAGTGCTCTATTCTGTAAATGGTGTGACTGTGTTGGGGGTTGTGACCAGAGATCCATATGTTTTACTGAATTAAAACTCACAGGCCAAAAAGATTATCCTGAATATTAGTTTCTGTACTGTGTCACTACTGTACTTTCTAAGCCCTGCATTACCGAACCAGCGAGTGAGGTTCAAAATGATTAGCTGCATTAATCATCTGAGTAGTGGAGGTCATCAGGGACTTGCTTAATCCTACCTAGATTTACTGTCATTTTCCTAATTAGCAGAGTCACTGAGTGGAACATTAGAATGGATCTAGTGGGTCAGTACAGTCTTAATGACTACGCTTCATCATCTGGTCTATTGTTATCATCTCTGCTACTGTTTGAGTTTGTTAATTGTATTTCCTAAAGCAAACAGTCAAAAGAGCTTTGTAGTAGCAGTATGTAGCGCTAAGACTGGGATCAAAGAGCGTTTGTCGGTGTGGTGTGAAACTCACCGAAACAAATGACTGGCGCAAAGTGCTTTGAAATATGGGACGGACATTTATAGGAGAAATGGCATCATGGGAGTACAACGAGAGACACTAGTTGTATTTGCAGTCAGGCTTTCACACCAGCCTCAGAAGGGAAAAAATTTGAAAGTACGCATTGAGCATCTTTGTAAAGTTTAAATTCAGCCTTTTTCTCACATTACAAACAAACCCTCTACAGCTTCTTACATTAAAGCTGTAAAGAAAGAAAGAAAGAAAGAAAGCAAACTAATGAGTCTTTCTCTTTCTCTCTCTCAGGTCCTGTCTCTGGGTGCTGATGTGTTACCGGAGTATAAACTCCAGACTCCCAGGATCCAGAAGTGGACCATCCTCCACTACAGTCCATTTAAAGCTGTGTGGGACTGGGTCATTCTCCTATTAGTCATTTATACAGCCATATTCACACCTTATTCTGCTACATTTCTACTGAGGTTGGTATAGACACACACACAACTAGAAACTAGAACAACCACTGCAACCAGTATTGCTAATAATGCTAATGCTAATAACGCTGTTACCGCTTTATAAAAAAAGATCAAGTTAAACAGTCCATTCCTCTAAACTATTAGAAGATCCAGTCTGTAATGTTGTGTCAATATAGAGGAGCCAGTCTGTAAAGTTGTTTCAGTATAGAGGATCCAGTCTGTCAAGTTGTTTTAATATAGAGGATCCGGTCTGTAAAGGTGTTTTAATATAGAGGATCCAGTCTGTAAAATTGTTTTAATATAGAGGATCCAGTCTGTAAAGGTGTTTCAATATAGAGGATCCAGTCTGTAAAAGTGTTTCAATATAGAGGATCCAGTCTGTAAAAGTGTTTCAATGTAGAGGATCCAGTCTGTAAAGGTGTTTCAATATAGAGGATCCAGTCTGTAAAAGTGTTTCAATATAGAGGATCCAGTCTGTAAAAGTGTTTCAAAATAGAGGATCCAGTCTTTTAAAATGTTTCAAAATAGAGGATCCAGTTTGTAAGAGCACAAACTTTTACTTTATGAGAGTAAGTGTAACTGTTTCAAATAGTAGATCTTGTTTTACTAAACTCTTATAAAAAATGTTTTGCCCCTCAGTGACCAGGAAGAAGCAGCCATGCAGAGCTGTGGTTACTCCTGTTCGCCCCTAAACGTTGTGGATCTCATAGTCGACATCATGTTCATCGTCGATATCATCATTAACTTCAGGACCACCTATGTCAACTCCAACGACGAGGTGACCGATTAACTAACTAACCGATTGATTTATTGATTGACAACTGAGTGTGTGTGTGTGTGTGTGTGTGTGTGTGTGTGCGTGCGCGCGCGCGTGCGCGCGTGCGTGTGCGCGTGCGTGTGTATAACTGATTGACAGTGGAAATTAGCAAGTGGATCCAGTCAATTTACCCTGGATGAATAAATCGATGTAGACTCACTATAAATACAGAGACTTTATTGGTTTCATTAGGAGTCTAGTTGTCTTTTCTCATGCCCAACTGACTTTAAGTGATCAAATTATTCTTCTTGACAGTTATAGATGACAAAAGGAACACATGTAGCCCTCAAGCAGGTGCATCAATAATGAACACAATAAATTCCTAAGGCTTATTTCTATTGTTTGTGGAGGTTTTTAAGCTTGCTTCATATAGGATTTACTGGAATCATGAGCTACGGATCATGTCAACCTCCTAGTGGTAATTACCAGCAGGAGGCTCTTTTTTCAGGCTCTGACATCTCCCATTTGGTGCGATAGCAGTGAATCCACCGATGTCGGCAGTCCAAGGAAATCAAAATCTGTTATATTCTCACTAATACAATTCACTTCAATTTACTAATCACATGCAATATCTTCTGCAGTTTGTTTATGGTTGACATTAAATTCATGAATTAAAAAATGATTTTGGCGTTCGAACAGGTTGAACATGCAAACGCTTGTTCAAGTCGAGAAGTTGTAGCAACAAGATGTTTTAGATGCTATTTGAAGGACTTGTAGTGTTCTTTAGTTCTCTGGCTCTTGTGAGGTTCCATGTGAAGCCAAGGGGACAAAAACAGGCGTATAAAAATAACATTTTCTTCTTTCTTTCTTTAAAACCAAATAGTTTCTTTCTCCATTTTTTTGTTTGCTACCTATTGGAAAGCCCTAATGTTAATTTCATGGTAGGCCGAACAGGTTGAGACATACGTTACTTTTGGGCCAGTAAAAGTCACTGAAAGCAAGATGCTAATGACCTGCAACAGTTTTGCTGCAACTTGTATTATAAAATAACTGCATAGCTATCAGATCTGATATGCATTACATTATATACCGCCAGTGGCCAAAGTATTGGGGCTGTGCTTGGACCTCTTTTTCTAATACATTTGACTATGTGTCTATAAAAGTACTGCAGTTTGAGCGTGAGGATGTCCATGGTTTCACTGTTTCTTAGTTTCCATCGTGTTTTTTCTTCCCAGGTGGTCAGCCACTCTGCTCGCATCGCGGTCCACTACTTCAAAGGCTGGTTCCTCATCGACATGGTGGCGGCCATTCCCTTTGACCTCCTCATCTACCGCTCAGGAGAGGAGGTGGTCTGGGGAGGTGGGGAGGGAGAGGTAGGGAGGAGGGAGAGAAGACAGTTAGAGGGCTTAGAGAGAGAGAGAGAGATAGAGGGGAGAGGATGGATTGAGAGAGGAGGAGAAGAAGCAGGGGTTGATGAGAGAGGTAGCGAGGCGGTCAGGGGGAGAAGGCGAGGTAAGGAGGAAGGGAAGAGGGAAAGGCAAGGAGGGCAACTTTGACAACCCCGGTTATGCTGCATTCACATCACATGGGAAAGATGCAACCTTCCTACTTGAAAATAACGTTCACCTCACCTTTCAGATGATAAATATTACTTGAGAGTGACGATGGACCTCGATTTCTTCAAAGTCCTGAATTCCGATGACATCAATCATCAAATTAAAGGAACATATATAATGAACCACTTGATGGATTTTTGGTTTGTGGTTGACATTGCAATTTTTGGTTTGCCGTAAAACATGAACTCAAATGTATTATCACTAAGTGCATGTGTGTTCACTGTAAAAAAAAAAAAAAGCTAATCAGGTGCAACCAAAGTCTACAGAAAACTTCAATCTTGGCATCTTGGTGCATTCAATCGAGATTGAGAACGTGAACACTTCTATGTCGCTGCTTTTAATCGTCGTATCTCTGACAGTTATTCCTATATGAACTGAATGCAGCATTAGACCAGGGTTAAAACATTTCTGGAAAACAGTTAACACTGGGTGCAATGCTATGAGGAAATGGCTTATAAAGGAAGTCCAAGAAAATTAGCATTGAAATCTCCGAAAACCGACAAAAATTGACATAGCGAAAGATTTTTGAACATTGAAATCACTGTCCTCCTTTCTCTTATATGACCTCCTCTTCTCTGACTCCTCCTCGCAGACCACCACACTGATTGGCTTATTGAAGACAGCCCGGCTGCTGCGATTGGTCCGCGTAGCCAGGAAGTTGGACCGCTACTCAGAATATGGCGCCGCTGTCCTCTTCCTCCTCATGTGCACCTTCGCCCTCATTGCACACTGGCTGGCCTGCATCTGGTACATTATTCTGTTTTATCCTGGTTTTATCCTTCTTGACATGCAACTTAATCTAAGCATTTTTGTTTTTATTTGCAACATCACCAGCAAATTGTGTTTTGATACTTTTCGTACTCTCATGAAGCAAGGGTTCTTGTGCTCTCATCAGCATGGAAGCCAAATGAGAAAGAGTGAAAAGAAAAGAAAAGAGTATAATTATACAATGCTGAGAACTAGAAAAAGTAGAGGTATTTTTTCATCCTCTTGAAAAGTAACAAGATGTACGGATCCCCAGACTTCAGTAATGGATATGTTTAAAATGGTACATCCTTTAGACTCCAACTATATGAGCTATACTCTTTATCCACAAATCCATCTCAGGTATGCCATAGGTAACGTGGAGCGGTCCGGCTCGAATCAGATCGGCTGGCTGAACGCTCTGGGCGACCAGCTGGGGAAGCCATACAACGATTCGATCATCGGGTCCGGTCCGTCCATTCGGGATAAATACGTCACGTCGCTCTACTTCACCTTCAGCAGCCTGACCAGCGTGGGATTCGGTAACGTCTCCCCAAACACCAACTCCGAGAAGATCTTCTCCATCTGCGTCATGCTCATCGGATGTGAGTTCTACAACGAATCACTTTCTGACCAAGTCAGGGTGACTCCTGTAAAGCTGGCAGTTATTTACAAGTTGCAGCATGAGTAGTGAAGGTTAGAAAAATGTCTTCAAAAGTTTATCTCCTGTCCCCACAAGAGCATTATTGGTGCGGAAGTGGAATAATTTTGGTTGATATAAATGACACTCCTTCTTTAAATGAATCATAAATGAAAAAAATATAAAAGCTCTCTCTCTTTCTCCCCCTCAGCCCTGATGTATGCCAGTATTTTCGGTAACGTATCGGCTATTATCCAGCGGTTGTACTCAGGCACGACGCGCTACCACACCCAGATGCTGAGAGTCCGAGAGTTCATACGCTTCCACCAGATCCCCAACCCGCTGAGACAACGGCTGGAGGAGTACTTCCAGCACGCGTGGTCATATACAAATGGGATCGATATGAATGCTGTAAGTATAGAGGGCTTTCAGGTGACCTGAACTCACCCTTTGGCGGCCATATTGGAGGTCCACAGCTCTTGGGCAACAGTGTGAACAGCTGTGTTTCTAAATGAATGAACTGAAGAGACATGGTTCATTTCTGTCTGTTTCTGACTTGGAACTGATTATTTCATCACTGATGCATCTGATTGACTTTGTGTTGAGATAATGTAGCTTGTTAGCTAGCTAACCATAGTATCTGGTCAACTAACCATCACTGTCTTGTTAACACATCTGATTAGCACACTAGGTAATGTAATCTAGTAGAAGCTAGCATTAGTAGTGGTCAAGTAGTTGTATGTTAACATTAACATCTGTTGCTTTGCTAAATTAGCCGGCTTGCTATTTAGCTAGCTAATAAAGTAAAAAACCAACAGTTTATTCAAGTTAACTGAGCTGACTCTTCTCAAGCTACGACTATCAGACTATATTTACTTTAAATTATTAATGAATATCTCTATTTCTAGCCTGGTTGTTATGTATTTAGACATTATTTCCATGATGGATCCAGCCATGGTTGCTTGGAGATTTGTGACACAACTGCAAAGCCTCTATTAAAACAACAAGGAGGATGATGATAATACCCAGCAAACATGAAAGAAAGACAGTTGAGACAACGTCTATAGTTGTCCATAGCTGTTTTGTGAAATCATGATCTAAATATCTTTATCAGTTCAAAACTGTTTCCAAATTTGTATCGTGCCATAATAACATATTGTAAAAACAGTAGTGCTTGTTGGCCCTTCCTCTTTCTCTTTGATATTTCTCTGTCTTGCAAACCCCTCTCCCTTCATCCTTCCCTCTCCTCCAGGTTTTAAAAGGTTTTCCAGAGTGTCTCCAGGCAGATATTTGTCTGCATCTCAACCGCACACTGCTGCAGAACTGTAAGGCCTTCAAAGGTAATCCTCATTTTAAAACATCCAAAACTTCCAACAACTTTACTTTAGAACACTGAGGACATTTAAATTCAAAGGGTTTCTCTGTTAACCTTAATAGCCTCACACATGACATCCTTTAAAGTACAGGCATGATTTTGACAAGATTTTAGGGGAAAGGGGAGGTCTACAAATCAAAAATCCTACATTTTAGAAGAGGGTGAAAAGGTTTTTCTGAGCAACTTTCAAAATTTGGCCCATGAGCTTTGGCTTCGGTTTAGATGTTGCCCTAATGGTGTATTTTATTTGTCGTTTAGGTTCCACTAAGGGCTGTCTGAGGGCCCTGGCGATGAGGTTCAAGACAACCCACGCTCCTCCTGGTGACACCCTGGTCCACGCTGGAGACCTGATATCAGCTCTATACTTCATATCCAGAGGATCCATAGAGATCCTCAGAGGAGACGTGGTGGTGGCTATACTGGGTATGTGCGAAAGAAAGAAAGAATATTGTTAAGAGGCACAGTGCTGTTGTGTGAGCCTCATGTATGGAGTAGTAGCTCCATCTAGTGGCCAACCTCTCTATGAAGTGCCTCTATAGTTATTCAATTGTATTAGGCCACCACAGTAAAAAAATCATTACTATTATTATTTCCAGTGCAGCTATAATGGAGTTTAATAACAGAAAATTGTTCAGAAATCCATCAGAGAAGAGGAATAGACCGACAGTAGACTCAATAGACCAGAATGCAATGCAGCTACAAGACATGTTGGTGTGATGCTTGACTGCTTTTTCTTGCCTGGAAAAACTCTTGCTCTCTCGCTGCTACCGTGCTATCACTATCATTATTGCGCTCTCCTCCTAAACATACTGAAAGCAATAAGCTTAGGCACATTCTCTTGGGGCCGTCGAGGAAATCAGTAACTGAAGAAGAAGTAGACGAGGGAAAGTGGGTACAATTAAGAGGCAAATTACAACACTTCATCAAAAAAATAACTTGCTGGAATGCACTGAGCATCACAGATTGATGATATAAAACAGTGTAAGAGTACCTGAGGGGGGGAATTTTCCTTTAAGCGCTTGTGTTACGAGGGCCAGCTTATTGCATGGTGTTGATGTCTGATGAGTCAGACCTAAAGTAAGGTTTGGATATAAGGTTGCAGAGAGAGATGATTTTATTTTTGTTATTTAAAGGCATATTCTTTTCACTGACTACTAGATGCGTAAGCGAAGGTCAATCATATTAATTTGTTATATATTATAAGTGACATATATATATTATTGAAGTTTAGGAATGATACTTTTTTTAGCCAAGTAATTTTGAATAAAGCTGGTTAGTTTTATGTGCTCAGTGACAGTTTTAAATGATTATTAAGGATTGTGTCCATTGGTCTGTTCTGTCTTTTACCAACAGCATTCTTCTTAATAATAATGATAATAAACTTTATTATAAGAGTGATCTTACATGAGCGCCATCAGCTGGCCTATAAAGGTTACTGCTACAGGCATTTCCAGTGTGCGCAGTTCAACAAAGACATAATAAAAATCCTCATTGACTTCAGCAGATCTAGAGGGATCTAAATGTAGATGTGTGTCCTGCTGACAACCATGATAATATAACCCATTTTCCTCCAGTCCTCAAACAACCAGACGCAGCGTTTACAGTGGATACAATGCTTTTATTATAATTACATATGCAGTATATTATAGGACCACCATGCCCAGTCAAGTCTATAGTTTCTCTTCTCTCCTCCAGGGAAGAATGATATCTTTGGTGAGCCCATCAACCTATTTGCTCGGCCAGGGAAATGTAGCGCTGACGTTAGAGCTCTGACCTACTGTGATCTCCATACGATACAAAGAGAAGAGATGCTGGAGGTACATGTGCTGTCACTGTTGGATCGCTGAATAATTACAACAATTACAGTGTGATAGATAATCTTTTGTGCCGATATTCAATATCTTTAAATTAAGTATTCAGTGTTTTCCCAGAACTGTATTCTTGTCAGGGTGGAAAAGCCTCTGAAACATTTGCGATTGGATTTAATAGCTAGTTTAATATTGATCAATTCTACAATAAATATTTAATGAATCGAACTGCATCATCCTTTTTTTTAAATAAAAATTGTGCTATTAATCAAGAGTACTTTTTTCAAATGGTATATATGTTTATTTTTTAAATTAAATTCCTAATTTGCTATTGTTTCTGCGTTGCCAGGTCCTGGACATGTACCCAGAGTTTTGCGACTATTTCTGGTCCAACTTGGAGATCACTTTCAACCTCAGAGATGTGTGTGACTGACGTGACATCAGTAAAAACTAAACCTTTCGGTCCCTATTCACTACAATCATAGAGATGGATGGATAGAAAGTTATATTTCAATCGCTATGAAAATTCACCAAAACAAAAAAAAAAATGCTTTCAATTTAAAGCTGCACTAGATTTTGCATGTTGACAACTTCAAATGGCAGAGAATGGTAACCATTTGAAATGTAAAGACTTCAATCCCCATAAATCCTGTTAGGTGATGTCAGTAAACTGCACACAGCACGCCCATGTTTACCGACCGGGTCTGGGATGCTTTACACGAAAGGATACTAAAGGGACAAGAGAGGAACAAGATCTAACATTGCTGTTTAGGAGACACTTTGTATTTCTCTCTTATGCTTCAATGTGTCACTTCCTGTGGGCGGAGAAAAGTAGCCAGAATACCAGAATTTAATTTGGACAAATGGGGTGAATCTACGTTGTCTCATTCAGGGGTATGAGACGTCCTTCTCTGTTGCAGCCCCACTTTGTGATTTAGGCTGATAAGACAGGTCTATTTTTATATTAAAAAAATCATGTCTAGTGCCGCTTTAACTCGAGACATCTCCATCTTATTTGGATCAATTCAAAGTAAATGCAACTTTTTATGCGATGCAACTTTATCCACGAGGAATTATATTATTATTTTCCTTCTTCACTCTTTCCAGACTAAAAATGCTATAGGTTCGGTGAGCAGTGAGGACTCCGATAATGAAGGCTTCAGCAGACGACTCCGAAAACACGAACTCTCCTTCACTCACAGAGCTGACAGAGGTAGTCATACATATATTAAGTATATAAAAACCTTGGCAGAACTCTGTCTGCTAATTGGCTATGTATTGTTTGCTGATGCTGTGTGACCAATCGCGTCTCATCACAAACAGAGGATCAAACCAATAGGTGGGAGACTAGTGTCTCCTTGTACTGCTGTCATCAAGTCCTGTGTAATTGGATGCTGGACCTTTCTTCAAGAAGGAAAGCCTCTAGTTTGACTTCATCCTGCTTTTCATGGGACCATTCTTGAATTTGTTTAGCAGTCTGTATATGGGCATTATGATCTTGGAATACAGGAACATCATGGAACAGTATTCTCACGTTGGGGTGCTCCTGGTACTGTAAAAGGACCTCATATTTCTGAGAGTAATCGTCAGACCTAATGACTCCCGGTAGATGGCTGCCATACCATTACAGATCCACCACCATGTTTACCATTTCACAACAGACATTGTGGCATAAAAGCATCCTTTGGCTTTTTCCAAATGTAAACCCGATGTAGGAAAAAGGCTGAAAGGCAACTCATCAGACCAGATTACTTTCTTCCATTGCTCAGGGGTCCAGTTTTTGTGCTCCTTACACCAGGTTATGTGTCTTTGTGTGTTGGCACCAACTACTTGGCCTCTTTGAAACTGTTATTTGCCTCATGCTGCATCGTGCACTCCTCCTAGGTGACTCCACCCCAATCAGCAATCGATCGCAGAGAGCTGCCTACCGGTCCAAAGGTGGGCAGAGTGACTGGGACCAGTGTGATGGACAAAACGATCATAAATTGTAAGCCATGACATTATCTCAGTTTATTTGTTTTTTTAAGCAGGTCTGCCCCACCATTGACACAAAAATAGTTTCAAAACCCACTTATTTTCTATAGCCTCTGAGTCTGTATGGCATGCCTGGGAATGCTTCCCCATGTTGTGTATTGCCATATTTTTATCTAATTCTTATTTTATTTATTTAATTAATTAATTAATGTATTTATTTAAATATATTTAAATAGTTTTAATATATTTAATCAAATATACAATACAGTATACAAATAAAGCTATTATTATTGTTGTGTGTTATTGTTATTATTATTATTATTATTATTATTAGATTCTGAAGTATTTTTGCTAACATCAGATAATTAATGTTCCGCACCCTCTTTTGTATTTTCAACACAAACAAACATTAACTCTGACCTTGCAGACATGGCCCTGTTTTCTCCAGTGGGGATGAAGGAGAAGGGGAAGAGTCAGAGCTGGTCGGACCCATCCAGACCTCACTAGCTGGTCTGGTTCATGGCCCTGCCGGCAATACCACTAGCTGTATGGAGACTGACAGGAGAGAGAAGACCCGTAGCTCTTTGACAGGTAGGATTAATGCTGCATTCATGTCATATGGGAAAGACAGTAGATACAAGCCTCCTACTTGAAAATAATGTTCACCTCAGCTTTTATTTGGCGACATCATTATACAAGTCCTTTTGGGATGACAAATCTTAAAATGCCATGGCAGGACACCGGTTAATCCAGCAAGGAAAATCACTCTGTCTAATGCCTCCCCCATTTATTAGAAATGAGGCTTTGGAGAAAGAGCTCGCAAGACACAGATGACTGGGGTCACTGATTAAAAATATTCCTTTAGGTTGTAAATCACCGCTTCTCAAACATGTGTCATTTACAAGACACAGTATTGTCACATTGGGGTGAACACAGGAATAAAAAAAGTTGATTTTAGTTCTGCAACAGTGTCAGTGTCACTGTCCTGGTTGTTATTCCAATTTTAAACTTTCTGCTTATGCAGACGACGCTATTCTTTTAGTTGTTTTGCTCACATTTTTCTCATCAGCAAAGGTTAACAGGGAAAAGTGAGGCCATGATGATTGGAGAGGGTTTGGATAAGTTAGTTACTGTATGTCAGTAACTTAACAGTTGGAAGCGAACATTCCTTGCTAAGAGCGTATTGTAATGGTTTTATTCATCCTAACAATGTTTCTAATGTTTCTTTTCTCTATGTTAAAAATGTCAGACTCTGTAACCCTAGACTTGTATGAGATGGAAGGTAAAGAGTTTAATATCGTGTGTAAAGTTGCTGAATAAAATGAAACTGAATGGTTGTACTGAATGATTGACACACCCTGGAGAGCTCATTTGGGATTGAGTTTGGTGGGCACTGGATAAACCACCGTTAATGAAAAGATCTGGTGATCTGCAGTGGAGAGTCCTGCATGGCATGGCAGTTTTTTGTAAACAGCAAACTTGATTTAAATAAAGGATTAATAAATTCATCTCTCTCTCACCATCTCTCTACCAGATGCTTTATTGGGGGTCTCCAACATCTTTAGTTTCTGGGGCTCTGAGAATCGAAACGAGCAGCAATACCAGGAGGTGCCCTGCTCACACAGCCTGCCTTCGCCTCCTCCTCACCTTGCCTCCCAGCAACCCCCTCACCCTCCCTCCTCCTCTTCCCCTCCTCCTCCTCCTCCTGTCCTTTCTCGGAGGCAGAAGAGGGAGTTAGAGAACAGGCTGGAACTGCTACAGAGACAGATTACCAGGTGTGTTGGTTTAATCAGGGAAGCTACTTGTTGCTGAAATTTCAATTCAATTCCCAGTATTTCTATTAAATGTATTTACCAGCAAATTAGTTATAAAACTTGTGTCATCCAGCTCTTATGTGATGCATATGATGTACTTTGTTTTATTACATATTTATTGTATTGTATTATATTTACACTGGTTGTCTATGGGTATCCCTTGTGATACACAGTCATAGCATTGTATTAACAGTTTTTTTAATACACACAGCATTTATTATTAATTATTATTATTTATTACATCCCATTTAACACCTCAGGATTCACATAGAAATTATATTTACCAAACTTGAACTTTAATGGCTGTCTAATTATCTATGATGGTAAGTGTGCCAGTCATGACTCAATTACTGTATGTGGATACTTCTGATAGGTCTGTGGTCCTTCAAAATAAAAACTAAATAGTAACCACTAAGATAAAAGGTGTGGGGGACCACAGACAACAGGAGTAGGTTCAGGGAGGATAGAGATGTTTTTTCCCAGCCAATGAAAGGAGCCAGAGTTTAGCAAAAATATTCAATCTGGCTCATCTCCTGGGGCCTGTTCCAAGAAGCGGGTTTAGTGAAAACTCTGAGTTTGTTAACCCTGAGATGAGGGAAACTCTGGGTTTTCCGTTCCAGAAAGAGAGGTAACTCAAACTCTGATTCAGTTACCATGGTAACTGACTCTGAACCTAACCTGCTCGCTGGCAGGTTTTCTTGAACAAACCCTGACTTTCTCCCTGTCTCCTCCCTCTGCTGAACCTGAAGCAGCTGTCGGACATGGCGTGTCCTTTCCTCGGTAACCCGATCGATATTCAAGCGGAAGTAATTTGCATAGCCTTACGTCAGGAGAGGATTTTGAGACCCCGATTAGATGTTCTATGTCCAGGATGGAAGAGCTGTCCGAGATATAATATGCCGTTTACACTTCACGGATTAAGCTACCACCACCCCGAGCAGTCAAATAAAGACACCTTTCATTTGGTCTTCTTTATTTCCTACAAATACAAAAGCAACAGTTAGTATTTTATATTGTTCCAACAACACATTTCACCTGTGACCATGCACCCACCTCTAACTTATGTTTGAGTAATGAAATTTCTAGATCTGCCTTTCGAATTTGTCGCCCCAAGTACACCATTTGAAGTATGTCTGGCCCAGACAGCTCAGTTGGTAAAGCATGAGACTCTCAGTCTCAGGGTTGTGGGTTCGATCCCCACATAGTGTTAATTATCACCTTTGTAAGTCGCTTTGGATAAAAGCGTCTGCTAAATGACTCTATTGTAATGTTTTTATATTTCATTTTCAGCTTCTGCCAAGAGCGCTTTGCGCCCGTGGGATTGCACCTAAATGAAAATATTTTTTTTCCAATACCATTCCACCACTTTCTCACATGTAGGTAATATTATAAGAAAGTGTGGTTAAATGTTAAATGAATACACTACTGCATTCAAACGTACGCATTGACTCGGGCAGCAATTCTCTCCCACGGCAATTCCCTCTCCTTTACGACCCTTCTGCTTGCTGGTTGCCATGGTGAATCGTAGTATCGGACCTCCATTGATGATGGCTTTTTATTGTCGTCGCGCACGCGCTTAACTCAAGGTGAACATACTCAAAGTTGATTGAACTAACTCAAATCAGCCGTTCTGGAACCGAAACCTCAGACTTGGCCATCTCGGAATTAATCAACTCAGAGTGCAGGGTTAGACTCAGAGTTTGCTGAACCTGCTTCTTGGAACAGGCCCCAGGTGTCCAGTCACTGGCTTTGGAAACAACCAGTGCTAGCGCTCCCTACCAATCTGTTGATTGGTCATTGGTGCCAGCTGTGTTGGGCAACCCCCTGGTGTTTTGTCAGCCAGGGCCGGTGTTGCCTCATAACCAAAGGCTGGGCCTGGGCCTGGCCCACGTTGGGAGGCAGCCCTCCAATGCCTCGCAAGTATGATAATTCATTGAGACTTCATAAAGATCTATTTTCCATAAAATTTTAAATGTAATTGTTTGATTGGACCAAAGGGGACAACTTATTTTGCTGTAGGCTTGTTTTATACTTGAACTTCTCAAGTTCTTCTTTTTGGGTTGCAATGAAGACATTGACAAGAAATTATCCATACAGAGTCGATTTCTCTAAAGTACAGCTGCAGCTTAGGGTTAGAGAAGCTAGCTGTTGACCAGAGGTTTGTTTTACACACTGGAGCCATGCATTGCCACAGACTTACAGTCTGGTATACCACAACGTTGACTTGTGTGTTTGTTTTCCAGGTTGGAGTCACGCATGTCGTCAGACATGGGGGCTGTCATGCAGCTGCTGCAGAGGCAGATGCCAATGATCCCGCCCTCCTACAGTACCCTGACATCAACACCTAACGCACCCTCCTCACCCATTCTGTCCCCTACTGCCACCTCCCCACCATGCACCCCCACCCCTACCTCCGCCACAGACAAATTACCGACCTCCAGCTCCCATCAGCAATCGTCTACAGAAAACCAAGATATTGCCCAGTCTCCCTCCCTTGCCTTTTCTACCTCGTCACCCCTCACCGACGCCTCACCCCTTCAGACTTCCCCATTTCAGTCCCACCCTACTGATCAATCTACATGCACCCGATTACCCACCACTCAGCCCCAGCCACAAATAATCCCCCACCAGACCCCAAACACCCCACTTGAGATCATCTCCTCCTCTGCAGACCTGCAGCAGAATTCCCCCGTCCCCAGTGAAGATTTCTCACAGATTTCCCCCTCCTTGATCCAAAATCTACCGCCCTCCACCCCAAATATTTTCCTCGGCATAGAATGTCAATCACCTACCCAGCTTTCTACCCCCGTCTCCACCTCTTTCCACCAAACCCAAACTGGAGGTTGTCCGTCCTCTCGTTCCCCCTCCCTCACTTTGCCCCTCACCACTCTAACCTCCCGGCCCCCAGAGAGGCTGGTGCAACCAGTTACTCCTCTCAAGACACAGAGCTTGGCATCTCTCTCACAGGTACTGTATCCCTTGTATAAGTAGAATGAGAAGTATTCTATTCTATTACCTTCTGTTCAGATAGAAAACATTTTTTTTGAATGCATGCAATAGGGCGAAAACTAAGTAGCTTCAAGCAGGACATCCAGGACATCTATCCAGACACCTGTCAACAAAACTGTCCATACAGGCCTATGTATTTTTTTTATCATCTTTATTCTCTCCATCACAGGTTCTTGTAAGTTCAGACTTTGAGGGCTCACCCTCCAAATCGAGCCAATCACTCAGCAGCACTGAAATAGAGCTACACCTCCTGCAACCATGCCCTCCACAGGGCAGTTCCTCACAGCCCTGCACTTCTGGCACAGACAGCCAATCGAGGCACCATCTCCAGAGTCAAACCAACCAACACGAAGACGGCCCATTCAGCTTGACTTCTCACAAGAGCTCAGGGACAGGGACAGCACTGTGCCAATCTGAGCCATCGGAGGACCAACGGCGCCTCTCGTTGCCAGGTGACCCAGCATCATCATTGGACAGCAGCTGGATGACTCAGCACTATGGTTCAGACCCAGGAAGTTAGGGGCGATGGCGCTGGTTTTTCATCCTGCTGGTATGAAGAGTCAGCACTGTAATTTATTTGTGCATTGAACGGAGAAAACGGAATGAACTGGACTGGATTTATAATTTAATCTGCTATCTCTGGGAATGCTGGAAAATACAGGTTCAAAGATCATCCTCACACTTTAAGAACACTGGCCCACATTTATCTTTAATTGTAGGGTTGCTTATCCAGAATCTGTTTTTGTCTCTCAGATTACAATGAACTGAGATAGTTAAGGATGCATTGTCACTGATGCTAGATCAGCCTTTACTGTGAAAGGGCAGAGTCATCGATAGACTTTGGCTATTGCAGTTTTCAGCATCAGCCATTCGATTTTCTGCCAGCTCATATATAGAATACTGGGCATCCCACCATGGTGATTGTATGGAGGATATTGTTGCACATTTGCAGCCAATAACTCAAGAGAAGCTAGGCAACAACATGTTCCCTAAAGTACAACCTGGCCAAATTCTCTATCATTTTCTGTGTGACAGAAGGTATGGGACATTTTGGGACAGATGCATATCTACTCTGCTTCCCTATTTCATCCTTTCTCCGATAATAGACACAATACTCAAGAAACCAAGAACAATGTGACACTTTTGAAAATGCTGACAACACTGTCGACTGTCAAAGCACTTCGCTGGTCAAACACTTGTTTATAGGTAGAACTGGCGATGCAGTGGTTAATTAGTAGATGATCACTAGGTCTACACCCCTACCAATGTACAAGTGCAACAACTGACCCCTGACACTTTTGACTGAAGTGACTCATTCACTTCATTCAGCGCAAGGCAAGAGTTGGGAAAAACCATCATGTCTATAGGTAGTTTGCATGGCAGGGGAGTTCCTGTTCTATTCCTGAGACATATTATGTCATGTACATATGCTAATTCACCTTCATTTTTGTGTACTTCATCTCACTTCAACTCCTGCAGCACCAATATGTAGAAGTCACTTGTCCCATAGTGATCACTGAGGGCACTATTTCTGTGAATCAAGGCGCAAGCACAGGCTCAGGTGCAACTTCACACTTGGGTGTGAATGAATTATCAGTAGGTGTGGTAGGCGCCAGTCATGGCCAACGAATCCTCTCATTCCCTTTTAAAGCAGTGCACTCCCCACCATGGTGCACTGACAGTTTTGTAATGGATGTGGGGAATCCAGACCAGTTGTGCACTCCCCATCCATTTTGGCACAAGTGATGTCATGGCGAGCCACAAAATTACTGAACAGACACAGGCAGGAAAAAATCTGTTTGCGCCCAATGAAATCGCCACTTCGCTGCTGCAAGGTCACTGCGCTTGGTATGCGCCAGCACAAAATTAGAGCCTTCGGACTTTTTACACAAGCAGGTTTCAGAGGTGGGTTGTCTCCCGTAAAACACTTCTACAAACCCTTTCAGGTTCTCCTGTTGTGTAAAGGCACTGAAGAATGCAGGGCTTCAGATCTCCTAACTCATTGATGGAAATATATCACAGTGGTAGGGCACGACCTCCTGTGGTTCAAAAAAGACTACAAACTACAGAGTTTGCGAACACACGTTCACCCTACTCTTGCATTGCACTTGACTTTCACGTAACGAGGTTGTATACATATCCATACATGGGCAAATAATGGTGAGAATAAAAGTACAGGAATTTGTCTTTGTGACATTGTTGCAGAGACGCTGACAACTTGCAAAGT
Organism: Hoplostethus atlanticus; assembly: GCA_034670405.1. Taxonomy (NCBI): domain Eukaryota; kingdom Metazoa; phylum Chordata; class Actinopteri; order Trachichthyiformes; family Trachichthyidae; genus Hoplostethus; species Hoplostethus atlanticus. The sequence continues at coordinate 81,384 of JAXDDX010000079.1, read as the reverse complement.
TACGCAGTACATACTGTCACATATGTTGCAAGGACAACCGGGTCAGCGCAAGACATACTATGCACAGTTGACTATACCTTGTACTGTACGCATATAGAGGCTTTGCAGTTGTGTGTCACAAATCTCCTGGCGACCACATCTGGCGCCTTGATGGAGGTCCAATGGAGAATTGCTGTCTGCAAATACTGGCTAAATATATAACAACCAGGTCAGCTATGTTATGCTATGGTGTGGGTGTAGGTCAGTTGTTATAAGTAAAAGTGAATAGTCTAATAATGTAGATTTGTTTCCAAATATAGGTTAGTGTGACACAGTAAAGTGTCTTGTCTTCAGCCCTAGTCTCTGACCTGAACAAACTGTTGGCTAGCTAACTAGCTACCTGGCTAGTTTAGTTTATGTTAACATGTGACTACTAGCCATTGCTAACGCTAGCTTCTACTAGATACATTAGCTAGCTTGCTAATCAGATGTCTTAATGACAAGACGTGTTGGTTAGCTAGCTAACTAGCCAGCAGGCTAGTTTAGCAAAGTAACCGATGTGACTATTAGCCAATACTTACGTTAGCTTATACTAGATAGCTAGTGAGCAAGATGTCAGATGTGTTAACAAAACACTGCTAGTTAGCTGACCAGATATTATTGTTAGAAAACAGCACAGAAATTAACCATGTCTATCGAATTCTGTTGAGACGGACAAGTCGTAAGTTTAGAAACACAACCAGCTGTTCAAAGCCACTGTTGTCTAAGTGCTGAGAATCTCCAGTATGGCCGCCAGAGGGTGTGAAGCGTCACCTGAAACCCTGCTATACTTTAAACATTGAGTATTCTATAGCTACATATGTTCAAACAGCATGGTATACATTATTGTTGCAGCTGTAGAGGGAAGTATAATGAGAGACCATTAGTGAATTGGTGCAACATGCCATGAGGAAGTTATACTCTACATTTCTGAGGCTATGAAGTGCTAAAATCTGAAGTACACAGGGTTGTGAAGATTTAGTATGTAGAGCAAGTTTGTACAAAAACAAGATGGTAAAAAAAGGTAGTATTAAATGGCATGGTAATAAATGGGAACAGCAGTAAGCTGTTCTAGTGGACAGTTCCACTAGGTGGTAAGAGGAATCTGGGAATGTCCTGCCCTTTCATTCAACCATGCACTTCTTTACAGGGTTCCCACTGGTCGTGGAATGCCTAGAATATCATGGAATTTTGAGAGGTATATTCCAGATAGGGAGAGTGAGGAATTTGATAAATTTTCTGGGGCCAAGTCAGGAACACTTGGGTTTTTACAGATGGGTCACTTTACCAGGAATATACCATAATGTAGTTAATGCCACACATGTTTGTTACAGTCAATGGTGTTTTTCAGCCCAACTGGCTGTTCACCCCCATAAAATTTGTAGGTCATGAATGTGGTCTGGCTTAGTTGTGGAAAGTCATGGAATTCAAGGCCACAGTGGGAACCCTGTCTTTGAATTCATAACAAATGGAGGATATGAAGATGCTTTTGATCATGGAGCAATTGGGTTTCCTCGTCTGCTGCCTGTTGAACCCTCTTGATCAAGGCAGACGTGCTCTCGTCCCGTCTTGAATGTTACAGCCCCGTTTATTCACAGCCCGTCATTGCTCAGGCATTACCCCACACCCCTGGAGCAGTGTGCAATATGTTGATCCAATAGCATTAAAATTGAGTGAGATACTTTTAATATTTAGGCCGAATCCCAATTCACCCCTTGGCCCTACCCCTTAGCCCTTCCCCTCCGTTTTGCGCGTTCACGTGTAGGGGTAGGGTGTCCCGATTCTTGTTGGGATCGAGGGGTAGGGCGAAGTGCTAGGGCTACATGGCCCTCCAAACGGAGATTTTTCAGGGGCACACTACAAACCGAGGGTTAGGAGAAATCTCCCAGAATGACCTGCGAATCAACTGGAAGATCATGGCGAACGCTACACTACCATCCAAAGTGAACCACAGATGTAGTATTTTCTAAGTTAATAAAGATTTAAAAAATATTCGAACCGTGGTATTACCTTAGTTTAATGTCGTTTCAATGTATTATAGACCTTTTCTTTATAACAAACAAAAAAGTCCCTAGTATGCCGATGTCTACCTCGCTAGTTAACGTTACAACATTGTTTTTAGGCTGATTTGTGCATTACAGTCCCGCATTTTGACATATTTCCATGTCGCATTTCCCCCCGTTGATGGCATATGACGCCCGAAATATAACTAAAGTCCAGCAGCGAAGTTGCTGCACTTGTTAAGGCTCCTCTAATATCAGTGCAGACTACAGAGCACCGCTAACGCTATTCGGTAATCAAGCAGTGGTCTTTTTTATTTGATGACTTGTTTGATCGATTGGTAGCGTGAAACGTATAAATTGTGAACGAATCGCGAGTGTCCATGCTTTTCTATCTCCATCAGATGTCACTGTGATGTGTGTAATGTCCGATAACAAACTCGTCGCGTCAAGACCCTGATACGTCATCGATGACGTATCAGGGTCTTGAAGGGTTGTCCCATTTCATAGGGGGAGATTTCAACCACTACCCCTTGTAACTCTGTTCCGAGGGCCAAGCCGAAGGGCGAGGGGCACTCGAAAACGTGTCGTAGGGGTGAAAATGAGAAATGGGATTCGGCCTTAATGTCACTTATCATGAAATTGTCTTGTAAACTCTGTAAGAAATTACCTCTGTCACTGTTATCTTGTATATACCATTTGAACGCTTTTATCCAGAGGGACTCACAGGACCACGAACGCATGCGTTTTAATGTGGGAGCTAACCAAGCCCAAACCCTGAATGCATGTTGTATTTGTGTAATGCTATTCTCTCTTCTTTTTTTCATTTTCATTGAACTGTGCTTCCTCGGATTGTATTGTATTGTCAAGTGGGGAGCAAATGAAGTTGAAAGTTTTAATTACCCACAATCAGAGCCATTGATTAAACAGATTTGGACTTTGCAGGGTTCATCGACACCCACAATATGATGTTATTGCAAAATATCAAGCTACACTACGTAACATTGCACGTTGGCGGCTCCCAGTGGCTGCGACAGGTAACTTTTGAAAACTGTTTGAAAACTTCAATACCCAGAAATCCTGTAATGTGACTTCGTTCACCAGGCTGGTCTGTGATGCTTGTACCAAAGACACCAAAGGTACGAGAGAGGCAAAAGATCTAACCTTGGTGAGTCCAGCTTTCTGCGGATGTATCGCACGCTTGGTGGTTTGAAGTTTTGATTTGTCACTTCCTGTGGTGAGAAGATTTCCCATCAGCGACCATAGGGCGAATCTACCGTGTCTTAAGTAGGACGAACGGGACGCTCTTCTTCTATGCAGCCCCTCTTTTACCTTGTGCAATTTTAACAATGTTTGGCATTTCACAGTGACGGTATCACAGAGGACATTGGCACGTCTTTGCAGTCAACATTTCTTACTACTACTGTGGTGTAATGAGTAAAAGGACCAGAGTTTAAGCCCCCATGTCAGCAGGTATCCACCCTGCAGATTCCCTTGATCAAGACACTGATTCGCTGCCGGAGAGAATTCCCAGGTACAGGTATACAGGTATCAGCAACCTGACCAAACCCGTTTAATCAATGACCCTGGCCGGAACACAATTATGCAAGCAGGAATGGAGTTGTCTGTAGATTTTAGTTGCTATAACTTGTCTGTACGTTTCTCTCTATGTTTTGTTATGTAGATATTCTTGTAGTTCCTAAAGTAGGGTGATGTAAAATAGGCTGTTGGTAGAATAAAGTGAAAAAGCTGGACCTCGGACATGCACTCCCACTAGATGTCCCAGATTGAAGCCGTGGCCAAGTCATAGCAGCCATTCTGCATCCCTTCAAATAAGTGTTCAGTTGCAATTAAATGGGGATGCAAAATTGTGTAAGTGCAAGCAACTCATTTGAATAGTTAAAAAATTCAAATTGAGTCAAAATGAAAATGTAAGACTGCCCAAATATAAAAAGTGAAGAAGTACAGCCAATAAAATACATAGTGGGCACTAAGTGGAGAGACTTTCCTGTCCAGAATTCAGTTTTTATTGTCTTACCCTCCAGGATGTAGCCCTTTTTCTTATCTTGAGCTTAGTTGGCAGTTAGTATTATCATTATTTGTAAGGAATAGGCTCCAACCCTGGCACCATCTTTTTATATTCTTTATCCCAATAGCATTAAAGGTTGAACATTTCTGACAACACTTCCGCTTTAACAGTGTAATGCAGGGTTCTTAATGTAGTCTACCTTTGAAATTTACAACCATAACATATTTGTCATAGTTATCTAGCTAACTGCGATGTCATGCTTCCTCACATATTCAGTGTATCTCCCCGAACAAGTTGTCGAAGCAGCGGATGACGGGTTTATGAAATATCTGACACCCACGATTTTATTTTTTACATACAAAAATACAAATACCAAAACATACCTGATAGAAAAAAATGGATAAATGTAAAATAATAAATTTGTGTATTCATTACATTAAAATAATAGATGTATTTATCTATTCCACAACACATAATAACCCTATGTGCTCCATTTTAGCTATTTAGTAGAAGCTCATATCCTGAGCAACATTATAAGCAGCGAGTAGTAAGGAGTGCTGAGGCATACATTAGATTACATTAGATTATTAAAAAGACATTCCTGATTCTCTAATATTCATGTATCATCAAGTAGAAAACTAGATTTTTGTATTCTTTTGACAGGAACCAGATCAGATCCAAGTAAGGGGTCATTGTTTGATTGTGTCACAATCATTATTGTTTTTCATTACCTCATTGTAGATCGAGAAACAAAAAAATTGTTTAATTTTTAAATATATTCCATAACCTGCTGTGCATGGAAGACTAAAGCCGATATGCAAACAAACCTTTTGGGGGAAATATTTTCAATTCTGATTCAACAAAAACATTACAAATATTGTTTTACACAATTAATGTTACATTGAAAAAAAAATTATATGAACAAAAACAATTCTCACATGATTTGATGTCAGTGGTGTTACCACAATACAAACTGCCCTGTTGAAAATGAACAGGAAAAGCTTTAAAGGTCAGAACCCCTTTACACTTTTTCATATATTTGATCAAAACTTACAATTCCACGTCACACTTCCATCGTGTCTTATGTGTTATTCATTCAAAATAAATAGTTTTATAGTTTCCACATATTCTGATTATCGAACGAACAAAGTTGCCTATGTTCTCCTTTTCATATATATATATTTTTTTACTGTCTTTAGAGTTACATGGATGTACTACCTTGAATGGTGACTATATTCATTTAAAAAGATCTTTTTAAATTAAAAGCTCTTAAAACTGTTAGTGGTTTTTCCAGTTGGTTTCCCACCGCAATCTAAGAATGACCCATGGAAGAGGGTGATATGTCTTCCCTGAAGGGATAAGGAGTATTTAATTTTTACCACATATTTAGGGATGGCTAGCCATATTGTGGAGTGGGTGTACTTGGTTTAAGAATGGTTTTGCCTGATGTTTAGTGAAGAAACTCATGGAGTTCTTATGAACAGTGGTACTTGTGGTTAAAGCTAAATAAAGTGGTTGTATGGATTTATGAGCAGTGTGGTCTGATGTTTTCCACGATGGTCATTTACAAATACAATTATTCATATAGTAGTTTTTACCCCGTATTTTACCAAGCTAACTGACTGATAATACATTAACCACGTCAGTCTTCTGGGAGTGGGTAGTAGTAGTAGTAGTAGTATTACCAATGGTAGTAGTAGTAGTAATAATGATGGCAGTAGTAGTAGCAGTCGTAGTAGCAGTATTATTAGTAGTAGTGTACTGTTTGATTGAATAGACTCCAGCTCGTGCTGCGCTCCATGCAGTTACACCTCGAGTCTACCCATCATGCCAACTGCCTCCTCACCTCACGTGTTAAACAGCAGCCTGTACAAGGATGCTGCAAAGCTGCAGCGAGCGACCTGCGTCAAGTTTGCCAGAGAGTCAGAAAAATACCGGAAATAAGGTGATATATCCTTCAAAGTATAAACATAAAATTTGTCAATTTTGGAAAAATGATATACTGGGATGAGTACAACACATACATCTGATGAATTAAGCCATTAGAAACAATTGTTGCACTGATATGCTAGTCAACATCCTTCCAAGTTATCTTGTAAATATAAGTTATATAAGTTTGGTGTTTGAGACTTTGGGCTCTTTGACGGCCTAATATAGCTAGCAAGCACAATGCATGTGGATGCTTATTCTGGCTGACCTATAGCTATTAATATATACTGTAAAAATACATTGCAAAAGCAGTGGTTGTATATGTATAAACGTTGCAACACATTATCGCCAATAATGGCCTTATTTTGAAAGATTTGATCGGAGGTCTTAGTTTATTCTGTGTGTTTGACACTGGTGCTGCAGCTGAGCGACGCAAGGAAGAAGGTCTCAGATCTGTGATAGGGAAGCGGATTTCCTGTCCCGTTGTCTGAACTGGTTACCGTCTCTTTTTAACGGAAAGAAACTGTCTGTCGGAGGGTCTGTCTGTCTGTCTGTGTATTTACCTGGACGGGACTGCTGCTGCACGAGACCTGTCGGCAACGGAGGCGACGGCCAGAGGATGAGAGCGCGAGCACTGCAGTAATGATGCGTTTTATTTTGGACTGTCTGAGGACACCGAGAGCAAGAGCCCAAGGAGATGAAGGGTCGGTAAAATCTCCGTTAAATCCGTCCAGGCTATGTATTAGCCTAGTGGTGTTTTGTGTTTAAAAGGAATACGGATTGCTCAGCGTGGGTAGAAGGCAACATGAAAAGCCGTTTGGCAAAGTAATGGCTTTGGCTAGCTTCTTGTGTGGAGACAACGGTACGCCAAACTACATACAAAATCTGCCAATTTTTATTGCCTTACTTATGGACAAAAGGACGTACCTCACAGCGCATGACTTAAGACCTTATACTAATCATTCGGGTCTTCTGGTAAATGTGGTATAGATAATCCAACAAGCACCACTTTACTTTAATAAAATCTCAATTTTTAGAACTGGTTCACACCGCTCTGTACCTCCGGACAGGTGAATTTTTTGATGGAAGAAGATGGGGCGAATAACCAAGATAATTAATTCTAAAAGTTGAAATATTATTGTAATAGTTGCTGCTTGTTTTATGCCGAATGGAAGATTGGTTCCTAGCGATTCAGTAAAGGTCTTGAGTCACATATGAGGCATGTACTGTTGCCGATAAGCAAGGCAGCACTAAATTCCCATACTTTTGAATAGAGGTAGGCGTGACGTTCTCTCCATACAGCAGAGACTGTATCGGCGCCAAACCGGGTCGTTGTAAAAAAGACAGCATAACAGTTAATTTCAATGTTAATCATGTAATAATATAAACATACTTGGGACCGTATAACAGTTTCAAATATTAATGCGCTCACCAAAAATTACGATTCATAGTTGAATTACTTTAAACATAATTGATTAAAAAAATAAAAGATTTCTTCAATAATTGTGTCCTTTTTATTACAAAGGTGTGCCTGTTACCAGTTCTAAAATTACTGTAAACCATGAACTCGTGGCTTAAAAAATAAAATAAAATACAGGCATAGGCAATATAAAAAATACTTATCACTGTATTAATTAAAATTACATAAATATTAGCCAAAAAAAATACATGTGAATAGAATAAAAAATGGATCATGGCTCAATGGAATTCCACTTGGTGGTTTGCAATACATCTAAATCAATAAATCTAGTAATCTCAGAAATGTGTAAGTAACATTATCCAAGTATAAATACATACATCTAATACCTTAGGAAGGGCTAGTAAATGGTTGGTGATCATGAAGCATCAGGCGATCAGCTGCTTTTGTATTTACTGTAAAGAGCACAATCTTAGATGTAAATGTATAATTTACAGGTTAAGTAAGGTTTAGTTATAAATGTATACATTATAAAGTTTAAGTAATTGGGTTAGTAATCTTAGATATAAAGGTATAAGTCTTACCTTATCAGTAACAGCTATAGGGTTAGCACACCCAAACTACAGACTTTCTCTTCCTGGATTCTCGTCTCCGCCTCGAGCGGCGGTGATTGGTAGCAGAAATCACTGCAGTTGGAACTTGTAGCTAGCTGTTTTGCTAACTTACCTGCTCTGTGGTAATGTTGTGGGAGTTGGTCCTCAGAATGATTAATCTGATTAAACTAAATTAAATAGTGGTATTGACAGGTTGGTTACATTCATTCAGCAATATTTGGTTGGCGAAAGCAGAACAGGGTTAATACAAAATGTCTTGTTTTCTCTGCATCTGATTTAATAAAGACAAAACAATTCAACATCATGTCTGTAAACAGTTAATTTCCTGGTGTCGATTTTCTTCTCCTGCCCATTTTATAATTTAAGAACTTTCATTAGCTATGTTCAATCACAAATAGGCTGCATTTGTTGGCTTTTTGTTTCTTTACTTTGGTTTTTTAATTGATATTAAATTCAATTCCAGGCAGCGTTGAATAGGTCCTGAAAAGTCTGAAATTTGGCTTGCTGAAACCTGCAGATACCCAGTTTAAATTTTTATGTAAACTGATGTGTTATTCTGGATAAGTCATATTAATTAGATGTAATTATTCCTTTTGCATGTATGAATATAAGAAATAGATTCACTAATGATTATTGACTGATTGTTAGCCTGTGGAAAGCTACTGCTGTTGTGTTGTGGAATTTTATGAATGGCTCGGTCACTGCTCTTGCTGTGTGTGTGTGTGTGTGTGTGTGTTTGTGTGTGTGTGTCAACTGATGCATACTGCAACGACTAGTGATGGAGGGGTAGGAGAGAGGAGGAGAGGGAGAAAGATGGGTGGGGAGACCAGCAGTGTGATGATAGGAAGAAAAAAAGGGAAAGAGGAGGAGTGAAAAGGAGGGAGGAGACGAGGATAGGAAATGGATAAGCCCCCCCCGCCCCACCCTCTCTCTCTGTTTCTCTCTCTGTCCCTCTGTCTGACTCATCCTCTCTCCCCCCTCCTCTACATCGCCACATGGTGCATTCTGCTTCCATCCATCTTTCACTGCACACCCACACCCACACCCACCCACCCACACACACTCAGCTCCTCCTCCTCTGCAGTGTAGTGATAGATAGAGAGGGGAGCAATGGAGGAGGTAGCCGCACAGCAGGAAAAGAAAGAGGGATCAGGGGAAGGAGGGCATGATGGCGGGAAGGCAGGATGGATGAACGAGTGCTCTCTCTCCTCCATCCTTAAACACTCCTGTCTTCTCTGCTGGTCGTCCCCCAGGGACACAGGCGTCGTGGAAACGGATGAGCGAGTCCTCGCCAAGACAACCGAGATCAGAGTAAGACGACCGCAGCACCTAGCGCTGGTGTGTGTGTGTGCCAGTGTTTGTATGTCGGCACGAGTATGCTTGTATATGAATGCTTAGTTGCAGGAGAGTAAATGTGTGTGCATGTGTGTGTGTTTGCATCTTAAATGTTTTTGCATGTTCTGTAAAATATGTGGACAAAAATCATCTGTGTGTGTGTGTGTGTGTCAGTTTGTACATCTGCATGAGTGTGTTTATTGTAGGACATGCTGATTAGTTGTAGGACAGAGAAGGTGTGTGTGTGTTTGCATCATAAATGTTTATGTCCTTGCATCTTCTGTAAAATATGTGGTGTGTGTGTGAGGCTATAGTGTTTCCAGTTTGGGACTCCCCCAGCCTTCAGTTCCCATGATGCTCTCTTGTGATGTCATGGTGATGTCAGAGTGAAGTGCTACCATAGATAAACATGGGTTCAATGTAAACCTCTGTGCTGCAGCAACAATTTTACCAGATCTAAAATGTTTAAAGGGAAACATCACTGAAGTCACCAGTCTCCCTTTATGCCTTTGAAGTTATTCATTCTTATTTTATTTTTTTTGTATGTTTTGTATATTTGATTTCTTTCTTTCTTTTAATTTTAATTTAATTATATTTTTTCTATATTTTTTGTATCATTATGTTTAGGGTTTAGGGTTAGGCTGATATATTGGTTTGCTGATATTGGCTTTTTATTATAAATTAGTCATATAGTCCAGTCAGTGTGGTTATTATTATTATTGTTGTTATTGTTATTATTATTATTATTATTATTGTCTAAATGCTGTTTCAGAGGCTTTTAAACCAGCACAGATTCAATTTATCTCTGTCCACAGTGCAAAGCCTCTAACAAAGACAACACCAGTTGTTGCAGTTAACTAACATTTGCGTTAGCGTCTGAGCTAACAATAGTTACAAAACATGTTACAAGTGTAACAAGTGTTACATTTCTAATTGTGTAATACAAATTCAAATTAAGCATTTCAAATTATTCAATTATTCAATTTGAGCATGAAAAATTCTAATAAATGCAATTCAATTTCTGGTGGCACTAATCTCAGCCAATCAACGCAGATTGTATTGGTATCACAACTAAAAATATGAAACTGTAAAACAGAAGTAATGCGGTTCAGATATTATACAACAATGGGCATTTAATATATTGGTAATAGTCAGTGCAGCCACTGTGCCTGTTTGTTTAAGGCCTGGCAAAAAGGCAAAATGGAGCAAATACTACAAATAAACAACCAACGAGTCAGACTGATTCATCTGAGACAGTTTGTTGCTGCCATCTGTGCAATAGACAGACCATCCAAAATGCGAATGGCATATCCACCGCATCTTGAGCCAAACACATGGTTCACAGTAGCAGTGTAGACCGTTCCACCGGGAGGTGGTCATCCCTATGCCCTACTTGTCATAATCTCTTTTGAATGACTAAACCATCATTTTAACAGTCGTGCACCATTATAAGAGTGTTTTGTGGACAGATTTGGACTTTGTGAAAGGGCATTGCCATTGCTCTTTACAGCCCAGACACACAAATACAAACAATTTCACCCCCAATAATGTTTTCGTCCACAGTTGCTCATTACACCCCTACTTTCTCACTTGCAGCAGCAATGGTTAGTGTGTGTGTGTGTGTGTGTGTGTGTGTGTGTGTGTGTGTATTTGTTTGTCTTTGTACGTTTTTGATATTTAAGAAAAGGGTTTGAATAATACCTAATTCTAATAATACCTGTGTGTCTGTGTGCGTGTGCGTGTGTGTAGGAGCTGGAGAATGCAGTGGCGGTGGAGAACTTGGAGCTGCAGGAACAGCAGTCAGATCGCAGGGAACTGGAGGAGACTCTGGGTAAATTAGAAACACACAGAGAGGAGCTGGTACAGCAAATAAAGACAACAAGGCAGCTCTGCTGTGAGGAGAGTCAACAGGTAATGAACTAACTGGCTAACTGACATGACAACTAACTGATTAGACAAAGACAACAAGTAACTATTCATTCATTCATTGTTTACATTTTGTGACACCCAACAGCATACTACTTCATGGTGCAAGTGTGATAATGTGTGAATTTGCAGCAATTGAGTTACTAGTGTGAGTTCCTCATAGCTCAGTTGCTGTATCGGACATTTTTTGATCAGACTGAAGAAATTGTTCAGGTGGATACACAATACAACCTTTTTGTCAAAATGTACAAATGTGAGTCGTTCGTTCGTAGTAGCCCAAAGTGTTGCTGGCTACTTTTGTACAAAGGTGAATCAAGTTTGTTAAAATAATTGGTCTTCCCACCACTAGAGGCAACTAACTAACTAATCTGGCAAACTAATGGAATCTGGCTGTCAATCGACACAGTGGAAAGTCCCGCCTACACCACCAATGTGACATCTGCTGCTGTTTCTTCTGCTTTGTGAATTACCCAGTAGTGATACTACCTCTACTGTTCAGATGGATGCATTGCATAAAAAGTCAAACGATTCGAAGTGATGTTTTTTTGTTTGTTTTCCAGTTCCTCATTTTTTCACTTTAGTGCTAAAGGAAGGAAGGCTGCAGTGGTGCCACTGTGGTGGTAAGAAGCGTGAAGCCATATCAGGTAGAAATAGGTAGAAATTGAATAGGGGAACTCTACTGGTGGGCCACTGATGGACAGCCTAGGGCAAGCTGTCGATTCCTCAGCTCAGTTTTCACCTGCAATTAAAGGAAAATTCACCCTAAAACACTAACTCTGTTAAAAACAGTTGCTTCACAGATGCTCAGTCTGACTGAGGAAATACACTGCCTGTGCGCTCTTATTTTGCAAATATTTTAGTATGGCACATATAGGGGAAACACTGATGTATACCAATTTTGGTGCTTTTTATGCACATCTGAATGATTCATGTACATTTCGCCTGGAATATAGCCAATTTACTAGCTGACTGACAGTCCATCTAACTCCTCCCTCTCCCTCTCCCTCTCTCTCTCTCTCTCTCTCTCCTTTCCAGATCTTGTCTCTTCAGGCGGAGGAGGTGCAGAAGGAGAGCCAGGTGGAGGAGTATGAAAGGGAGCTGGCAAGGGCCAGGTGGAGGCTGAGGAAGCTGAGAGATGAGGTGAAACAGGCCAAGAGGAGAGTGGAGGAGGCCGGCGAGAGGAATACGCCTCTGCAAGACTCCATTAGACAGTCCTATGAGGAGATCCTACAAGTAGGGGAAGTGTGTGTGTCTATGTGGGTGTTGTTTTGTGTTGTATTATTACACTACTTAACGTGATACCAGCCAATACTAGTCTCCTCCTCTCTCCCCATCTCCCTCAAGGAGCAGCAGATTCTGTGCTCGCTATCAGGAGGTGCAGTAACTCCAGAAAGCCAGCTGGAGGAGTCAACATCTCCAGCGGACACCATCGAAGAAGAGACACTTCCTCTGAGGCCATGGGGCAGGAGCCAATCACTGCCAGCCTACGCAGACCTGATAATGGTACATCGCAGTAATGACTCATTTAAAGCGCTACCTTACTTTGGTAGAACATTTTCTCTTCTCTTCTCTGCAATGGTCTTGTAATTGTACTAATGTTTCAAATTGAATGTGGTAATGATTTATTGATGTTACAATGCTACACCTTGCACCTTTAAAATTGGATTTATCTTTCCCTCAACCAAAACATAACTTAACAAAACATAACTAGTGGAACCAGTCCTGTACTGCTAGCCAGTGAGCAGTTCCACTGGAGTAGCTGTTTGCTGACCACGTACAAGTATGAGAACTAAATGTTGAGTACTAGTATGAATACTGTATATTCACTGCTATATTCTATAATAAATTGTGGAAAACAGGTCATTGTACATAGAATTTCAAAGATAGCGTTCATCTAATGAAATTGCATCCTCTCATCAAGTCCTCAACATCCAGTAGTTAAACAGTGTTTCATCTTGAAATCGTCTCTCTCTTTCTGTCTCTGCCAGAGGACCAGTGGTTCTTCCTTTTGCAATAATCTAACAGACACCAGAGAAGAAGAGGACAGTTCTTCCAGCACACCAAAGGTAACACACTTCCCATAATGTACAGCACCACACCATGACAATACACATATATAAAGGCATTTTAAGGCAAGAGCCTATGAAGAAATAGTCCTTGCATATGAAGCTGGTTTGCTGGTTTTCAGACTGAAACCATCAAGGCTCATTATGATTCTGAATACTGAAACACTAAATACACTTCATGAATCTGATTAAATAAGCTCTATATATAGCAAACAGTTCTTTTCTTTTTCATTTGCTCAGAAGAGGTAAAAATCCCACAAGGTTTAACTGTCAACTCAGCTGAAGAGTTAAACCTTACAACAAACAACAAAAGTGAAATCTAAAAGAACAAGAAAACAAAAGAAAATGCAAAATAATTTCCAGCTTGGTTTATTCTGCAAACACTGTCTTCTCCTCTTCCTCTCCCACAGAGAGACAGATCTGAAGAGGAGGAGGAGGAGGAGGAGGAGGGAAAGAAGGAGAATGAAGGGGAAAACATGAAGAGAGAGAAGGAAGAGTTGACCAGTAATCAAATGAGCCAACTGGACTTCTACCAAGCCGACCCCTTCGTCCACTGTCAAACTGAACGTGGGTATCTCTTGGATTTGGACGAAACCTGGGGGAATGACGCATCTCACTATTGTGTTTTGGCATTTTTTAAATTACATGATTGCACATTGTATTTTTTCATTTTTTAAATAGTACATATGTTTATTTCTTTTCTATTTTTCTCATATTTGTCATATTTTCCATTCATTTTCTTTGACTCAGTATGTTCTGCTGCTGTGCTTTAGCATACCCTGCATATGTGCTCTACATATTTCATCTTTTTCATTTCTTTATTTTTACTTAATTAATATGCTATAGTGTTGAAATTATTGTGTTATGTTTAATGCCTCCATTTGCTTTATTCTTATTTATATCCTATTTTTTCTTTGCTGTGAAAACCCATTTTCTCCACAGGGATCATTAAAGTTTCATTTAACCTAATTTATCAATGTAGACACTATTTCCACACAATGTGGTGAGCGTGCTGAAAAGACAAAAGTTGGAGTCAAGTTTTTAGGAAGTAAACAATTCAATGGACTGGCACAGAACCAAGACTCTTGAAATTTGAAATTGTGATATTTTTCCTCCTGATTTGCAGATGACCTTTTTAATGAAGACTTGTTCCCTAAGACAGACTCCTCTGGTGAGTACTAGTAGTAAGAATAAATGTTAACCCTTCAGAGGAGTTGAGGGTCTTCTTGTTCTAGACATCTTATTGCTGGTGTTACAGACAAAAAGTATCGGGATTGCTTAATTTGTTACTTTCCATGCTGCTGTCATTTGAAACTGTCTGAACTCCAGTTTTGGTGTTTTTTCTTTGATGAAAGGTTTCAATGGTGCTGGGCAAGTTACATGACTGTAGGGCCCATGCAGCTCAATATATGCCAATTGTATGGTTTCAAAAATACAAAAAAATGTTCATGAAAGTTATATTTTTGGATTTCTATCTGCAACTTGTCATGGGCTTGTTTCTAGAGATGACTTACTTCTAATTGTCTGGTTTCTAATCATGAGCTGTTCCTAATCGGCCCATTTATCAGATGTATTTGCTGCTGAGACATTTACAATAAAACAATGTGAGCTACAAATGAGAAATGTAAAGGAAGAAATGATAAAATACAGATTAGAATAGGTACAGTGTTATAATTGCCCTGTTTCTAAATACAGTTTTTTGTCTGTTTACCAGATGTATTTGCTGCTGACCCGTTCAAAGGCACCGACCCCTTTGCGGCAGACATTTTGTTCCCAGAGGCGGGTGCTGGTGCTAATGGAGGGGCGATAAATTCCGGCGATGAGGCGGGCACCAGCCTGTCCTGTGCTGAGAACAAAGCCTCGACAGGAACTCAGTGCTTTGAATCCGAGTTCCCTGACGAAGACAGCGACATAGAGATCAGCTACAGCCGAGAGGACCTGGACACCATCGCGACGGACGTCACCGCAAGCGATGAGACTCAGGGATTCAAACCCATCCAGAGTTCGACGGAGGAGCTGGGGCTGGAGCCCGCCCGGGTCTGGAGGTCGCAGGGACAGTATTCGGTGGAGTCTGACCCTAACGGTTATGAGCTGGACCTGGGTGCCATCTCCCCTCCCTCTGACATAGAAGAACTCAGCATGGGTTCTCTACCTGGAGAGGGCGCCACTAAGGCAGCAGCAGGGCCCGATCAAGGTAATAAAAACCCTGATTTCTTTTCAATCTTGCTGTTATTTTGCACGCCCCCAATCAATGCAATGCAAAGTCTCAATGTCCAATGAATATCAGCTAACTAGCCGACTGACATTTCAAGTCATTATAAATGTATGAACATTCCCAAGCAGTTGTTATCATGATGGCCCCTTCTTATTGTATGGTCCTAACAGTCTGACCCCTCCATGTTTTCTAGTCCTATCAGTCTGACCCCCTCCTTGTTTTCTATTCCTATCAGTCTGACCCCTCCTTTTTTTCTACCCCTAGATCTGGGTTCTGGTTTGCCTGATACCTTCTCTGAACTCCAGACCCATCCAACAGGTGTTGGGTCTGAACCAGTCTTATCAGAACCAGATTGGACCGACCTTGGTGCCACAGAGCACCCCCTCCCCCGTGAGGTGACATCTTGTCAGGGAGAAGAGTGGGACAGCACCATCGAAGGGGAACCCCAAAACCCAGTGACCCCCCAAAACTCATTGGACTCTCAGAACCCCCTGGTCCGGACCAACTCTGAGCAGAACAGACAGTTGAGTTTTGAGTTGAGCTATGAACCGGCAAGCCAGTCCTCCTTCGACCCATATGGGTTCAAACTAAGTCCAGAACATTCCAGTCACAGCCTCCTAGACCCTGATGAATCAGAACTGAGTCCAGAATCCAATGATCCAGATCTGACGTTCGACCCTGAGCCCTCCTCTTCTCAGCCTGACCAGCTGAACTTTGATCCCTACGGGTTTGACCTCACTTCCTCCCAGATGGTAAGTCAAGATGTCTTTGACCCGTACGGCTTCAAGCTCAGCCCTGAGGAAGGGAACCAGGAAGTACTGGACCTCTGTGACCATGACAACCAGGAAGTGATGGAACTTTGTAGCTATGACAACCAGGAGCAAGTGCAACCCAGTAACTATAGTAACCAGGAAGTACTGGAACCTTGTACCCATGACAACCAGGAAATGCGGGAACCCTGTAGCCACAACAACCAGGAACTAATGGATTTCTCCTGTCATAAAAACCACGACGTGATAGATTTAGGTAGCCATGACAACCAGGAACTATTGGATTTCTGTAGCAATGGAAACCGGGAAGTGCTGGAACCTAGTGGACATGACAACAAGGAAGTTCTGGACTTATTTAGCAATGAGAACCAGGAAGTAGTGGAACTCTGTAGCTACAACAACCAGGAATTGCTGGAACCATGTTGCTATAGCAAACAGGAATTACTGGAATCCCATAACCACAACAACCAGCAACTACTGGAACCTTATAACTTTGATAACCAGGAAGTGCTGGAGCCCTGTAGTCACCAGGAAGTACTGGATGTATCCTGCCATATAAACCAGGAAGTGCTGGATTTAGGTATCGATGACAACCAGGGACTACTGGATTTCTGTAGCAATGAAAACCAGGAAGTGCTAGATTTAGTTAACCATGATAACCAGGAAGTGCTGGACTTCTTGAGCAAGGAAGTTATCTCTGAAGCGAACAACAACAACCATTGTGTCCTGGAACCAGAGCTCAGTGTTAATCCCACCAATAACACCTCTAACAGCTCAGCCAGTGATCTGGCATCAGAAGTTTCTAACTGTCCAGCCACCACGGACCTTCTGGGCCTGGAACTTAGTAACACCAGTATCTGTACTTCCAACACTACAAACAACACCAATACCAACACTGCTGACCCCCTCAACATGGCTGCCAGCCAAGACTTGGCCACACTCAACATGTCTGCCAACCAGGACCTAGCTACATTCAATGTTCCCACCAGCCACAACTTGTTAGAAGGAGATCTGGGTTCAGTGTTTGGGGCTGGAGGCTACGTGGCCTGTCCTGATGTAGCTGATGATCTCGAGCCCCTGGACAAAAGGCAGGATAACCCCGTAGCAGAGCCAGTTCGACCAGTCAGACCAGTAAGGCCACCCCGGCCCTCACTCAGGGTAAGAGGGAGAGACATTCCACACCATGCATTCAGGTCATCTTCATAAAACTAGTAATCTTCTTTGCCACAGGCTGACAGGCTGAACAAATTGTGAATAACAGTGGTAAACATGGCCTAGTGATACTTGACTTTATCATGCTGCATTCATGTCATGGCATTTTAAGAGCTGTGATCACAACAAGGACACAAAATTGTTTCTTTTATGGTTTTATTTGAAATTAAGTTATCATTCAGTTATCATTATCATTCTCTACACTTGACAATGGGTATTTCCTTGTTGGTGACTTCATAATTCAGCAGAAAATTCAGGAGATTCAAGTCAGAGAAACTGTGGTTGATCAATCACTTGCAGATTCCCAAGTGGTAAAAGCTGCGGTGAAAGCTGAGGTGAACAGTATTTCCTGTAGGAAGCTTAAACCTACCATCTTTACCATGGCACATGAATGCAACATTAGTTGCAAAATAATATAATAATAAAACATTAACAGCCTTATATTTACATGCATATGTGACATTTTAGTTTTGACATTTTAATCACTTATCATCTTGATTGTGTCAGATTGGAAACAGATTTTGGTCTGTTAATTTTTTCTGTTTCATTTAGGCCAAGGAGAAGGCTCAGTCCCAAACTCAGGGCATTGACCTGAAGTGACCGCTGACCTCTCACTGACCAACACCCATCTGGGGTTACCGTGACAACAAACAACATCCTACTGAGGTTCCCATGACAACAAGGGCAACAGGAGAGACAGATGAGGAGGATGGGGAGAGGATAAGTAATGGATATGGAAACAGTATGGTGAAAAGAAGACAGAGGATGATGGATTGAAGAACAGAAGATAAAGCAGGGAGGAGATGGAGAGATACTTCTGATACGGTAATAATAATAATTGTAGTGCTCGAGCCTTTTAGTTTAGGAGGTTAGTGGGGAAAGGTTAAAGGTCTATAAATTACCAGGAACCATGGGACCGGCGTTGTGCAGGGCCAGTTTGGTAGACAAAGAGTTCTGGTCCTGTGGTCGGCAAGCTAATACACTGTTGTACACTGTTGTAATACACTGAGTAATTTTCAGACCTTAGGGTTAGGAAATGATGAAAATCCACAGCTCTCTCTCTCTCTCTTTCTCTCTCTCTGCTGGACAAACAATGAACAATTTAAGTAAATGGTCTTAAAAGAAGTCATTGCCCAGTGTTTGTACCCCAGGTGAAGCCTGTGAGTCGACGATAAAGGTTAAATTGGATATTTATTCATCTATTTATTTATTTACAATGAACTACATGGCTGCCAACACACTCTTATTTATCTGTTATTTTAAGTTAATTTCAAGGTTTTAACAGAACTAACTGGTCCAAACGGAACATAATTTCTGTTATTTTTATTTGAGCTTGGTGTTGGAAGCAGTGTAACGGGACGCTGTCTCACAGATAATATGTATATAAATTATCTACTCTAGAATAGTCTATTGTGGTTTTGAGAGTACCTAGTTAACTAGTAGTTAGGTTATGTCAGAGCCATAGAGAGAGTTTGGTCGGGTTGTACAATGAGCGCCGTGTTGCTGTCCCTTCTCTAGAACTAAGAGGTGTTGGCTACAAATATGCATTATCGTTGCTCATAGCATCCTCATGGTAAGATGCTCGATGTTTTGACCCACCAGTTACTTAGAGGTGCTACATGTATCATTTTGACATCAATAAATCTTAACCACAGTCATCTCCACCATGGTCTCAGTTGTTTACGGTAATTATCCCAAGATATCGCAATTAATTTGACAATGATATAATGATGTCTGAAAATGCTATACATAGCACCTTTAACATGGGCCATGTGGGGGGCTGTGGTGCTAAAATGGCTGCCACCGTGCTCAAACTCTGTCTCTATGAGGCTCTAGGTTAGGGGATGAGTGTAGCTAGTCCTGTTGGTTGAAATGGCATCAGATCAGCTGTCGATCAAACTGCATGAAGTGAAACACGTTTCATCTGCTTTGTAAAGGCACAGACACACTCTTAAAAAAGGTGTGCTGAACATAAGTCAGGATGCATTGTCCACAATGACAGACAAACAGATGTACTGAGATATGGCACTACAAAGGTGTTGCTATTAAAAAAATGTCAATTTTCATCATTTGTCATTTATTTGTGGACAATATATCCTATTTTATATCAACATGTCTTTTATGGAGTGTAGTAGACAGAACTACTGCCTGGGAAAAGAAACGATGCACATAACAATACCATATAACTAATCTGTTTTGTCCAGCTGCCTGGTAAAAGAAGCAGTGCACATGAAAAATACTGTGTAACCAATCCTTTATGCTGTTTACAAATACAATGAAATATAAGAATGTATCACAGAATATTAGACGGCCGGCTACCTTTACACAGGAACAGAAAAGAGCATGCACTGAAGAAACATTGGAATCAATAGCAACTTTCAGTTCGAGCCTACCTCATCGACAACTGCCACGGTTGCATGAAAACACTGTGAACATTGTGATGGTGAACTAAAACGCTTCCATAACAAAAGATATTTAATGACTGCAAGTGTGTATGAAGCCTTTAGTAGCGCAGATCTGATCTGCTGGCTTTCTAAACGGGGAGAAATCACATAACCCTTCAGACCAGGCATTACCCTGTGTCTTGGGCATTCACATTTTATCCAGATGTAGATCAACCACATACCAATCCATGTGTGAAAGTACCCGAGTGATCCCAACCACCAAACAATAACTGCGAAAATAAACAAATCGCAAGTAGTTTCTGTTGTGTACTCTGCTGTGTAGCGTGGAATTTCTCTTTGTCCTTCTCTTTGTGATAAAGAATGTTTCTCACTTGCAGAGTGTTAGTATCTTGCTTATCAGAAGCACATGCAGTGTTACAGCTTCCCCAGAGCCAGGGAGCTAATAATACATGAGATTCATGAATTTGCATGTATTGTTCTGGGATATGGATTCCATGTGGGTTTCTCCCTGTTCGCAACGCCATGAGAAAAAAAATCAGATGATCTGCCGCAGATTTAGTGTCTATGAAGCACACAGATGAACCCTGCCACTCAAACTAATGACTGCCTGACTGCCAGACTAACTAATTGGCTGACCGATTTGGAGGGTTTGACTGATTAATATGTAACTTTGGCCTGGCCAGTAAAGCCTCTGACTTCAACTATGATTCCTCCTCTCTCCAGACCAAACAGACCCTGATGTACAATATCATCTTATGTGGTTTCGTCTTTCCTCCAACTCCTCCTCACCCTGTCTTCTGCACTTATGATGGAACAATTCTTTTCCCAGCATTTGGCCAGAGATGCAGCAGTTTGACACTGAGTTTGATCAGCTTTGTCGCCGTCCCAAAGTAAAAGTAGGGAAGGAAACTGAAACTGTCTGTCTGCTGGGGATCTGCCAACTGAATGGTATGCACTACGAATATACTTATCTACTAAATTGTATGACGTAGGAATATACACACTACGTACCAAATAGTAGGACTATACATACTGCCTACTATATAGCATGCAGTAGAAATACAAAAAAAAGCCAAACCAAAAAATAAATAAAAAATCGTAACAGTTCATAATGCAACATAAACATCCGTTGTCGAATACGATGTGTTCCGCAACTGGTTCATTCTTATGACATTTTACTAGCATTGCACTTCAAAATATTCTAAGCTTGTATACTTTATACTCAAAATGCTTACTAAATAGGAGGCAATAAGAGTCAGAATGTCTGCAGTACGATATCTGATAGGCTGTTGAGAGTGATCCAAGAGGAATCTGATTGGCTGGCAGCACTAATAAAAAAGAAATCATTTCTGTTCCTATGTAAAAACCCTCTCCAACTGACAGAAGTTGCAATAATAGAATAGTGTTAATTCAGTCTATACAATACTAGTGATGAGTGATTAATCAATACTGTTAGAGCCATAAGGACTTGGTGAATGCTGTGTCTTCCAGGGCTGGCTTCAGTTCACTTTTCAATTCTGTCTACTTAACCTTAAGTGGGAGAAGGTTGTAGCATCCGACTGATAATGAGAATGCGCTGTCATCAGCAAATGTTTTTGCCATTTCTATTTACATTTTGAATTGAATGAATGTAAAGTGAACTAAACCCAGTCCTGAGACTGTCTGAATCAGTGTGATGCCTCTCATACTCATTCTGTTTCACTGCAAAAAAAAACCTCTTAACATGTGTTTTACTCTTGGATTCAGATTTAGTCTTCTATTTAAACTTGAAACATGCAACATTGTGCTCGGACAATTCAATTATCAAGTTTCCATTCCATATCAACTTGAATAATGTCCCTTGTTGCAAGATAACCCACCCATAAATTCAAGTGGTATCCTGCAAGATTCTTGTTTTTTTTATTTTGTCTCCATTTTTGGTGCTAAGCGCTCATTGCTGTGGGGACTTTCTCCCTGGATTTTCTGTTGATGAAGTTTGAGTTCATAGGTGGCTATCGCTGCTCATGCTAACTACCCAGTTCTTCTTCTATTTAATCCAAACAAACCGGAAACGTAAAACGCATCACTTCCTGTCTCCAGAGGGGTTTTCCCAGGAAAGACCTACCTGCCACAGCAGATGGAAAAGGTTTCATGAACTGGCTAGAGGTTGGATCACTGTTGTGTTATATCAATCAGCAATAGCAAAACGGATGTTAATTATTTTTTTAAAACAACAAATAATTCCTGAAGACTAACACTAAAACACTTGTTAAGGTGGACAGATTTTTTGCTGTGGTCTCACTGCCTGCCAGCTCCATTTCTCACTGTACATAGACACATGTAGCACAACATGATTCTGTGCACTGTAAAAAATGGCAAGGTTAGTAAGCAATTTGATCTTTTATTCAGATGGAAATGAAATAATTTTACTGTACTGGCAGCCATTTTTGTTTTTACTGTCCGAAGATTTCACTCGGTTCATGACGTGATCAAGAAATAGTCAAGCAAGAAAACAAAATCTTGTATTAAATAAGTTTCCAGTGCAGTAAAATTCACTTCAAGATATCCTCAAGAAATGAAACAAGATAAAACCGCTTACGAAGCTTTTCATTTTCGGCAGTGTGTGTGTTTTCTATGATTCCGATATATGCACTTTAAAAGCCATGGTTGCGTGAAATGATATTAAAGACAACTTTTGTGTGTTGCCGTGCTCGCCATGGTAAAGCCGTGGTTTGGTGTGATGATGATAATAATAATAACTGTGTGTGATGTTGTATGTATTGTTGTCTAAATGTGATGGTCTGTGTTGGAACAATAAAGAAATATACTGATATTGTTTAATTTGTCTTCATTTAAGAACTCTTTTAAACGGTAATGAAGCTGAATTCCCGGCATTAGTCCCCTTACAATTTTCCTGTGACCATAGAACAATCACATTATTTTTTTTAGCAGGGGGAAATTATTCAATAGAAAGCAGGCGGTATTAAGTACTTCTTGACCAGATTGAAGACTTTTTGGTCTACAGTGGAGGCCTCTGCTCTTCTGATTGGGATGTACAGTATGTTGTGTTTTATCCGTATCTCAACATACGTACTAAGGGTTTTTCTGGCTTGGCTGGTGTTAAGTCAAGGTCCACTAGGTGGAGCAGGATGACTAAACATTAGCAGGAAGTGCAGTGAGAACAGTTGAAACAAGGTACTTGTACTGTAGCCTGATTCCCCTTGAATTAAACATGATCAAAGGAATACAGTTTAGCATACACTATGTTGAGTCACAGTAGGCTCCATGCTAACACTTTAGCATACACTATGTGGAGTGATAGTAGGCTCCCTGCTAACACTTCAGCATACACTATGTGGAGTGATAGTAGGCTCCATGCTAACACTTTAGCATACACTATGTGGAGTGATAGTAGGCTCCATGCTAACACTTTAGCATACACTATGTGGTGATAGTAGGCTCCCTGCTAATACTTTAGCATACACTATGTTGAGTGATAGTAGGCTCCATGCTAACACTTTAGCATACACTATGTTGAGTGATAGTAGGCTCCATGCCAACACTTTAGCATGCACTATGTTGAGTGATAGTAGGCACCATTCTAGAACTTTAGCATGCAGTATGTTGAGTGATAGTAGGTTCCATGATAACACTTTAGCATACACTATGTTGAGTGATAGTAGGCTCCATGCTACATCTTAGCATACACTGTGTTGAGGGATAGCACATAACACATATTGACAGCCAGTCAGATTTGTGCATTTCCTTCTTTCCCTACCAGTTATTCTCTGACTAGAAATAAACATCTCAAAACTGATGCTTGGGAGAACGGTTGCATCCATTGCTGAGGTCGACGGTAAGCTCTGAAGTCATTTTATTGATTCACTTCTGTTTATTTTTAATTACAGGCTACCTCATTAGTGCTTGCCAGCTCCCCGTGTTAACTCCTTAAAACATCATAATGTAAGGAAAGACAACAACAAAGCAGCAGAAATACATGATTTGACTGTTCAGAGCTGCAGGCTACTAGATGCATTGGGAACATTGGGTTGAGGTGATATTTCTGGTTAACACCCTTCAAATTTACAATGTAGGCATTTAGCCTAGTTCAACAGTATAATAAATCAGCATATGTGAATTACATAATCACAATCAGCCCGGTGATGAATAGATGCTTTGGATTTTATTCAACGATTCCTAAGCAAGGGTGTAAAGCCTGGGGGAAAGTTATGAAAATAAATAACAATAAATATACAAAATAAATGTACCATTAAGGAAGTGGTTAGAACAAATTGTATCTATACATTTCACCTACAAACATACAACCGGGTAAAGCAGAATCTCATTAAAAGCCCGCTAACGAGTTTCTGACATAACCGGTCATGGTCACACTGCTGCTGTGCGCAAACATCTTAACTCCAGTTTTAGCAATTTTCTTTTTTTTTTTTTGGAAGGTTCAATTCCATGTTTTCTATGCTATTTCTTTTTTTCTTGAAAAAACTTTTTGGATACAGGGCTTTCATCCAGCAGCAGCCATTCACCTCTAATATGAAACACGACATACAATGATAAAATACTGACTATAATACATTCTAATCGCAGAGCATAGCATAGACAATAGACAGAGATAGAAAAATAACAGGAGACCTGCTCCCTGTATTTCAGACACACACACACACACACGTTATCAAACATGTACAATCAATAAGTGTCTGTAAATCAATGTCTTTTTCTACATCCATTTTGAACTGATCAGACTGAAAGCAAATTGGCCCCCACCCTGACACACACGCACACACTAGGCTGTTGCAGAAGTTTGGGGGCGCTTGTTTCTTGGTTGTCGGCAGTGTCTGCAGCAGAAAATCGTCACCGTGACGATGATGAGGATTACTATGAGCAGGATGAAGAGCACTGCGACCAACGCTCCAGCACTCAACTCTGAGGGTTTAGGGTGGCAAATAAAAGGTGGTTATCATCATAAAGCAGACATCCCACAAAATAAACAAAAATCTATTCAGAAAATTAATATTTATATATATATATATATATATATATATATGTAATGCATAGGTTACAGCATAAGCATATTATGGAGAAATAATGATTATGTGTTGTTTTACTCATTTATTTATTAAATTATTAAATTCACTTTTATTTTTTAATTTACTTACTGACATACTTCGATGCATATTTCTATGTATTTATTTCCGTATATATTGATAGATTTATTTAGTTTTTTAATTATTTCTAATCATGGAGGATTCTTGAAGATTGTTGCACCAGCTGAACGTGCATTTGATCCTAAGTTAGAGGTGCAGAGTCTCCTCTGAACGTGACTGAAACTAGTCAGTTTGACACTACAGCTGTGTCTTTGTTTAGCTGCACCATGGAGACTCAAGGTGCATCTTAACTAATAGAGTTGGGGTGCAGTTAACTGGTGCAACAGGCTGCAGAGGTCTGTGCAGATATGTAACCTATTCAGCTGATATATATGCCTTGCAGCAAAAGTCTGTCACTGGCTGTCTATACAGATATGTGTATGTAACCTGTATAGTTAGTATATGTCATTTGTATATTACCTTGCAGGAAGCTGCTGTCTCCAGGTGTACACTGCTGTTTGCTCCAGGCTCCTAGCTGGGCAGGTTTGGGTCTGGAGGGGATGAAGGCCGCCACCATGAAACAGTAGCTCTGTCCCGCCTCCAGGTTAGACACCCTGGCTTCACTGGAATCAGATATGTGCTCTTTCTGTTGGGAAACAGCAATAAAATAAATTAAATTAAAATTAAATTCAGACAAGCAGAGGAAATGCTTTCTGTGCATATGTTCAGGATTGGAAGTACTGAAAATGGAAAATTACCACTGCATTGATTTGACATTGACCATTTGATTTTAAAATGCATTAAATGTTTATCTGAATGAAAAAGAGATTTGTTTTCATCACCATGGGACTAAACTGGTTAAACAAATATTACATTAAAAAAAAAAAGCTCTGTACTTAGTAGACAAGCCCCATCAGAAGCTATCTATCTTATTATTTTTTGTTCAAACAAGGAAAAAATACAACTACAAGGGCAGTTTGCAGTGTAATGTACACAATGCAACAGCAATGACAATTGTGGAAAATTGTGAAAAACGATTTTATGAGGTAAGAAAACATATCTTTGATGTGTTCACTGTGCTGTGTCAAGGTTGGGTTTAGAGTTAGCACTGTTTTCCTTTATTTTGTAAGGCAATTGTACAGCAAATTTCCATCAGATTGGATTATGCAATTTAAAAACCTAAAGTGTTGCCATTTATGAAGAATTTACAAAATTTACACAAATTTAACTAAAATAAATGAAATGAATGTATTTGCAACAAAACAAATATTTGTTGCTTCTATCTCTATCTTTTCTCGAAACTGAGTGTTTTTTTTCTGAGTAGGGTCAGTGTTCATTTTTGTGAGTGGTGCTAGTGTTTGTAGAACAGAGGCAGCAGTACCTTCCCAGTGCTTCCAGCCTTGTGGTAGCTGATCTTGTACTTGAGGTCATCCTGGAGAACGTCTCTGATGGTCAGTGGCTTTCCACGTTGATAGATGGCCGTCAGAGGGTCAGTGATGTGGAGAGTCACGCTATGATCCTCTACAGTCTCCACTAAGAATGATACAGCATTGATCTGACCTGACAGCGGGAGAAGAACCAGCAGGGGTTTAGTCAGTTTTAGTCAGTTAGTCAGTAGTTTTCTTATTCATAAAGCTTATTGGTTCAGTTGTACATGTTCCCTAAGCAAGGCAACAAAAAAAATATTTTTTTCGTTGATAAAGAAATTACGCAATAAATAGTTATGGAAAGACATTTGATAAATAAATGATATAGCGCCCCAATAAATGGTTCCATCTCATTGCACAACAGTTGAAAAATGGATTTCTGAAATGTTGTAAAATATCTGTCCTAAAGTAAACCATGGCATTTTCATATAAATAAACACATATAACAGTGAACAGATATAACACAACAGTGATCAACCTTTAGCCAATTCATGAAAGCTTTTCCAATACCTGGTGTCAGGTAGGTTTTCACTGTGAAAAATCCTCTGGAGACAGGAAGTGATGCGTGAATGAAGCAATGGAGTTGAAGTGCAGGGATTGCGTGTGTGTGTGTGTGTGTGTGTGTGTGTGTGTGTGTGTGTGTGTGTGTGTGTGTGTGTGTGTGTGTGTGTGTGTACCTACTCTGTCTGTAGGGGTTGAAGTTAGGGGAAAACGTGTGAGGAAAGTCGTCCGGGTCATAGTTCATCCCAGTGGCAGGTTCTGATTGGATGTCAGCAGAATAGGTCCTGTCCAGTAGGAATACATAAAGATAACTGTCATTAACTGCACTCCTATTGCGTATGTCATCCATCCTCAGCCCTGGGTTCGATTCACTTTGACCAATCCAGTCCAATCAATTCAGAATGAATGAATGAAGTGATGAATTAAGTGTAAACACTGGAAAAACTCAGAGACGGTGCTGGGCAGCCTGAGTCTTTTTTGTGATTCATTCGTTTTCGAACCAGCACCTCAAAATGAATCGAACTTGCAAGTTTTCCGGGTTTTGGAGTTTTTTGGAGTCGAATGTCAGCAGCGAGGTAAGATCAATAAAAAAAGACTGTCACATATGGCTCCATACATGAGAGCCATTTTTATATGGCTGAAGCTGAAGCAAAGAGCCATGCAAAATCCCTGCCTTCCCATGAATGAAGCGAAATTCTCAGGCAGTAGGATTGCATTACATTATTATTCCAGCAAATAGGAAAAAACCTCAATAATCAAGCTTTTTCTAGTCCCAAATAAACTGGGCTGAGCTGCTTCCTGCCATATGTGTTGGCAGGCGAACTGAAGGAAGACATTCCCACAATGAATAAATGCACAGAGAAACAAAGCCACTTTGCTAGATTTATCTTATTGTAGATATTTACTGGGGGAAAAACTGTTTTTCTTATTCGTGGGAGTCGATACTTTAGTCAAAGTGAGGACAGAATAGAATAGAATAGAGCTCTGTTCCTACCTGTCCAAAGGGAAGAGGAATTTGGTCAGATCACATTCTGACTCTGACATTCGTGTGCAGTCAGGAGTCTCCCTCCAGTCATCATCAAGCCTGCGGTACAGAGCGATAAAATAAACATAACATCGTTTCTCTGTGTGTGTGTGTGTGTGTGTGTGTGTGTGTGTGTGTGTGTGCGTGCGCGCACTCACTCAGAGAACATGACGGTGTAGTATGTGAAGTTACTTGGCGTGGAACTCCAGGTGAGGATGGTTTTAAAGTTGAAAGACACCCAGCGTATGTTCTCCGCTCTGGACACCAGGTCCTCCTCTAAGACACGAGGAGGGGGATTTAACAGTGCATCAAGTTGCATTATATCATCAGGTCATATATCACAGCGGACTTGTGTGTGACTTTTCCAGAGTGCTTGGTTTTGTTAATGTTGCTTTTTCCCCTCTGGTTTCCACTCCAGTTGGGCTGAAAACCACCATTGAAAGTTGGAAAATACATTCTGCTGTAAGGCCAGAATGTGACCCATTTGTAAAATTCCCTGATATTCCCCGACTTCTCCCAGAGAACTGATCAAATTCCCTGACTTTCACTGCCTGGAATAGATCTCTCAAAGTACCCTGATATTCCAGGAATTCCATGACCAGTGGGAATCCTGGAAGTTAGTTTTCACCTACAATGACAATACAGTGTACTAGCTAACATACTGTGTAATGTAAAAATAATGACACAACAATAATAAACAAATAAATAAATACAGACAAATATATAAATAGATAAATACTACGTTAATAAGTAAGTAAGTAAATAAATAACATGCAATATAGAATATATGTACAATAATAACCAAAGGTAAAAAGTAACTATTTACAGCTACTCAAATTACCTTTGACTAAGTTTGTACTTGAAGTTCACTTTTTTATGTTGATTCCTACTTTTATTTTTTAAGATTAGCGCGTACAAGACCCGTCATTTACAGTGCGACGCTTTTACTCTGGAAGTCATCTTCCAAAATGAATAACAACTTTGCGACACGGTCAAAAACGAGCCACGACCAAAGAAAATCCGAGAGAAAAGAAGAGAGAAAAAAAAGTGATTTTTTTTTTTTTTTAAATCCACACCCATCCCCTTCTTTCACATAACCTCAGCCCAATTAAAGTTTTGCCAGAAACCCAAGCCAAGAGTGAGAGCCAAAAACTAGACAGCCTTCATACTTCAGTGGAAAACTTTGAAAATGGTTCAGCTATGTGAGTAAAAATGATAACGAAAACAGTTACACAAGTCCAGCAGCAATCACTTTAGCTGATAAGGACTATTATTATATGGCTCATTAGTATTAGCTAGAACAATACAAAGTGATATAATTCACTCATTTCTATCTGTCTGTCTATCTATCTATCCATCTATCTATTTATTTATTTCATGGTTATATATGGTTTTACCTGCTGTAGTGATCATCCAGGCGGACAGGCAGACTCCCAGATAAAGAGCGGTCTTCAGAAAGGCCATATCAGCACTGCTAACAAACTAAATAACCCCTTTAAAAAAGTACTCCTTAATTACTTCCTTTCGTGACGTCTTTTAAACAATTGCAACGAGAGAAAAGCTAGCTTCAAATAATATTTCCGTGCGGGTTTCGGTTTAGAGCTGTAAGACTGAGCTCGTCGACCTGAGGAGTTGTTTTTATCAACGGGACTGGGACTGACTGGAGATGATGGGGAGCCGGTGGGGAGCCTCGTCACGGTGATCCCTCCCACATGCCTCTGTAAAGATGGAGGACTCTGCAACGATCTGCTCGTTTTGAATGCATCATTTACCTCTAGGCTGCCATGTTGGAGGTCCTCAAGCCTTGGGTGACAATGGTTGAACTTGGCCTTGGTGTGAAAGCACTTTATGCTTTTGCATGTGCAAAGAAGGAAAATAAATGGTCTTCATTTCTGCATCAATGAAACTCACTGTATTACGTTTTTGTTACACCCTCAAAACTGTAGATTTCATCCTCTCTAATCCTAAAAAAACATCGGGATAAGTCAGTTTCCTTTCCTGTCAATGATCAGGAAACCCGGAAGTGAAATGTTATTGATCCCTGTAGGGAAATGAGGTTGCTGCAAAAGCAAAAGTAATAGGATTCAGGAAAACACAATATAAGTACACAGATGAAATTTGAAATAAGCAGTAAAATAGTAAAAAGAAAATACATATTGACACTATATTGATCATGTCATGTATTTATCATTTATGTCATCATAAATGTGTTAACTTTATTCTATTATATGTCATGGTATTGACTACACCACTGCTCCCTGCTTCTATTTCTAGATGTAACCACAGCCATCTTGACAGCCTCATTATGGTGAATAAATGGCTTAAACAGATTTAACAGTTGCCCTTCCTGCCTTCATACTGATGGTGATGTTCAAACTCTTACAGTGAAGCCAGTGAAGCAGATCCTACAATAACAAAATCTGATGTCTAAGTATATATAAATATAGGTATGTATAAACATATTTGCTATATAGATACATATGTATAAATACAAGTATGTATAAACAAATAAAACTGACATAAATATGAAGATTGACATATTATATAGATATACATGTGAGTGTATGAAAGAGCAGGCTCTCAAAAAGAGTTGAGTTTTCCATCTTGTCCATATATGGTTATTCTTATGATCGAATATGGTTATTCATAAGCCCATATATGGTTATTCTTATGACCATATATGGTTATTGATATGACCATATATGGTCATATCCATTATCCAGAGGCAGGCACCAGTCAACACCTGAACCTAATTAGTCTGAGTACTGAGTAAATCACATGTCAAATGAGTCCATCATCATATTAACTAAACACTATTGACTCAGCTATGTCTGGGAACAATGTGTTCCCATGTGTTCTCACACACACTCTCACATACAAAGCATGATTTCACTCAGTTGACTCAGTTAAACATGGAAACATGAACACAGACTTTTTACAGACTTTTTAACAGACTTTTTGCTACTGCTAGAGCAGTCATTTGAAGGAAATCCTCATCTACATCTCTGCATATATATTATTGGTATATTTTCATATGATTTCATATGATCTTCTGCATTCATTTTTTCTACGTTCTAATGCTATAATGCAGTAAACCATACTTTTTCTCACGTTTTCATTCAACACATCCTACTCAACATATTGGTTGCGTATATGTATATAACCCTCATTTGCTCTTTTTTCTTTGCTGCATTATTTGCTGCATCAACATGCTGATTTCTCCACAGGGATTATTAAAGCTTCTGTCTAGTCTAACCTCAAAATTCACCTCTTGAACTGAACATGGTGTCATCTGGGTAGGTGGTTTATCATTGCTGGAAATGAATGAGATTGTAGTGGTCAAACATGAAAATGATATGTCAAATACTGAATTATATCCTAAAATGTATGTGTTTCATTCAATTATATTTATTTTTATAGGTCCTATTATTATTATTATTATTATTATTATTATTATTGATATTACTGTATTATTCTTATTATTCATAATATTATTTTTATTATTATATTTTGTGAGGCAGTACTACTGTCATACTGTATGTCAGGAGTAATCATGTAAAAGTTGCTAGAACAATTTGCCACAGTGTTTTCTTATCCTGTCTGTGTGACTGTGGTCACTCAGTACATAATGACATTACCAGCTCCTCTATCAGCCAGCCCACAGGGACGGGAGAGAAAAGAGAGAAGCCAAGGAATGTGGGAGTGGGGACGAGAGGAAAAAAAGTTTTAAAAAATAACATCAAATAAATGTAGTAAATGTAGCCGAAATGATCACCGCTATCACAATGGACATGTTGGACTCTTGTGGGAACAAATCAAGCATACAAATCTATTTCAGGTCTTACGACATTAAGAGTCTATCAGAGTAGCGCCGTGTACGTCTGGGGCCCAGATGGATTGATGAACCGTGTGGGAACATCGCAGAGGTTTCTGACATTTGGGGGGGGGGGGGGGACATCCTGGCACTAGTGATGATAATAAACCAGCTTGGACTCACATAACCTCACTAATATCACTTAGGCCTGCACTGTTTAAACATGCAGAAACAAAATGACCTGCATTCCTGCATGAATGGCTCCTGAAATACGGTCAGAACCGTAGATAGACACAATGTGATTTAACAAATAACACACAAAAAAAAGTACTTTTACATGTTTTTATTGAACATATTGTTCAAACATTAAAAAAAACCCTCTAGGATAATGATAATGAGGTAATTGAAATCAGGTGATCCAATCAATGAGATGACATTCAGGTGGGTTAGAGGAGTCCTGCAGGCATCTCTTGAGCATCTAACATTCTGGCAGGGTTATTTAAAGGGTATTTCCAGCCATATTGGATGGTTGGCATGGGAACACATTTACAAAGGGGCATTCACCCTCTTGGTTATATCAGTCCTGAATGAACACATTTACAACGGAACGGTCTCTTCCCTGAATGAGTGAGCGATGAGATGCGATGAGCCAAACCGCATAATTAAATCAGTATCCTATCCGTGTCATGCTGTGAAGTTTCATGTTTGGGTCATACAGTTCATACACTTCCACAAGGTTTTTACCTCTCCGTGGCCCAGATCTGATCTCCTCATGGCTTTCTAAAGGAGGAGAAACCACGCGAGAATCTAGGTTTTCCCCCGTTCAGTTGGAAAAAATCTATAAAGTCAGTATCACAGAGGGTTAAAGTCACTCTGTGTTTCTGTGTAAAATGGTTTAAGACCAGTTTTATAGCCCTGTAGCACATGTTCAGGGACAAATTTATGACCTTTTTAATGTGGCCTGGAATTGAATTTAACAACCAACATGAAGAAAAAATGTTTACTTTTTTTCTGACTGAACATGGCTAATGAAGGTTGTGAAACTATTAATGGGCAGAATAAGAAAAAGGACACTGGGAAAATAAATGTTAGTGTACATAAAAAGTCCAGCTGTGTTTAGTAAAGCAGAGAGGATGAAAACAAACCATGTTTTGCGTGTTGCATTAACCCTGTCCTGTGCTAGTAAAACTTAACGTGACCAACTGGAAGTGTCTTAACACGACATACTACACTACTAGCGGTCCCATTCACATATGTTGGTTAAAACGACACATTTGATGGAATTCGCCTTACTTCGCATCGACTAAATAATATATTTATAATAAATCAATTAAATAGTTTTATAGTTGCATCCAAATTAAATTTTATTGAAATTAAACCTGCATAACATGGTGGGGGGGGGGGAAATGTAAGTACCCAAGTTGAGATATTTTTCAGAATTTTGTGCCAATATGCAGATACCCTGTTAATACTTGAGTTAGTGATTTTGCTAGTGAGGAAACCCACAAAAATCATAACATATATATATATATATATATATATATATATATTGTACTATCAATCAATCGGTCTACTAATGTACTGATATTGTCCTTTTATTAAAAATCACATATGGCCCAGTCAATGTAGTCCACCATATGATGGAGGTTCCTCCCTGACTACAACTAGTCAACATGTTTTATTATTATTATTCTATCAGATATCTCACCAGAGAAATGCAGTGTGGCGTGGGAGGATTTTTCTCAACAGCTTCAGGGTGTCAGTGTGTAAAACCTGTAATGAAACCTGCCTCCCCCTGCCTCCAGGACCTGCTGACCCACCTACAACTATTTCATTAGTCTGGCTTTCAGTGGGGAGTTTTAGTGTCCCATGATGGTCTAGATGCTGGTTCCACCTAGACACTGCGGGCATAAAACCCATATCGATTGAACCCTCTGACACATGTTCCATATATTCTATCATTTACTACATGTTCACACATGCCTTTAACTCTATTGGGATAACAGTGCTGTTAGCCACCCTGAAACCCAATGACAGCTGCTTCAGATCAGTCAGGAATCTCACTGG
This sequence comes from Hoplostethus atlanticus, assembly GCA_034670405.1. Taxonomy (NCBI): domain Eukaryota; kingdom Metazoa; phylum Chordata; class Actinopteri; order Trachichthyiformes; family Trachichthyidae; genus Hoplostethus; species Hoplostethus atlanticus. The sequence goes on along the minus strand of JAXDDX010000079.1, from coordinate 47,537 downwards.
GAATTTATTGTCGGCCTTGAATCCTCAGTTTGCAGGCAACATTTGGAAATGGTTTTGCCTGTCTAATGATCTGCGACGTATGCAACAAAAGATAGGGGATCAACAACTGCGACAAAATCGATGTTGGTACCATTTGTTCAGGATTTTCTTTAATAAAAATCTAAGAAAATCAAGACATTAAATGAGAAATAGTTGCACAATGCTAAAACATTCAACTTAATCAAAGCATCAATCATTACCAATAGATTTAACTATTTAAAGTCTTTTCTGCAGGTTATTCAATGTGCAGTTTGGCTTGGTCAGCAAAAATTACTCTTGGGACCTCCAGATTATAGTTTCTTAATATAAATACATAAAATGCTATGTAGATGGGAGCATTGTTCACATAGTGGCTAAAGGGAGCAACAAGGAGGTCCTGATTTGGCTTCACGCTCTTATTACTTTGGATGTGACATGACAGCATCTCTATGAGGTTAGGGTTAAAAATGTTATAATTTTTAAAGGTTAAAATAATAATTTAATAAAGCATTCAAAGTCTTTTTCCCATAGCATTTAATAGAAACAACAGTGAGAAGAAGCAAGAAACTCTGTTGGTTTCATGACTCAGACTTTTGTTTACCGCAACCACATACTGCATACAAACCCGGATCCTCACGGGGACGCATGAAAACTTCACCGAAATTACTTTAAGCTTTTGTTGTAAATAAAGCTAAAAAACGCCGACAGCTGGTTCAGATCAGCGAGGGGATCAACAAAGTGTTCTCTGTTTGCGTCTCCATCGGCCCGAGGCACAGAGGCTCTGGAAAGAACATCTTGCAAAGGCAATGTAGATCAAAAATTAGGACCAATGATTATGACCAATTGTATTCTCCTGATGTCATCCACAATGATTTCGACCAATTTGCTGCACCCCGTTCCTGCTTCACATTACCTGTGCACCACAGTCTTTAAGGTCAAAACCTTGTTTCTAGAGAGGTTGTGACAGAAGTGGGTGTAAATCTGAGAAATGCCATCTGTGTCTTGCCTAAGAACCTAGCTGGTAACTAATTCAGCGGGTATGCAGCTTTTAGAATATTTTGCAGTGATTTATTGGTGTGCTGTGTACAATTTCCTTGCTTGTGTTTTTGGGTTGCTGTGTTTTTAATTGCGTGCTTTTCTTAGTGCTATTCTTTGGTTGCTATGTTTTTGTTTGTGAGCATGTTGTGCTCTTGTTTGGAGTCTGAAGTTACCGCTACTCCCAGCCAATCCAAACCACTGGGCGTGCTGCCCAGTGGTTTGGGAGACTTAAAAAAGTGGACTCGCCCGGAGAGAGCTCGTGCTCATACGTCATCATACTATTTACTTTTACTTATAACGTTACTGAACAAAACTGCAAAACAACAGTCTTTTTCAGGTATCTCCTTTTTTCTGGCCTAGTTGTTACACATAGTAGTCTTTATTTGAATGCAGACAATTCCCCAATGGATCTCAACGATGGCGCCAGCTGTGGGTGCTGAAGAGTTGTGATGCAACTGCAAAGCCTCTATACAGGGTTAAATTTAATGGACTGACAGAAGATCAGTCTTGCCAACTCTCTTTTAAAGATGGTAGCTATTGGTTGCTCAAAAAGTCACTAGTGATGTTATATGATAATTTGCTTATGCATTTATTTGCTACAGCCCCCCCACTCTTCGCGGAAGGCAGGGTTACGCGGTGTATGGGAAGCGATATGATCATCAAACTGCTTTGGATTCGACAAGCAAGTATTGGCAAATTAGCTTCAGCTGTACAGAGCTGTACAGGAGTCAAAACATTAACACTGTTCCCCATGGTCAGAAAAGCTAGTGGCTTTTGAGAAATGAAGAAAAAAAGAAAATTTGCTAAATCTGAAAATTTGGCAAGTTGGCAACAGTGCTTGATGCCAGCACTGTAAAGCACAGTGGTTACCATAGTGACATTGGACCTGCACTCTAAAACACAATGGCTACCATAGTGACAATGGACCAGCACTCTAGAACACAGTGGTTACCGTAGTGACAATGGACCAGCACTGTAGAACAGAGTAGTTACCAATGTGACAATGGACCAGCACTCAAAAACACAATGGTTACCATAGTAACAATGGACCAGCACTCTAGAACACAATGGTTACCATAGTGACATTGAACCAGCACTGTAGAGCACAATGGTTACCATAGTGACATTGGACCAGCACTGTAGAACACAGTGGTTACCATAGTGACATTGGGCAGGACTGTAGAACAGAGTGGTTACCAATGTGACATTAGACCAGCACTCTAAAACACAATGGTTACCATAGTGACAATGGACCAGCACTCTAGAACACAATGGTTACCATAGTGACATTAGACCAGCACTCTAAAACACAATGGTTAGCATAGTTACATTGGACCAGCACTCTAGAACACAGTGGTTACCATAGTGACCATAGTGACAATGGACCAGCACTCTAAATCACAGTGGTTATCATAGTTGCATTGGGCCATAGTTCTAGGACACAGTGGTTACCGTAGTTACATCAGATAAACGCTATAGGACACAGTCGATATCAGTTACATTGGACCAGCACTCTAGAAGGCATCAGTTTTAGAGCACGTTGGTGGGTTAAACACCTTAGAGCACATAATTCATTCCGTGCTGTACTGAACCAAGGCAACGCCAGTGGGATTTCAGCAGTGCCTCAGTCTGGCCTACCACATAACAAATGACAGATTCCAGGAAGTATGACAGGCGGGTCTGGAGAAACTCTTCTTCTGAATAATGATTCACATATTTCAGCAGAATAACTCGCTTATCTTGTGGTGCGGAAAAGTATATCACAAGTATTCATGTAAGGAATGCCAGTTTCCTGGAAGCAAGTTGTGTGGAGAAGCCCGGCATGGCATCTCATAAACACCTAACTGTCGGATGGAGGGGAATCAGACGTCCCGCCCAAACAATGACTTTGCACATACTTCTGACCTAATCGTTGAGTAATCACAAATTTTCCTCTGTTTCTTCAATGTAAAATTGGGTTACTGCAGTTAGATAGATAGATAGATAGATAGATAGATGGACAGATTGACAGATAGATAGATAGATGTTTTCTATGTTGGAAATGAGTGTCGACCGCAGATTTCATCATGTTTGACTTTTGTGTTCATTTTGTGTGAATTGTAGTGTCATGTACAAAACACTCTTAAATGTAGGTTTCATCTATCCTATTCTATTCTACTTTCATTCCTACTGCTGCAGTTTATTATATTCTGTTCCACCCTGTCGTAGTCTGCTGTTTTCTTTTTCTGCTCTGTTCTATTCAGCATGTTATAGTAGGATATCTTGTTTTTAGTCCAGGAACTGGCTACACACACACACACACACACACACATACACACACACAGTAATTAGAAACCATCTCATGACTGCATCGGATGAATGTGACCTCACTCGCGCCTGTACTCCCCCTAGCTACACTCTTAGAAAAAAAGGTGCTGTGATTCTTTGGCATGTCTCCATTGCGGAACCCTTTATCGGAAACCCTCTTCCTTCCAAAAACTGAAAAAAACAGTAAATAGTTCTTTGCAGAACCACACCCCTTTGCACATAACCCTTCTGGAACTGTTTTTTTTCTCAGAGTGTACCCTCCCTCTCTCTACTATGCCATAAGAGAATTTGCTTGTTCACTGGGCCGGTTGGTGATAGAACACTACCGCTGTATGGGAACGAGGCAGACTGATCGTTTTAGGTCATTCCCGTAACATTCCTAAGGAGACCCTGTCATTCTGTTACTAGCCTGATGTTAATCCAACTCCCAGCAGACTCATCACTGTGGTCCACTTTGGTCCAGTCCAGCACGTCCAGGCTGAGCTTTGCCAGCATTTATTTAAAAAAATGTTCCCAGGGGAAAAGGGGCTTTGTTGCACACCGCCCTGCATCACATTCAGATTGCATACTCACACTTAGGAGGTGACCGGTAAAACCACAGTGCCTTGCTCAAGGGCATCATAGTTTTTGAGGGAGGGAAGAGCGTTATTCACTTGGGGGGGAAAGAGAAGTGGGCTTTTGACCAGAAGCCAGTTCGAATCCCTGGCCCAGTCGGGAAAACATGGGTGGGGAAAGGGAATGTGTAATGCCCTCCCCCTCCCACATCAGTTGCTGCCGAGGTGCCCTCGAGCAAGGCACTGAATCCCCAACTTCTCCATTGGAGCTGCTCAGTGGCCACCAATAGAAGACATGGTTCCCACAGCGGGCCTGATGTAAAATTCCATGACTTTTCCATGACTTTCCATGACTAAATCAGGGCGTTTCCATGACCTAAAAAAGTTCATCCTCCCTGGTTTGTCAGCGTTGTTTTTCTGTTTCGCTAAATTGAAATATTCCTGGAAAGTGACCAATTTATAAAATTCCCTAATATTCTCTGACATCCCCAGAGAATTCATCAAATTCCCTGACTGATTCCCTGTCTGTACTGGTTGTGCTGGGTAAGTAAGTAAAAGGGTAAGTAAGTTAAGAATAAATAAAAGCTAGCTAAAATTAGCTGATGTGAACCCAGACAGACCAGGTCCATTATAACGTTCACCAACACAATGCTAACGTAATGCTAACATTATGTTAACACGATATCAACCCAGACCGACCGACTCCCAGGGGGCTCATCGTTACACTCACTCTGGTCCATTAGGGTGTAACTTACTCCAGAATTATCAGCACTAAACATTCAACCTCCAAAACAAATAACATCAGTTCAGCCCTCATTTTATTGAACTCTTAGCCTGCCCTGCAGCAGAAACACCACGCTGCTCCATAGCTTCAATGAACCTACCCTTACCCAGGATGAATACCCACAGTTAACTCATTCTTGTGCACTTTGAAGAAAACCTTTCAGACACTTCACATTGTGTCTTCATTACAGACAGACAGACAGACAGATAGATGGCTCTTTATTGTCCCCAATATTTGTTCTTAGCACTAGCGTAGGGTGCCAGAGAGGCATAAGAATTTCATTGCCAACTTTTGCTTTTTTGTGAATGTTTGTGCATATGATAATAAAGAACCTTGAACCTTGAACCTTGAACCAATGGGCAATTGCAGTTATGCAGCAGGGGGTGTACAAAGCAAGAGAGAAGCACGCAGCACTATACAATATACAAGTTCGGAAAATAAAGGTTATATAAAAAATACAGAAAATATACAAGTTAGTGCATAGCAGTGACAGAAAGAAGCTAATTAGCTTTAGTGCATCATTTAGTGTATCATTAAGTTTTTCATTTAAATGATTGCAGTTAGTGGCTTAGGTTTCTGACTAAGTCTAAATATTATTTCACTCTATTCTATTCTATTGGTATTACTGTTTCATTGTCCTAAACCTAAAAACAGTTAATGGGAAAGTAAACTAACAATGTAAACCAACAAAATGCAGCTGCACCTTTACTATACCTGCTCCAGAATCTGAATATCAATACTATATTATTATTATTATTATTAGTAGTAGTAGTAGTAGTAGTAGTAGTATATCATATAATGCTATAATATTGATAGAAGAGAAGAGAATATTATATCTAACAATTTTACAATTTAAGGATGTAGCTGGCGCTGTCTCACATCTGGAGAGACTCACATTAACCACTCACTCTTAGAATAAACCAAAACATTCTGTTGTGTAAACTCCCAGACTCTGAGTTGCGACATTAATTTCCATCTTTCCCTTCCCTTCCTTCAACCCTCACTGTCTTCGTTGCTATTGCCTCACAAAGACAGAGAGCTGAAAAATCTGTGTTGCTTGTACTGGCCTCGTATCTCCCCAAAAGAGGCTCTTGTGGAAAGTGCTTGGTGGTCAGTTGCACCGGGTCGCTGTTGACATTTGGAATAGGAAACATTGACATAAATAAATAAACAATAATCCACCACATTTTCATCTAAATATATCACAAAAACACAAACACAAAGCTACTGTACTAATCATATGTGACAAGACAATGATGGTTAGCTACCCAACTAGCTAACATGTGACTATCCACTGCTAACGCTAGCTTCTACTAAATCACGTGTTAATCACGGTTCTAGTCTCAAAGGGCTTCACAATGCCCAAAGTGTGAGAACAATCCTTTCTAGCCTTGGAAAGGAAAAACTCCCACAAAAGCTTTTAGGAAAAAAAATGGAAGAAACCTTGGGAGGGGCTACTCAGAGAGGGATCCCCCTATCGGATCCCGAGGCATGCGACCAATTGTTTATATTCTGTTTTATTATTATTTTATTGTTTTTATTGCTGATTATTTGGTGCTTATATCCTATTTTTCTTTTTTTCGCTGCTGGATCCTATTACCTTTGCTGCTTCTGGGATTATTAAAGCTTCGTCACAGGGAACGTGCTCTAGATGGACGCAAAAAAATTGATTGTGCTTGAGATTTCAACTTTAAGCTTCTATTAACCCTCACCATTCACTTGTTGCTAGTTTATCATGTAGTAAATAGTATGTAGGGTATAGTAAGCCTCTCCACCAGGCGGTCAGGATGTTATGACAGCTTAGCTCCCCTAAACCTTCCTCTGTTCCAACTCAAACACTGCTCCACGAAATAAGAATAACATTATGTGTTATTGTTATGATCCTCAGAAATGTCTCTTAGCAGGGCGGAGAGGCCTCTGAAAATGCTTCTTGGGCCGCGGGATACTTGATCCATGCGCTCCACAATAAAGCAGCAGCATTCGTAAAACCGCAGCTCAATAAATGAACATCCTCTCTATAGGGTTAGACTGATATGTTTTTTAAAACTAGCCTTTTATTAAAAATGATGGTGTGGCGGACTGGAGGGAGGGTGGGGGAGGCTTAATTGGATCCAGGAGAGAGAGAGAGAGAGAGAGAGAGAGAGAGAGAGAGAGAGAGAGAGAGAGAGAGAGAGAGAGAGAGAGAGAGAGAGAGAGAGAGAGAGAGAGAGAGAGAGAGAGAGAGAGAGAGAGAGAGAACGGTTCCCGCAGTGAGCGGAGGAGAGAGAGCCCTGTGTGTGTTAAGTGTGTGTCCAATAAACGGCCTGCTGGCCATTTAACTCTCCCCTGCCTGTGTCTCTGCCTGTCACGGACCCCGGTTATGTGGCACCTTGCCACATTTGGTTCCCTGACCGGGAATCGACAGGCAGAGACGGGAGAACATCGCCAGCGCCGTGCCGTCGTGGCGACACCAGCTGCCAGGGGACGGCCGGTGATGGCAAGGAGCCTCCCTCACCACCTCGCAGCATCACCTGGCCCCACCGACTCCGAGCCGTTCCGGGCGGGACCTTTCATCGCCTTCTTCCTCGCTCTCAAATGGGGGGGGGAGTTGGCTTCGGCCGGACGGCTCCCCGGCCTCAGTTTGGCGGTGGGGGTATGTGGCGGACTGGAGGGAGGGTGGGGGGAGGCTTAATTGGATCCAGGAGAGAGGTGAGTTAGTGGACTGCTTCTTTCCTGGATCCGGTACCAGCTGCAGCCAGTTGGGACTGATTGCAGCTGGGGCCTTTTTAACGTGTGTGTGAATGTGTGAGTGTGTGCGCGCCAGGGTGAGAGACTGGCATGTGACCGAGGAGCCGGCGTGGAGGGGGAATCCAGTCGGCTGGGTGGAGAGCGGAGCCAGCAACGGGAGAGACGGAGCGGGAGTGGGCCGTATCCTGCCGCGGCGTCCAGCGGAGGTCCGCGGAGGACGCAGTCGGGAGCCGCCTGCAAGGGCTGACCAGTCGGGGTTGGGGCGGGATGCCCCTGGAAGCCTGGCAGGCTGGGGCAGCCTTGGGGCTCCGCGGCTGGCCCACCGGGACCGAGGGTGGGCGCCAGCGGAGGCGACGGCGCCGACGGACTGCTGCCGTCAAGACCCGGGCCGGGTTTATTGTTGCCGGTATTGCGGGTTTGCAAATAAAACGGCCTGCTGGCCATTTAACTCTCCCCTGCCTGTGTCTCTGCCTGTCACGGACCCCGGTTATGTGGCACCTTGCCACAGATGGATATGATGCTGTACATTTATTCTATTAATTGTAATTATTTTATTATTGTTCTTATAATTATTATTATCCTAAATTTCATTGGAAAGGTTTCAGTGTCACATTGTCCAAATGCTTGTTTCAGAGGCTTTTCCACCCTGACAAGAATAGAGGAAACACTGAATACTTATTTTTGCAAACCCTCCTCTCTAGAATCAACATTCTGTTACACTTTATTGTCTAAACCATTTCTTAATAAAGTGACAGACAGAAAAAAATAAATAGAGAAATATGCATCTAGCCATTGAAGCTGCTTAATCTTGCGGCCAAAATTATTCCAGAACCATGTTTGAGTATTGTAGTGTATAGTTATAATTGTCATTTATAGAAAAACATGTACTTGACACAGCTGATTTGAAATTTTCCCTCAGTGTTGGTGGAAGACGCCATATCTCTGGTATAACACCATATAGATATCAGAGGCTTGGTTTACACTGCAGCTGAAGGCGTCCCAATTCTGATTTTTTTTCCGCCCTCCCGTGACACAGATTTGATGTTTTCTAATCAGTGTGAAGAACAAAAAGCTACATGGAGTCATATGTTTTCAGTTCTGATATGGACCAAAATCGGATCCCGAGGCATGCGACCATACAGTTGTCATAATATTGTCAACATTATCTCAAAATAACAGATTTCGTGTGTTGTGTTGATTTTAAGACATCAGTAAAATATCTGTCTGAAAAGCATTAGTGGACTTTGTCATTCTCTTTTTCATTTTGAATTTTAAACAAGATGTTTTTTCTTTCTTTTTGTTATGGTGATGCAGGAGTGTCAATGACAAGAAGAGAAGGTTCCTTAAGGAAGATTAAAATTCTGTCAAAGTTTTCTTGATCTTTGTTCTCCATTATAATTACAAAAACTAAAAGATCACATTTGGACTCACTTGGGATAAGATATGGAGAGTGCCACACCTTGCCAGAGTTGTATTTGGAAGCCAAATCTATAGTTAAGCTATTGGTGACCAATAATTTACTACATAGAAATAATATATATATACATAAATATTAGATGCAGGGACTACAACATAACTTACAGTTTATTGAAATGATTGCTCCTGACCCGACTAATTATAAACTGGACAGAATTTCTTTTGGCCAAGGAATTTCGAAAAAATTTATAAAAACAGCGTATGCACTTTTTTTATTTCCCGTTTTTCTATGCGCCCCTGCAAAGCAACTGACGCACGCTGGGATATAAATGAAACGCATGCACCGCTGATGTACCCACAGAGGCTAATGCGCAATGCATTGTGGGTAACCTGTGTTTCCTAAGAGCTGCAACTCAAGACTCGAACGAAGGCGTTTTTGTCTTCAAAATAAAAGCCAAACGCCGCATAGTCCTATATAACTGTAAAAATATTCAATTAATATATTCAATTAAAAAGACACGTTGGACAAAAACAACTGTTTTATTTTAACTTAATATGCATATGTATATGTATATGTATATGCAATAAATACATTATTTATTTTGACTTTGGTAGTTTACATTACTCAAAACAATGTTGCAACATATTTGTTCGTCAATACGGCTTTTATTTTGAAACATATACGGAAGTTCTTTGTTTTAGTCTACTAGCTTGACATTTGTCACGACATTGGAGCGTGCAGACGGGCAGGTGAGATAACAAAACTGATAAATGAATTACTAGGTGGACAAATTAGGTCAATAATTATATTTGTGACCGAAACTGCTAGCTGCTAGCTAACAAACAGCGACGTTTTCCTCCACTTGGTATAGTAACGTTATTGATCTCAAGACCTGTCATGTACAGTTGCAGCTACCGTTACAACTTAATTTACGTTAACCTAGAAACGTGCCGTCCTCTGGCCTGGTATGGATAAAATTCACCAAGCAGTACTTAACTTAACGTCCACTTTTAGAAGGACACTCAGTACAACCACAATCTCCTACTGTTAGCCACTAAAAAGCTCAAGGGCAACTCACTGGTAGTTGTTGAGGGAGGGGAGAGTGTTAACCCTGACCTCTAACCCTGCCCCATCCTTACTTCGTTTTTTTCAGGTAGCATGGCAGCGTCAGTCCCCACTGTAGCAGCAGAGGGTCTCATAGCCCCACCACACGGCTTTCCCATCATGCACCAGGAGGCCAAAAGCACCAGTATGACAACTCCCTGCTGATCTCCTACCTTGTCCTCTCTTTGACTCTCTCCCGTCCTTTCGTGTTTTGTGTATTTTATTTACCAAACAATTATCCCCAAATTTTTTAAACGTTTCTAGTCTTGGAATTGCCTGCAGTTACTACTTATGTTTGCTAGACCTCAGAGAGGAGCTCTACAGGGTGTCAGAAAAGGAGTGGTACCATAGAGACACTACACTGCTTGCCAGATGTGGGATTTGAACTCACTTTGAACCCAGCTCCATTCAGAGACCAAACACCCTGATGCCTTATCGTGCATTAAGATCAACTTGATTGATGGGGTTGCTGTATTCTGACTAATTGTGGGCAGGGCTACAGGCTCCAACTGTGTTGAAAATATATTACTTCAGAACTTACTATTGACCCTAACGATGGATACAACCCTTTCCCAAGTGTCGTTTTTGAGATGATTGCAGACTTTTCAGACGTCCTGTCAGACGTCCTGGTCTCACCATTGTGTTTGACTTGCCAGGTGGTACTCCATCAGAATGTCCCATGCACCAGTCAAAAGCGGCAGAATGTCCCATGCACCAATCAGCAGCGGCCTCCTCCATTGCAAGCTCCTCCTCCAGTGTAAGTCCTGTGCAGGTCTTTCTGTTGTATAAAGTCGAGGTGAGTTTTTCAGAAGTACAGAAGAACAACACTGTAAAGCACAGCAGGGTTAGACAGGAATATCAGTTTGCCGAAATTGGCCTTTTATTATTAAAAATCAGATCATCAAAAACCTGTATCAGTTGAACCCTAGCACACGGAACATCAAACATCAAGGTTTCTGTTCTGTTTCCTGTTTGAATTGGGGTTCGATCAATATAGGTTTTTGAAAGCCATTATTCATTTTTTTGCTGTTTGAAGCTGCCGATATTTAATATCTTTATATTTGACCATTTTCAGGATAAAAAAATCTGTTTTATTGGCCAAGTAAGTTTGTACATACAAGGAATTGGACATGGTGGGTTACTCGTGGAGGTCACATTAAAAGTAACACAACACAAAATTGTAAAAGTCTTAACATAAAACATTTTAAAGTAGAAATTTACTTCTTTTAGAAGAAGTATATAAAAGAAAGTAGCATATAAGTACTCTATAAAAAAGAGAATATCAATTTAGGAATTTTCTGTAAATTAAGTTATGTTATCATTATTGGTTTGTATTGCTTTCAGAGCCCGTTGGTCCCAGCTCACCAGGAGAGAGCCTATGAGTTTGTTGAATGTCCCATGAAGGCTGCGAACAGAGACAAACGGACAACAGGCATCCCAACAGACATCAACCCTGACAACATGGTAAAACATAACATTAACTGACATCAACCCTAGCATTGTGGCAAAAAACAAATATTCAAAACACATTTTAACAGAATAGCAAAAAAAACCTTAGGCATTAATCTGGATAATGTAGTACAACTGCACGCATGCACTACACACACACGCAGACAACAACATACACATACAATACAGATGCATACCCACTGCGGACAGCAAGCATCAACCTAATACACCTAGTGACCCATCTACTACAGCATTTTGTCCCTTTCTAGTTCCTAGCATTTTATTGTTGTCCCTACTATGGCTAGCATCACACTAGTATCTATGACTTATTCTACTGTTGCACTTATTGTAAGTCACCATGCCCCTTAAATCCCCTCTCTAGCGTTGACTGTAAATATGTAACTATAGTAAACAACTGCAATGTCTAAACTGTATATATACTGCTGCGTTCATGTCATATGGGAAAAAGCACCAACTTGGAAGTATTCACACATTTGAACTCAAGCTGTAGACTTTAGTTGCTCCTGATAAGAGCAGTATGTCTAGTAGTATTTACCATCTGAAGCTGAGGTGAACAGTATTTTCTAGTAGTATTTACCATCTGAAGCTGAGGTGAATAGTATTTTCTAGTAGTATTTATCATTTGAAGCTGAGGTGAACAGTATTTTCTAGTAGTATTTATATCTGAAAGCTGAAGTGAAAAGTATTTTCTACTAGTATTTATATCTGAAGCTGAAGTAGGAAGCTTGTATCTACCATCTTTTCCATATGACATGAACACAGCATAGGGCTCTGATAGATGTTTTTGTTCCAGCCCTCTCAAGTCCCCCTGGTCAATGTCATTGTGGCGGACTGGAGGGAGGGTGGGGGGAGGCTTAATTGGATCCAGGAGAGAGGTGAGTTAGTGGACTGCTTCTTTCCTGGATCCGGTACCAGCTGCAGCCAGTTGGGACTGATTGCAGCTGGGGCCTTTTTAACGTGTGTGTGAATGTGAGTGTGAGAGGGGACGCGCCAGTGTGAGAGGCTGGCGGCGTGGATGCGGGAGCCGGCGGCGATCGGGAGGATCGAGGGCCGGCAGACCGGAGGAGCAGAGAGCGAGCCAGCAGCAGCCGCGTCTGAGCGGGGTCCGCGGCTGGAGTGCGGGACGGAGGCGAGGGTATGTGGCGGACTGGGGGGAGGGAGGGTGGTAGGCCCGGCTGCACTCAGCTTTAATTGGCCGCAGCCGCTGAGTCCAGCCGAACCTACCACCCTCCCTCCCCCCAGTCCGCCACAGTCATGTTAGCTAAAAGTTGGTGTTCCTTCCCTTCAAATACCTGACCTCAAAGTGTATTTGATTTGTATGAACTGAAATATGCGTGAATTGTCTGCATTGAAAACATGATTTGAAAACCACCTGCCTAGCCGGTGACCCTCCTCCTCCATCCTCCTCAGATGCCACCACCCAATCAGCAGCCGTCTCCAGGCCAACCCTTCTACCTGTCTGTGAGCAGACAGGAGTCTGGGATACCGAGAGCCGGGTCCGAACAGAACTGGGTTTATCCGTCCGAGCAAATGTTCTGGAACGCCATGCTGAAGAAAGGGTGAGAGATCCAGTCAGTCTGTCGAGGTTCTTGGTAGATTGTCCCATGGGTCAACTTAACCATTAAGTGATGAGAACATAGTCTAAAAGCATCCATGTTCAGTGCATAGTAACACAAATGTGTGTGTATTTGTGTCTTTACTGAGTCTTTTTTCATCCGTCTGTCCAGATGGCGTTGGAAAGAGGGAGCCTTGAATGAAAAAGACATGAGTGACATCATCAGAATCCACAACCACAACAACGACGCTGCCTGGCAGGAAATATTGAGATGGGAGGCGCTGCATAAGAGGTGCACACACACACACACACACACACACCGACAGATACATCACCACATTTTCACCTGCAGATATTAGTCAGTACTTGGGACACTAGGGATTGACAGTGTAGTCCCTCTCTGCTCTGGTTTTGAAAGAAAGGCCAAAGAAGTGACCATCACTTTGTACTTGTAATTGCACAGGATGTGTTTAGAAGTGGAAAAACATGAAATAACTTGCTGAAATATAATACTAGAATATACATCTCAATCCAAAGGGAATGTCCATGTGGTCCATCTCTGGTACGTTTTGGAGGAAAAGCCAAAGAGCTAACGCCCAGAGCGAGACTCAGACACTGGATGGGGTGAGTATGGCTCTGCATATGCTCGTGTACCTTAAATTCACAGCATATATCATGTTAAGTAGTATTTAAACTGCTGAAAGTTATACGTTTGTGTGTGCGCCGTCCTACCTGCAGCTACGAGCTTCCTTTTGACAGACACGACTGGATTGTGGACCGCTGTGGAAGCGAGGTGCGTTACGTGATAGATTACTACGACGCCGGCGCGCTGGACCGCCGGCACCAGAGCAACACCATCCTGGACGTCCGGCCGGCTCTGGATTCTCTCGGCGCCGTCTGGGACCGTATGAGAGTCACATGGTGGCGGTGGACACATTAACACTCAACCTTTTTTACCTTTCCCACTCGCTGCATCTCCACAATGACTCAGTTGATCCCCCTAATGATGCCTCGGGGTTGATTCACATCCAGTTCCATTAACTCATCATGTAAATGGAAACTGTAATTCATGTCTTAGCGACCGAACATTGCTTCATTGCTTTAAAATATGACACGTTTCCAGTATTCTGCCATAATAAACAGAAAGGTCCCAGAAGTTCCTGATAAAATGTTAAATTAGATTAAATTAAATTAAATTAAATTAAATTAAATTAAATTCTTGTCAGTATGCAGAGTTTTGGCTAACACCGACTAAGATTAGGGAAGTAAAAATGGATTTCCTGGAGGTTTTAGTGTCTTGATTGCACATTGTTCTTGTTAGCTATGATAGTGTTGCTGTGATGTTTCCTGTTATTAAATATATTTATTTTAATGTCTGTCTGTTTCTGAATTTTTGTTACATTGTTTAATAGTTAGGGTGAATTTGAGGGTTGGGGTTTGAATAAATGTTGAATAATGTCTTTTTTGCTCTATCATCTGAGGTCAGGTTCCTATAAATCATTTCTCAGGGTTTTAAGGTTGTGGGTGTATATGCTGAAAATGTCCTTATATTATAAATTCATGCATGTGTCTATGTTCTTTTGGCTGTAATTATGTTGTATATGCACAATTTGCTCTATTATTTCTATCCTAGCCAATATCCTACTCTGCTGGCCCAACAACACAGCTTTCCCCACAGGGATCGTTATTTCTTCCTAAATTTCATTTAATCTAATCTACTACTGGACCATAAAGTGGAATATGGATGACGTTCAAGTTCATTTCGTTTCTGTAATTTCACCTTGGAAGTTAATGGAGAAATAAGACAGGAAAACGCCAGAGAAACGTGCGCCCTCTATTGGAAGAATAAATTCAATACACAAGAGGAGAAACTGTCGAGCGGAACTAATACGCGCGGTACCCGGAGCTAGTCGGACATGTAAGCGGTACGGTACACGGTAGTAATGAAAGTTTATTTGACATTTAAACAAAATGTGAATTGTTTGAATCAATTACAGTGTAACTAACGGTATGATGTCGATTCATAAATAATGTCTGAATCTGCCTTAGAGGAGGTTTCAGTTTTATCCTCCATTTACTGCGGAGAGGGAGAGTTCCAGCTGATACAACAGTCAGGTAAAAAGCATTTACTGCTAAATTCTTTGCTACTTTTCATAAACACAGCGAATTGAGCACGTAAACATTAATTAGAATCATTAATTCAGTTTTACTTATTTAAAAATACATTTTAAAAACTGAACTTGATCTTCCCAAGTAAATCGTTAAAATTTAAGAATATAATGTAAACTAAGAACATTGATTTATTGTTTGTAGAAAAATACTGTCACCCTTGACTTGAACCATTTCTCCCGTTGATGGACTTTTAATTTCACCAGAAACCACGCAAACGCTCTAATAATACTAAAACTACAAATTTACAACCGCTAATACGTCTAGGTGAGAAGTGCTGTGAGAATTGCATCATCACAGATTTGTGCAATAAAAGCATACATATTATATTGCACTTATGTGTGCAGTATATGCTTTTATTGTGAATTTAATAGTTTTTAGACATGCATCAGGTTAAAATTGTAGCATTCTTCATTCATTAAATATCCAATATGGTCCAGTCATGTTGTCACCTTTGATATAGGAGGTTCCTCCCTGTCCACAGCTAGATTATGTTTTTCTCAACAGCTTCAGGGTGTCAGTCTGTAAAACCTGTAGTGAAACCTGCCTCCCCCTGACTTCAGGAGCTGCTGACCCACCTAAAACTATTTCATTAATCTGGCTTTCAGTGGAGAGTTTTAGTGTCCCATGATGGTGTTGTTCTGTAAACGCCATGAGACTGTTGTAACGTCAGTCTGTTCATCCTCCAGCTGAGGACGGGCCAGTGGTCCAGATCAAGACCGCTGTTGGAGAAGGCCGAGGGGTGGAAGTGAGCCTTTTGTTCCGTCTGCCCCCCGGCTACCCCTCCTGCCCCCCCGACATCTCCGTCTCCTCCCCCGGTCTTTCCAGAGGTCAGTGCCACAGCGTCAGACAGAAGCTGCTGGAGCAAGCTGCGGCCTTACCACAGGAGCCGATGGTGCATCAGCTGGTCGCCTGGTTGCAGGTGAGTAACCTGACCAGCCGATTGGTTGTGTGGTCACAGGTTTAAATCCAGTCGGTGATCATCAACAGGCGAAAAAAACGCCTGACACTACCTACATACTATGATGTGCACTCTTCACCTTATCTCTTAAAGTATCATATCAGCTTAAAAAGTTAGTTAACTCTATTCCACATATAAAAAGGTGGTTAAATTCAGTTTACCCTACAAAATACTAACTGTCCGCGTTACCATGGAAACCTGATACCTTAAGGAGAAATTCACCCTTGAATACTCTTAAACTATTGAGACGCTGCAGATTCACTCTATTGATCCAAATTAAATTTAGGTGTGGGTTTGGTCACTGATGAGAAATCTTCTCCACAAATGAAGTGACCAATCAAAACTGTTGCCTCTCTCGTCCCTTTATATAGCATATATAAAACATATATATGTTGTGTGGAATGTGTGTTTTATTCACATTAGCAGTCTGGGGAGGTGACAGAGGAGGAGAGAGGAGGCGAGGAGGAGGTGACGGACAGAGGAGGAGGAGTAGGAGGAGGAGAAGAAGAAGAAGAAGAAGAAGAAGAAGAAGAAGAGTGGACTGCAGTTCTGCTGTTGGACCACATCAGATCTAGAAGTCGCTATGTCAAACTGCTGGAGCGCTGGACCCAGCAGCTACAGCTAACCGGGAGGTTATTGCTGGGACGACCCATACTGGTTATTCTCCGGGGGGCCAGATTGAACATCAAGGTACCGACCGTACATGTGCCATTTTTAACCATCAATATATCATTGTCAAATTAATTAGTACCTTGGTATAATTATCGTAAACAAATGAGACTACGGTGGAGACAAGTGGTAGCCTCTCTCTCACACCAGTGGTATTGCTAGTGCTTCTCTAAATTAAGACTACATTTCCCATGAACCCCACTGCTTCCCGCACCCTCTTCCTGTTTTGTGCCATAAAGCAATACAGCAGATTTCCCTCCAAATCCGACCCGGTGTCACACAATGTAAATACAGTGTAGAGGCCAATAAAGGCCGCTAATCCTTTTAGTGATGTTCTCATCTGTTTACAGTAATTATACTATTATCTCTCAAAATTAATGTGCTGATGATTTACTGTTTGTGATGCACACATGTTGCATACAAGTTGCACTTTTTAACAAGTGATTCAGTTATTAATTATTCCTCCCCTTTCCTCCTTGCTAGATAACAGACATATCATTTGAAACCCATATGAGACACCTTACCCAAAACACTGAGGATCAAGATCGTTTTCTACCGAAGCACAGCATGGCTTTGTTCTCAGTCAAACTACCTGATGAAGTAGAGGAAAAGAGACAGTCCAAACTGTACTGTATTTGTCTCTCCGTAGCTGCTGATTCTTCTAACTGTAAGAATTTCTATGCTCAGGAGTTCTGCCGCCTCCTGAAGACGGTGAAGGTGGACGTTGACTCTTTGGGCAGGAAGTGCAAAGAGAGAATGATGAAGATTCTCAGTGAAGCCCCGTCATCATCCTCCTCCAAACCTGGGTATGACTCGCAGAAGCGTACCAATGATATTACTACACATGGATGTGGAACAGTTAGTATTATGAAGCTGCTCACCATATAATAGTAGTAGTATTACTTATGGGTTTTCTCTCTCTCTCTCTCTCTCTCTCTCTCTCTCTCTCTCTCTCTCTCTCTCTCTCTCTCTCTCTCTCTCTCTCTCTCTCTCTCTCTCTCTCTCTCTCTCTCTCTCTCTCTCTCTCTCTCTCTCTCTCTCTCTCTCTCTCTCTCTCTCTCTCTCTCTCTCTCTCTCTCTCTCTCTCTCTCTCTCTCTCTCTCTCTCAGTCCACCAGGTTTTATAGTGACGGAGTACCAGTCAGTATCAGAGCTGACTGCAGCCTTCCAGGAAATCAACATGACTGAGATTTACCAGCAGATACTGCCACCGCTAACCTACTGACAGCCTTCCTGGAGCCACACAAGCATTATCTTGAGCTTTCAATGTGACGCCTCGGAAGTGTTCACGTGTTCGGGCTCGTTTCACGGCAACAAGACAGCACTACTGAGGTTTCCTGTAGTACTTTGGTTGTTCTTGATCAGCAAACAAAATATTGCAATGTCAGCTACAAATGAAAAATACAGCACGTAGTTGTGTCCTGCCACAGCATTATGAGAAAATGACTTATGTGATGAAAATTGTGGGGAAATGGGGGTGTTCCCAGGAAGTATTTTCCACCTGAACGCTGAGGTAAATGGTATTTTCTAGTAGGAAGCTCGTATATCCCGTACTTGAACGCAGCCTGCCTGTCTGGTTTCGCCAACTGATCCAGACCAGTCAGAGCGTTCTGCGTTTGTAGTTCCTGTTCCCCCCTCTTGCCAGCATGTGGTGCTAAACCTCCAAAAACAAACCTTTTCCTCCTACCCTCCTCTCCTACCAGGAAGTAACTCTGGGGGAGACAGGGGAGGAGAGGAGGGAGTGAAGGAAAGTGGAGGCCATTTGGGACAGTTTGGGACATCTGCTACTGATGTAACTGGCCCCAAGTCCACAATACGCCTCAGAGCCAGTCAGTTCTGATGCACACCCAACGCAAAGTATCAATGTCATATTGATATTATCCTGCCAATGTTTATTTGATGATTAACAGGGTATGCAAGAGGTCTATCAAGTCTTTATCGTTGATAGGCCGTGTTAACGCAATTAAATTGGTTAACCTACCCAGATTTCTGTATTTATTTCAAAACCTTCCTATTTTTTTAACCAGATCCTTTTACAATTTGGACCCTGTTATTTAACCCTTTATCTGGGGATACAAAATACACCTTATAGCCAAGAAGCACATTGACTTGCACACATTACCGGCAGAGTGCGTACCCTGGAATGGCGTCTGCCTCTACTCCTGCCTCTATCTCATATAACCATGATTTCCTCCCAGCGCAAACCGACAATGCATTCTTAATGGGGAAAATAAAGGGGGTTGTAACTCAAATTTGGATTACCAACCTCTCATTTCTTTCTGACCATAGAGCCAGATATTAAGGGTCTCGTATCTATGTTTGTAGACCTGTTTCAAAGATCCTTGGGCAGAGGCCCTCCAGGGGTATTCAATCATGTTCCATGAATTCATCAGTTAATTCAAGTGATACACAGACTACACTCCTCATAGACAAAGTTGCATTTAATTCATCCATCTTTATCATCCCCTCTGTGCCAAGTGTAAAGTCTTCCAAGGGATCTCCACCTGATTTTGTTCTGCTCAAAGCTCCGCAGTGTTAAGGTGTTACTCGGAAGTACACAAGGTTGATCTCACTCCAGACCCTGAAATTCGGCTAAATTAGAAACTCATAGCCACTTTAAGATCCTGGCAGATGAAAATGGCATGGTGATAGCAAAAAAAAAACAATTATTTTAATGGTCTGGAATACAGAAACTCAGTTTAAGACCTGGCTGAGTGACCTTAGCAGTATGTTGCACATGGAGAAAATCAGATATAAGATTGCTGGGAAACCCAATAGTCTTTCTTTTCCTACCACCAGAGAGCAGGATCTGCAGACATGGGAACGAGACGGTAAGCCGTTGTAAATATTGGATTTCTTGGTGAACCCTCTCATTTTTCTGTAGCTCTGACCCCTGAAAGCGACACCGAATAGGGTTTCTTGAGCGGAGTCTTCAAGGAAAAAGACAGATAGTTTATCGTAATCATACTGCAATCATCACAAGGAGCGAATCTTGCATTATCGTTTGTCTCCGCTACTTCCTCCTCCTTCCTCCCTTCCTGCAGTTTCAGGAAGGACTGGATGTCGTCATCCTTTAAGCGTAAAACAGATGACATTTAACACACAATTGGGAAAAAGAAATGTCATATTTTTAGTTATCTAGTGACTATAATCTAAAGAAAATATCTAAATGTATTTTTACTGAAGAGATGCTGCTTTTTTTAACATATGTTTTTTTTACATATGGTTCAACAATCAGTGTCAATCAACTAGGTAAATCAAATTTACCTAGTTGCTCGTCCCCGACAGACACAATCCTGAATTTGACCGGTAAAAATACTAACTGTCCGCGTACCATGAAACCTGATACCTTTAAGGAGAAATTCACCCTTGAATACTCCTTAAACATTTAGAAGAACGCTGCGATTCACTCTATTGAACCCATTAAATTTAGGTGTGGGTTTGGTCCACTGATGAGAAATCTTCTCCACAAATGAAGTGACAATCAAAACTGTTGCCTCTCTCTCGTCCCTCTATATAGCCTATATAAAACTTAGATATGTTGGTGTGGAGAAATGTGTGTTTTAATTCACATTCATTGCATCAGTCTGGGAGGTGACAGAGGGAGAGTTGTAGGAGCGGAGGAGGAGGTGGACCGGACAGGGTGAGGAGGTGTGATGAGGAAAGGGAGAATAGGAGGAGTTGAGGGTGTAGAGAAGAAAGAAGAAGATCAGGGTGAAGACTGAAATGAAGACGGAAAGGAAGAAGAAGGAAATGAATAAGAAGAAGAAGAAGAAGAAGAAGAAGAAGAAGAGTGGACTGCAGTTCTGCTGTTGGACCACATCAGATCTAGAAGTCGCTATGTCAAACTGCTGGAGCGCTGGACCCAGCAGCTACAGCTAACCGGGAGGTTATTGCTGGGACGACCCATACTGGTTATTCTCCGGGGGGGCCAGATTGAACATCAAGGTACCGACCGTACATGTGCCATTTTTAACCATCAATATATCATTGTCAAATTAATTAGTACCTTGGTATAATTATCGTAAACAAATGAGACTACGGTGGAGACAAGTGGTAGCCTCTCTCTCACACCAGTGGTATTGCTAGTGCTTCTCTAAATTAAGACTACATTTCCCATGAACCCCACTGCTTCCCGCACCCTCTTCCTGTTTTGTGCCATAAAGCAATACAGCAGATTTCCCTCCAAATCCGACCCGGTGTCACACAATGTAAATACAGTGTAGAGGCCAATAAAGGCCGCTAATCCTTTTAGTGATGTTTCTCATCTGTTTACAGTAATTATACTATTATCTCTCAAAATTAATGTGCTGATGATTTACTGTTTGTGATGCACACATGTTGCATACAAGTTGCACTTTTAACAAGTGATTCAGTTATTAATTATTCCTCCCCTTTCCTCCTTGCTAGATAACAGACTATCATTGAAACCCATATGAGACACCTTACCCAAAACACTCAGGATCAAGATTGTTTTCTACCGAAACACAGCATGGCTTTGTTCTCAGTCAAACTACCTGATGAAATAGAGGAAAAGAGACAGTCCAAACTGTACTGTATTTGTCTCTCCGTAGCTGCTGATTCTTCTAACTGTAAGAATTTCTATGCTCAGGAGTTCTGCCGCCTCCTGAAGACGGTGAAGGTGGACGTTGACTCTTCGGGCAGGAAATGCAAAGAGAGAATGATGAAGATTCTCAGTGAAACCCCATCATCATCCTCCTCCAAACCTGGGTATGACTCGCAGAAGCGTACCAATGATATTACTACACATGGATGTGGAACAGTTAGTATTATGAAGCTGCTCACCATATAATAGTAGTAGTATTACTTATGGGTTTTCTCTCTCTCTCTCTCTCTCTCTCTCTCTCTCTCTCTCTCTCTCTCTCTCTCTCTCCTCTCTCTCTCTCTCTCTCTCTCTCTCTCTCTCTCTCTCTCTCTCTCTCTCTCTCTCTCTCTCTCTCCTCTCTCTCTCTCTCTCTCTCTCTCTCTCTCTCTCTCTCTCTCTCTCTCTCTCTCTCAGTCCACCAGGTTTTATAGTGACGGAGTACCAGTCAGTATCAGAGCTGACTGCAGCCTTCCAGGAAATCAACATGACTGAGATTTACCAGCAGATACTGCCACCGCTAACCTACTGACAGCCTTCCTGGAGCCACACAAGCATTATCTTGAGCTTTCAATGTGACGCCTCGGAAGTGTTCACGTGTTCGGGCTCGTTTCACGGCAACAAGACAGCACTACTGAGGTTTCCTGTAGTACTTTGGTTGTTCTTGATCAGCAAACAAAATATTGCAATGTCAGCTACAAATGAAAAATACAGCACGTAGTTGTGTCCTGCCACAGCATTATGAGAAAATGACTTATGTGATGAAAATTGTGGGGAAATGGGGGTGTTCCCAGGAAGTATTTTCCACCTGAACGCTGAGGTAAATGGTATTTTCTAGTAGGAAGCTCGTATATCCCGTACTTGAACGCAGCCTGCCTGTCTGGTTTCGCCAACTGATCCAGACCAGTCAGAGCGTTCTGCGTTTGTAGTTCCTGTTCCCCCCTCTTGCCAGCATGTGGTGCTAAACCTCCAAAAACAAACCTTTTCCTCCTACCCTCCTCTCCTACCAGGAAGTAACTCTGGGGGAGACAGGGGAGGAGAGGAGGGAGTGAAGGAAAGTGGAGGCCATTTGGGACAGTTTGGGACATCTGCTACTGATGTAACTGGCCCCAAGTCCACAATACGCCTCAGAGCCAGTCAGTTCTGATGCACACCCAACGCAAAGTATCAATGTCATATTGATATTATCCTGCCAATGTTTATTTGATGATTAACAGGGTATGCAAGAGGTCTATCAAGTCTTTATCGTTGATAGGCCGTGTTAACGCAATTAAATTGGTTAACCTACCCAGATTTCTGTATTTATTTCAAAACCTTCCTATTTTTTTAACCAGATCCTTTTACAATTTGGACCCTGTTATTTAACCCTTTATCTGGGGATACAAAATACACCTTATAGCCAAGAAGCACATTGACTTGCACACATTACCGGCAGAGTGCGTACCCTGGAATGGCGTCTGCCTCTACTCCTGCCTCTATCTCATATAACCATGATTTCCTCCCAGCGCAAACCGACAATGCATTCTTAATGGGGAAAATAAAGGGGGTTGTAACTCAAATTTGGATTACCAACCTCTCATTTCTTTCTGACCATAGAGCCAGATATTAAGGGTCTCGTATCTATGTTTGTAGACCTGTTTCAAAGATCCTTGGGCAGAGGCCCTCCAGGGGTATTCAATCATGTTCCATGAATTCATCAGTTAATTCAAGTGATACACAGACTACACTCCTCATAGACAAAGTTGCATTTAATTCATCCATCTTTATCATCCCCTCTGTGCCAAGTGTAAAGTCTTCCAAGGGATCTCCACCTGATTTTGTTCTGCTCAAAGCTCCGCAGTGTTAAGGTGTTACTCGGAAGTACACAAGGTTGATCTCACTCCAGACCCTGAAATTCGGCTAAATTAGAAACTCATAGCCACTTTAAGATCCTGGCAGATGAAAATGGCATGGTGATAGCAAAAAAAAAACAATTATTTTAATGGTCTGGAATACAGAAACTCAGTTTAAGACCTGGCTGAGTGACCTTAGCAGTATGTTGCACATGGAGAAAATCAGATATAAGATTGCTGGGAAACCCAATAGTCTTTCTTTTCCTACCACCAGAGAGCAGGATCTGCAGACATGGGAACGAGACGGTAAGCCGTTGTAAATATTGGATTTCTTGGTGAACCCTCTCATTTTTCTGTAGCTCTGACCCCTGAAAGCGACACCGAATAGGGTTTCTTGAGCGGAGTCTTCAAGGAAAAAGACAGATAGTTTATCGTAATCATACTGCAATCATCACAAGGAGCGAATCTTGCATTATCGTTTGTCTCCGCTACTTCCTCCTCCTTCCTCCCTTCCTGCAGTTTCAGGAAGGACTGGATGTCGTCATCCTTTAAGCGTAAAACAGATGACATTTAACACACAATTGGGAAAAAGAAATGTCATATTTTTAGTTATCTAGTGACTATAATCTAAAGAAAATATCTAAATGTATTTTTACTGAAGAGATGCTGCTTTTTTTAACATATGTTTTTTTTACATATGGTTCAACAATCAGTGTCAATCAACTAGGTAAATCAAATTTACCTAGTTGCTCGTCCCCGACAGACACAATCCTGAATTTGACCGGTAAAAACAAATATCAAACATGTATTTATAGAACCTGTATAGAACCCTACAGGCAATAGACACTGCTGTGGACGTCCTGTGTGAGAAATGGGCCCGTAGACACCTCTCCAGAAATATTTTGGACCTCCATGTGCCTCAACACTTTTTCAAATGCTCTTCCAACTCCATGCAAAATGCTAACTATATGAACTAAATATTAACTGCAACTTTTCCAGAAACCTGAAAAGTCAAATTTTTCAGTCTGGGTGGAACTGATGCCTGATCATGCCCCCCAAAACACTGTTTCCGTAGCTGCCTTGAACGCCCCTGCACAAACTCACACACACATAATCTAGTTAAAAATACATCTCTTGTTACACGTGTATTATGTATGTGTATTTGTTTGCTATTTGCTCTCTCTCTATATATATGCTTCTCTGTTTTGTGTATATTTTGTGTTGATAAAATAAAATGTAATAAAATAACATTGTTCAAACGTTACCAGCTTGTATTGTAAAGAGTATGTGGATCATGAGATTTAGTAACTGGTGGAACCTGCTTCAGCTGCAAGAACCTCAACCAAATGTGTCCTGTAGTTGCTGATCAGACCTGCACAATGGATAGGATGTATTTTGAACCATTCCTCCTTACAGAACTGCTTCAGTTCATTGATATTATGGGATCTCTTTGATGAACGGCTTGCTTCAGGTCATACCACAACATTTCAACAGGGTTAAGGTCAGGACTCTGTTTACTCATTGTGTGGTGGAGGGTGTGAATACACAGCATCCTCCACTGTCCAGGCACTGACACACACACACACACACACACACACACACACACACTGATACAAGTGAGGAAGGGGATTTAATATAAGAAAAAATGTTGAGCTCTATCTTGTTGCTTTGGCAATATTGTTCTTTCATCCCAATAAAGCACGTTGAAATCAACTGAATTGAATAAGACATCGTTCAGATATCATTCATATTGTTAAATAATATTGGTAGGGATATTTAAAAGTTCTCAAAATATTGCAGTTTTTCATAATATATCACCTTTGTTAATGCAAGTTTAACTGAGTGGACGCTCCATCTGTGACATCACCAGGAGTTTATGAAGTCATATGATGGAATGTGGTACAGAGGGTCCTGAGTGCAGCTTTTCTCCAGTTCCAGCAGCCAACAGAGGAGGAAGAGGAGAAAACTATAGGTGACTGGCCAACAGTAGAAGACTAGCTGTACTGGCAGCTGACAGTAAGTTAATACACTGGTTTTACTGGGCAGCTGCTGGTGGCTGATAGTAGTAGACTGGTTTTACTGAGCAGCTCTGCAGGTGTTAAAGTGTGAAACTGTCTGAATGTCTGAATGTGAAGTTCTCCAACAAGCTAACAAACACAGCTATCGGTCTTTCTTGCTATGTTAATTTATTTATATTTATATAATAATTATATACTATATACTGTGTACGTTCACCTGCTGGATGGCTACACAAGCCAGTCGGAGCTTGATGATGTGGACGGAGGTAAGCTAGGGGCTATGGAGCTCTCCTCTGAAAAAGCCTGTTGGGACTATTTTTTATCAGACATTTCTGCTTAAAAATGGAAGATAAACGCAGACGAAAAGTCATGCAGTGAAAGTAGTTACGATATTTATTTGAAATATTATCAAAAGTTAAAATGATATCGATGAAACAACGTGGGTTAAGTTATCTGGGCGTGCTGCTCACCTCTACTTGCAGTGATGCTGTTTGGCCTGCAGATGTCGCTGATAACTGCGGTATTCACCCAGAACTCAGTTTACAGTTTGGAATGAATCGATACAATGAAATATTGATTTTGCTGGAATTTCTCGGCCACGGTGGCAGACATTTCCTGCTAAGTGACCTATAAAGCTACTAAAAGCATAAAAGCTTCCATATGCTATATGTAACCCAAAAGTCAAATCTGATTACAAAAAAGTAATCTACATATAAAGTAGTCTCAATGCAAAATACAAAAATGATCTAAATGTAATCTACTAGTAATGTAACTGATTCTGCGATTACTACTACTCTACTATTACTGCTACTACTACTATTACTGATACTACTACTACTACTACTGCTACTGCTACTCACCTGGAGATGCCTGTGTGCACTGTGAGAATCATGTTTTTCTCCAGTGCATTTAACACCATCCAGCCTCTCCTGCTTGCAGAGAAGCTTGCAGCCATGCAGGCAGACCACACCATGGCACATTGGATTATGGACTACCTCACCAGCAGGCCGCAGTTTGTTCGTCTACAGAGCTACTACTACAACTACTATTAATACTGCTACTACTACTACTGCTACTACTACTATTACTAATATGTTAGTACTAACGCTGGTACTACTACTACTACTGCTACTACTACTATTACTACTACTGATACAACTACTAGTGCTTTTGCTTCTACTCCTACTACTACTACTACTACTGCTTCTACTGCTACTACTACAACTACAGCTACTTTGTTTGATCTATTTTTCTGTGCTAGAATGTTTATTTATTTTTTGTTTGTATTTTTAGGTGTTACATTAATAATGATATTATTATTATTAATATTAGTAGTCAAAGCAATAACAGTAGTATTACAACTGCTCCAACTAGGTGGAATTACACATCTCACTTGATCTACACAGCTAAAGAGCAGAGTAAATCAATGTTATTGTGAACAGCCCATGGGAATGAGATGAAAAGACAATTCTTTAAGCTGTTTTTTTTTGCATCATTTTGAGGGCCCGTTATCCAGTCCACTATCTCCACACCCATGGTCATTAATCGTACAGACACTGCCGATGGACCGCCGAGGAGCAGTATCGCCACCTCCAGTCCAGTTGGTCCCGAACTTAACACCGAAGCAGGGAAGGCTGATCCTGGGCCAGTTCCGAATGGATTTTTCATCACCCGGTCAGGACGTAAGGTGTCACATCTCATCAGACTCACTTATTAGTTTAGCTGAAATGCAGAACATCATGGGGCAGAATAATCCCCTTCTCTTTCCATCAGGGTGTAGTAGTCTACTCACTACCCTGTAGGTAGAATGCTCACTTCACCTGGATATCATCATGTGTTTGGTTGTAAGTTTGTATGTTCTGGCCCGTGGAGGCTATCATGTGTTTGGTTGTATATTTGTGTGATCTGCCCTACCGAGGCTATCATGTGTTTGGTTGTATGTTTGTATGTTTTGGCCCGCCAAAGCTATCATGTGTTTGGTTGTATATCTGTGTGATCTGGCCTGCCGAGGCTATCTTGCTAGCCATGACACCATACAATCTTTGACATCGAAGCAGGGAAGGCTGATCCTGGGTCAATTCCGAATGGATTTTTCATCACCCGGTCAGGACGTAAGGTGTCACATCTCATCAGACTCACTTATTACTTCAGCTGGAATGCAGAACATCATGGGGCAGAATAATCCCCTTCTCATTCCGTCAGGGTGTTGTAGTCTACCCACTACCCTGTAGATAGAACGCTCACTTCCCCTGGATATCATCATGTGTTTGGTTGTACACTTGTGTGATTTGGTCCGCCGAGGCTATCATGTGTTTGTTTGTATGTTTGTGCGTTGTGGCCCGCCGAGGCCAATATGTTTGACCTGCCGAGGCCACCATATGTTTTTTTGTATTTCCTGTAAAAATCAACCAATGGAAGAATAAACCAAATGGAGGTACAGCTATCCATGACGCCAGATAATCTTTGACATCGAAGCAGGTTAAGACAGATCCTGGGCCAGTTCCGAATGGATTTTTCATCACCCGGTCAGGACGTAAGGTGTCACATCTCATCAGACTCACTTATTAGTTTAGCTGGAATGCAGAACATCATGGTGCAGAATAATCCCCTTGTCATTCCGTCAGGGTGTGGTAGTCTACCCACTATCCTGTAGGTAGAACGCTCACTTCACCTGGATATCATCATGTGTTTGGTTGTATGTTTGTATGTTCTGGCCCGCTGAGGCTATCATGTGTTTGGTCGTATGTTTGTATGTTCTGGCCCGCTGAGGCTATCATGTGTTTGGTCGTATGTTTGTATGTTCTGGCCCGCCAAGGCTATCATGTGTTTGGTTGTAGGTTTGTGTGATCTGGCCCGCCGAGGCTATCATGTGTTTGTTTGTATGTTTGTGTGTTGTGGCCCGCTGAAGCCAATATGTTTGACCTGCCGAGGCCACCATATGTTTTTTTGTATTTCCTGTAAAAATCAACCAATGGAAGAATAAACCAAATGGAGGTACAGCTAGCCATGACGCCAGACAATCTTTGACATCGAAGCAGGGAAGGCTGATCCTGGGCCAGTTCCGAATGGATTTTTCATCACCCGGTCAGGACGTCAGGTGTCACATCTCATCAAACTCACTTATTACTTCAGCTGGAATGCAGAACATCATGGGGCAGAATAATCCCTTCTCATTCCGTCAGGGTGTTGTAGTCTACCCACTACCCTGTAGATAGAACGCTCACTTCCCCTGGATATCATCATGTGTTTGGTTGTACACTTGTGTGATTTGGTCCGCCGAGGCTATCATGTGTTTGTTTGTATGTTTGTGCGTTGTGGCCCGCCGAGGCCAATATGTTTGACCTGCCGAGGCCACCATATGTTTTTTTGTATTTCCTGTAAAAATCAACCAATGGAAGAATAAACCAAATGGAGGTACAGCTATCCATGACGCCAGATAATCTTTGACATCGAAGCAGGTTAAGACAGATCCTGGGCCAGTTCCGAATGGATTTTTCATCACCCGGTCAGGACGTAAGGTGTCACATCTCATCAGACTCACTTATTAGTTTAGCTGGAATGCAGAACATCATGGTGCAGAATAATCCCCTTGTCATTCCGTCAGGGTGTGGTAGTCTACCCACTACCCTGTATGTAGAACGCTCACTTCACCTGGATATCATCATGTGTTTGGTTGTACGATTGTATGTTCTGGCCCGCCGAGGCTATCATGTGTTTGGTTGTATGTGCGTATGTTCTGGCCCGCCGAGGCTATCATGTGTTTAGTTGTACGTTTATGTGATCTGGCCCGCCGAGGCTATCATGTGTTTGTTTGTATATCTGTGTGATCTGGCCCGCCGAGGCTATCATGTGTTTGCTTGTATTTCCTGTAGAAATCAACCAATGGAAGAATAAGCCAAATGGATGTACAGCTAGCCATGACGCCAGACAGTCTTTGACATCGAAGCAGGGAAGGCTGATCCTGGGCCAGTTCCGAATGGATTTTTCATCACCCGGTCAGGACGTAAGGTGTCACATCTCATCAGACTCACTTATTACTTCAGCTGGAATGCAAAACATCATGGGGCAGAATAATCCCCTTCTCATTCCGTCAGGGTGTTGTAGTCTACCCACTACCCTGTAGATAGAACGCTCACTTCCCCTGGATATCATCATGTGTTTGGTCGTATGTTTGTATGTTCTGGCCCACCGAGGCTATCATGTGTTTGGTCGTATGTTTGTATGTTCTGGCCCGCCAAGGCTATCATGTGTTTGTTTGTATGTTTGTGTGTTGTGGCCTGCCGAGGCCAATATGTTTGACCTGCCGAGGCCACCATATGTTTTTTTGTATTTCCTGTAAAAATCAACCAATCGAAGAATAAACCAAATGGAGGTACAGCTAGCCATGACGCCAGACAATCTTTGACATCGAAGCAGGGAAGGCTGATCCTGGGCCAGTTCCAAATGGATTTTTCATCACCCGGTCAGGACGTAAGGTGTCACATCTCATCAAACTCACTTATTACTTCAGCTGGAATGCAAAACATCATGGGGCAGAATAATCCCCTTCTCATTCCGTCAGGGTGTTGTAGTCTACCCACTACCCTGTAGATAGAACGCTCACTTCCCCTGGATATCATCATGTGTTTGGTTGTACACTTGTGTGATTTGGTCCGCCGAGGCTATCATGTGTTTGTTTGTATGTTTGTGCGTTGTGGCCCGCCGAGGCCAATATGTTTGACCTGCCGAGGCCACCATATGTTTTTTTGTATTTCCTGTAAAAATCAACCAATGGAAGAATAAACCAAATGGAGGTACAGCTATCCATGACGCCAGATAATCTTTGACATCGAAGCAGGTTAAGACAGATCCTGGGCCAGTTCCGAATGGATTTTTCATCACCCGGTCAGGACGTAAGGTGTCACATCTCATCAGACTCACTTATTAGTTTAGCTGGAATGCAGAACATCATGGTGCAGAATAATCCCCTTGTCATTCCGTCAGGGTGTGGTAGTCTACCCACTACCCTGTAGGTAGAACGCTCACTTCACCTGGATATCATCATGTGTTTGGTTGTATGTTTGTATGTTCTGGCCCGCTGAGGCTATCATGTGTTTGGTCGTATGTTTGTATGTTCTGGCCCGCTGAGGCTATCATGTGTTTGGTCGTATGTTTGTATGTTCTGGCCCGCCAAGGCTATCATGTGTTTGGTTGTAGGTTTGTGTGATCTGGCCCGCCGAGGCTATCATGTGTTTGTTTGTATGTTTGTGTGTTGTGGCCCGCTGAAGCCAATATGTTTGACCTGCCGAGGCCACCATATGTTTTTTTTGTATTTCCTGTAAAAATCAACCAATGGAAGAATAAACCAAATGGAGGTACAGCTAGCCATGACGCCAGACAATCTTTGACATCGAAGCAGGTAAGGCTGATCCTGGGCCAGTTCCGAATGGATTTTTCATCACCCGGTCAGGACGTAAGGTGTCACATCTCATCAAACTCACTTATTACTTCAGCTGGAATGCAGAACATCATGGTGCAGAATAATCCCCTTGTCATTCCGTCAGGGTGTTGTAGTCTACCCACTACCCTGTAGATAGAACGCTCACTTCCCCTGGATATCATTATGTGTTTGGTCGTATGCTTGTATGTTCTGGCCCGCCGAGGCTATCATGTGTTTGGTTGTGGGTTTGTGTGATCTGGCCCGCCGAGGCTATCATGTGTTTGTTTTTATGTTTGTGTGCTGTGGCCCGCTGAAGCCAATATGTTTGACCTGACGAGGCCACCATATGTTTTTTTGTATTTCCTGTAAAAATCAACCAATGGAAGAATAAACCAAATGGAGGTACAGCTAGCCATGACGCCAGACAATCTTTGAAATCGAAGCAGGGAAGGCTGATCCTGGGCCAGTTCCGAATGGATTTTTCATCACCCGGTCAGGACGTAAGGTGTCACATCTCATCAAACTCACTTATAACTTCAGCTGGAATGCAAAACATCATGGGGCAGAATAATCCCCTTCTCATTCCGTCAGGGTGTTGTAGTCTACCCACTATCCTGTAGGTAGAACGCTCACTTCACCTGGATATCATCATGTGTTTGGTTGTATGTTTGTATGTTCTGGCCCGCTGAGGCTATCATGTGTTTGGTCGTATGTTTGTATGTTCTGGCCCGCTGAGGCTATCATGTGTTTGGTCGTATGTTTGTATGTTCTGGCCCGCCAAGGCTATCATGTGTTTGGTTGTGGGTTTGTGTGATCTGGCCCGCCGAGGCTATCATGTGTTTGTTTTTATGTTTGTGTGTTGTGGCCCGCTGAAGCCAATATGTTCGACCTGCCGAGGCCACCATATGTTTTTTTGTATTTCCTGTAATAATCAACCAATGGAAGAATAAACCAAATGGAGGTACAGCTAGCCATGACGCCAGACAATCTTTGACATCGAAGCAGGGAAGGCTGATCCTGGGCCAGTTCCGAATGGATTTTTCATCACCCGGTCAGGACGTCAGGTGTCACATCTCATCAAACTCACTTATTACTTCAGCTGGAATGCAGAACATCATGGGGCAGAATAATCCCCTTCTCATTCCGTCAGGGTGTTGTAGTCTACCCACTACCCTGTAGATAGAACGCTCACTTCCCCTGGATATCATCATGTGTTTGGTTGTACACTTGTGTGATTTGGTCCGCCGAGGCTATCATGTGTTTGTTTGTATGTTTGTGCGTTGTGGCCCGCCGAGGCCAATATGTTTGACCTGCCGAGGCCACCATATGTTTTTTTGTATTTCCTGTAAAAATCAACCAATGGAAGAATAAACCAAATGGAGGTACAGCTATCCATGACGCCAGATAATCTTTGACATCGAAGCAGGTTAAGACAGATCCTGGGCCAGTTCCGAATGGATTTTTCATCACCCGGTCAGGACGTAAGGTGTCACATCTCATCAGACTCACTTATTAGTTTAGCTGGAATGCAGAACATCATGGTGCAGAATAATCCCCTTGTCATTCCGTCAGGGTGTGGTAGTCTACCCACTACCCTGTATGTAGAACGCTCACTTCACCTGGATATCATCATGTGTTTGGTTGTACGATTGTATGTTCTGGCCCGCCGAGGCTATCATGTGTTTGGTTGTATGTGCGTATGTTCTGGCCCGCCGAGGCTATCATGTGTTTAGTTGTACGTTTATGTGATCTGGCCCGCCGAGGCTATCATGTGTTTGTTTGTATATCTGTGTGATCTGGCCCGCCGAGGCTATCATGTGTTTGCTTGTATTTCCTGTAGAAATCAACCAATGGAAGAATAAGCCAAATGGATGTACAGCTAGCCATGACGCCAGACAGTCTTTGACATCGAAGCAGGGAAGGCTGATCCTGGGCCAGTTCCGAATGGATTTTTCATCACCCGGTCAGGACGTAAGGTGTCACATCTCATCAGACTCACTTATTACTTCAGCTGGAATGCAGAACATCATGGGGCAGAATAATCCCCTTCTCATTCCGTCAGGGTGTTGTAGTCTACCCACTACCCTGTAGATAGAACGCTCACTTCCCCTGGATATCATCATGTGTTTGGTCGTATGCTTGTATGTTCTGGCCCGCCGAGGCTATCATGTGTTTGGTCGTATGTTTGTATGTTCTGGCCCGCCAAGGCTATCATGTGTTTGGTTGTGGGTTTGTGTGATCTGGCCCGCCGAGGCTATCATGTGTTTGTTTTTATGTTTGTGAGCTGTGGCCCGCTGAAGCCAATATGTTTGACCTGACGAGGCCACCATATGTTTTTTTGTATTTCCTGTAAAAATCAACCAATGGAAGAATAAACCAAATGGAGGTACAGCTAGCCATGACGCCAGACAATCTTTGACATCGAAGCAGGGAAGGCTGATCCTGGGCCAGTTCCGAATGGATTTTTCATCACCCGGTCAGGACGTAAGGTGTCACAGCTCATCAAACTCACTTATAACTTCAGCTGGAATGCAAAACATCATGGGGCAGAATAATCCCCTTCTCATTCCATCAGGGTGTTGTAGTCTACCCACTATCCTGTAGGTAGAACGCTCACTTCACCTGGATATCATCATGTGTTTGGTTGTATGTTTGTATGTTCTGGCCCGCTGAGGCTATCATGTGTTTGGTCGTATGTTTGTATGTTCTGGCCCGCCGAGGCTATCATGTGTTTGTTTTTATGTTTGTGTGTTGTGGCCCGCTGAAGCCAATATGTTTGACCTGCCGAGGCCACCATATGTTTTTTTGTATTTCCTGTAATAATCAACCAATGGAAGAATAAACCAAATGGAGGTACAGCTAGCCATGACGCCAGACAATCTTTGACATCGAAGCAGGGAAGGCTGATCCTGGGCCAGTTCCGAATGGATTTTTTATCACCCGGTCAGGACGTAAGGTGTCACATCTCATCAGACTCACTTATTACTTCAGCTGGATTGCAGAACATCATGGGGCAGAATAATCCCCTTCTCATTCCGTCAGGGTGTTGTAGTCTACCCACTACCCTGTAGATAGAACGCTCACTTCCCCTGGATATCATCATGTGTTTGGTCGTATGTTTGTATGTTCTGGCCCGCCGAGGCTATCATGTGTTTGGTTGTATGTTTGTATGTTCTGGCCCGCCAAGGCTATCATGTGTTTGTTTGTATGTTTGTGTGTTGTGGCCTGCCGAGGCCAATATGTTTGACCTGCCGAGGCCACCATATGTTTTTTTGTATTTCCTGTAAAAATCAACCAATGGAAGAATAAACCAAATGGAGGTACAGCTAGCCATGACGCCAGACAATCTTTGACATCGAAGCAGGGAAGGCTGATCCTGGGCCAGTTCCAAATGGATTTTTCATCACCCGGTCAGGACGTAAGGTGTCACATCTCATCAAACTCACTTATTACTTCAGCTGGAATGCAGAACATCATGGGGCAGAATAATCCCCTTCTCATTCCGTCAGGGTGTTGTAGTCTACCCACTACCCTGTAGATAGAACGCTCACTTCCCCTGGATATCATCATGTGTTTGGTTGTACACTTGTGTGATTTGGTCCGCCGAGGCTATCATGTGTTTGTTTGTATGTTTGTGCGTTGTGGCCCGCCGAGGTCAATATGTTTGACCTGCCGAGGCCACCATATGTTTTTTTGTATTTCCTGTAAAAATCAACCAATGAAAGAATAAACCAAATGGAGGTACAGCTATCCATGACGCCAGATAATCTTTGACATCGAAGCAGGTTAAGACAGATCCTGGGCCAGTTCCAAATGGATTTTTCATCACCCGGTCAGGACGTAAGGTGTCACATCTCATCAGACTCACTTATTAGTTTAGCTGGAATGCAGAACATCATGGTGCAGAATAATCCCCTTGTCATTCCGTCAGGGTGTGGTAGTCTACCCACTACCCTGTATGTAGAACGCTCACTTCACCTGGATATCATCATGTGTTTGGTTGTACGATTGTATGTTCTGGCCCGCCGAGGCTATCATGTGTTTGGTTGTATGTGCGTATGTTCTGGCCCGCCGAGGCTATCATGTGTTTAGTTGTACGTTTATGTGATCTGGCCCGCCGAGGCTATCATGTGTTTGTTTGTATTTCCTGTAGAAATCAACCAATGGAAGAATAAGCCAAATGGATGTACAGCTAGCCATGACGCCAGACAGTCTTTGACATCGAAGCAGGGAAGGCTGATCCTGGGCCAGTTCCGAATGGATTTTTCATCACCCGGTCAGGACGTAAGGTGTCACATCTCATCAGACTCACTTATTACTTCAGCTGGAATGCAGAACATCATGGGGCAGAATAATCCCCTTCTCATTCCGTCAGGGTGTTGTAGTCTACCCACTACCCTGTAGATAGAACGCTCACTTCCCCTGGATATCATCATGTGTTTGGTCGTATGCTTGTATGTTCTGGCCCGCCGAGGCTATCATGTGTTTGGTCGTATGTTTGTATGTTCTGGCCCGCCGAGGCTATCATGTGTTTGGTTGTGGGTTTGTGTGATCTGGCCCGCCGAGGCTATCATGTGTTTGTTTTTATGTGTGTGTGCTGTGGCCCGCTGAAGCCAATTGTCAAGTAAGTTGAAGATCAGATGTTAAGAAAGAAAGGTCAGACACCTAGAATAGACCAAAGATGTGTAAAACTTATCTAATCCAGCAGAGGGAGAAATGCTTAAGAGACTCAGTTAAAGCTAGGAATGCTATTGTGTAATCAGCTAAAGCTAAAGCTAGAAAAATGTTGAAGCTAGAAAGGCAGGAGTAATCATTTAGGCCCAGAAGAGTCTGCAGAGCCTGCAGCTAGGGAAAGGAAGTTACGAAAGCATTAAACAAAGAAACTAAAGTGATTCATAAGCATTATTGTGTTGAATGGAGCCAGGCCGAGAGTAAAAGAGGAAGGGTGTATATCTCTGCAGCGCCTAGAAAAGAATAGACTGTTGAAAATGTATTAACCAATGATTGGTATGTGTGTATAAAATGAGAGAAACTTGTGTGTTATATTAATATCAGCTTAGGATCAATGTTGATGGATGAGCTATGTTAACATTAGCTAGGAATCAAGGTTGATTCAAAGTATGTATTCTATGTGAGGGATAGGACACATGACTGTACATATGACTGCTGCTAAAGACAGGGAACAATGTAGAATAACCTGGGGCAGTTAGGTCAAGGCCAAACTAAAGCGGACTTGGAGAAGTGCCGCCGGTCACTATTGCAAACGGAGGCCCGAGAGCAAGACACCCGGGGACAAGGAGGTGAAGCAATAGAAATAACTGATGATTAATAAGATGTTGTGACTAATCAAATGATGTAAGAATAGAGGGATACAGAGAGATGGGAGAGGCCAGGTCCATCTGAGGACCGAGGATAATGACATGGTAATTTATGGCCGTAGGCGAGGTATAAGACTATTGGAGACTAAGGAAACGGGGCTATTCAGGGTTGCTTGACTGTCTCTGAATATGCCTGGTTGATCCTACTTCATGCAAACCCTTAACACGAGAAGAGAAGAGAGCAACTTCGGAGCAGGAAAATACTAAGAAGAATATTCAAAGTATGTATTCTATGTGAGGGATAGGACACATGACTGTACATATGACTGCTGCTAAAGACAGGGAACAATGTAGAATAACCTGGGGCAGTTAGGTCAAGGCCAAACTAAAGCGGACTTGGAGAAGTGCCGCCGGTCACTATTGCAAACGGAGGCCCGAGAGCAAGACACCCGGGGACAAGGAGGTGAAGCAATAGAAATAACTGATGATTAATAAGATGTTGTGACTAATCAAATGATGTAAGAATAGAGGGACACAGAGAGATGGGAGAGGCCAGGTCCATCTGAGGACCGAGGATAATGACATGGTAATTTATGGCCGTAGGCGAGGTATAAGACTATTGGAGACTAAGGAAACGGGGCTATTCAGGGTTGCTTGACTGTCTCTGAATATGCCTGGTTGATCCTACTTCATGCAAACCCTTAACACGAGAAGAGAAGAGAGCAACTTCGGAGCAGGAAAATACTAAGAAGAATCTCCACCGTCCGTGGATGGGATTTGGACTCAGAGTATTTTCTGCACTCCGGAGTGAAAGACTTTGAAGAATATCTGCAGTTTCCGAACTGAACTTTGTGCATTGAAGACAAGACCAACCGATTGAAGGATCAACCAACTACCAAGACTGCAAGATAGAAATTTAACTTCTTTGTCTCCCTCGCTCGACTCTGCCGGCCCGCTGTCGCAATACCAACAGGAATTGAGAGTCGCTCTTCCTTATCTGAGCTCGTACCCAGACGAGATCTACACTGAGTTCGTACCCAGACGAAACCATCACTGAAATACAGCGGCAACAGCAGGAGAGGAACAAGGTCTGATCCGCCAGGTTTTCTCCCTCTCTCGTTCCTAAATTATATGATTAGAATTATCATACCACAGCATTGTAATTGATCTTTCTTTATTAATAATTTTATTATTATTTCTTTATTATTATCCTTATTGTTAAAAATCGATTTATTGTAGAGCTTTATACTGGTTGAATCTCCCACCTCCGGGGAAGCGTATCTGTAGGACCTACTGCCTAAGGCCTGCGGTGTATGAGGCCTGGGAGAGGTTCGAGGTATATGGTACGGTAGAACCAACCCGGAGCGGCGGTGTATGATGCACCGGGGAGGTTCGAGGTATAGAGTTCAATATTATTGTTCAAAATCTGATAACGCTGTATGGTATGCCCTTGCTAAAGCATTTAATAAATATTATAACCAATTCAAGAAAGTAGTGGACATCGAATGATTGAATTCTTCCAAGGTAGTAAAAGGTTAGGTAATCAGGTGTGTATAATAACTAAAAGGTTCTTATAGGTTTCTCTAGCCAATTAAATCAAACAGTACCCTTGGGGCTTATTATCCAAGCCGCTAAAACTAACCTGGCACGTAACAAGTGCACTGATCATAGGGGAGAGCTGCCGTTAACGGACGTGGCCGATAGCGTCGTTGGGCCCTAGTGCTATTTGGCCCGGCAGCGACATCGGATTGAGAAGGGTAAGACGTCCGGACGAAGGCAGTCAGAAGCCAGGCGAATCTCCTCGCCACCAGCTTAGATAGTTAGACTTAACCTAACCGGGTAATACCCACTAGGCTTAGGCTTCTAACTCGGACCCTTTAAACGGAGAGCTGGCACCAAGTGAGACACCTCTGTCTGACCGATAAGAGGCTGACCTCGCTTCGGGGATCTAACAAGGCACAAAATGCTTTCAGTTTCAATTTACACTTTCTGAACAATATGTTATTTAGTATGTATTGTATTTAATTTTGTTGTGAAACGAGCTCTTGCTGCTCAGCTGCTCTGGGTAATTGGACATGGCCTCAAGGTAACACTATACGATCACATTGATTTATATTAGGAAACATTATTGAAAAGAAACTGAGTCAAGCAAGGGTACAGAAACCACTCCCTTCATTTTGTTGTGCTTAAGCGCAGGCTCAGCCACACTCACACACATTTAGCACTCTGATCAGGTTCACCTGAGAGAAGTGGAGTGGAAGTAACCACTGGAGGTGGTGGTCGTTTACTCTATGTAGTCTAAATGGTTATTATTGTGTTTGTCTATTTTATAATGTTTTATTATTACTATTAATTTAGTTGTTTTTTTTAGTTTTTTTTATTGTGTGCTATTTTGTGTTGGGACACTGATTCCTGCAGCCAATAAATGTTTTTATTTTGTTTATTGTGTCATGTCTGTATTGAAATACATACATCCTAATAGTTGTTCTATTTGATAGAATAGTTTAAAATATTCTACTTTAGCATTATCAATACTACAAACTTTGCTACAAGCTTTGGCCCGTGCCCTGAAAGGCTACTGCGCACCCTGAAAGCAGCCTATACGGTGCGCATAGAGCAAAGCCATGAGATCCAGCCTCCTTCACGTTTTAGTCTATACACTTTAGCTGACTTTGCATATGTTGTTTCCTTTGTTTCATATATCAAGACCTAAATACTTAAGAAGCATGCATTACTGTTTCTTGTTTATTGATTTCAACACTTGCATTGGCTATAGCGGCTGTCGTAATAGCGTATAAACTACCATATACTGGGACCCTATAGCTTAATTGATCATTGTATTTTGGAGTTTTTATTTATTTTTGATAATTTACACCCAACATTATCAAACAAATGCATTGTTACTGTGACTGTGAACACCATTGATGCCATTACACCTAACGGTCTGGGAGACTGTTGTGGCGCTTGAAGGTAGTGCTATAATCCTGGCGGTCCTAGTGTTAAAGAAGACAGTGGGGGCCAGTCAGCCATACCATTTATTCATCTATTAATTCTTTCTGAATGAATTAAAGCTTGTATTCCAACTTACAAATCTAGTCTCTCCTGACTTGAAATATCTTCATGGAAAGTAATTCACTGGGGCTAGAAAGTAGAGCTAAATGTTGGTATCACAACTAGTCTGAGAATCCTCCACAGGTTAGGTGTTTCTTCACTGACATGAACCTTCATGTAAAGCAGGATTTAAGTTGTCATGTGTTGACCAGGTTGAGGAATACTGACCTGAGAGTCCCCAGTCTACAGTGTGGACTCCCCAGTCCAGCAGAGAGCAGCTTCACTCCTGAATCCTGCAGGTCGTTGTTACTCAGGTCCAGGTCTCTCAGACTGGAGGACGTGGAGCTGAGAACTGAGGCCAGAGCTTCACAGCTTCTCTCTGACAGCTGACAGCCACTCAGCCTGAAGAGGAATTAGTGATAAAAACAACAAATAACTTTGATTATGTTTCTCTTTTCACTTGTGTCAAAACAATCATATCTAATATATTTAATATATCCAGTTATCAATGCTGAACCTACACAGATCTATTGGAGGCTTTGACCACTGGCAGCAGCCTCAGAAGACCCTCCTCTGAAGCAGAGTATTTCTTCAGGTCAAACACCTCCAGCTCTTCTTCTGATGACAGTAAGATGAAGACCAGAGCTGACCACTGAGCAGGGGAGAGATTCTCTGTGGAGAGACTTCCTGATGTCAGGTACTGTTGGATCTCCTCCACTAGAGAACGGTCATTCAGCTCATTCAGACAGTGGAACAGATTGATGCTTCTCTCTGGAGAGGGATTCTCCTTGATCTTTTCCTTGATGTACTGGACTGCTTTCTGATTGGTCTGTGAGCTACTTCCTGTCTGTTTCACCAGGCCTCGTAGGAGAATCTGATTGGTCTCCAGTGAAAGACCCAGGAGGAAGCGGAGGAACAAGTCCAGGTGTCCATTTGGACTCTGTAAGGCCTTGTCCACAGCTCTCTGGTAGAAGATAGTTTCAGCTTTATATTGTGATGTGGCTTCTGAGTGTTGGTGTATTCTTGGTTATGTTTTGTTTTGCTGTTTTTTTGAACAGGGAGAGTAGGCCTATTTTTACCAAACCTTCTCTGGACGACATTGGTTCACACTGGTCACCAGTGGTGGAGGTTAACTGTGTTTCTCTCAGCAGATTGTCACCAGTGTTGATGAATGACAGAAAGACATAAACAGCAGCCAGAAACTCCTGAATGCTCAGATGGACAAAGCAGAACACCTGGTCCTGGTACAGCCCACGCTCCTCTTTAAAGATCTGTGTGAACACTCCTGAGTACACTGAGGCTGCTCTGATATCGATGCCACACTCGGTCAGGTCTGCTTCATAGAAGATCAGGTTGCCTTTCTCCAGCTGCTCAAAAGCCAGTTTTCCCAGAGACAGAATCATCTTGCTGGTCTCTGTATTCCAGAGTGGATCTGTCTCAGCTCTCCCATGATACTTGACATTCCCCTATTTGGACTGAACCACCAGGAAGTAGATGTACATCTCAGTCAGGGTCTTGGGCATCTCTCCTCTCTGATTGGTTGTCAACACATGATCCACAACTGTAGCAGTGATCCAGCAGAAGACTGGGATGTGGCACATGATGTGGAGGCTTCGTGATGTCTTGATGTGGGAGATGATTCTGCTGGCCAACGGGTAGCGCAAGGCGTACCCCAACCACAATTTCACCTTTCACCAAATCTGAGGTGAGCATCACTTTATACAGTGGGACAGACAAGGCTGTTAAACCCATCCCCCGGATCAAGATACTATCCCTTGTATCTGTCTCCTGAGAAAAAGGCAGCACTGACTCCAGCACAAATTAATCAGAAGCACCAGTATCTCTTAAAATTCTGACTGGCACCTTTTTATCACTCCCAGCAATTGACACATAACCCGGTGTGATAAAGAGCA
This sequence comes from Hoplostethus atlanticus, assembly GCA_034670405.1. NCBI lineage: Eukaryota > Metazoa > Chordata > Actinopteri > Trachichthyiformes > Trachichthyidae > Hoplostethus > Hoplostethus atlanticus. Next base: position 6,611 of record JAXDDX010000079.1, on the reverse strand, counting down.
GAGTAAGTGGAGTAAGTGGAGTGGCCCCATCTGGACTGTCCATCAGATGGGGCCACAACCTTAACCAGACCTGTAACCGGAGCAGCTAATGCGGCAGATTTTAGCTGGGCATTACCACTTACATGTCTTGCTTTAACGTTAAGGACAGGACACTCCATTTTCCAGTGTCCTTTCCCGTGGCAATAATTACAAACCTTAGGCTCAGACTTTCTAAATGCACTATGAACAAATTAAGGTGAGGTAGGACGGATACCAGTAGTATTTTCTCTACGGCCAAAATCAGTATATATTCATCAGCTAGAGCAGCAGCCTCAGTAGCAGTCATCACCTTTCGCTCATTTAAATAAACAGCAATGCGATCAGGGAGTTTTTAAACTGTTCAAACACAACTAAATCACACAGCCCCTTAAAAGTCTAAGTATCTGTAGCAGTGCACCACCGATTTCCCGTGCAAATTCTACATGGGTCTGTTTATCTCCATTCTTCAAGTTCTAAAACGTTGACGGTAAGCCTCTGGAACTAACTCATAGGCTTTTAATACCGCAACCTTAACTGTTGAATAGTTCTCACTGTCAGCTGGGGTCAGAGCAGAATAGGCGCAAAACGGGCTGCTATGGCTGCAACGTAATCCGCAGGGGCAAGTGCGCCGATCAAAGTACGTCCACTAAAAGTGCTTGTTTTTGCCACTGACAGGCTCAGATTGTTATTGGTGTGTCTGACAAGTGTCTGACAACATTACGGAAAGGATCACTACAGAGATAGACCTTTTTTTAACCAGAAACAGAAGTCTCGCTCTGAAATCTGAAAGATGAGGTGAGTTGTTGCAGGAAGGTTTCTGGTTAAAAAAAAAGGTCTATCTCTGTATCACAGATACTTGAATAAGTATTAACACTTTAGAAGAACTGCATAATCTAATCCCATATAAACGGATGTTCTAGTGTTACGTTGTTGTTTTGTTAGGCAGTTACAATCTTAAAGAAGACACTGGGGGCCAGTCAGCCAGACCATTTATTCATCTATTAATTCTTTCTGAATGAACCCCTCACTTTAACAACGTCACCCTGAGTTTATCTGACTGTCTCGTCCCTTTTGATTCCCTAAACTCACTTTTAACCCCATGCATTGTGTACGCTTTTAAACCATTTAAATACCAGTATTTTGGAGTAATTGTCTGTTAACATTAGAAAGGTTATGGGCTGACTTCACTGGACGTTGAGATTTTCAATTTAAATTGATCAAACACTGGAAATGCTATGCCCTCAGGAGACGAGAGACAAGTAGTAGTATTCTCTCATTACCTAAACTCTTAATCTAACTTTCTTTTGGGGGGAGTTTCACACTCATCCAAGATTCACAGGGTTCTCCTTTAACCCATCAACATTGATTTCAACTGGAGCTACCAATGTTCACCTGATTCATTATCCATTAAAGCTTGTATTCCAACTTACAAATCTAGTCTCTCCTGACTTGAAATATCTTCATGGAAAGTAATTCACTGGGGCCTAGAAAGTAGAGCTAAATGTTGGTATCACAACTAGTCTGAAAATCCTCCACAGGTTAGGTGTTTCTTCACTGACATTAACCTTCATGTAAAGCAGGATTTAAGTGGTCATGTGTTGACCAGGTTGAGGAATACTGACCTGAGAGTGTCCAGTCTACAGTCTGGACTCCCCAGTCCAGCAGAGAGCAGCTTCACTCCTGAATCCTGCAGGTCGTTGTTACTCAGGTCCAGGTCTCTCAGACTGGAGGACTTGGAGATGAGAACTGAGACCAGAGCTTCACAGCTTCTCTGTGACAGGTTACAGCCACTCAGCCTGAAAAGGAATTAGTGATAAAAACAAAAAATAACTTTGATTATGTTTCTATTTTCACTTGTGTGAAAACAATTATATCTGATATATTTAATATATCCTGTTATCAATGCTGAACCTACACAGATCTATTGGAGGCTTTGACCACTGGCAGCAGCCTCAGAAGACCCTCCTCTGAAGCACAGTATTTCTTCAGGTCAAACACTTCCAACTCTTCTTTGGATGACAGTAAGATGAAGACCAGAGCTGACCACTGAGCAGGGGAGAGTTTGCTCTGGAGAGACGTCCTAATCTCAGGTACCATTGGATCTCCTCCACTAGAGAACGGTCATTCAGCTCATTCAGACAGTGGAACAGATTGATGCTTCTCTCTGGAGAGGGATTCTCCCTGATCTTCTCCTTGATGTACTGGACTGTTTCCTGATTGGTCTGTGAGCTACTTCCTGTCTGTTTCACCAGGCCTCGTAGGTGAATCTGATTGGTCTCCACTGAAAGACCCAGGAGGAAGCGGAGGAACAAGTCCAGGTGTCCATTTGGACTCTGTAAGGCCTTGTCCACAGCTCTCTGGTAGAAGATAGTTTCAGCTTTAGATTGTGATGTGGCTTCTGACTGTGTTGGTGTATTCTTGGTTATGTTTTGTTGTTTTACCAAACCTTCTCTGGACGACATTGGTTCACATTGGTCACCAGTGGTGGAGGTTAACTGTGTTTCTCTCAGCAGATTGTCACCAGTGTTGATGAATGACAGAAAGACATAAACAGCAGCCAGAAACTCCTGAATGCTCAGATGGACAAAGCAGAACACCTGGTCCTGGTACAGCCCACGCTCCTCTTTAAAGATCTGTGTGAACACTCCTGAGTACACTGAGGCTGCTCTGATATCGATGCCACACTCGGTCAGGTCTGCTTCATAGAAGATCAGGTTGCCTTTCTCCAGCTGCTCAAAAGCCAGTTTTCCCAGAGACAGAATCATCTTGCTGGTCTCTGTATTCCAGAGTGGATCTGTCTCAGCTCTCCCATGATACTTGACATTCCCCTGTTTGGACTGAACCACCAGGAAGTGGATGTACATCGCAGTCAGGGTCTTGGGCATCTCTCCTCTCTGATTGGTTGTCAACACATCATCCACAACTGTAGCAGTGATCCAGCAGAAGACTGGGATGTGGCACATGATGTGGAGGCTTCGTGATGTCTTGATGTGGGAGATGATTCTCCTGGCCTGCTCCTCATCTCTGAATCTCTTCCCGAAGTACTCCTCCTTCTGTGGGTCAGTGAACCCTCTCACCTCTGTCACCATATCAACGCACTCAGGAGGGATCTGATTGGCTGCTGCAGGTCGTGTGGTTATCCAGAGGCGAGCAGAGGGAAGCAGTTTCCCCTTGATGAGGTTTGTCAGCAGCACGTCCACTGAGGTTGACTCTGTAACATCAGTCCAGATCTGGTTGTTCTGGAAATCTAGAGGAAGTCGACACTCATCCAGACCGTCAAAGATCAACACAACCTGGAACTTGTCAAAGCTGCAGATTCCTTTGGTCTCAATGAAGAAGTGATGAAGAAGTTCCACCAAGCTGAACTTTTTCCCTTTCAGCAAATTCAGCTCTCGGAAAGTGAATGGAAACGTGAAGTGTATATTGTGGTTGGCTTTGTCTTCAGCCCAGTCCAGAGTGAACTTCTGTGTTAAGACTGTTTTACCGATGCCAGCCACTCCGGTTGTCATCACTGTCCTGATTGGTTCCTCTCTTCCAGGTAAGGGTTTAAAGATGTCTTCACATTTGATTGGTGTTTCTGGTCTGGCTGGTTTCCTGGATGCTGTTTCAATCTGTCTGACCTCATGTTCATCATTGACCTCTCCACTCCCTCCCTCTGTGATGTAGAGCTCTGTGTAGATCCGATTCAGAAGTGTTGGGTTTCCTGCTTTAGCGATCCCCTCAAACAAACACTGAAACTTCTCCTTCAGATTAGATTTCAGTTGACGTTGGCACACAGCAGGAGTTTCTGAATGAACAAATAACAAATAACATTAATGAGTGGATGTTGAGGTAAATATGAGAAATGAGAACATTTCCAGGTGAATTTGTACATTTCCCAACTCCATTGTAATAATTCAGCTGATCAGTGGTGGACAAACAGGTCCTGACAGCCTAATGTGAAAGGAAACAAAACTGGTTTTATTTTTTATCAATGTGTATGACTGTGTTCAGCATTAACCAATCAATAATTTGACCAATTAAATGGATTGTGCTCATTTATCCTCCAATATGGAATTGAATAGATCTCATTAGAGAAACTCCTCTTACTGCTCTCCAGAGAGTCGGCCAGCTCCTCCTGCTTCATTCTCCTCAGGAAGTGCAGTGTGATCTTCAGAAGTGCGTCTCTGCTGCTCCTCCTCTGCTCTTCCTCCTCACCGTCCACCTCATCCTCCCTCTGCCTCTCTAAGCATTCTGGGTAATCTGGACTCAGAACCGTCTGGAACCTCTTCAGCTCGTTCTTCACAAAAGTGACAATGTTCTCCTCAAGCAGCTGCAACAGAATAATATAGAAATGAACCTTTCATACTAAACTGGTGGAACACAACATCAGATCCATCTGTCATAGACTGAAAGCCCACTGGTCTAAAGAGTGTAGCATGGAGACGATTATGACCACAATGGTTGTTCTTCATTTCATTTGGAGCTGAAGTAAAAAGGTGTTGTTGTACATTTACACACCATAAATATGGAGGCCAGGTCTGTTTGATGCTCCTGGGCAGACTGACCACTGGGAACCTCTGACCTCTCCTGGTGGACTCTGTGGAGAAAACATGATGTATTAGGTCTCCAGATATGAACACACATATCGGTGTCACATATAGGTGACCGTGTTGTGTCATGATGGATCCTGGTAGAAACACAAGGTGAACACCTCTGTAAATGTTCTGATTATTGGATGAGATGTTCAACAGAGTCTGAAGTCCAGACCAATTCTAGATATCATGACTTCTTACTTCTGCTCAGTTGAGTCAGATAATAACAAACTCATCTGATTTAAACTCTTGCCTTTGCTCAGTAGAGTGGTGTCCATCTTTGAAGTCAATAGGATGACCCATAGACCGGTCACTCTTCATGGACACACAGCTGGGTACAGGGGAGTCTGGTCTCTCCTGGTGGATGCTGCTACAAACACAGGATTGATAAAACAGGTGATGGTAGAAAAAAGGATAGAAAAGCATGAAAAAGCATGTATGGTCAGTAAAACCCTTCCTGGATAAAAATGTATGAAAAATATACTTAATGTTACATGTTTTAATTCTAGCTCATCTTTTGTCAGATCACTGCTGTTCTTTAAAATGATTAACAAATTAAATTCTTGCCTTTGCTCAGTAGAGTGGTGTCCATCTTTGAACTCAATAGGTAAGTTCATAGACCAGTCACTCTTCATGGACACACAGCTGGGTACAGGGGAGTCTGGTCTCTCCTGGTGGATGCTGCTACAAACACAGGATTGATAAAACAGGTGATGGTAGAAAAAAGGATAGAAAAGCATGAAAAAGCATGTATGGTCAGTAAAACCCTTCCTGGATAAAAATGTATGAAAAATATACTTAATGTTACATGTTTTAATTCTAGCTCATCTTTTGTCAGATCACTGCTGTTCTTTAAAATGATTAACAAATTAAATTCTTGCCTTTGCTCAGTAGAGTGGTGTCCATCTTTGAACTCAATAGGTAACTTCATAGACCGGTCACTCTTCATGGACACACAGCTGGGTACAGGGGAGTCTGGTCTCTCCTGGTGGGCGGGGCTTCAACACAACACAGACAGACCTTTTACTCTGGATAGTGATGGTGTCATGATATCACTGCTGAGCTCTGAGATGGAGAACAGTCATGGACAGTCAGAGATCCTCATCTTACCTCTGAGCTTTGGTCTGGCGGTCATGTTCCCCAGACAGAGAGGTTTTAGAGGTAGGGACCCCCTCCTCTCTCTCCTCAGACAGATTCATAGTAGAGCGTCCAGCTGACAGAAACACACCCAACATGCTGTTAGCTGGACTCCTTCATTACAACAAGGTTTCATTACAGGATAGATGACTTCTGGGGGTTTCATCAGTCATGTCAGTAAAATGACAACAGTAAAATTCAACAAAGTGGACAAAATACTAGGACCAGCTGCTGTTTCTATCAGACAGACTGAGCAGGTACATCTAGACAGGATTTTAAGATGGTTAGTTTCAATTCAAATACATAAACGTAACAAATGTGATGTAACGTTAAACGTGTCCATATTGGTGATGAAACATTCTCAGTGTAGTCCTGTCTGAGGTCCCTTATTTGAAGGTTGGTTCTGGGCTAGGGTGACCAGACGTCCCCGGAAATGTTCCCGTTTTTAACTGTGCGTTAAAAACAGACCGCAAAGTGAAATAATATTTTACGTGGCAAGAAAGACCGGGCAGCAGAGCCTACCGGTTGACGTCTCAATCGCGTTGTGCTTGTTTTGGCCAACAGAGGGGGCTGCTCGCTAGAGCTATATCACTCTTCTTCTTCTACTAACTATCCCCAAACGTCGTTTCAAACCAGGTAAATTACAATCGTTTAAGATACTAGCTAGTGATGTTATAATGTCAAGATATATTATATAGCTAGATAATAGGGTTGAGCCGAATACTCGGATGAAACGAGTATCCGGTACGGATAATGTACTTTTTACGAGCACGAGTATCATCCGAGTAAAATTTTACCATCGTCACAGCCACTCTGTCCACAGGGATTAACAGCTCGCGACTCTCACTGCTTCTACACCGGTTAGGTTTTTCTTCTCGGTTT